>CM065593.1:246313313-246913313 GCA_033119425.1 Bufotes viridis | reverse complement strand
GGTCACCTCCTCTTCCATCATCGTCCTAAGTGTTTTCTCAAGGAGACATAGAAGTGGTATTGTAACGCTAATAACGGCATCATCGCCACTGGCCATGTTGGTGGAGTACTCGAAACAGCGCAACAGGGCACACAGGTCTCGCATGGAGGCCCAGTCATTAGTGGTGAAGTGGTGCAGTTCTGCAGTGCGACTGACCCGTGCGTGCTGCAGCTGAAACTCCACTATGGCCTGCTGCTTCTCGCACAGTCTCTCCAGCATGTGCAAGCTGGAGTTCCACCTGGTGGGCACGTAACATATGAGGCGGTGAGCGGGAAGGCCGAAGTTACGCTGTAGCGCAGACAGGCGAGCAGCGGCAGGATGTAAACGCCGGAAGCGCGTACTGACGGCCCGCACTTTATGCAGCAGCTCTGACATGTCGGGGTAGTTGTGAATGAACTTCTGCACCACCAAATTCAGCACATGCGCCAGGCAAGGGATGTGCGTCAAACCGGCTAGTCCCAGAGCTGCAACGAGATTTCGCCCATTATCGCACACCACCAGGCCGGGATTGAGGCCCACCGGCAGCAACCACTGGTCGGTCTGTTGTTCAATACCCTGCCACAACTCCTGTGCGGTGTGGGGCCTGTCCCCCAAACATATGAGTTTCAGAACGGCCTGCTGACGTTTACCCCGGGCTGTGCTGAAGTTGGTGGTGAAGGTGTGTGGCTGACTGGATGAGCAGGTGGAAGCAGAGGGGGAGGAAGCCGAATAGGAGGAAGAGGCTACAGGAGGCAAAGAATGATGCACTGCAATCCTTGGCGACGGACGGACATGCGCCAAAGAACTCTCCGCTTGGGGCCCAGCCGCCACTACATTTACCCAGTGTGCAGTTAGGGAGATATATCGTCCCTGGTCGTGCTTACTGGTCCACGTATCTGTGGTTAGCTGGAACTTGCCACAGATGGCGTTGCGCAGAGCACACTTGATTTTATCGGATACTTGGTTGTGCAGGGAAGGCACGGCTGTCTTGGAGAAGTAGTGGCGGCTGGGAACAACATACTGTGGGACAGCCATTGCCATCAGCTGTTTGAAGCTGTCTGTGTCCACCAGCCTGAATGACAGCATTTCAAAGGCCAGTAGTTTAGAAATGCCCAGGCTCAGGGCTCGAGGGTGGCTAGGTGGGAATTTACACTTTCTCTCCAAGGTTTGTGAGATGGAGAGCTGAACGCTGACGTGTGACATGGTGGAGATGCTTGGTGACGCAGGTGGTGGAGTCGGTGGCACATCCTCTGTTTGGTGGGCGGCAGGTGCCAACATTCCTCCCGAGGCGGAGGAGGATGCAGAGGCAGCAGCAGAAGAGGGAGCAGGGGGAGTCTGAGTGAGTTGCTTGTTTTTAAGGTGTTTACTCCACTGCAGTTCATGCTTTGCATGTAGATTCCTGGTCACGCAGGTTGTGCTAAGATTAAGAATGTTAATGCCTCGCTTCAGGCTCTGATGGCACAGCGTGTAAACCACTCGGGTCATGTCGTGAGCACATTGTTTAAAGAAGTGCCATGCCAGGGAACTCCTTGAAGCTGCCTTTGGGCGCTCAGTCCCTGGTGGCCGTGGCCAGTAGCAGGCAAACTCTCTTGGTGGCGGCTGTTCTGCTTTTGTCCCCTGCTCCCTCTTTTGCAACGCTGTTGGCTCGGTCTCACCACTGCCTCTTCCTCTGAACTATGAAAGTCAACGGTACGACCATTCCTTCCATGTGGGGTCTAGGACCTCATCGTCCCCTGCATCGTCTTCCACACAGTCTTCCTCCCTGACCTCCTGTTCGGTCTGCACACTGCAAAAAAATGCAGCAGTTGGCACCTGTGTTTCGTCATCATCAGAGATGTGCGGACTCCTGTGAGGTGGTATTCCCATGTCCTCATCATCAGGAAACATCAGTGGTTGTGCATCAGTGCATTCTATGTGTTCCACCACTGGGGAAGGGCTAGGTGGATTCCCTTGGGAAACCCTGCCAGCAGAGTCTTCAAACAGCATAAGAGACTTCTGCATAACTTGAGGCTCTGACAGTTTCCCTGATATGCATGGGGGTGATGTGACAGACTGATGGGCTTGGTTCTCAGGCGCCACCTGTGCGCTTTCTGCAGAAGACTGGGTGGGAGATAATGTTGTGAACGTGCTGGATCCACTGTCGGCCACCCAATTGACTAGCGCCTGTACTTGCTCAGGCCTTACCATCCTTAGAACGACATTGGGCCCCACCAAATATCGCTGTAAATTCTGGCGGGTACTGGAACCTGAGGTAGTTGGTTCACTAGGACGTGTGGCTATGGCAGAATGGCCACATCCTCTCCCAGCACCAGAGGGTCCACTAACACCACCACGACTGCGTCCGCGTCCCTTACTAGATGTTTTCCTCATTGCTACCATTCACCAAGCACCACAATAAGAAAAAAAATATTTGGCCCAATGTGATTGATTTTAAATTCAGGCCTTTTTTTAAAGGCACCTAACACTATCTGCCTAGTTATTTATGTACCGTATTACACTAATCCAGGCACAGCAGTAACCACTGATTTAGGGGAATATCAATTGTAGGCCTAGTATTTAGGCCCTGGATGAAAGGTATCCTTTTATGGACAGATTTACACTTGGAGATGCACAGTAGCATGTGAAAAAATATGTAGGATTATGCCTTCAGCAATTGTATTTTAACACTTTGAGTAATATACCCTTTAACGGACTGAAATATACTTGTAGATGCACGGTAGCGTGTGAAGTTATTGAGATTGACCCTCTCAGCACATGTATATACTCCTCCAGTGTATTATACGCTTTTAAGGACAGAAATACCTGAGATGCACAATAGTGCGTCCAGATTTACAGGATTATGCTTTCAGCAATTTTAATGCAACACTTTTTGTAATATACCCTTTTACGGAAATAAATATACTTGGAGATGCACGCTGAGTGTAATATACCCTTTTCCGGACAGATTAACACTCGGCCTGCAACAGATGGAACACCTGATTCAGGGTATTGCTATATTGGTAAGGGAATTTCACCCCAGAACAAAATCTATCCTTTGACGGATACTATTAAACTTGTCCAGTCACAGCTGGAACACCAGACTTACTGTATTTCTATTTTGGCAACTGAATTTCACCGCAGAAAATAATATATCCTTTGACGGACACTATAAAAATTATCCAGTCACAGCTGGAACACCAGATTTACTGGATTTATATTTTTGCAACTGTATTTCACCACAGAACAAAATATTTCCTTTGACGGACACTAGGGAAATTGTCCAGTCACAGCTGGAACACCAGATTTACTGTATTTCTATTTTTGCAACTGTATTTCACCCCAGAAAATAATATATCCTTTGACGGACACTAGGGAAATTGTCCAGTCACAGCTGGAACACCAGATTTAGGGTATTGCTATTTTGGCAATTAAATTTCACCCCAGAAAAAAACCTATCCTGTGATGGACACTATTAAACTTGGCCAGCCACAGCTGAAACCACTAATTTATGGTATTGCTATTTTGGAAATTGAATTTCACCCCAGAAAAAAATATATCCTTTGCCGGGCACTATTAAACTTGTCCAGCCACAGCTGGAACACCAGATTTACGGAATTTCTATTTTCGCAACTGTATTTCACCCCAGAAAATAATATATCCTTTGACGGACACTAGGGAAATTGTCCAGTCACAGCTGGAACATCAGATTCAGGGTATTGCTATTTTGGCAATTAAATTTCACCCCAGAACAAAATCTATCCTTTGACGGATACTATTTAACTTGTCCAGTCACAGCTGGAACACCAGATTTAGGGGATTGCTATTTTGGCAATTGAATTTCACACCAGAAAAAAATATACCATTTTACGGACAGATTTAAACTAGGCCTGCAACAGCTGGAACAACAGATTTAATGTATTTCTATTTTTGCAACTGAATTTAACTGCAGAAAATAATAAATCCTTTGCCGTAAACTATTAAACTTGGCCAGCCACAGCTGAAACCACTGATTTATGGTATTGCTATTTTGGCAATTAAATTTCACCCCAGAAAAAAATATATTCTTTGCCGGACACTAATAACCCCTTTGGGACACATGACGTACCGGTACGGCATGTTTCCCGAGTCCTTAAGGACACATGACGTACCGGTACGTCATGAGTTGTTCCGATCACTGCTGCTCAGCTGGCAGTGATCGGAACAAGGTACCTGCTGAAATCATTCAGCAGGTACCTTGTTACAATGCCCAGGGGGTCCTGTGACCCCCATATGAGCGATCGCTGCAAACCGCAGGTCGATTCAGACCTGCGGTTTGCAGCGCTTATGTGATCTCTGATCCCGCGGTCTATGACCGCGGGATCAGAGAGTTAATGCCCCCAAACTGTTTTTTTTAACCCCCCCTGCAGCCCCCAATCATATTGTGGCTGCGGGGGTGCAGGGGGGGTGGTTGCGGGCGGCGCGAGGCGGGCGGGAGGCGGGCGGTGTGGCGGGCAGGATCGTGATTGCGATCCCCCGCCCGCCTCCCCTGTAATCTATCCCTGGTGTCTAGTGGTTCTATCAGAGTGTCAGCACATTGCTGACACTCTGATAGAAACGGCTGACATCTGTGCTGCAGATGCCAGCCATTTAACCCCTTCCGTACCGCGGTCCGTACGGTATGGAAGGGTTAACAGCGAGGGAGCGCTCCCTCCCTCTCCCATCGGGGGGCTGCTGTGCCTTTGCAGCCCCCCAACAGGATGGGATCGCAGAGTGAGGGTGCTCCACTCCTCCCATCCATCACCCCTGCCCAGTTATGGCAGCGGGTGATGGTTGCCATGGGAGACAGGACGCTTTCAGAAGCGCCCTGCTCTCCATGGTGCTGAAAGTCTGAATAGACCTGCTAAAGGTCTATTCAGACTTTCTAAAGTACAAAATACAGTACAGTGCACTATATAGTGTACTGTACTGTATTATACAGACACCAGATCCACTGGATCTTTCAGAACCAAGTGGGTCTGGGTCAAAAAAAAATGTAAAAAACACATAACACTGAATAAAAATTAAAAAAAAAAAATACACTACACATATTATGTATCTCCGCGTCCGTAAAAACCTGCTCTATAAAAATATCACATGACTGAACTCCTCAGGTGAACGCCATAAAAAAAAAAAAATGGTGTAAATAAGCCATTTTTTGGCACATTACATCACTAAAAGTGTAATACAAAGCGATCAAAAAGGCGTTTGTCTCCCAAAATAGTACCAATCAAACCGCCATCTCATCCCGCAAAAAACGAGCCCCTACCTAAAACAATTGGCCAAAAATAAAAAACTATGCCTCTCAGACTAAAACATGATTTTTTTGTTTCAAAAATGCTTTTAGTGTTAAATGTAAAAAAAATTAAAAAGTAGACATATTTGGTATCTACACGTCCGTAAGAATCTGCTCTATAAAAATATCACATGACCTAAACCCTCAAGTAAACACTGTAAAAAAAATAATAAAAACTTTGTCAAAAGCCATTTTTTGCCACCTTACATCACAAAAAGTGTAATAGCAAGCGATCAAAAATTCATATGACCCCCAAATAGTGCCAATCTAACCGTCACCTCATCCCATAAAAATTATACCCAACCTGAGACAATTGCCTAAAAACTGAAAAATATATGGCTCTCAGACTATGGAGATACTAAAACATGTTTTTTTCATTCAAAAAGGATATTATTGTGTAAAACCAAAATAAATAAAAAAGGTATACATATTATGTATCGCGCGTCCGTAAGGACCTTCTCTATAAAAATATAACATGACCTAACCCCTCAGATGAACGCCGTAAACATAAAAATAAAAACGTTGTCAAACAAGCCATTTTTTTGTCACCTTACATCACATAAAGTGTAATAGTAAGCGATCAAAAAGTCATATGCACCCCAAGATGGTGCCAATCAAACCGCCATCTCATCCCGCAAAAAATGAGCCCCTACATAGGACAATCGCCCCAAAAAAAAAAAAATATATATGGCTCTCAAACTATGGAGACACTAAAACATGATTTTTTTGTTTTAAAAAATGATATTATTGTGTAAAACTTATATAAATAAATAAAAAGTATACATATTATGTATTGCCGTGTCCGTCACAACCTGATCTATATAAATAACACATGACCTAACCCCTCAGCTGAACACAGCAAAAAAAAAAAATACGGTGTCAAAAGCCATTTTTGTCACCTTACATCACAAAAAGTGTCATAGCAAGCGACCAAAATGTCATATGCACCCCAAGATGGTGCCAATCAAACCGCCATCTCATCCCGCAAAAAATGAGCCCCTACATAACACAGTCGCCCAAAAAAATTAAATAAAACTATGGCTTTCAGAATGTGGAGATACTAAAAAAAAAAATATTTTCAAAAAGGCTTTATTATGTAAAACTGAAACAAAAAACCCCAAAAAGTAGTCATATTTGGTATTGTCGCGTCCGTAACAACCTGCTCTATAGAAATAGCACACAATCTAACCTGTCAGTTCAACTATGTAAATAACAAAAATAAAAACAGTCCCAAAACAGCTATTTTTTTGCAAATTTTCCATTTTAATCCATTTTGCAGTAACAAAGCAAGGGTTAACAGCCAAGCAAAACTCAATATTTATTGCCCTGATTCTCTTATTTGCACAAACACCCCATATGTGGTCGTAAACTACTGTATGGCCAAACGGCAGGGCACAGAAGGAAGGAACGCCATATGGTTTTTGGAAGGCAGATTTTGCTGGACTGGTTTTTGACACTATGTCCCATTTGAAGCCCCCTGATGCACCCCTACAGTAGAAACTCCAAAAAGTGACCCCATTTTGGAAACTACAGGATAAGGTGTCAGTTTTGTTGGTACTATTCTAGGGTAAACATGATTTTTGGTTGCTCTATATTACACTTTTTTGAGACAAGGTAACAAAAATAGAAATTCGAAATTTCATCTCCATTTGCCAATAACTCTTGTGGAACACCTAAAGGGTTAACAAAGTTTGTAAAACTGGTTTTGAATACCTTGAGGGGCGTAGTTTCTTAGATGGAGTCACTTTTATGGAGTTTCTACTCTAGGGGTGCATCGGGGGGCTTCAAATGGGACATGGTGTCAAAAATCCAGTCCAGCAAAATCTGCCTTCCAAAAACCATATGGCGCTCCTTTCCTTCTGCGCCCTGCAGTTTGGCCATACAGCAGTTTACGACAACATATAGGGTGTTTCTGAAAACTACAGAATCGGGGCAATAAAAATTGAGTTTTGTTTGGCTGTTAACCCTTGCTTTGTTACTGGAAAAAATGGATTCAAACGGAAAATTTTTAAAAAAATCGAAATTCTGAAATTGTATCTCCATTTGCCATTAACTCTTGTGGAAAACCTAAAGGGTTAATGACGTTTGTAAAATCAGTTTTGAATACCTTGAGGGGTGTAGTTTCTAGAATGGGGTAATTTTTGGGTGGTTTCTATTATGTAAGCCTCACAAAGTGACTTCAGACCTGAACTGGTCCCTAAAAAGTGGGTTTTTGAAAATTTCTGAAAAATTTCAAGATTTGCTTCTAAACTTCTAAGCCTTGTAACGTCCCCAAAAATGAAATAGCATTCCCAAAATGATCGATACATGAAGTAGACATATGGGGAATGTAAATCAATAACTTTTTTGGCAGTATTACTATGTATTATAGAAGTAGAGTAATTGAAACTTGGAAAATTGCAAATTTTTCAAAATTTTTGGTAAATTTGGTATTTTTTTATAAATAAAAATGAAATTTTTCGACTTCATTTTACCACTGTCATGAAGTACAATATGTGACGAAAAAACAATCTCAGAATGGACTGGATAAGAAAAAGCGTTTTAAAGTTATCACCACATAAAGTGACAATGGTCAGATTTTGAAAAAATGGCCTGGTCCTTAAGGTGAAATAGGGCCGTGTCCTTAAGGGGTTAAACTTGTCCAGCCACAGCTGAAACACCAGATTTACGGTTTTGCTATTTTGGCAATTTAATTTCACCACAGACAATTATCTATCCTTTGACGGGCACTATTAAACTTTGCCAGCCACTTCTGGAACACCAGATTTAGGGGATTGCAATTTTGGCAATTGAATTTAACCACTTAATAAAATATTGAAATTTCTATCCTGAGTTTCTAGGGGTGACAATAATTACAGCCAAGCCCCTGATGTACGATATAGCAAAAAAAAAAAAAAAATAGTATTGATGGATTGATGGACTTGGTGGCAGCTTGTGCAGGTGCACCACAAGACACAAAATGGCCGCTGCTCAAAGTGACAGAAAAAAGCTCTGTGCAGCCTAAAAACCAGTGAGCAATTAACTAGCAGAAGTTGAATCATTCACAGCTGTAGATCGGTCATTTCATTAGGTGTTTTTGCTGACTTTTCCCTGCCTAATCTTGCCCTCACAGAAGCTGCGTCCCCTCCCTACACTAATCAGAGCAGTGTGACGTGCGGCGCTACGTGACTCCAGCTTAAATAGAGGCTGGGTCACATGCTGCACTTGGCCAATCACAGCCATGCCATAAGTAGGAATGGCTGTGATGGCTTCTTAGGGCAAGAAGTAAAACGCTAGCTGATTGGCTGCTGTGCAGCCCTTCAGAAAGCGGGAAGAAATCGCCAAACAACGGACCCGAACCCGAACTTTTTTGAAAATTTAACACCTATACAGTTCGGGTTCGCTCATCCCTAGTTATAACCATATTATAACGGAAAATAATAAAATCACCTAAACAGCAAACCCGAACTTCAGTTCACTCAACCCTACTCATCTCTAGTGAGGTGCAATAACTGTTAGCTCCCAATATTTTATTAATATGGCACATTGCGGGAAGGGGCTAACAAATATGTAATTTTATATTGATAAAAAATATATATAATTTTCCCTTGTTTTACCTTATATCCTCTGTCATGTTCTAGTAACGGACCTATTGACCGCTAGAACATCTCAGGCACACACACCAAAGCAAGCAGAGACAAAGACATGACAGTGAGCTGGATCAGCACGTAAGGATCCATTCGCAGGAAATATCACTGGACCAAGTGCACCAGTTTTACTTGGGGCCAAACCCAGATAGCAGAGACTTAGTGAGCCCTGTTTAACAGAGTCCCAGATGGTGGGGGATGAAATTAGCCGAGGGTTCACTGGTCGCACCTCCAGGATGGTTCCGTTGCAGTTGGCCACTTACCTGCATAGACTATTGGTCCAAGCACCAGCAGTCCACACAAAGACTGGAAAACAATGCATAGTTACTGGAATTTGAACAAACCGCACAAGACAAAGTACAGATGAGACAAACGGGAACCAGCACACAAGCAGCTGCCTGGACCCAATGTGGAACGACACATGGCGATCACAGTCCAGACATGGAAACGATGACTTTCTAGGTGGCCAGAAAGACGGGGCAGAGGAATAACCCAGATCAGGTGCATAGCTCCTGCACCCAGCAAGGCTGGACACAGACTGACTCCTAAGCCCACAGCTAACAGGATTATATAGCACTTAGCATCAGACCACACCCAGACCAAGACCTTAACCTCGCACAAACCAGAAGACAGGGAGGGGAAAGCAAGGAAGAGACATACACACACAGGTTTCCACTGCTACACATCGCCACTGGCAACAAGCCTGCACGGAATTCACTGTAGCCAGTATGCAAGGGCACAAACATGAGCAAGAAGGCAACCCATGTCATAGTGAACCACACCGTGACATCCTCTGTCTAAAGTATATTCATGATAATGTAACCAAACAGATTTGTGAGTAATCATAGTACTCCTATAGCACTTAATCACAATCCTTTCAGCACATAACTGGCTCTAACATGATATAGCCTGCACTAATGTACACTTTGACATAAGATATGTATATTTATAAATTATTTACTCATTACCTTTTGTCATATGGGCAAATTGTTTCTTCAAAAGCTCTGCCGTGACTTAAGTACTATTAGGGAAAATTCCTTCTTTATTGATCTGCCACTTCTCCAATACTTCCAATATGATCACAGTCTAGCCCTTAAATTTTTAACCGTCCTGCCACCATCCCTGTTTTATACATCTTAAGAATTCAATTGACATTCTTATGAGCAGCTTCTACATTGTGTTTATTAGTGACTTAGTTTTGCAGAGGGAATGCTGCTTTTTATTTGGCTGGCTTTAAAGAAACTTACAGGTGGTGTTTGTGAATAATGCTATTATTCATTTTTACTAACTGTTCTTTCTATTTTTTTATTTTTTATTATTATTTTGGAATAATTCCAGGCTTTAAAGTAACTTCTAATGAGGAGAAAATAAATAGCCATGCTGGCAAATATGCCCATTTAATTTATTTTCACAAGATCCTCTGTATGCTATTTTAGAATGTACAAAAGAACTTCTGCGTGAAGGCCAAGCTGGGATACTAGGCTTCAATGTAAAATGTTGATGCATCATATTGCAAAAACACATTTTTATGATCATTTTTACCTCCCATTTTAATGCTAATGCACCTAAATTGTCAACTAGTGTTACTATATTTAACAATATAACTATATCAGAGTCTACATTAGCATATAGAAAGTAACAAAACGGGTACTCGTTTTAAAGTACAGCAGCAAAAGTGGATGTATTCCCTAAAGATCTGCAAAATTTGGAAAGTGTGATGCTTTACATTCCATATATCCCATAAGACAATATACAGAGACAAGTCATGTTACCAATTTCAATAGCAACATGGGGAAAGAAGGTTCAGTTGAAGCCAGCAGTTTGTCAAATGGCCATTTTATAGTTTGATTCAGAGGATTAACCCCTTCAGGACCCTGCTATTTTTCACCTTAAGGACAAGGCCATTTTTAGCAAATCTGACTTGTCAATTTATGTGGTAATAACTTTAAACGCTTTAACATATCCAGGCAATTTTGAGATTGTTTTCTCGTCACACATTGTACTTCATGACAATGGTAAAATTGAATTCCAAATATTTCATTTTTATTTATAAAAAAAAAATACCAAATTTACTAAAATGTTGGAAAAATTAGCAAATTAGCAAATTTCAATTTCTCTACTTTTATAATAGATAGTAATAACTCCAAAAATAGATATTACTTTACTTTCCGGATATGTTTAATTTATGTTTGGATCATTTTGAAAATTACATTTTTTTTTTTTGGACGTTAGAAGGATTAGAAGTTTAGAAGTAAAATTTAAAATTTTTAAGAAAATTTCCAAAACCCAATTTTTTAAGGACCAGTTCAGTTATGAAGCCACTTTGTGGGGCTTACATATTAGAAACCACCCATAAATCACCCCATTTTAGAAACTACACCCTCAAGCTAGTCAAAACTGATTTTACAAACTTTGTTAACCCTTTAGGTACCCCACGAGAATTAAAGGAACATGGGAATTAAATTTCAAAATGTCACCTTTTTTTTTTAGCAGATTTTAAATTTCAATCTATTTTTTTTTTTTTGCAACACATCAAGGTTTGATAGCCAAACAAAACTCTAAATCTATTACCCTATATATGGAGTTTACAGAAACACCTCATATGTGCTCAAAAACTGATGTATGGGCACACAACAGGTTTAAGAGTAGAAGGAGCACCATATGGCTTTTGGAGAGCTGATCTAGCTGGTATGGTAATTGGGAGCTATGTCGCATATGAAGGCACCCTGAGGTGACCTTACAGTGGAAACCCCCAAAAAGTGACCCCATTTTGGAAAATACACCCCTCAATGAATCATTCAAGGTGTGTGGTGAGCACTTTGACCTCAAAGGTGTTTTCTAGAATTGGGAAACACTTGGCAGTGGAAAAAAAAATGGCATTTTTATTCACAAAAAAGTTGCTTTACATTCACATTTTTCACTTTCCCAAAGGGTAACGGGGAACAAAATGTAGGGTGCATTTTGTCCTATTTCCCCCCGGAATATGGAAAAACCTCATATGTGATCAAAAACTGATGTATGGGCGCACAGCAGACTTCAGAGTGGAAGGAGCACCATATGGCTTTTGGAGAGCGGATTTAGCTGGAATGGTAATTGGGAGCTATGCCGTATATGAACACACACTGAGGTGGCCCTACAGTGAAAAAACACCCAAAAGTGACCCCATTTTGGAAACTACATCCCTAAAGGTGTGTATTGAGCACTTTGACCTCAAAGGTGTTACCTATAATTAGGAAACACTTGGCAGTGAAAAATAAAAATTGCATTTTTGTTCACAAAAAAGTTGCTTTACACCCACATTTTTCACTTTCCTAAAGGATAACAGGACACCCCACATTTTGTTCCCTATTTCCCCCAAATATGGCATCACGCCATATGTGCTCAAAAACTGATGTATGGGCTCACAGCGGGGCTCTAGAGCCAAACAGCAAAATATGGATTTTGCTGACGTGAATTGGCAGAGATTGATTTTAGGTGCCATGTCGTA
This sequence comes from Bufotes viridis, assembly GCA_033119425.1. NCBI lineage: Eukaryota > Metazoa > Chordata > Amphibia > Anura > Bufonidae > Bufotes > Bufotes viridis. Next base: position 246,900,892 of record CM065593.1, on the reverse strand, counting down.
ATTGAAATGATTCCTGAGGTCCCCAGAAATAAGAACACCCAAGAAGTGACCCTATTTTTGAAAGAGCACCCCTGTATGAACATTTTAAGTGGTAGAAAGTGTACTTTTTAGCAAACAGGTATCTCACAAAACTCAGAAACACTTGAAAACACAAATGAAAAATTACTTGCAGTCCCCAATGTTTCACTTTCACAAAGGGTCAAAGGAGAGAATGTACCCCAGTATGTGTTCCCCATTTTCTCCCCATTCAGAAAACACCCCATATGTGCTTTTATCCTGCTGTATGGGCGCACAGCAGGCAAACAGCAAAATGTGAATTTTGCTGGCAGGCCTGAATTGGTAAAAGTGGATTTTAGGTGCCATGTTGCATTTAAAAGATTTTTGAGGTGCCCAGAAATTAAAAACCCCAATAAGTGACCCCTATTTTGGAAAGAGCACCCCTGTACGGACATTTTAAGAAATGGAAAGGACATTTTTAACAGCTGTTTCATAGAAATGAATCTGTAGTGGTTGGTGAAAAGTGTATCTGTAATTATGCGGACTAAATCAGAGATAAAAGGGTACATCATGGATGAAATTAGATTAACACTCCATGGATGAGTGGTAGATTTTAAAACACCCCTGCATGCACAGGCTAGGTCTTTCAGGCAGGTTTCACAGTGGTAAATGGTGTCTTTCATTATCCCCCTTTTGGAACACACCCTGCATCTTTTTTGGGTCCTCCCCTTCCTTGCTGTCTGGGGGACTTGACCTGGAAAATGCTGCCTGGTAAAACACAGGCACTATGACTTCCAGAAGTACTGGGACCCTCCCCGGCCTGGCTTAGAAAAAATAGGGCCTTAATAACCACCTTTTGGAACTGAAGGAAAGTTCCTGTGTGGCCTGCAAATTAAAATAGCACATACCAATTTCACATTACCATCTGTACAATGTTTACGGCCAGCTTTTTGTACCACACTTTCGTTTTTCATGTGGCACTGTAGGGCTTCAGAAGTTGATCTGAAAGATCCACCCCTTGCATGTTCTGGTCCATAATACAAACTGGTTTGGGGGTAGTGGTTGTGGTACCTCGTACAGGAGCAGGGGAGCTGGTGTTAGTGTGAATGGTGATCAGTAGAAGGACGTCCCTCTTGTCCTTGTACTTAACCACCAGCATGTGCCCTACTTTCACCCATTCTCAGTGATTGCCCTACCATGGATCTAGGGAGGCCTCTCTGATTGTTGTGCACTGTGCCGCAAATCACAGTACTTCTGCCAGTTAGGGACATGAATAGGAGTTTGCTGGTATAATAGATTACATAGAGGTGGTAACTAGTGTTGAGCGAACAGTTCGAGCATAATTCGGGTTCGTACCGAATTTTGGGGTGTCCGGGACACGGACCCGAACCCGGACATTTTCAAAAAAGTTTGGGTTCGGGTTCGTTGTTCGGCGATTACTTCCCGCTTTCTGAAGGGCTGCACAGCAGCCAATCAGCTAGCGTTTTACTTCTTGCCCTAAGAGCCCATCACAGCCATGCCTACTAATGGCATGGCTGTGATTGGCCAAGTGCAGCATGTGACCCAGCCTCTATTTAAGCTGGAGTCACGTAGCGCCGCTTGTCACACTGCTCTGATTAGTGTAGGGAGAGGATGCAGCTTCTGTGAGGGCGAGATTAGGCAGGGAACAGTCAGCAACAGCACCTAATGAACGGATCGATCTACAGCTGTGAATGATTGAACTTCTGCTAGTTACTTGCTCACTGGTTTTTAGGCTGCACAGAGCGTTTTTCTGTCACTTATTTTCTGGGGTGATTGGCGGCCATTTTGTGACTTGTGGTGCACCAGAACAAGCTGCCAACAAGTCCATCAATCCATCAATGCTAGTTTTTTTTTGCTATATCCTACATCAGGGGCTTGGCTGTACTAATTGTCACCGCTAGAAACTCAGGATAACATTTTCAATATTTTATTAAGGGGTTAAATACAATTGCCAAAATAGCAATCCCATAAATCTGGTGTTCCAGCTTTGGCTAGCCAAGTATAATACTGTCTGCTGTCTGGCAAAGGATAGATTATTTTATGTGGTGAAATTCAATTGCCAAAATAGCAATACCATAAGTCAGTGGTTTCAGCTGTGGCTGGCAAAGTATAATAGTGTCCACCAAAACATATATTTTGTTCTGGGGTAAAATTGAATTGCCAAAATAGCAATACCATAAATCAGTGGTTTCAGCTGTGGCTGGCAAAGTATAATAGTGTCCGCCAAAACATATATTTTGTTCTGGGGTGAAATTCAATTGCGAAAAAATAGCAATACCCTGAATCTGGTGTCCCAGCTGTTGCAGGCCAAGATTCATAGTGTCCGCCAAAACATATATTTTGTTCAGGGGTGAAATTCAATTGCCAAAATAGCAATACACTGAATCTAGTGTCCCAGCTGTTGCAGGCCAAGATTCATAGTGTCCGCCAAAACATATATTTTGTTCTGGGGTGAAATTCAATTGCCAAAATAGCAATACCATAAATCAGTGGTTTCAGCTGTGGCTGGCAAAATATAATAGTGTCCACCTAAACATATATTTTGTTCTGGGGTGAAATTCAATTGCCAAAATAGCAATACCATAAATCAGTGGTTTCAGCTGTGGCTGGCAAAGTATAATAGTGTCCGCCAAAACATATATTTTGTTCTGGGGTGAAATTCAATTGCGAAAAAATAGCAATACCCTGAATCTGGTGTCCCAGCTGTTGCAGGCCAAGATTCATAGTGTCCGCCAAAACATATATTTTGTTCAGGGGTGAAATTCAATTGCCAAAATAGCAAAACACTGAATCTGGTGTCCCAGCTGTTGCAGGCAAAGATTCATAGTGTCCGCCAAAACATATATTTTGTTCTGGGGTGAAATTCAATTGCCAAAATAGCAATACCATAAATCAGTGGTTTCAGCTGTGGCTGGCAAAATATAATAGTGTCCACCAAAACATATATTTTGTTCTGGGGTGAAATTCAATTGCCAAAATAGCAATAACATAAATCAGTGGTTTCAGCTGTGGCTGGCAAAGTATAATAGTGTCCGCCAAAACATATATTTTGTTCTGGGGTGAAATTCAATTGCGAAAAAATAGCAATACCCTGAATCTGGTGTCCCAGCTGTTGCAGGCCAAGATTCATAGTGTCCGCAAAAACATATATTTTGTTCTAGGGTGAAATTCAATTGCCAAAATAGCAATACACTGAATCTGGTGTCCCAGCTGTTGCAGGCCAAGATTCATAGTGTCCGTCAAAACATATATTTTGTTCTGGGGTGAAATTCAATTGCCAAAATAGCAATACCATAAATCAGTGGTTTCAGCTGTGGCTGGCAAAATATAATAGTGTCCGCCAAAACATATATTTTGTTCTGGGGTGAAATTCAATTGCCAAAATAGCAATACCATAAATCAGTGGTTTCAGCTGTGGCTGGCAAAATATAATAGTGTCCACCAAAACATATATTTTGTTCTGGGGTGAAATTCAATTGCCAAAATAGTAATACCATAAATCAGTGGTTTCAGCTGTGGCTGGCAAAGTATAATAGTGTCCGCCAAAACATATATTTTGTTCTGGGGTGAAATTCAATTGCCAAAATAGCAATACCCTGAATCTGGTGTCCCAGCTGTTGCAGGCCAAGATTCATAGTGTCCGCCAAAACATATATTTTGTTCTGGGGTGAAATTCAATTGCCAAAATAGCAATACCATAAATCAGTGGTTTCAGCTGTGGCTGGCAAAGATATAATAGTGTCCGCCAAAACATATATTTTGTTCTGGGGTGAAATTCAATTGCCAAAATAGCAATACCCTGAATCTGGTGTCCCAGCTGTTGCAGGCCAAGATTCATAGTGTCCGCCAAAACATATATTTTGTTCTGGGGTGAAATTCAATTGCCAAAATAGCAATACTATAAATCAGTGGTTTCAGCTGTGGCTGGCAAAGTATAATAGTGTCCGACAAAACATAAATTTTGTTCTGGGGTGAAATTCAATTGCAAAAATAGCAATACCCCGAATCTGGTGTCCCAGCTGTTGCAGGCCAAGATTCATAGTGTCCGCAAAAACATATATTTTGTTCTGGGGTGAAATTCAATTGCCAAAATAGCAATACCCTGAATCTGGTGTCCCAGCTGTTGCAGGGCAAGATTCATAGTGTCCGCCAAAACATATATTTTGTTCTGGGGTGAAATTCAATTGCCAAAATAGCAATACCATAAATCAATGGTTTCAGCTGTGGCTGGCAAAATATAATAGTGTCCACCAAAACATATATTTTGTTCTGGGGTGAAATTAAATTGCCAAAATAGCAATACCATAAATCAGTGGTTTCAGCTGTGGCTGGCAAAGTATAATAGTGTCCACCAAAACATATATTTTGTTCTGGGGTGAAATTCAATTGCCAAAATAGCAATACCCTGAATCAGTGGTGTCCCAGCTGTTGCAGGCCAAGATTCATAGTGTCCGCAAAACATATATTTTGTTCTGGGGTGAAATTCAATTGCCAAAATAGCAATACCCTGAATCTGGTGTCCCAGCTGTTGCAGGCCAAGATTCATAGTGTCCGCCAAAACATATATTTTGTTCTGGGGTGAAATTCAATTGCCAAAATAGCAATACCATAAATCAGTGGTTTCAGCTGTGGCTGGCAAAGTATAATAGTGTCCGCCAAAACATATATTTTGTTCTGGGGTGAAATTCAATTGCCAAAATAGCAATACCCTAAATCTAGTGGTTCCAGCTGTTGCTGGCCAAGATATAATAGTGTCCGCCAAAACATATATTTTGTTCTGGGGTGAAATTCAATTGCCAAAATAGCAATACCCTGAATCTGGTGTCCCAGCTGTTGCAGGCCAAGATTCATAGTGTCCGCCAAAACATATATTTTGTTCTGGGGTGAAATTCAATTGCCAAAATAGCAATACCATAAATCAGTGGTTTCAGCTGTGGCTGGCAAAGTATAATAGTGTCCGCCAAAACATATATTTTGTTCTGGGGTGAAATTCAATTGCCAAAATAGCAATACCCTGAATCTAGTGTCCCAGCTGTTGCAGGCCAAGATTCATAGTGTCCACCAAAACATATATTTTGTTCTGGGGTGAAATTCAATTGCCAAAATAGCAATACCATAAATCAGTGGTTTCAGCTGTGGCTGGCAAAGTATAATAGTGTCCGCCAAAACATATATTTTGTTCTGGGGTGAAATTCAATTGCCAAAATAGCAATACCCTGAATCTGGTGTCCCAGCTGTTGCAGGCCAAGATTCATAGTGTCCGCCAAAACATATATTTTGTTCTGGGGTGAAATTCAATTGCCAAAATAGCAATACCATAAATCAGTGGTTTCAGCTGTGGCTGGCAAAGTATAATAGTGTCCGCCAAAACATATATTTTGTTCTGGGGTGAAATTCAATTGCCAAAATAGCAATACCCTGAATCTGGTGTCCCAGCTGTTGCAGGCCAAGATTCATAGTGTCCGCCAAAACATATATTTTGTTCTGGGGTGAAATTCAATTGCCAAAATAGCAATACCATAAATCTAGTGGTTTCAGCTGTGGCAGGCAAAGATATAATAGTGTCCGCCAAAACATATATTTTGTTCTGGGGTGAAATTCAATTGCCAAAATAGCAATACCCTGAATCTGGTGTCCCAGCTGTTGCAGGCCAAGATTCATAGTGTCCGCCAAAACATATATTTTGTTCTGGGGTGAAATTCAATTGCCAAAATAGCAATACCATAAATCAGTGGTTTCAGCTGTGGCTGGCAAAGATATAATAGTGTCCACCAAAACATATATTTTGTTCTGGGGTGAAATTCAATTGCCAAAATAGCAATACCATAAATCAGTGGTTTCAGCTGTGGCTGGCCAAGATATAATAGTGTCCGCCAAAACATATATTTTGTTCTGGGGTGAAATTCAATTGCCAAAATAGCAATACCCTGAATCTGGTGTCCCAGCTGTTGCAGGCCAAGATTCATAGTGTCCGCCAAAACATATATTTTGTTCTGGGGTGAAATTCAATTGCCAAAATAGCAATACCATAAATCAGTGGTTTCAGCTGTGGCTGGCAAAGTATAATAGTGTCCGCCAAAACATATATTTTGTTCTGGGGTGAAATTCAATTGCCAAAATAGCAATACCCTGAATCTGGTGTCCCAGCTGTTGCAGGCCAAGATTCATAGTGTCCGCTAAAACATATATTTTGTTCTGGGGTGAAATTCAATTGCCAAAATAGCAATACCCTGAATCTGGTGTCCCAGCTGTTGCAGGCAAAGATTCATAGTGTCCGCCAAAACATATATTTTGTTCTGGGGTGAAATTCAATTGCCAAAATAGCAATACCATAAATCAGTGGTTTCAGCTGTGGCTGGCAAAATATAATAGTGTCCACCAAAACATATATTTTGTTCTGGGGTGAAATTCAATTGCCAAAATAGCAATACCATAAATCAGTGGTTTCAGCTGTGGCTGGCAAAGTATAATAGTGTCCGCCAAAACATATATTTTGTTCTGGGGTGAAATTCAATTGCCAAAATAGCAATACCCTGAATCTGGTGTCCCAGCTGTTGCAGGCCAAGATTCATAGTGTCCGCCAAAACATATATTTTGTTCTGGGGTGAAATTCAATTGCCAAAATAGCAATACCATAAATCAGTGGTTTCAGCTGTGGCTGGCAAAGATATAATAGTGTCCGCCAAAACATATATTTTGTTCTGGGGTGAAATTCAATTGCCAAAATAGCAATACCCTGAATCTGGTGTCCCAGCTGTTGCAGGCCAAGATTCATAGTGTCCGCCAAAACATATATTTTGTTCTGGGGTGAAATTCAATTGCCAAAATAGCAATACCATAAATCAGTGGTTTCAGCTGTGGCTGGCAAAGTATAATAGTGTCCGCCAAAACATATATTTTGTTCTGGGGTGAAATTCAATTGCCAAAATAGCAATACCCTGAATCTGGTGTCCCAGCTGTTGCAGGCCAAGATTCATAGTGTCCGCCAAAACATATATTTTGTTCTGGGGTGAAATTCAATTGCCAAAATAGCAATACCCTGAATCTGGTGTCCCAGCTGTTGCAGGCCAAGATTCATAGTGTCCGCCAAAACATATATTTTGTTCTGGGGTGAAATTCAATTGCCAAAATAGCAATACCATGAATCAGTGGTGTTCCAGCTGTGGCTGGCCAAGATATCATAGTGTCCGCCAAAACATATATTTTGTTCTGGGGTGAAATTCAATTGCCAAAATAGCAATACCATAAATCAGTGGTTTCAGCTGTGGCTGGCCAAAATATAATAGTGTCCACCAAAACATATATTTTGTTCTGGGGTGAAATTCAATTGCCAAAATAGCAATACCATAAATCAGTGGTTTCAGCTGTGGCTGGCAAAGTATAATAGTGTCCGCCAAAACATATATTTTGTTCTGGGGTGAAATTCAATTGCCAAAATAGCAATACCCTGAATCTGGTGTCCCAGCTGTTGCAGGCCAAGATTCATAGTGTCCGCCAAAACATATATTTTGTTCTGGGGTGAAATTCAATTGCCAAAATAGCAATACCATAAATCAGTGGTTTCAGCTGTGGCTGGCAAAGTATAATAGTGTCCGCCAAAACATATATTTTGTTCTGGGGTGAAATTCAATTGCCAAAATAGCAATACCCTGAATCTGGTGTCCCAGCTGTTGCAGGCCAAGATTCATAGTGTCCGCCAAAACATATATTTTGTTCTGGGGTGAAATTCAATTGCCAAAATAGCAATACCATAAATCAGTGGTTTCAGCTGTGGCTGGCAAAGTATAATAGTGTCCGCCAAAACATATATTTTGTTCTGGGGTGAAATTCAATTGCCAAAATAGCAATACCCTGAATCTGGTGTCCCAGCTGTTGCAGGCCAAGATTCATAGTGTCCGCAAAAACATATATTTTGTTCTGGGGTGAAATTCAATTGCCAAAATAGCAATACCCTGAATCTGGTGTCCCAGCTGTTGCAGGCCAAGATTCATAGTGTCCGCCAAAACATATATTTTGTTCTGGGGTGAAATTCAATTGCCAAAATAGCAATACCATAAATCAATGGTTTCAGCTGTGGCTGGCAAAATATAATAGTGTCCACCAAAACATATATTTTGTTCTGGGGTGAAATTAAATTGCCAAAATAGCAATACCATAAATCAGTGGTTTCAGCTGTGGCTGGCAAAGTATAATAGTGTCCGCCAAAACATATATTTTGTTCTGGGGTGAAATTCAATTGCGAAAAAATAGCAATACCCTGAATCTGGTGTCCCAGCTGTTGCAGGCCAAGATTCATAGTGTCCGCCAAAACATATATTTTGTTCAGGGGTGAAATTCAATTGCCAAAATAGCAATACACTGAATCTGGTGTCCCAGCTGTTGCAGGCAAAGATTCATAGTGTCCGCCAAAACATATATTTTGTTCTGGGGTGAAATTCAATTGCCAAAATAGCAATACCATAAATCAGTGGTTTCAGCTGTGGCTGGCAAAATATAATAGTGTCCACCAAAACATATATTTTGTTCTGGGGTGAAATTCAATTGCCAAAATAGCAATACCATAAATCTAGTGGTTTCAGCTGTGGCTGGCAAAGTATTCATAGTGTCCGCCAAAACATATATTTTGTTCTGGGGTGAAATTCAATTGCCAAAATAGCAATACCCTGAATCTGGTGTCCCAGCTGTTGCAGGCCAAGATTCATAGTGTCCGCCAAAACATATATTTTGTTCTGGGGTGAAATTCAATTGCCAAAATAGCAATACCATAAATCTAGTGGTTTCAGCTGTGGCTGGCAAAGTATAATAGTGTCCGCCAAAACATATATTTTGTTCTGGGGTGAAATTCAATTGCCAAAATAGCAATACCCTGAATCTGGTGTCCCAGCTGTTGCAGGCCAAGATTCATAGTGTCCGCCAAAACATATATTTTGTTCTGGGGTGAAATTCAATTGCCAAAATAGCAATACCATAAATCAGTGGTTTCAGCTGTGGCTGGCAAACTATGATAGTGTCTAACAAAACATATATTTTGTTCTGGGGTGAAATTCAATTGCCAAAATAGCAATACCCTGAATCTGGTGTCCCAGCTGTTGCAGGCCAAGATTCATAGTGTCCGCCAAAAGATATATTTTGTTCTGGGGTGAAATTCAATTGCCAAAATAGCAATACCATAAATTAGTGGTTTCAGCTGTGGCTGGCAAAGTTTAATAGTGTCCGCCAAAACATATATTTTGTTCTGTGGTGAAATTCAATTGCCAAAATAGCAATACCCAGAATCTGGTGTCCCAGCTGTTGCAGGACAAGATTCATAGTGTCCGCCAAATCATACATTTTGTTCTGCGGCTAAATTCAATTGCCAAAATAGCAATACCCTGAATCTGGTGTCCCAGCTATTGCAGGCCAAGATTTATAGTGTCCGCAAAAACACAAATTTTGTTCTGGGTGAAATTCAATTGCCAAAATAGCAATACCCTGAATCTGGTGTCCTAGCTGTTGTAGGCCAAGATTCATAGTGTCCGCCAAAACATATATTTTGTTCTGGGGTGAAATTCAATTGCCAAAATAGCAATACCCTGAATCTGGTGTCCCAGCTGTTGCAGGCCAAGATATAATAGTGTCCACCAAAACATATATTTTGTTCTGGGGTGAAATTCAATTGCCAAAATAGCAATACCATGAATCTAGTGGTTTCAGCTGTTGCAGGCCAAGATATAATAGTGTCCGCCAAAACATATATTTTGTTCTGGGGTGAAAATCAATTGCCAAAATAGCAATACCCTGAATCTGGTGTCCCAGCTGTTGCAGGCCAAGATTCATAGTGTCCGCAAAAACATATATTTTGTTCTGGGATAAAATTAAATTGCCAAAATAGCAATACCATAAATCAGTGGTTTCAGCTGTGGCTGGCAAAGTATAATAGTGTCCGCCAAAACATATATTTTGTTCTGGGGTGAAATTCAATTGCCAAAATAGCAATACCCTGAATCTGGTGTCCCAGCTGTTGCAGGCCAAGATTCATAGTGTCCGCCAAAACATATATTTTGTTCTGGGGTGAAATTCAATTGCCAAAATAGCAATACCATAAATCAGTGGTTTCAGCTGTGGCTGGCAAAATATAATAGTGTCCGCCAAAACATATATTTTGTTCTGGGGTGAAATTTAATTGAAAAAATAGCAATACCCCGAATCTGGTGTCCCAGCTGTTGCAGGCCAAGATTCATAGTGTCCGCAAAAACATATATTTTGTTCTGGGGTGAAATTCAATTAACAAAATAGCAATACCCTGAATGTGGTGTCCCAGCTGTTGCAGGCCAAGATTCATAGTGTCCGTCAAAACATATATTTTGTTCTTGGGTTAAATTCAATTGCCAAAATAGCAATACCATAAATCAGTGGTTTTAGCTGTGGCTGGCAAAATATATTAGTGTCCGCCAAAACATATATTTTGTTCTGGGGTGAAATTCAATTGCCAAAATAGCAATACCATAAATCAGTGGTTTCAGCTGTGGCTGACAAAGTATAATAGTGTCCGCCAAAACATATATTTTGTTCTGGGGTGAAATTCAATTGCCAAAATTGCAATACCCTGAATCTGGTGTCCCAGCTGTGGCTGGCCAAGTTTCATAGTGTCCTGCAAATTATATATTTTGTTCTGGGGTGAAATTCAATTGCCAAAATAGCAATACCATAAATCAGTGGTTTCAGCTGTGGCTGGCAAAGTATAATAGTGTCCGCCAAAACATATATTTTGTTCTGGGGCGAAATTCAATTGCCAAAATAGCAATACCCTGAATTTGGTGTCCCAGCTGTTGCAGGCCAAGATTCATAGTGTCAGCCAAAACATATATTTTGTTCTGGGGTGAAATTCAATTGCCAAAATAGCAATACCCTGAATCTGTTGTCCCAGCTGTTGCAGGCCAAGATTCATAGTGTCCACCAAAACATATATTTTGTTCTGTGGTGAAATTCAATTGCCAAAATAGCAATACCCTGAATCTGGTGTCCCAGCTGTGGCAGGCCAAGATTCATAGTGTCGACAAAACATATATTTTGTTCTGGGTTGAAATTCAATTGCCAAAATAGCAATACCCTATTACTGGTGAAATAAATAGGCAGATAGTGTTAGGTGCCTGTAAAAAAAGGCCTGAATTTGAAATCAATACATTGGCCCAAATATTTTTTTTCTTATTGTGGTGCTCGGTGAACTGTAACAATGAGGAAAACATCTAGTAAGGGACGCGGACGCGGTCGTGGTGGTGTTAGTGTACCCTCTTGTGCTGGGAGAGGACGTGGCCATTCTGCCACAGCCACACATCTTAGTGAACCAACTTCCTCAGGTTCCAGTACCCGCCAGAATTTACAGCGATATTTGGTGGGGCCCAATGCCGTTCTAAGGATGGTAAGGCCTGAGCAGGTACAAGCGCTAGTCAATTGGGTGGCCAACAGTGGATCCAGCATGTTCACAAAATTATCTCACACCCAGTCTTCTGCAGAAAGCGCACAGTTGGCACCTGAAAACCAAGCCCATCAGTCTGTCACATCACCCCCATGCATATCAGGGAAACTGTCTGAGCCTCAAGTTATGCAGCAGTCTCTTATGCTGTTTGAAGACTCTGCTGGCAGGGTTTCCCAAGGGAATCCACCTAGCCCTTCCCCAATGGTGGAAGACATAGAATGCACTGATGCACAATCACTGATGTTTCCTGATGATGAGGACATGGGAATACCACCTCATCGGAGTCCGCACGTCTCTGATGATGACGAAACACAGGTGCCAACTGCTGCGTCTTTCTGCAGTGTGCAGACCGAACAGGAGGTCAGGGAAGAAGACTGTGTGGAAGACGATGCAGGGGACGATGAGGTCCTAGACCCCACATGGAATGAAGGTCTTGCCACTGACTTTCATAGTTCAGAGGAGGAGGCAGTGATGAGACCGAGCCAACAGCACAGCAAAAGAGAGAGCAGTGGGCAAAAGCAGAGCAGCCGCCTCCAAGAGAGTTTGCATGCTGCTGGCCACCGCCACCAGGGACCGAGCACCCCAAAGGCAGCTTCAAGGAGTTCCCTGGCATGGCACTTCTTTAAACAATGTGCTGACGACAATACCCGAGTGGTTTGCACGCTGTGCCATCAGAGCCTGAAGCGAGGCATTAACGTTCTGAACCTTAGCACAACCTGCATGACCAGTCATCTACATGCAAAGCATGAACTGCAGTGGAGTAAACACCTTAAAAGCAAGGAACTCACTCTGGCCTCCCCCTGCTCCCTCTTCTGCTGCTGCCTCGGCCTCTTCCTCCTCCTCGGGAGGAATGTTGGCACCTGCTGCCCACCAAACAGAGGATGTGCCACCGACAACACCTCCTGCGTCACCAAGCATCTTTACCATGTCACACGGTAGCGTTCAGCTCTCCATCTCACAAACCTTGGAGAGAAAGCGTAAATTCCCACCTAGCCACCCTCGAGCCCTGGGCCTGAATGCCAGCATTTCTAAACTATTGGCCTTTGAAATGCTATCATTCAGGCTGGTGGACATAGACATCTTCAAACAGCTGATGTCCATGGCTGTCCCACAGTATGTTGTTCCCAGCCGCCACTACTTCTCCAAGACAGCCGTGCCTTCCCTGCACAACCAAGTATCCGATAAAATCAAGTGTGCACTGCGCAACGCCATCTGTGGCAAGGTCCACCTAACCACAGATACGTTGACTAGTAAGCACGGCCAGGGATGCTATATCTCCCTAACTGCACACTGGGTAAATGTAGTGGCGGCTGGGCCGCAGGCAGAGAGTTCCTTGGCGCACGTCCTTCCGCCGCCAAGGATCGCAGGGCATTATTCTTTGCCTCCTGTAGCCTCCTCCTCCTACTCGGCTTCCTCCTCCTCTGCTTCCACCAGCTCATCCAGTCAGCCACACACCTTCACCACCAAATTCAGCACAGCCCGGGTTAACGTCAGCAGGCCATTCTAAAACTCAAATGTTAGGGGGACAGGCCCCACACCGCGCAGGAGTTGTGGCGGGGTATTGAACAACAGACTGACGAGTGGTTTCTGCCGGTGGGCCTCAAGCCCGGCCTGGTGGTGTGTGATAATGGGCGAAATCTCGTCGCAGCTCTGGGACTAGCCGGTTTGACGCACATCCCTTGCCTGGCGCATGTGCTGAATTTGGTGGTGCAGAAGTTCATTCACAACTACCCCGACATGTCAGAGCTGCTGCATAAAGTGAGGGCCGTCTGTGCGCACTTCCGGCGTTCACATCCAGCCCCTGCTCGCCTGTCTGCGCTACAGCGGAACTTCGGCCTTCCCGCTCACTGCCTCATATGAGACGTGCCCACCAGGTGGAACTCCACCTTGCACATGCTGGAGAGACTGTGCGAGCAGCAGCAGGCCATAGTGGAGTTATAGCTGCAGCACGCACGCGTCAGTTGTACTGTGGAACAGCACCACTTCACCACCAATGATTGGGCCTCCATGCGAGACCTGTGTGCCCTGTTGCGCTGTTTTGAGTTCTCCACCAACATTACCAGTGGCGATGACACCATTATCAGCGTTACAATACCACTTCTATGTCTCCTTGAGAAAACGCTTAGGGCGATGATGGAAGAGGAGGTGGCCCAGGAGGAGGAGGAGGGGTCATTTTTAGCACTTTCAGGCCAGTCTGTTAGAAGTGGCTCAGAGGGAGGTTTTTTGCAACAGCAGAGGCCAGGTACAAATGTGGCCAGCCAGGGCCCACTACTGGAGGAAGAGGAGGATGAGGGGGAGGTGGAGGAGCATGAGGATGAAGCAGGTTCACAGCGGGGTGGCACCCGACACAGCTCAGGCCCATCACTGGTGCGTGGCTGGGGGGATACGGTGGACGATGACGATACGCCTCCCACAGAGGACAGCTTGTCCTTACCTCTGGGCAGCCTGGCACACATGAGCGACTACATGCTGCAGTGCCTGCGCATTGACAGCAGATTTGCCCACATTTTAACGTGTGCGGACTACTGGGTTGACACCCTGCTGGATCTCCGGTACAAAGACAATGTGCCCACCTTACTTCCTGCACTGGAGCGTGATAGGAAGATGCGCGAGTACAAGCACACGCTGGTAGAGGCGCTCCTGAGAGCATTCCCAAATGTCACAGGGGAACAGGTGGAAGCCCAAGGCGAAGGCAGAGGAGGAGCAAGAGGTCGCCAACGCAGCTGTGTCACGGCCAGCTCCTCTGAGGGCAGTGTTAGCATGGCAGAAATGTGGAAAAGTTTTGTCTCCACGCCACAGCTAACTGCACCACCACCTGATACGGAACGTGTTAGCAGGAGGCAGCATTTCACTACCATGGTTGAACAGTACGTCTGCACACCCCTCCACGTTCTGACTGATGGTTCGGCCCCATTCAACTTCTGGGTCCCCAAATTGTCCACGTAGCCAGAGTTAGCATTTTATGCCTTGGAGGTGCTGGCCTGCCTGGCGGCCAGCGTTTTGTCTGAACGTGTATTCAGCACGGCAGGGGGTGTCATTACTGACAAACGCAGCCGCCTGTCCACAGCCAACGTGGACAAGCTAACGTTCTTAAAAATGAACCAGGCATGGATCCCACAGGACTTGTGCCTCCCTTGTGCAGAATAGACATTTATAACTGCCTCCCCCTCAACCATGTATTCTTGTACTCCGGGGAACTTCTTTATTGAATCCTCTTTTTTTAACTTTATCATGATCTTGCAGTGCAACCCAAAGTTGAATGAACCTCTCCTCTGTCTGGGTGTTGGGGCCAAAATAACTGAGAGTGGCCTTCTCCGGTGGTGGTTGATATGATGCATAATTCCTTGCTGTGGGACCTCTCTCCTCTGTCTGGGTGCTGGGCCGAAATAACTGAGAGTGGCCTTCTCCAGTGGTGGTTGATATGACGCATGATTCCTTGCTGTGGGACCTCTCTCCTCTGTCTGGGTCCTGGGCCGAAATAACTGAGAGTGGCCTTCTCCGGTGGTGATTGATATGACGCATGATTCCTTGCTGTGGGACCTCTCTCCTCTGTCTGGGTGCTGGGCCAAAATAACTGAAAGTGGCCTTCTCCGGTGGTGGGTGATATGACGCATGATTCCTTGCTGTGGGACCTCTCTCCTCTGTCTGGGTGCTGGGCCCAAAATAACTGAGAGTGGCCTTCTCCGGTGGTGTTTGATATGACGCATGATTCCTTGTTGTGGGACCTCTCTCCTCTGTCTGGGTGCTGGGCCGAAATAACTGAGAGTGGCCTTCTCCGGTGGTGGTTGATATGACGCATGATTCCTTGCTGTAGGACCTCTCTCCTCTGTCTGGGTGCTGGGCCGAAATAACTGAATGTGGCCTTCTCCGGTGGTGGGTGATATGACCCATGATTCCTAGCTGTGGGACCTCTCTCCTCTGTCTGGGTGCTGGGCCGAAATAACTGAGAGTGGCCTTTTCCGGTGGTGGGGGATATGACGCATGATTCCTTGCTGTCGGACCTCTCTCCTCTGTCTGGGTGCTGGGCCAAAATAACTGAAATTGGCCTTCTCCAGTGTTGGGTGATATGACGCATGATTCCTTGCTGTGGGACCTCTCTCTAATTGATATTGGTTAAATTTTATTTATTTTATTTTATTTTAATTCATTTCCCTATCCACATTTGTTTGCAGGGGATTTACCTACATTTTGCTGCCTTTGGCAGCCCTCTAGCCCGTTCCTGGACTATTTTACAGCCTTCTTTGTGCCTAAAAGTTAGGGTCCCCATTGACTTCAATGGGGTTCGGGTTTGGGATAAAGTTCGGGTCGAGTTCGGAACCCGAACTTCCAGGTGTTCGCTCATCTCTAGTGGTAACCCTTATCCAGCAGTGGGTGCATTAAGTCCCACGTCCCACAAACCACTAACACCTAGGATGGGGGGGGGGCATTCTGGGGGTTCTATCTGGGAATCTTTCCCTTCGTAAATTCGGAACTTGTGGGTGTACCTGGAGCTACTGTCACATAGTTTGTGTATCTTTATGCTATACCTTGCCAATTTTCTAAGCAGGTACTGGCGGAATCTAATCCTCCTTTTGAAAATTTAAAGGGACTCATCTACACTGACATTTTTATCTGGGTTGTACACCTCAGAAAAATTGGTGTTAAAGTGGCCTAACCTTGAAAAGATGGTCAAATGTTGGGTCATTTTGGGGGGGCACTGTGCATTGTTGTTGTAGTGTAGGAATTTCCTAATTGACTCAAATCATTTCCGGGTCATGGTCTTACTGTAAATTAGAGTCTGGTAGAAAATGTCCGAACTCCACGTTTGGCTTCTTTACAGCGCTCATATGCAGCACGAGTCCCCAAAACTTCATCATCTCTGCTGCACTTACTGGGGTCAAACCTAGGGGTCTAGCAGATGCTGATGTAGGGTTCTGATCAATGAATTATTGGGCATATAAATTGGTTTGCTCCACCAATAAATTTACAAAATATTCAGAGAAGAAGATTTTGAAAAAATCTAGTTCAGTGAAGCCTCCATCTGTTTTCCGGACCTGCCCTCAAAATCTGGAATTTGGAGCTGGTAATTGTTAGGGGGTGGGTTCCATAAGTGTTCACTCTGGGGGGCTGCCTCCACTGCTACCCTGGGCTGCCTTCTAGAGGGTCACTCATTAGCGGATGATGATGATGATGAGGGGTAGAGGAGTAGAGGAAAGTGGCATCCTCTTCTCCCTTACTGGCAGACTCAGTATCGGAGGCAAGCATGGCGTATGCCTCTTCACTCGCTGTGACGGATGGGCCATTTTTATTTTATTGGGGTGTGACGTGAGAAATGTGTAAACTATTATATCGTGGTAGGGGTGTGTATGTTGTGTTTTGACATGTGAAGGGGCTTGTAATAAATTTGAAATTAAATTTAGAGGGAAAAAAAAGTAGAATAAAAAGTATTTTCTGTAAAATAAATTATTTTCTAAAAAAATAGAATTTTTTTCTGCACAATAATGGACACTACTGATTGGTGCTCAGTGGTTGCAAAATGCAAGTACGCAGATGGTGCGTTTGTGCAAAATTCTAAACTGACACTAACTGAAACTAAAGTGACAGGGACCGTGATGGAGGGTGGTTTAGGGATCTGGGACAGCTGCAAATGAAAAAAAAATCAGTGCAGCAATTCCAGATGTACTTCTTTTCTTCTATCAGCAGGAAAGTGTTAAATCGCAGTGGTGGTGCCCCACAAGTCCCAGCAAGCCAAAAGCAGCACAGAAAAGCACAGAATCTCCCTGCATGCAGTCACCAGCAAGAATGGCTGCATGCAGGGAGATTCAGCCCTTTCCTGTGCAGCTCTAGCACTGCCATTGGCTGGAGCGTTGTTCCAGCCAATTGCAGTGCTGGCAGGGGACAACAAACACCGATGTCCCCTGCCTAACCTTAGAGGAGACCTCCCCCTGACCCATCCATTAGACCCCTCCCCCCCTGCCCGACCAACCCTGCAGCTTTTTTCAGCTTCTGTTTTCATTGACCGGCAAATTGCAGCGCTTGGAGATGCAGAGGGGCGGTGCTGCACCATGCTGCCCTTACCCAGCATAGATGCCTGCTGGTAAGAGCATCCATGGTGCCCCGATTCCCCCGTGATCCTCCCCCAGAACCCGGCCTGGTCATGTCCAGTTGTGCCATACATGTACAGTGTGGTTCCTTAAGGGGTTAATTAAGGCACCATATATAAAGGTTTGGGTACCCCAGAAGAAACATTAATATTAGCTATATCTCAATAGCATAAAAAGGCTGAAATCTAATACATAGGATATAAACTAATACATATAGATAATCAAGAAGTATGGATTCTGTATTTTAAAAAAAACACAATGTGGGTGAGTCCAGCGGAGTACACCAGGCTACCATAACCGGTATACACCTCATAATAAATTAAGCTCAGCATCTGGCAGTCCGATTGCCCCAACTGAACTGTATGACAGGCCGAAGCTAGATTTTAGTGTTCTTTTACCTCAGAAAACTGGTATAGAGAATGATAAATGTGGTGAGGCCACTTATGCATAAAAAATTGGTGCAAGTAGTGTTGAAAAATTCACAAACACATAGGGGTAGATTTATAAAAACTGGTGTGAAGGACAACTAGAGTTGTTGCCCATAGCAACCAATCAGATTCTACCTATGATTTTTCAGAGCTTCTTTGGAAAATAAAAGGTGGAATCTGATGGGTTCCTATGGGCAACTAAGACAGTTTTCCGTTACACCAGTTTGATAAATCTCCCTTACAGTTTTTGCATATCCTAATGTTAAGTCTAGACCAATAAGTTTTATTGTTTCAAAAAAGACTGACCTATCTCTCTTCCCACAAGAGGGCAGAAGGCAGATTGAGTTTTTTAAGGTCAGAGAACTCTTTTAACACGCTACTGAAATAAATAAAATGTATTAAAAGGCAATTATCTGCCGAACATATCTCATATGGGACAGTTTCCAACCTTCACTTTCAAAGATAACTCAATTTCCTAAGGTCAAGCTCTCATTTTTTTCTTTTTATTACTTACTAACATGATACAAATATATTTTAATCTGCATACTATTAGTTGAGTTACCTGTAGCCTATATTGATGCTATCCCGCTATCCAGACTGTCCCTGGATTTTTTTTTTATTAATAATCAAGAAAAATAAGGAACTAAAGAATAAGGTCAGGTTTAAAAAGGACCTCTCAGGAAGACATACTTAGCATATAAAAGGGGTAGTAGGAGCCCTTATTACATTTAATTAATTCATTAACAAAGAAAAAAATGTGATGCCTCCTCATTAGAGATGAGCAAATTGGTTCTAAATGAAACACATTCATTAAAAGTCCCAAAAACTTTGGCTTCCAAGAAATACACATTTTTGTGATTTGTCCCGCACAAACCACACAAAATGGTGACAGAGAAGAGAAGAAGGTATCTTCCAGAAAAAAATAGCTTTTATTTTAATTAAAAAAATAAATAAATCTGACAGTGTAGTGTGTTTTTAAAGATTTTTGTTATCACCGTCCATATAGCCATAGCCATATATTGCTGTCACATTTTCATTAATGATGCTGCCTTTATATTTAAAGAGCTTGAAATAAGTTGAATACAGTCTTGGTATACTTTAGAGTGTTGTAAATGACTTTCCAGTGCAATTGTGGAACTTTTGATTTAGACCAAATTTGTTGAGATTGAATTGGACAGTTTACAGTGGGGCACATGAACGTTCATGATCACATCATCACAGGCCCGACACAGGAGGACACTGTGATGTCATTGTGACTGCCTGTGCCAAGACATAAAAAGAGTCTGTGACCTGCATCACAGACTGTGGTAAAGAGCAAAAAACACAGGTGAGTATTTTTTTTTTTTTTAATGTATGTATGCTGGTAGAACTGTGAGCACTAGAGGGGGCTGGGGAAAGCATTATATATACTAGCTATAAAGAAGGGTCTATTACATATACTACCAATATAGAGGGGACATTATATATTTTACAGAGAGTGCCATTATATATCACGGGGGCCATTATATACAGTATACTGTCTTCAGGAGAGCCATTA
Source organism: Bufotes viridis (assembly GCA_033119425.1). Classification (NCBI taxonomy): domain Eukaryota; kingdom Metazoa; phylum Chordata; class Amphibia; order Anura; family Bufonidae; genus Bufotes; species Bufotes viridis. Next base: position 246,881,371 of record CM065593.1, on the reverse strand, counting down.
TATACACTACAACTACAGAGGGAAATTATCTATACTACCAATACAGAGGAAGCATTATAATACTGGGGACATTACAGGACAAGAGGGAGAGTATTTATATATACAGTACTACCACTACAGGGGGGGCATTATACTATGGTGTGTAGGTGAGATCATTATGCATGCTACCACTACAGTGAGTATTATCCTACAGATGGCACTACAAAGGGCCATTACAGGGGGCATTATTATAAAGATGGCATCATACTTTACATGCGGGCACTACGGGGGGTACATTATATGTTGTAGCGCTACAGGAGACATGATAATACTGGGGACACTACAGAGGTCATTACAACTACAAGGGGCACCACAGCAGGGCACTATAAATACTAGGGCCACTATAGGGGGCTTTATTACTACTGTGGGCTCTATAGGGTGCCTTATAGATTGGACTTATTACTACTGGGGGCTCTCAAGGGATGTCTTATAGGGGGGCCTTGTTACAGCTGGGGGCACTGTTGGGGCTTCCTTATTTCTTCCCTGGGGTCTTATGGGGTCATTATGAATATTAGGGGGTTTTGTGGGGACTTTATTATTGGGCACAGTATGGAGGACTTTACAACTAATGGGGTTACTATTGGAGTACTTAAAAACTTAGCCTTTATTTGTGATTCTAAATAAAATGGAGCATATAAATTACTCCAAATGGGCACACTTAAATTACTTAACAAAAAAAAAACAGGAGTTTCCTCTTGTGGAAGAGTTGATCCTTATAATATTGGGCAAAAGGAATGGCAGGGACTCATATAGTAGACAATACTTGGGGGGACTATCCCTAGGTATAACCCTATCTTGATGTCGCCTTGCCTAGAATGGAATGGCCGCCCCGATAGGGGCGATCCCGTATCAGAAACCTCCTGGATGGCCTTGATTGGGTTGTATAGAACAAGCCGTGGTAGGCTAACTTTATCATACAAAAATAAATGTACCAAAAACCATAAACAGTAGCAGAAAATGCTAGGTACATGTCAACTCTCATGAATCAATAGTAAATTACACAGTAGCTTGAAAATACCAGGGTTGTTTAGCTGGTGATATTTACTGATAATGTTGTAGAATATGTCAAATTAACACATCCCTGTCACCTGTGATTTTGTTTAAACCCTGCTATAACCATTACTAGTTACATTACGCTCTGACGGGTTATAGTCAACACTATGAGTCTTATTGGAGTACTTCAGGATGCACTATTAATATCTATGTTGCATTGTTATTTCTGCAGTATAGTCTTTGTAGGCATTGGGATGCACAGTCATCACAGTATTGGGGGTAGCAGCATGATAAAGAAGGGGCACCAGGAGGGGGAGGATAATCAAAAAAGTGAGGAATCTAGGTTTGTGTGTCAAATTCAGCAAAGGAGAGATGTGGCTGAAAGATTATCAAAGCAATCTAATCTCCAAATGGAGAAGATGAGGAAAGAGAACATTTTCTTTAGAGGAGACATTACTGGGTGTAAGAGTTATGTAGTGCTGTATTACTCTATATGTTTTGCTGCACTATATGTAAAAAAAATACTCATCCAAACATGTCTTGAACAATAGGGCTGGGGGAAAGTTTGGATTGAGAATTTCAGTTTTTACCTCATGTAGCAGAATGGATAGCATTGGTCTTGCTGCTGAACCTGGTTGACGGAGGCCTCACAAAACCCATTTGCAAACAATCTCATGCCAATTTCCACCAGCTGTACAAATATAACTAAGCAGCAGCAGATTACTCTGTTTATACAGGATACATAGCAATAGACATATAATTATGCACAATATACTGTAAATAAAACATCAAACATACTGAAAATTAACATAGTATACTTTGTACCATTTTATACCATTTCAAGAGTTGACTTTTTGAGGAACTTCATCCATATTTTTAGATGAGCCAATGCAGGCTGTTATAAAAGGCATAGTCAAAGACTTCAATTTACCATATAGGTATATAAGTCAAATGGATAACAAATGAACATCAAGAATGGTCATGGTGCATGGGTTACTAATATTCTGTAACATTCATGTAATTGTGCTATCATGTGATGTTTTTCAAAAGTAGGAGGTGTATGATCAGATTCACTGAATAAGGTTATCTAAAAACTTTATAGTTTAATTGTTTTTAAACTTTAAGGATAGATCCACTGTCATTCTAAGAGACTACTGTCAGGTAATAATTTTCAGACCACAGACAGCTGACTCTGTAAGGCTGTATTATTTTCTGACAGGACATAAATTTTATCCCTGTCAAATTAGTCAGAATTGGAGCATAGAATTGTACACTGCATCTTGAATCTGGCTTTTAGTTTGACAGACGGGTCCCAGAAGTTTGATATGAAGCTAAAATGTTTAGTAGCCTGTCACGGTACTGCAAAAAGTTAAGTTTTGATTCTAAATCATGCTTGCTATGGAAACATTATGTACCGTATATCCTCTTCTGCTTTTCTTATTGTATAGATATTGTGCATCAACTTATACAATGGGAGGCATAAGAAACATTTTAGAAGTGGCAGCACAGGGTGGTACAAAAAAGGTGGTACTTTATTTTGAACTATAGGTGTGCAATGTCACAGCTTATATACTGTCCTTCTCAAGGAGTTTCAATAGTGTGCCAGACAGGTAGAAATACAGTGAGGAAACTAGGTATTTGATACCATGCAAGTTTTCCTACCTACAAAGAATGGAGATGTTTGTATTGTGGGTTTTATTGTGGGTACACTTCAACTGTGAGAGACAGAATTTAGAAGAACAACTCAGAAAATCAGATTGTATGATTTTTAAGTAATTAATTTGCATTTTATTGTATGAAATAAGTATTTGATACAATAGAAAAACAGAACTTAATATAGGGTTCAGAAACTGTTATTTATAATTACAGAGATTAGATGGTTCTTGCAGTTCTTGATCAAGTTTGCACACACTGCAGCAGGGATTTTGGCCCACTGCTCCATACAGATCTTCCCCAGATCTTTCAGGTTTCAGGGCTGTCGCTGGACTACACTGAGTTTCAGCTCCCTCCAAAGATTTTCGATTGGGTTCAGGTCTGGAGACTGGCTAGGCCACTCCAGGACCTTGAAATGCTTCTTATGTTGCCTATACTTAGTTGCCCTGTCTGTGTGTTCTGGGTCATTGTCATGCTAGAAGACCCAGCCACAAACCCATCTTCAAAGCTCTTAATGAGGAAGGCGGTTGTTGCACAAAATCTTGCGATACATGGCCCCATCCATCATCCCCTCAATACAGTGCACTCATCCAGTCCCCTTTGCAGAAAAGCACCCCCAAAGTATGATGTTTCCTCCCCCATGCCTCAGGTTGGGATGGTGTTCTTGGGGTTATACTTATCCTTCTTCCTCCAAACTTGGAGAGTAGAGTTGATACCAAAAAGTTCGATTTTGGTCTCATCTGACCACATGACCTTCTCCCATGTTTCCTCTGAATCATTCAGATGGTCATTGGTGAATTTTAAATGGGCCTGGACATGTGCTGGTGTGAACAGGGGGACCTTGCATGCCGTGCAGGGTTTTAATACATGACAGCATAATGTGTTACTAATCTTTGAGACTGTGGTCCCAGCTCTCTTCAGGTTATTGACCAGGTCCTCCCATGTAGTTCTGGGCTGATTCCTGACCTTTTTCAGAATCATCTTTACCCCAAAAGGCGAGATTTTGCATGGAGCCCCACACCGAGGAAGATTGACAGTCATCTTGTGTTTCTTCTATTTTCTAATAATTGTGCCAACAGTCATTGCCTTCTCACCAAGCTGATTGCCTATTGTCCTTTAACCCATCCCAGCTTGGTGCAGGTCTACAACTTTGTCCCTGGTGTCCTTAGACAGCTCTTTGGTCTCAGCCATGGTGGAGAGGTTGGAGTGTGATTGACTGAATGTGTGGACAGGTGTCTTTTTTTTTCACAGGAAATGAGTTCAAACAGGTACAATTAATACAGTCAATGAGTGCAGAGTAGGAGAGCCTCTTAAAGAAAAACTAAAAGGTCTCTAAGAGCCAGAATTCTTGCTGGTTGGTTGGTGATCAAATACTTATTTCATACAATAAAATGCAAAATAATTATTGAAAAATCATACAATTTGATTCTCAGGATTTTTTTTTATTTTTTTTTAGATTCTGTCCCTCACAGTTGAAGTGTACCTTTGATATAGCTCTCTCAATTTTTTGTAGATGGGAAAACTTGCAAAATCGCCATTGTATCAAATACTTATTTTCCCCACTGTAGGCACCACAGTCCATTAATACAATTATATACAATTATGTAGCTTTACAAAAATAAATCTACAGAACAGTGAGACAGTAAAAATTTAAAGTAAAAGTTGCTCCTCCATAAAGGTTCTGCACATGTCCACTATATCTGAGTATGCTAAGTTGAACCAACTGGGTGCAATCTTGCTAAAAGACAGAAAAAGGCGTTTATTTGTATAAGGGGAATTAAATCCGGGTAAAAATTAGAAACTGCTCCATTGGTATTTATTCAAGAGACCCCCAAGGCTGGCTTAGTCAAGTATAAAGTGGCAGCATAATATCACCAAGGTAAATAAGGCCAACAACTAACTACCCATAGAGATTATTTTATGCAAAAACAGCCTAGGCTCAGGAGGCAAGCACCTGTTGGGAGAAGCTAGAACTTGAGGCTGAAGGTGCAAAGAAATGCATTGAGTGAGCAAATGGTAAACCATCACAGTATTTTTCCACAACCAATTGGCTAACATGCTGTAATTTAATAGTCTTTGAGTGCTTGCTTAAATGGCCATGCAACAGTATTTGGGAAAGAATATAATCACAGCCATTGTCCTGAAATATCTCCAAACTTAAATTAGGAGCTGAAAAAAAATGGTTCTGCTGACAACAATGCAAATGTAAAAAAATCTAAAATGGTTGAAGAGGAGCAAAATGAGTAACAAAACACTATACTGGGTGGTTCTCACAAATTATCAGTGTTTGGAATAGGGTATAGAAAAAAAAGGGAAAATGTAAGTATCACTGATTATTTTTTTGTTTTTCAACAGTATGAAAAATATTGTGTGTATATGGAGTAGGAAAATGAAGTAGATTATATAAAGCCAAAGAGCAAACCGTTTTAGAGCACACTACTCCTCTTAAACTCAAATAGGTCTTTAGAATATTAAGGTAACAGACCAATTCCAGTTCTTTGTTTTTTATAGCAACAATCAACAATGCAGAAATGCAACGCAATGCAAATCTTCCCTTGCAGATGTGTGCATTTACTAGACTTCAGCTTTAAACAACAGGGGACACTACTCCTTTTAAGAAGAGAACTACAAGTTTGAGGACAGCATCAGAGCTAATGAGTCTATGCTATACCAATATAAATAATGGAAGGATAGGAAATTCACCTCCCTAAAACTCATGAATGCTTCCTTATGATAACAGGTATTGCATACTTATATGTGGAGACAGATTTTTTTCTTTTCTTTTTTTTAATGGAGACCTGTTTTAACAACTCAAATATAACCTGTCCTTTAGCCTTAAAGGTAACTTGTTACCACAAAATGTAATTCAATCTGCTGCCAGCATTTTATAGAGCATAAAAAGTTGAGAATATGTAAAGTTTTTTTGCGATTCAGTAAAACATGTAATTTATACATTTATATTTCTACTAGAGATGAAAGAAGTTTTGTAAAGTTTGATTCGGATGATTGACTGAAGTTCTTATAGAAATTTGATTTGTTCCAAATAAATTTGTCACAAATCACAAAACTATTAATCAGGTATACCCAGGTTACTCTGTCTAATCATATGCATCCCACTTGGTGGCCCAATCTCATTGTGAAGGCTTGGAACTTCATCTGCAGGAAGAGTGTAAGGAGAGGGTATAACCATGTAAATTACGTTCTAGTTTTCCCACATTCATAGTTAATCTGTGCTGTAGGTACTGTGCCATCATTATAACAGACAGTTGTAATTTATCGCCTTCTACATCACTGTGCAGGGCACCAAGATTTATAGCTAATCCTTACTGTTACCTGTGGAATTACTGTGTGTCAACATTACAGGTCAATAAAAGTGTCATGTCTAATTTATCACCATGGACGTGCAGTGCCCAAGTTTCTAGTAGTGGCCCCGAGACTAAGTGGGGGTGGTGGCAGCAGAAGAAGCAGCGACAGTAGTGGCCCCATGAAAGAGTGGCAGTAGCAGTGGCAGTAACCATGACAAAAGTGGCCCCATGAAGGGAACAGCAGCAACAGTGGCAGTAAGGCTTTGTTAACATCACTTGTTTATGTTTCCATTTTTCTGATCCCTCAAAAAACAAGCAAACAATACAAAAACAATCCTGTATGTTTAGTGGGTTCAAAACAGAGATAAAATGTAATGGAATTATTTGCATCTCATCTGTGTTTTGGACCCACTCCTGCTTTTGGCTTACCAATTCTGTTCAAATACTGATGCAAAAACTGTTCAAATACTGACTAAAAGAACATATTAGCTACAAAGAATTTGGGTTGACTTGGTAGAGTGATTTGTGTGGTTCATTACAATATGAACAACACTCCTCTTGTATAGCAATAATCCAGCTGCCATGTTTGATCCATCCAGCAAGTTTGGCCCATCTGGTTTTAAAGAGGACTTTTCCCCACTCCTGACATGCCTGTTTTCATAACTTCATGCATTCCTTTATTATTTTTACTAGACGTTATGAATAGATATCTAGCAGTCTTCAGTAAGGGCACAGGGGGTGGTAACCAGTTGGGGGGGGGGGGGGTGTACCCACACAGTCTGACAATGGCAGCACAGATTGAATAGAGTGAGACTGTGCAGATACACACCCTCAACTTGTTACCACCCCTCTGTACCCTTACTGAAGACTGTTAGCAATGCATTCATAACTTCTAGCAGGAATAATAAAGGAATGGCACAACATAGAATTATAAGAATAGATTTTCCAGAATTGCTATTACCTGGGGTATGCATGAAGCTAATAAAACAGGCATGTCAGGAGTGGTGAAAGATCCTAATACATGTTGAATGAAAAATACATTAACATTAAGTTCATAGTATGGAGGGATCCTAAATCTTATGGAAGGATCAACAGGAGCTAAAATTTCATCAAACTGCACAGTGACATAGAATTTGTTTAATATTTGTTGTGGCTGTAAGAGTGATGCCTAAAAAATGTTTCCATAACAGAACGTTGTAGCTAGGAATGATGAATTTGGGTCTAGTTGGTAGAGCATTTTGTCTGGTAATACCGTCTTAATTTCGACCATAAACGATTGCAATTTTTTGCTTAACAAACTTATTAGCTATCTCCTGTATGGCAATAATCCAGTTGTCATGTTTGATTCATCCAGCAAATTAGGCCCATCTGGTTTTAACTCTAATACAAGGAGTTACATGTTTAACTTCCTGGAAGGCCAATTTGCATTCAGCACTAACTGTTCTGTGATACCCTTACTAGTGATGAGCGGCAGGTGCCATATTCGATTTCGACGAAATTCGCAAATATTCGAATGAATATTCGTTTCATATTCGTCGAAATCGAATATTCGTCATTATTCTAGTTACCGCGATTAATATGCGATTTAAATAATCGCGTATTGCGATTTTAACTTAAGGCTACTTTCCTATTGGTTTCATATCTAGAATTATAGCGAAGATGACGGATATGACGAATGTATTCGTCATATTCCTCAAAACGAAGATAACAAAGTATTCTACATCTTCGTTTTAGCAACCTATTCGTCAACTTCGCTAATTCTAGCAATCAAATAGGAAGGTTGACTATAGAGACAACTGTGTTTAATTCGCTATGCGATTATTTATATATATTTTTTTAATAAATAGAATAATTATAATAATTATATCAAGTAATATAATTATTCTATTAAAAAAAAAAAAAAATCGCATAGCGAATTTAACACAGCTGTCTCTATAGTCAACCTTCCTATTTGATTGCTAGAATTAGCGAGGTTGACGAATAGGTTGCTAAAACGAAGATGTAGAATAGTTCGTTATCTTCGTTTTGAGGAATATGACGAATACATTCGTCATATTCGCTATTAGCTAATTCTACCAAGCCAACCATAAAGTTCCTTGCTCATGGAGCGTCCCCATCACCATGGGAACATCTCCATATACTAAAATGTACTGTCGGATTTGAGGAATTACGTTGAAATCGCAATGCGATTAATTCAAGTTATATTAATCGCATTGCGATTTCAACTTAGAGCTGGGTTTATAATGGGTCAGCTTGCTAGAATGAACGAAGTTAACGATTCAATGAACGAAGTTAACGAATATGGAATATAGCAGCACTGCTAAGTTGAATTCGCAATGCGATTAATTTAACTTGAAGTAATCGCATAAAAAACGAATATTCGAAATAGTGAATTTATAGCGCTATATTCGAAATATTCGCGAATTAGCGAAGTGCCGATATTCGCTAAAAAAATTCGCTATTCGAATATTCGCGCTCAACACTAACCCTTACATGTCCAGGGCTGCACATGCTCTGCACTGAAGGGATCACTGTGTGTCTACCCTTTGCTGACAGGTGTGGATTACCCACTCAATGTAGTTCGTAATAGGGATCGGGGATTGTTATACTGGAGAAGACTAATTTATTTGGTAAAAGACTAATTAATTTAGTAAAATAATCATTTATTTGCTGAAACGCTATTTTAATTCACTGAAAGACTAATGTTTTTGCTAAAAGAATAACTTTTCAGATAAAAGAATAATTTTTCCAACAAAATCCATGATCAACTCATGGGCAAATCTGCTGTGCAAAGAATCAATTTATTTGCACTGGCCACAGAGTGTTAAAGAAAACTGCTCTGTAACACTAAATTCAGTAATTGGCTAACAGAAGCAGTTAAATATCAATGTGGACAAGCCACAAACAAGAATGAGACAGGTGCATCACCCCAATTTGTGAATCCGGACGTAATAGAATTGCTTATCTGTTAATCAATGTGGACATGCAGCAAACAATAGAATGTGACAGGTGTGTCACCCCAATTTGTGAATCAGGCCCTAGTAGAATTGATTATCTATTATTCAATGTGGACACACCACAAGCAATACAATGAGACAGGTGTATCACCCCAATTTGTGAATCAGGGCCTAATAGAATTGCTTATCAATTAATTAATATGCACACGCCACAAACAATACAATGAGACAGGTGTATCACACCAAATTTTGAATTAAGGCTTAATAGAATTGCTTATCTATTAAACAAGGTTAACAACCCAATAACAGTTAGATTAGACAGGCTATTCCCCCCAATTTGAGAATCAAGGTGCAATGGAAATGCTTATCTATTTAACAATACTGTTAAAAAAAAAAATGTATTAGACTGCTTATTAACGCCAATTTGAGAATCAAGGAGTAATGGAATTGCTTATCTATTAAGCAAGGTGAACACTGTTCAAAAAAGTAGTATTAGACAGCTTATTAACCCCAATTTGGAAATCAAGGCATAATACAATTGCTTATCTATTTAACAAGGTGGGCACACCAATAATAGTTAAATTACACAGCTTATTCACCCCAGTTTGAGAATGAAGGCCTTACTGAATTGCTTATCTATTAAACAAGGTGGATACTGTTCAATTATATAGTTATGTGCCCTACAGAGGAATTGATGCAAAGTGGGCTGTCTCTTATGGATCTCTTCAGATTCAGATTACACAGCCTGCACTGTCCCTGCATTGCCCCTGCATTGTCCTTGAAGTCTCCCTATGCTCTCCCTATGTTTACCCTACAGTGTGTAAAAACTTTCCCTACAATCTCTCTACAGTGTCCATGAACTGTCCCTGCAGTCTCCCTACCCAATATTCCATAATTAAAGGTGTCTTTAAAACTGTCCCTAGAGCTTATCACGTCTCTCTCTATAATCAGCTCACAGTGAAATGTCTGACACCACACAGGATGAGGCTTTTTTAGGGCTGTGACATCACAGGGGCTGTCTAGCTGCTAATTGGCTTTCTGCATGGCATTATGGCTGATCTGGCATCCCCAGGCTTCTTAATTTCACTTCATAACATGTGTAGCTGCCATTTAAAAAAAAAAAAGATTAATTACCATGAAGCGCGAGGAAATTTAGATTTGTTGCAAATCAAATTTTTCCTTCAATTCACTCATATCTAATCTCTGCTATTTCCTACTTCATTGTTCACGTGGATCTGTTATCCATCACTTTCCGATATCTCTGAATACATTCTTAAGTATCCTTTACAGTGATAGGCCAATTTTAGAGGTGATTATCCAGACAAGCGCCTGCTTATCAGCAGAGGAGACCGATGAATTTATATGCTGCGTTCACCTCCACAGTATGCTGAAAAACCAAAGTTAATGCCATAGCTTATCCCTATACAGACTCATTGTTTGCCAGCAGCGGATGTCTACACAGCACTATCTGCTGCCGGTAAACAACGATTGTTATGACCACATGAATGATGTGATTACCCGATGAATGAGCGCTTCGCTTGTTCATCGGGTAATCAGTGGCACTTACACTGCCAGATTGCTAACGAGCATTCCTACAGATGATCATCTGTCCGAGAATGGGCAGTCAATCACTGATAACATCTTCCGCATGTACAGTGAATTCCGAAGGAGGAGACATTTAAATGAATAAATAACAAGTTTACCTGAATATTTTTCATACAAATATATATCAATCTGCCCAGCTTCTCTTGCTCTATAACCTGCTGCCTGTAGATTGTACTGGATTTTGTGGTGACAGGTCCAATATCTTTTTTTTTTTTTTTGACATGACAGAGGCAGAATATGCTTTGTACTGAGATTTCATAGATAGTTGCCCCACAGTTGTAGCCACTATTTTTCTTAGACAACTGATCAAAGTTTTTATTAAGGTACAGTACTAACCATCACTCACATATTTTTCTTTTACTCTGAGAAACAATTATAAGCCAGTCACCTTACCATCTGTCACAACTAAAGAGCACCTGGGCTGTCACCACAAAATGAAGTGCAATCTGCAGGCAGCATTCTATAGAGCAGGAGATACTGAGTAGATTGGTACATTGCAATTTAGTGAAAAGGAATAACTAAAATATTGCATTGACATAATTATTCAGATTCTTTCAGCCGGTCTTAATATCTCCTATAGCTGGCAGTGGATCCGCCAAAGTTATAAAGAGGTGCCAGCCTCTACATAAATTCTTCATAGACATCTTATATTTAGACAATTTTCTACACCTAAACCAGGCATAGAAAATGGCAAATGAGACCGGTCTGCTTCCGGGCCCATGCCATGCCCAAGTTTTTTAGACCTGGCATGAGTGGGGAAAAGTTGCAGATTGTGGCACAAAGGACCTTTGTACCGCAATCTGCACCAGAAATATGTCTAATACATTTCTGATTAGTAAATTACCCCCATTGTTGAAAGGTGAATCTTCACCTTTTTCTGAGGTCCAGAGCACTATGAATCAGGTTTTCATTAATAGTGATGAGCGGGAGGTGCCATATTTGAGTTTGCGATATATCGCGAATATTCAAATGAATATTTGTAATATTTTCACTGAAATCGAATATTCGTCATTATTTTAATTATCGCTAATAATATGCAAATATATTATTCGCATAATGCAAATTGAACTTTGAATTGAATATAAAGGCATATTTCCTACTTTCTTGCAAGCATGAACGAATGCTCTGACTTGGATGCGCAATGCGAAAAAAATTACTATTATTTTTTCAAAAAGCAGAATACTTAGTCGTCATCATTATCCAGTTTATTGCGTAAAAAAAAAAAATATTTTCGCATTGCGCATCCAACTCAGAGCTGTCTATAGGCAACTTTCCTATTGCAAATGCATTTTTTGAATTAGCGAATATAGCGATATATTCGCATTCAGTATATTCGCTAATTCAAACAAGCCAATTGTATTTGTAGTTCTGTATCCGTACAAATCGACTATAATGCGAATAATTTTCATAGAAATATTTGTGTGCGTACAGATGGTTTTAAACTACGGCAGTCGGCAATAACTTATTCGTATGTGCGCGTGCGCGCATGGGCACACACACATACGGGCGTGGCTTTTTCCTGGGAGCAGTTACAACAAGTTTTGTTGGTACATGCGATCAATGCGAATAAAGATGGTCGGAAACAATTTCACCAGAGAGGAGGAAGATATCCTGATCACAATAAGTTATTGAACATTACATTACAGCTATAAGTACATGTGACGCTTGTAACATTCAAATGTATGTTTAAGGAGATAAAACATTCTCAAATTTTCGCAATACATATAAAATCTCATTTCACATAGTTTGCTTACTGCAGTGCTTACATATAACTGATTTGTGGAAACAAGTATTGTTGGCATTCAAAAACAATACTTATTGCCCCAAATCATTAATATCTACTAATCTCTCATATATATATATATATATATATATATATATATATATATATATATATAACTGAGTTTCTGTCTATTAATGAATCATTAATAATATCTCAACTCTGGCCAGTCTACAACTGCTGAAACACACCTCCTCGGCATGATGCTGCCATCAGATGCTTCACTGTAGTGATTTTATTGGACAGTGCCAAAATGTTCAATCTTGGATTCATTATAACAGAGAGTATTGTTTCTCACAGTCTGAAAGTCCTTTAGGTGTTTTTTGTTGCAAATTTTCATGTCTTTTACTGAGGAGAGGATTCTTTCTGTCCACTCTGCCATGAAGCCCAGATTGGTGGAATGCTGCAGTGATGGTTGACCTTCTGGAAGATCCTCCCATCTGCACACAGGATCTTTGGAGCTCAAACAGAATGACTATTGTTTTTTTTTAGTCTCTTCATTTACCAAGGCCCTTTTCCCTGATTATTTTCTTAGCTCTAAGTAGAGTGCTGCTTGTTCCATTTGTCATCCTTTTAAGAATTATAGAGTCCACTGTACTGTTGGGAACTTTCAGTGAATCTGAATTTTTTTTTGTACCCTTCTCTAGATCTGTGCTTCCACATAATCATGCCTCTGATCTATACAGGCATTTTTTTCCTCCTCATGGCTTGGATTTTGCTTTGATATGTAATGTTGAGTGAATTGAAGTATCCGAAGTGGACTATGATCCAAACTTGATTTAACCTGAAATGGCAGTAAAAAGAAAAAAAAAATACTTATCCATTTGTATGCAAAGAGCCTGCTGTGGGCATGTTGATTGACAATCTCAGCATTTTGCACTGTGTCTTGAATCAAGATGGCCACAGCAAACATTTCTACAAGTCTGTTTTCACTTTCTCATTATGGAGAATTGAATGCTGTTGATGGGGGAAAGCTTGCATTACATTTTTTAACCCCTTCCCTAACCCCTGAGAACCCAGAATCATGTGCTCCAGCTCTCCCCAGCAGGGATCGGGGGAGCCGGAGGCTGCTGCTTAGTAAATTCTTTAGCCACTGCCTGTAGCAGGGCTCCATAGAAATACAGTCAAATGCATTGGAGTTTATGAGAAAAGCAATCCAATGATTGTTTGTTATAGTTCTCTATGGGAAATATAAAAAGGTGTAAAATGAAAAAAAAAAGTTTTTATAAATAAAAAAATAAAAAAATTCAAATCACCCCTTTACCAAAATTGAAAATAAATAAATAAAAAAATCCAAAACATCATAGGTATCCTAACATGCAAAAAATACCTGTACTATTAAAATATAAAAAAATGTTTTCCCATATGGTAAATGGTGAAATGGAAAAACAGATGAAAATGACTGATTTGTTTGGTGGGGGCGTGGCTTGGCTGCCTGATCGTCTTACTCTGGCACAGAGCGACGAAAAGCGACATTTCCCTACAGTTGTAGCCACTATTTTTCGCTTAAAGTGCCTCAGCCTGATGATGACCATGGGCAAGCATCAACACCCCAAATAGGGGAATCTGGACTTTTACTTCAAAAAAAGATGCTGACCAAGAGAGCTCGGGCTTAGGAACATTTCCTTCTTCTCCGCCATCTTCAACGTGAGCCCCGCCATTTCCCCCGACATACAAGCAGGAGGCAGTCGCTCATTGCAAAAGGACTTTTCCTCTTTGTTGACTCCCATACAGACCTCCATAACTGAGCTTGATTCCTGAGTTTCACATGTGGAAACAAAAATGGTCTCTATTGCTACATCCCATAACCAACTTGTGGAAGAGTCGGAGTAAGGCCAAGTTGGTCGACTTGGAGGACCGTTCCAGGCGTAATATCAAATTCCATGGCATCACAGAAGAAATACATCCTGGAGAGCTGGCGTTCCATCTACAGGCTCTGATAAAAGCCATATTTCCAACATGTTCAGAGCACAATATTATTATTGATAGAGCCAATAGGATTCTGTGCCTTCACCACCTCCTCCCTGAGACTACTCCAAGAGATGTGTTGGCGCACATACATTTCTACCACATCAAAGAGAGCATCATGGACATAGTGAGGAAATCTCCTATTGTACCATTGCCATGTCAAGCAATTAAGCTGTATGCGTATTTATCGGCCACCACCTTACAACGGCGCATATTAGCTCCTATTACAGCCACTCTTAGGGAGCATAAGACTTTGTGCAAATGAGGGTTACTGGTAAAGCTGGTGAAAATGTGCAACGGTGTCCAACACACTGTCTCTTCTGTAGAAGCAGGACACTAGTAACCTGCATCATGTAACATATCTTCTATTCCTGTAGAGCCTTCTGGTCACTATCCACTGCATTTGGATCCAGAGTAGCACAATGTTACCACCAAATGGGGAACTAAGCACTGAGATCTCAGATTTTCATTTTGTGCCATCAGGCAATGTTTACTACCCAGGTATCATGCTGGATTCTCTTCCCCAGTGCTCTGAGATGCCGAACTTGTTGGCACTGGTTCTCTATATATCTCTGGTTACGGATCTACCTTACCAGATAAGACTTTCTTTTATGTTTTTCTTTATATTGGTTTGGTTATTTCACATGCTGATTTCTATTTTTAATGTGTTAGACTTTAGGTCAGATGGATCTATTTGGGATGTCCACTAAGTGGGTATGCTTATGAGGTTTACTGGGTGATTAGCTTTTTTTAGGTTTCTTAATTGTGCTTAAGCCAGTCTCATTGAATGCCTCAACAGCTCTCAAAAGAGGTCTTATCTGTGGGCGGAGGCACTTCAGCTACACGCTGACATGTCTTTCAAGCACATTTTCGTAAAAAACAAACGAGTTATTTTGGCTATAAAGAATACAGTAGCATTCTACCCTATTACCTCTGTTACCGACCCAAATGGTCATTTTAGTATGAA
Source organism: Bufotes viridis (assembly GCA_033119425.1). Taxonomy (NCBI): domain Eukaryota; kingdom Metazoa; phylum Chordata; class Amphibia; order Anura; family Bufonidae; genus Bufotes; species Bufotes viridis. The sequence continues at coordinate 246,866,104 of CM065593.1, read as the reverse complement.
CCATAAACTATATACTCTATACTATTGTTGCTTCATATGCCCCAAATCGCCATCAGCCGAGATTCCTGTCTAGGATTATGTGGAAGGTCTGTAAGGTGAAACAGGGGCACTTAATATTATGCAAGTATTTTAATACAGTGCCAGATGTCTCAATGGACTCCACTGCCCCTGATAGAACTAAGCACCACTCCTTAAATACTTTTCTGTAGCAGGAGGAACTCTACAATATTTGGAAACTGCATCATGGCACGTAGAAGGATTATTCCTTCTTTTCTACAGCTCATAATAGATATTCCCGTATCAATTTATTCCTCCTGAGCAGCAACTAGCCACCAGTTCCACCTTAGAACTTATTAAATGGTCCGATCATGCCATTATCTCTCTCTCATTACAGGAGACCATTAATGTTAGAGAAACGTTGTGGAGATATAATTCATATCTCCTCACAAACCTCTCCTCTAAGGAAATTCTACAGTCAGCGTTATCAGACTATTTTACTTCCAATGCAGCCTCAGTAACTAACCCGTATAGCTTATGGAATGCCCATGAGGCATATATGAGTAGCATTTTCATTTAGCAAGGGCATAAAATGAACAAAAACAGAGAGCAAAAAAATAAAAGAAATCTTAACTCGATTATCATCCATAGAAAAGCTAAATAAAGCCAAGTTTGATCAAGCTAGGTCATCCCAGATTTCCACACGGCTATAATTCAGCTATAATTGAGAAAATGCATTTTGTTTAAATATCAGAAACATCTCACTTCTCTGAAAGCCAGATACTATTCCCAGGATAACAAAGCGGGGAGACTCCTTGCTCGTCGTATCAAATTGTGGACTGTAAAGTCCAGGATCCCATACTTACTGCACCTGACTAGAGTTGAGCAGACACCTAGATGTTCGGGTTCGGCCGAATTTCACGGAAATGTTTCGGTTCGTGATCCGAACTTGACCCCGAACCTGAACCCTATTGAAGTCAATGGGGACCCAAACTTTTGGGCACTAAAATGGCTGTAAAATAGCCCTGGAAAGGGCTAGAGGGCTGCAAAAGGCAGCAAAATGTGGGTAAGTGCCTTGCAAACAAATGTGGATAGGGAAATAACTTAAAATAAAATAACTAACAATTAAACAATATTAATTAGCAACTCGAAGGAGGAGTTGGAATGGCAGGTTGGGGAGGCGTCAGATGAAAATTCCATCAGCAGAGTGTCTACCAGCATGCATTTTGTAGTCAGCAGTCACGCATCTTTTGATCAGTAACATACATTTTTACAAAATTTGGTTTCCTGCCAGCAATGCACAGCTGTGGCTTATCACTGGCAAAAAAGGGTTAATGTCACCCAGCAAAGGAACAGGTGAAATTCAGAAATGTTAGGCCCCTGGCACCCAGACAGAGGAGCGGTCAATGCTCGACAAAACAGGCTTTATGTCACCCAACAATGCAGCAGGCGATTATCAGAAATGGAGGCCCCTGGCACTCAGACAGAGGAGAGGTCATTGGGCGGCAAAAAGAGGTTAATGTCACCAACCAAAGCAACAGGTGATTATCGGAAATGTAGGCCCCAGGCACCCAGACAGAGGAAAGGGCAATGCATGGCAAAAGAGGGTTCATGTCACCCAGCAATGGAACAGGCCATTTTTTAGTAATTTAGGCCCCTGGCACCCAGACAGAGGAGAGAGGTCACGTAATAGCAAAACAGGCATCATGTCACCCAGCAATGCAGCAGTCAATTATCATAAATGTAGGCCCCTGGCATCCAGACAGAGGAGAGGCCATTGCACGGCAAAACAGGCTTCATGTCACCCAGCAATGGAACAGGCCATTTTCAGTAATTTAGGCTCCTGGCACCCAGATAGAGGAGAGAGTTCACGTGACCGCAAAACAGGCATCATGTCACCCAGCAATGCAGCAGTTGATTATCATAAATGTATGCCCCTGGCACACAGACAGAGGAGAGGTCAATGCACGGCAAAAAGATTTTAATGTCACCCACCAAAGCAACAGGCCATTTTCAGTAATTTAGGCTGCAGACACCCAGACAGAGGAGAGGCTCATTCAAATTGGAGTAGCCCCCGAAATAATGGTACAAATAAAAAAAGGATTCAATGAATAAGTGCACTGGAGTACAAGAATGTATGGTTGAGGCGGTTATAAATGTCAATTCTGCACAAGGTACGGACAAGTCCTGTGGGATCCATGCCGGGTTCATTTTAATGAACGTGAGCTTGTCCATGCTGGGTGTGGACAGGCGGCTGCGTTTGTCTGTAATGACGCCCCCTGCCATGCTAAATAAATGTTCAGACAATACACTTGCTGCAGGGCAGGCCAGAACCTCCAAGGCATAGAGGGCAAGCTCAGGCCATGTGGACAATGTGGAGACCCAGAAGTTGAATGGGGCAGAACCATCAGTCAGTACATGGAGGCGTGTGCACATGTACTGTTCCACCATGTTGTTCAAATAATGCCTCCTGCTAAGATGTTTCGTATCAGATGGTGGTGCCGGTTGCTGTGGCGTGGTGACAAAACTTTTCCACATCTCGGCCATGCTAACGCTGCCTTCTGAGGAGCTGGTCGTGCACAGCTGCATTGGCGACCTCTTGCTCCTCCTCTACCTTCGCCTTGTGCTTCCACTTGTCCCCCCGTGTCAGTTGGCAATGCCCTAAGGAGCGCGTCTACCAGCGTGCGCTTGCACTTGTACGCATATTTCTATCATGCTCCAGTGCGGGAACTAAGGTGGGCATGTTGTCTTTGTACCGGGGATCCAGCAGGGTGGCAACCCAGTAGTTAGCACAATTTACAATGTGGGCAACTGTACTGTCATTGTGTAGGCACTGCAGCATGTAGTCGCTCATGTGTGCCAGGCTGCCCAGAGGTAAGGATAAGCTGTCCTCTGTAGGTGATGTATTGTCTGTGTACTCTGTCTCCCCCCAGCCACGCTCCAGTGATTGGCCTGAGCTGCGTTGGGTGCCACCCTGCAATGAACCCGGTTCCTTCTCCTCCTCTATCTAATCCTCATCCTCGTCCGCCAGAACTGTGGCCTGGCTGGCCACATGTGTACCTGGCCTCTGCTGGTGCAGGAACCCACCTTCGGAGCCACTTCGTAATGACTGGCCTGAAACCCTGTAAAATGCCCCCTCTTCCTCCTCCTTCTCCTCTGTCACATCCTCTTCCATCATCGACGTAATTGATTTTTCAAGGAGACATAGAAGTGGTATAGTCATGCTAAAAATGGCGTCATCAGCACTGGCCATGTTGGTTGAGTACTCAAAAGACCGCAACAAGGTACACAGGTCTCGCATGCAGGCCCAGAGCGACTGACCCGTGCGTGCTGCCTTTCCAGCATATGCAAGGTAGAGTTCCACCTGGTGGGCACATCGCATATGAGACAGTGAGCGGGAAGGCCGAATTTACGCTGCAGCTCAGACAGCCGAGCAGCAGCAGGGTTAGAACGGGAAAAGCGCGCACAGATGGACCGCACTTTCAGCAGCAGCTCTGACATGTCTGGGCGGTTTTTAAGAAACTTCTGCACCACCAGATTCAGCACATGCACCAGGCATTGGATGTGCGTCAAACCGGCTTGTCCCAGAGCTGCAACGAGATTTTGCCCATTATCACACACCACCTGGCCGGGCTTGAGGCTCACTGGCAGCAACCACTCATCATTCTGCTGTTCTATGCTGCTTCAAAGCTCTGCGGTGTGGGGTTTGTCCCCCAAACACGAGTTTACCCTGCTGACATTTACCCTGGTCTGTGCTGAAGTTGGGGGTGGGGTTCTTTCGATGAGCTGATGTGGGGGTGGTAGAAGAGGAGGAGGATGAGGAGTAGGAGGAGGAAGTGACAGGAGGCAAAGAATAATACCCTGCGATCTTCGGTGGTGGAAAGACATGCACCAAAACACTAATCGCCTCAGGCCCAGCCATCACTACGTTTTCCCAGTGTGCAGTTAGGGAGATATATCGGCCCTGGCCGTGCTTACTGGTCCATGTATCTATGGTTATGTGGACCTTGCCACAGATGGCGTTGCGCAGCGCACACTTGATTTTATCCTCTTTTTTCTATTCAATTCTCTTTTTATTAAGCTTTTCAATATAAACATAGATGCAATGGTACAACAGCAATAACAGGTACATCGCAGAATAGAGTCCAAAAGAATAGTACAGTGCAAAAAGATTTAGTGGTTAATGTATAGAGTTGCCCTGAAGTGGAGCGATTCTATGTACCTATAAACTTACAAATAAGTGTGTAGATGGAGAGACAGAAATGGGAATTAACAAGATCGGGAGGAAATGGATGGGGAGAAGAGCGGAGGTGGAGAGGGAAGGAGGAGAAGTTGGAGGGGGGTGGACCCGGGACAATAGGTTATCTGATTAATCAGTCCGATACGGATGGAGACACTGATGTGATCTGTTGTCGTACTAGTGGGGTTGACCTGAACGAGATTCAGTCTTTCCAGATTTTTTGAAATTTGGTGTGTAAGCGGAGTTCCCACACCGAGAGTTCCTCCATTAGGAAGATGTAATTGACTTTTTGTAACCAATGAGCTAAATTAGGGGCTTTCTGTTGGTTCCACTGTTCAGGGATTAGTGATTTGGCAGCCGCCATGAGGTGTTGGAATAGGATCCTTTTCCCTGGGGGGATTTCCTCCAGCTTGATATTGAGGAGGATTGAGGCAGGGGAAGGGTCTCTGTCCAATGAATAGATTTGTTCCGTCAGTTTTATCACCTCTGTCCAGAATGGCGTTATTACGGGACATGACCACCACATGTGGAAATAAGAGCCTTGTGATGTATTACACTTCCAGCATAAGTCATAACTAAGACAATTCATTTGTCTAAGCCTGACCGGGGTGCAATACCATCTTGTGATGAGTTTAAATGAGTTTTCTTGAAAGCGGATGCATCGCAATATGGCGTGAGATTTCTTATAGAGCTGTTTGATATCAGAAGCGGACCATGTGAGTGTTAAGTCTTTGCCTCATTCTGTGAAATATCCCCTATCGGTAGGGCATTTATTTTTTTTTGTAGTAAGCTATAGACTTTGAAAGGAAGATGTGTTGGAGGGTTTTTGGAGGAGATCAGTTCCTCAAAGGAGGAAAGAATCCTCAGGGTTCTATCTTGACGTAGATAGGGGGCTATTAGTTTGTTTATGTGAGCTTTTTGCAATGAGTGAAGGGAGGTATTATTTAGCGGGTCTACTGAATTTTCAAAGTTAAGGAAGGTTGCTAACTGTATATTTTTCAGTTCTTTCCCTTGAATTTCGATATTTATAGGTCAAGAATGTCTGCAATCGACATTAGGGGTAGAGTATAGGGCTTATGTCTTTTTTGTATGTGTTCCAGATTTTTAGTGGTCTGAGTGATGGTGTTTGTTGACAGTTGGCTCAGGGGGATTTTGTCTTTATTGTCGATTTGCCAGAGAAGAGCTCTCAGCTGGTATTTTTTATCTCCTTCCCTTAACCATTAAATTACCTTGGTTAGGTGTACTGCGTCGTAATAAAGTTTCCAGTCGGGCAAAGACATTCCCCCTCTTAGTTTATGTTGAGTGAGAAGGTTATGGCTCAATCTGGGGCTTCCACTTCACCCAAAAAAATTACTAATCAATTTCCTAACATTTGTAAAGAATTGTGCGGGTAGTGAAATGGGGAGGGTCTGAAAGAGATAAAGTAATTTAGGTAGTTGTCTGGCTTTTATAAGATTTTTACGGCCCATCCAGGATAAAAATGGGAGGGACTATGAGTCAAGAGTCTGCTTAAACGCTGTTGGGATAGGGGCGTAATTAAGTGAATATAGATTATCCATATGGTGCTGAGCTTGAGACCGAGGTATGTGATGTGATGTTTTGGCCAGTGGTATGGGAATTGTGATTGGAGCATTTTTAACTCATCATTAGGTAAGTTGAACCTAATAGCTTCTGATTTTGTGGCGTTGACTTTGAAATTAGAGATTATTCCGTATTTTTGAAGCAGTGATTGTATCGCGGGGAGCGCTGAAGAGGTGTTGGTTAAAATTAATAAGGTATCGTCGGCGTAGGCTGCCGCGTTATGTATCTGATGTCCGTTGTTGAAGCCTTTAATGTCTGGGTGTGCCCTGACTGCTGCTAAAAGGGGTTCTAATGAAAGTATGAATAAAATTGTTGATATTGGACAGCCTTGGCAGGTGCCATTCTTTATATGGAAAGGGGCAGAAAGCGATTGGCTGTCGGTTTTGAGTACATAACAAATATTGCGTTGACAAAGGTTTGGGGAAGTCCAAAGTGTATTAATACCTGTTTCATGTAGGTCCAGTCCACCCTATTGAAGGCCTTTTCTGTGTCGGTTCCAAGAAGAACCAATGGTTGTTTGCTGTGGGACACAGTTTGGATTATTGATTTTTCCTCCACTAGGTTGTGCAGGGATAGAACAGCTCACCTGGAAAAGTAGTGGCGGTTAGGAAATATGTACTGTGGGACAGCCACCGCCATCAGCTGTTTGAAACAGTCTGTCTCCACCAGATAGAATGACAGCATTTGAAAGGCCAGTAATTTTGAAATGCTGACATTAAGGGCCAGGGCTTGAGGGTGGGTAGGTGGGTATTTCCTCTTTCTCTCCTATATTTGGGAGATTGACAGCTGAACGCTGCCGTGTGACATGGTGGAGAAGCTTGGTGATGGTGATGTATGTGGTGGTGTTGGCGGGACATCCTCTGTTTGCAGGTCGCCAGGTGCCACGGTGACGCCAGAGGTGGGGGGAGAGATCGAGCCAGCAGCAGAAGAGGAAGCAGGAAGAGCCTGAGAACGTTCCTGGTTTTTAAGGTGTTTACTCTACAGCAGTTCATGCTTTGCATGTAGATGCCTGGTCGTGCTCAGGTTAAGAATGTTTATGCCTCGCATCAGGCTCTGATGGCACAACGTGCAAACCACTCATGTCTTGTCTTCAGGACATTGTCTGAAGAACTGTGTGTGCTCGGTGCCTGGTTGCGGTGGGCAGTAGCAGGCGTACTGTCTCTGGAATGCGCTTTTGCACCCTGCTCCCTCTTTTGCTGTGCTGTTGCCTCTGTGCTACCACCGCCTCTTCCTCAGAGCTGCACACGTCACTAGCATGACCTTCAGTCCAGTCTGGGTCTAGGAACTCATCATCCTGCACATCATCTTCCACCAATTCATGACCCCCGCCCTCCTCGTCGGTCTGCACATTGCAGAAAGCCACAGCAGTTGGCACCTGTGTTTCGTCATCGACTGAAACGTGCTGCGGCGGTCTTCCCATGTCCTCATCCTGCAACATAAGTGATTGGGCATCAGTGCATTCAATGTCTTCCATTTCTGGGGCAGGTTTAGGTGGATGGGCTGGGGAAACCCTGCCAACAGAGTCATCAAAAAACATGAGAGTTTGCTGCATGACTTGGAGCTCTGTCTGCTTGGCTGATTTGCAAGAGGGTGAGGTGAAAGACTGATGGGCATGGGCTGCAGGTGCCAACTCTGAAATTTCTGTAGAGGACTGGGTGGGAGACCCTGGGAAGGAACTGGAGGCACTGTCAGCCACCCAATCTACTATCGCCCCTACATGTTCTGGCCTCACATCAGTAGAGAGACATTCGGGTCTACCAAATAATGCTGAAGATTCTGCCGCCTACTCGCACCAGAGGAAGGTGTGTCAATTTGACTTGTTTCACCAACACCACCACAACCATGCCCACATCCCTTATTTGATGTTTTCCTCATTATTTGGGTTCATCTACCAGGCTGAATTATTGGTTTCTCTCCGGTGTCAATTTAAAAGCCAGTAGTAAACAATTAAGTACACTAAGGAAGTGCCCGTGTCATAAAAATGCTCTGTGGACCAAGAATAAAAAAAATTGGGCCTAATACACACTGATTCTCAATGTCAATGCAGAAATGGAAAATATGTATTTAAACGCTGCATGCACAACTGTTTGGTTAACCCTGAACACGTTTTTTTTTTTTCCAGTAAAACATAGTACAGCACTATTTTCATGCTGCAATTTAAAATTACGGTAGTATTTGTACGCTGTATGCACAAGTGGTTTGCGGACCAAGAACAAGGATTTTTGTAATAAAACACAAAAAATCTGTATTTCACTGCTATTAATAAAACATAGCTATTTCTATGGTTTATGCAAATGTGATTTGTGGACCCAGATCAAGGATTTTTTAATAAAACACAGAAAAGCTATATTTCACTGCTATTAATAAAACGTTGGTATTTTTACGCTGTATGCACAAGTGGTTTGTAGATCCAGAAAACAGATTTCTTCAATAAAACACAGAAAATCAGTATATCAATGCTATTAATAAAACATTGCTATTTCTACGGTTTATATAAAAGTGGTTTGTGGACCCAGAACAAGGATTTTTTTAATTAAACAGAAAAGCAGTATTTCACTGCTATTAATAAAATATTGGTATTTCTACGGTTTATGCAAAAGTGGTTTGTGGGCCCAGAACACAGATTTTTTTAAAAAACACAGAAAATCATTATTTCACTTCTCTTAATAAATCGTTGGTATTTCAACAGTTTATTCAAAAGTGGTTTGTGGACCCTGAACACAGATTTTTTCAATATAACACAGAAAATCTGTATTTCACTTCTCTTAAAAAACTTAGCTATTTCTACGGTTTATACAAAAGTGGTTTGTGGACCCAGAACAAGGATTTTTTCAATAGAAGACAGGAAATCAGTATTTCACCGCTATTAATAAAACTTAGCTATTTCTACGGTTTATGCAAAAGTGGTTTGTGGACCCAGAACAAGGATTTTTTTTAATAAAACACAGAAAAACGTTGGTATTTCTATGCTGTATGCACAACTGTTTTGTGAAGCAAGAATATTGCTTTTTTCCCACAAAAAACAAAACAAAACACTATTTCACTGCAGAAATGTCAAATGTGTATTTGGGTGTTGTATTTGGAACTGCTTTGTGGACTAGGAATACTTCTATTTTTCCCAAAAATATACTTTGGCTCTATTTCACGGCAGAAATGTCAAATGTGTATTCGGACGGTGTATTTCAAACTGTTTTGTGGACCAAGAATAACATTTTTTTTCCCTGAAACACACTGATGCACTATTTCCCTGCAGAAACATTAAATATGTATTTGTACGCTGTATGCACAATTGCTTTGTAAATCAAGAATATTGTTTTTTTCCCACAAAAAAAATGATTCACTATTTCAGTGCAGAAATGTCAAATGTGTATTTGTAATGGACCCGAACCCGAACTTTTATGAAAAAGTTCGGGTTCGGGTACGGGTCCCGAACACCCCAAAATTTGGTACGAACCCGAACTATACAGTTCGAGTTAGCTCAACCCTACACCTGACCACCAATGGGAAAATTTTTGATTCCAAAGCTAATATGGATCAAATGAGAGACTATTACGGTTCCCTGTATAATCTGAACATGCCCCCCCAGACTTACACGGCCCCACTCCCGTCCATTAAAGAGTACCTCTCAAAACTCAAGCTCTCATCCCTATCCTCACAGCAGTGTGAATTACTATCCTTTCCGCTACTTTATTAAGAATTAGCTAAATTTATTCAATCCCTCCCTGCACAGAAGTCACCAGGTCCGAACGGGCTTTCAAATATATATTACAAGACCTTTCAAGACACTCTTCTCCCTCATCTATTGGCGGTTCTAAATAGGGCATTCCATGAGGGTGTATTTCCTAAAGAAATGTTAGAGGCAACCATAGTCACTCTACCTAAACCAGAGAAACCCCCAGATCTTCAGGTCCATTTCCCTCCTGAATACAGACCTGAAGAAGATCTATGCCAAAGCTTTAGCCAACAGGCTTTCCACGGTTCTACCATCTCTAATAGGTGAGAATCAGGCCAGCTTTTTTAAAGGGAGACAGATAACTGATAAGTGAAAGAGAATCCTCAACATTGTTAATTTTCAGGAAAGAACACATACCAAGGCCTTAATGCTTACGCTCTTTGAAAAATTAGAAAAATTAAAAACAGGCACTCACCATCCGATACAGATATAAAATGTATTTTATTAAAATAATATTAAATGTTGAAAAAAGCTACCATATCTTTCCATACAATTCTGGAATGTATTGGTGGTTGAATACTGGACCTCTAATCCTCATAGCTGGTGATGCAGTGATTGACAATCGCTATACTTAGTTTCAAATAAGTTCAAAAGTGCTTAAACTGTGACTAGATTGGTGACAACTAGTGTAAAGAATATTCAATCTACCTTGAAGTATACCAAATCATTAAAGTTCTAAATAAACATAAATGGTGCATCAATAATACATTGATAAACAATCCAATAAATTGTAGATAGAATTAAGGGAAAAAGAATGGAAATGAAAAAATGCATCATCATAAACGCATAGAAACTGCAGGTGCGTTTTTGTTGCCCTTTATTATATTTTTTCTACTCTTCCCATCCTCAAAGAGGAGATTTTATCTAATGCACTTTATTACTATATGGATCCAATTACATATGTTTTTTTAGTTTAACAATGATTTTTTCCATAAGATCATAAGTTTTCCCAAGATTGGTGAAAAATGAAAATAAAATAACAAAGTAGGAGTGGAATAAAGGAAGAAAATGAGAAAACGCATCAAAAATGCAAAGAAACCGCAGATGCGTTTTTTGCTGCCATTTTTGTTTTCTTCTGCTTCTCTTCTCCTCAAAAAGCACATTTTTATGTATTTTGATATTTTATGGATCCAATTACAACTGTTTTTAACCTAGCAATGTATTTTTTCTATGATAATAAAACTCTCCTACAATAGGTGAGAAACAAAATAATATGATTGGATTAAAATCCTTAAAATCCAGGCCATGTCTTAGGTGGGTCTGTGATGCCAATGAATATATAAGAAGGGGGTAGTTGCATTATAAACCAAGACCACTGAGGAAGAGGTTGTTACCTCGAAACGCGTCTGGCCATTTCCGATCAATAACTACCCCCCTAAGACTGTATCAAAGGAACTGCACTCCATATTCCAAATTGGAACTCTATTTGGGGCACTGGGCTCTTTAACCTCTTACCGAACGCCTAACGCAGGATTGCGTCCTGCGGGGGGTCGGTTTGTTCCTCCGCGAGACGTGAGATTTCCTGTGAACGCGTGCGCGCGTTCACAGGATCGCATCGGGGAGAACTTTAACTACAGCCTGCCAGCCCTGATCGTGCGCTGGCAGGCTGTAGAAGTTTAAAAAATGGCATATCAGACGCTGTTTTGCTTGGGACCACCAAAGGAAACTTTTGTAAGTGCACCAATCACCACACAGATCCCCCCATCCATCCCCCCATCACTGATTAACCCCTGATTAACCCCTGATCACCCCATGTCACCCCCCTGTCACCCCCCTGTCACTAATCACCCCCCTGTAAGGCTCATTCAGACATCCGTATGTGTTTTGCGGATCCATGGATCCACGGATCCGCAAAACACGGACACCGGCAATGTGCTTTCCGCATTTAGCGGATCCGCACATTGCCAGAACTATATAGAAAATGCCTTTTCTTGTCCGCAATTGCGGACATGCTCTATCTTTTGCGGAGCTGCGGCCGGATGTTTGGGGGCCGAAACCCGGAAGTTTGCGGCCGCAGCTCCGCAAATGCTGATGCTGCGAGCACATAGTGTGCTCTCCGCATCACTGCCGGCCCCATTCACACTGAATGGGTCCGCATCTATTCCGCAGAATTGCGGAATAGATGCGGACATTTTTGCGGACGTGTGAATGGGGCCTTACTAGTTTTTTTTGGACATTTTTTGGCAGAGATTTTTTCATCCACATTGATTGATGCGAATGAGGAAATCTGTGCCGTTCATTTTTTTTTTTTGCACATTTTTTGGCAGAGATTTTTTAATCCACATTGATCGATGCGAATGAGGAAATCTGTGCCATTCATCTGTGCCAACGTAAAAAAAAAAATCTCATTACCCGTATGCTCAATATAAGGAGAATCGCAGAAACTCCTAATGCTGGCCATACGTTTAATGATTGCGGAGACCCTCAAATGACAGGGCAGTGCAAACACCTCACATGTGACCCCATTTTAGAAAGTAGACACCCAAGGTATTCCGTGAGGGGTATGGTGAGTTCATGTAAAATTTTATTTTTTGTCACAAGTTAGTGGAATATGAGACTTTATAAAAAAAATATCAATATCAATATATATCAATTTCCGCTAACTTGTGCCAAAAAAAAAAAAAAATTTCTGTGAACTTGTCATGCCCCTCACGGAATACCTTGGGGTGTCTTCTTTCCACAATAGGGTCACATGTGGGGTATTTATACTGCCCTGGCATTTTAGGGGCCCTAAAGCGTGAGAATTCATATGCGTAAAGATGCCCTGTGAATTCCTAAAGGTACTCATTGGAATTTGGGCCCCTTTGTGCATTTTGGCTGCAAAAAAGTGGCACACATGTGGTATCGCCGTACTCAGGAGAAGTAGGGCAATGTGTTTTGTGGTGTATTTTTATATTTACCCATACTTTGTGTGAGAAATATCGCTGTAAACAACAACATTTTAATTTTTTTTATACAAAGTTGTCAGTTTACAGAGATATTTCTCTCACCCAGCATGGGTATATGTAAAAATACACCCCAAAACACATTGCCCTACTTCTCCTGAGTACGGAGATACCACATGAGTGACACTTTTTTGCAGCCTAGGTGCGCAAAGGGGCCCAAATTCCAAAGAGTACATTTAGGTTTTACAGGATTGCTCACAATTTAGCCCCCCCCAAAATGCCAGAACAGTAAAAACACCCCACAAATGACCTTATTTTGGAAAGAAGACACCCCAAGGTATTCGCTGAGGGGCATAGTGAGTCCATGAAAAATTTAACTTTTTGTCAAAAGTTAGCAGAAAGGGAGACTTTGTGAGAAAAAACAATAAAAAATCAATTTCCGCTAACTTGTGCCAAAAAAAAAATCTTCTATGAACTCACCATGCCCCTCATGGAATACCTTGGGGTGTCTTCTTTCCAAAATGGGGTCACATGTGGGGTATTTATACTGCCCTGGCATTTTAGGGGTCCTAAAGCGTGAGAAGAAACATACGTAAAAATGCCCTCCTAAAAGGTACTCATTGGTTTTAGGGCCCCTTTGCACATCTTGGCTGCAAAAAAATGTCACACATGTGGTATCACCGTACTCAGGAGAAGTAGGGCAATGTTTTTTTAGGGTGTATTTTTACATATACCCATGCTGGGTGAGCGAAATATCTCTGTAAATTGACAACTTTGTATAAATTTTTTTAAAAAGTTGTCATTTACAGAGATATTTCTCACACCTAGCATGGGTATATGTAAAAATACACCACAAAACTCATTGCCCTACTTCTCCTGAGTACGGCAATACCACATGAGTGACACTTTTTTGCAGCCTGGGTACGCAAAGGGGCCCAAATTCCAACGAGTACCTTTAGGTTTTACATGGCTGCTCACAATTTAGCCCCGCCCAAAATGCCAGAACAGTAAATACACCCCACAAATGACCCCATTTCGGAAAGTAGACACCTAAGGTATTCACTGAGGGACATAGTGAGTCTGTGAGAGATTTATTTATTTTTTTGCCAGAAGTTAGCAGAAATGGAAACTTTATTATTTTTATTTTTTTCCTCAGAAAGTGTCATTTTCCGCTAACTTGCGAAAAAAAATGAAATCATACATGAACTCACCATGCCCCTCCGCGAATACTTTGGGGTGTCTTCTTTCTAAAATGGTGTCATTTGGGGGGTATTTATACTTTCCTGGCATTCTAGCACCTGAAGAAACATGACAGGTGCTCAGAAAGTCAGAGCTGCTTCAAAATGCCGAAATTCACTTTTTGCACCATAGTTTGTAAACGCTATAACTTTTACCCAAACCAATAAATATACACTTATTGGATTTTTTTTATCAAAGACATGTAGAACAATACATTTTGTGAAAAATTTATATAGAAATGTAGTTTTTACAAAAAAAATTACAACAGAAAGTGAAAAATTTCATTTTTTTGCAAAAATGTCGGTCATTTTTGATTAATAGCAAAAAAAGTAAAAATGTCAGCAGCAATGAAATAGCACCAAATGAAAGCTCTATTAGTGAGAAGAAAAGGAGGTAAAATTCATTTGGGTGGTAAGTTGTATGACGGAGCAATAAACGGTGAAAGTAGTGTAGTGCAGAATTGTAAAAAGTGGCCTGGTCATTAAGGGTGTTTAAGCTAGGGGGCTGAAGTGGTTAAAGATACTTCATAACCAAGCAGACTGAAAGCATTATCTGATCCGTCTGGCGTCACATCACGTGACACTGCTAAGCTGTTGCTCTATGGCAAATATTGCGAACCATACCACATAAGACGCTGAGGTCCACACTCCATACAGCCGGGAATCTCGCAACCAGAGTAGCTGGAATCTACAACCAGGAGGACCACAGGACACAGCGTCATTCGGGTACAACATAGAACTAACAGATCTACAGTCTGGAGATCAGCAAACGGAGGTGACAGTTAAGAGACTGTGCAAGGGGGATGCCCCAGACGCCAGCCTGATTTTTGATACCTAGCCTCCAAAGAGATTAATTCCATTTGTCTAAATATACTGGCAATTAATCATTTGCAGCATAATCCACTATCAGCGCTATTAACCTTTGCAATAACTAACTTTTGGGAGAACATTTTCGATTCACTAAACTGGAGCACTTACTTCATCCTATTTACTGTTTATTAATTTATCGGTTTATTTATCAATGTATTATTGATGCACCATTTATGTTTATTTAGAGCTTTAATGATTTGGTATACTTCAAGGTAGATTGAATATTCTTTACACTAGTTGTCACCAATCTAGTCACCGTTTAAGCACTTTTGCACTTATTTGCAACTAAGTATAGCGATTGTCAATCACTGCTTGACCAGCTGTGAGGATTAGAGGTCTGGTATTCAACCACCAATACCTTCCAGGATTGTATGGGAAGATATGGTAGCTTATTTCAACATTCAATATTATTTTAATAAAATACATTTTGTATCTGCATCGGATGGTGAGTGCCTGTTTTTAATTTTTTAATTTTTCAAATTGGGTCAATATTTTTGATGATTTGGTGAATCATCTAAAAACAGAGCACCTTAACCATAGACCGGATACGGGTGAGCCACAATATACCTGCTACTTAATGGTTACGCTCAACGCTGAGAAGGCATTTGACCGCGTAAACTGGTCATGTGCCTTCTCAGTCTTAGAGGAGATGGAAATCTGTGATCCATTTATATTAGCGATTAAAGCCTTATATTTTAATCCGACGTCTAAGGTATCTGTCAATGGAGCAGTGTCTGGGGAATTTAACATCACCGATGGAATATGACAGGGGTGCCCCCTTTCATCACTGATTTTCAATTTAGCTATTAAGCCTCTAGCTCATGTCTCGAGAACTCACCTGGATGTACGGGGCATTCAGATAGGCTTTCAACAAGACTGTGTCTCATTGTATGCAGATGACTTAATCCTAACACTTTCAGACCTAGATAGAGCTTTGTCTTTGCAGATTTTGGTAAATTATCGAGTTACAAGGTTAACAAGACTACGTCTCAAGCCTTACCTTTTAGTCAATCATCCATACATATTGAAAGCCTAAAATCATGCTGTTCTTTGGATTGGCAGTCCTCTAGTATTAAATACTTAAGCATAAACATGCCTACCTCACTATCACTTTCTTATCAATACAATTATATACCCACTTTGGAGGTCCTGAAACTAGATGCACTCCAGTATGGCAAGAAAGAGGTGTCTTGGCCAAGCCGCATTGCAGCCTTTAACCACTTAATTTACCCCCTTCCTGACCAGGCCTAATTTTGCAAATCTGACATCTGTCACTTTATGTGGTAATGACTTTGGAATGCTTTTACTTATCCAAGCCATTCTGAGACTGTTTTCTTGTGACAAATTGTACTTCATGACATTGGTAAATTTGAGTCGATATATTTCAACTTTATTTATAAAATAATCCTAAATTTACCCAAAATTTTGTAAAAATTTGCAATTTTGAAAATTTCAATTCCTTTCGTTTTAAAACAGATAGTGATACCTAATAAAAATATTTATTACTTAACATTTCCCATAAGTCTACTTTATGTTGGCATAATTTTGTAAATGTCATTTTATTTTTTTAGGACATTAGAAGGCTTAGAATTTTAGATGCAATTCTTAAAACTTTTCAGAAAATTTCCAAAACCCACTTTTTAAGGACCAGTTCAGGTCTGAAGTCCCTTTGTGGGTTTACATAATGGAAACCCCCATTAATGACCCCATTGTAGAAACTACGCCCCTCAAGTTACTCAAAACTGATTTTACAAACTTTGTTAAACCTTTAGGTGTTCCATGAGAATTCAAGGAAAATGGAGATTAAATTTCTAAATTTCACTTTTTTGGCAGGTTTTCCATTATAATCTATTTTTTCTTTAACACATCGAGGGTTAACAACCAAACAAAACTCAATATTTATTGCCCTGATTCTGCGGTTTACAGAAACACCCCACATGTGGTCGTAACTCGTAAACTGATGTAAGGGTACATGCAGGGTGCAGACAAAAAGGAGCGCCGTATGGTCGTTGGAAGGTAGATTTTGCTTAACTGGTTTTCAGATGCCATGTCCCATAGGAAGCCCCCCTGATGCACCCTTACAGTAGGAACTCCCAAAAAGTGATCCCATTTTGGAAACTAGGGGATAAGGTACCAGTTTTATTGGTACTATTTGGGGTACATATGATTTTTAATTGCTCTATATTACATTTTTTGTGAGGAAAGGTAACAACAATGGCTGTTTTGGCACAGTTTTTATTTTTTATTTTTTAAAACATTCATCTAAGAGGGTATATCATATGCTATTTTTATAGAGCAGGTTGTTACGGACACAATCATATCAAATATGTCTACTTTCTTTGTTTGTTTTACATAATAAAGCATTTTAGAAAAAAAATATGTTTTTGTGTCTCCATTTTCTGAACGCCATATTCTTTTATTTTTCATCTTGAGCAGGGGCTCAAGGAAGAGTTGACGTTTTTATTGGTACCATTTTTGTGTCCATTTTTGATCATTCATTATTATACTTTATGGGGCAAGGTGACCAAAAAATTGGTTGTTTTAGCACAGTTATTTTTTTAAAGTATTCACCTGAGCGGTTATGTCATGTGATATTTTTATAGAGCTGGTTGTTACTGACGCGGCAATAACTTATATGTATAATTTTTTTAAATTTATTTCACACTATAATAGCATTTTTGAAACAAAAAAAATATGTTTTAATGTCTCACTGTTCTGAAAGCTACAGTTTTTTTATTATTTTAGCAATTTTCTTATTTAACCCCTTAAGGACCGGGCTCATTTTCACCTTAGGACCAGGCCATTTTTTTGAAAATCTGACCAGTGTCACTTTATGTGGTGATAACTTTAAAACGCTTTTTCTTATCCAGGCCATTCTGAGACAGTTTTTTCGTCACATATTGTACTTCATGACACTGGTAAAATTAAGTCGAAAAATTTCATTTTTATTTATAAAAAAATATCAAATTTACCAAAAATTTTGAAAAATTAGCAATTTTCCAAGTTTCAATTTCTCTACTTCTATAATACATAGTAATACCGCCCAAAAAAGTTATTGATTTACATTCCCCATATGTCTACTTCATGTATTGATCATTTTGGGAATGCCATTTTTTTTTTTGGGGACGTTACAAGGCTTAGAAGTTTAGAAGCAAATCTAGAAATTTTTCAGAAATTTTCAAAAACCCACTTTTTAGGGACCAGTTCAGGTCTGAAGTCACTTTGTGAGGCTTACATAATAGAAACCATCCAAAAATGGCCCCATTCTAGAAACTACACCCCTCAAGGTATTCAAAACTGATTTTACAAACGTCATTAACCCTTTAGGTTTTCCACAAGAGTTAATGGCAAATGGAGATAAAATTTCATAATTTCGATTTTTTGGAAAATTTTCCGTTTGAATCCATTTTTTCCAGTAACAAAGCAAGGGTTAACAGCCAAACAAAACTCAATTTTTATTGCCCCGATTCTGTAGTTTTCAGAAACACCCCATATGTGGGCGTAAACTGCTGTATGGCCAAACGGCAGGGCACAGAAGTAAGGGAACGCCATATGGTTTTTGGAAGGCGGATTTTGCTGGACTGGATTTTTGACACCATGTCCCATTTGAAGCCCCCCGATGCACCCCTAGAGTAGAATCTCCAAAAAGTGACTCCATCTAAGAAACTACACCCCTCAAGGTATTCAAAACTGATTTTACAAACTTTGTTAACCCTTTAGGTGTTCCACAAGAGTTATTGGCAAATGTAGATGAAATTTCGGAATTTCTATTTTTTGTTACCTTGCCTCAAAAAAAGTGTAATATAGTGCAACCAAAAATCATATTTACCCTAAAATAATACAAACAAAACTGCCACCTTATTCCGTACTTTCCAAAATGGGGTCACTTTTTTGGAGTTTCCACTGTAGGGGTGCATCAGGGGGGCTTCAAATGGGACATGGTGTCAAATAACCAGTCCAGCAAAATCTGCCTTCCAAAAACCATATGGCGTTCCCTTCCTTCTACAACCCTGCCGTTTGGCCATACAGCAGTTTACAACCACATATGGGGTGTTTCTGCAAACTAGAGAAACGGGGCAATATATATTGAGTTTTGTTTGGCTGTTAACCCTTGCTTTGTTACTGGAAAAATTGATTAAAATGGAAAATTTGCAAAAAAATAGCTATTTTCGGACCGTTTTTATTTTTTGTTATTTACATCGTTGAACTGACAGGTTAGATTGTGTGCTATTTCTATAGAGCAGGTTGCTACGGACACGGCAATACCAAATATGGCTACTTTTTGGGGGTTTTGTTTCAGTTTTACATAATACAGCATTTTTGAAAAAAATGATTTTTTAGTGTCTTCACATTCTGAAAGCCATATATATTTTTTTATTTTTTGGGCGATTGTCTTATGTAGGGGCTCATTTTTTGTGGGATGAGATGGCGGTTTGATTGGAACTATATTGGGGTGCATATGACATTTTGGTCGCCTGCTATTACATTTTTTGTGATGTAAGATGACAAAAATGGCTCTTGACACCGTATTTTTTATTTTTTTTTGTGTTCACCTGAGGGGTTCGGTGATGTGTTATTTTTATAGAGCAGGTTGCGACGGACGTGCCGATACCAAATATGTATACTTTTTATTTATTTATTTAAGTTTTACACAATATTATCATTTTTTAAAACAAAACAAATCATGTCTTAGTGTCTCCCTAGTCTGAGAGCCCTATTTATTTTTTTTTTTTGTGGGTGATTGTCCTATGTGGGGTATCATTTTTTGCGGGATGAGATGACGGTTTGATTGGCACTATTTTTGGGTGTATATAACTTTTTGATCGCTTGCTATTACAGTTTTTGAGATGTGAGGTGACAAAAATGTTTTTTTTTTACATTATTTTTATTTTATTTTTACCTGAGGGGTTAGATAATGTGATATTTTTATAGAGCAGTTTTTACGGACGCGGCGATACATAATATGTATACTTTTTATTTATTTATTTTACTTTAACACAATAATAGCATTTTAGAAAAAAAAATATGTTTTAGTGTCTTCATAGTCTGAGAGCCATATATTTTTTTTTTTTTTGGGCGATTTTCCTATATAAGGACTCATTTTTTGTGGGATGAGATGGCGGTTTTATTGGTACTATTTTGGGAGGCATACGCCTTTTTGATCACTTGGTATTACACTTTTTGTGATGCAAGGTGACAAAAAATGGCTTTTTTACACCATTTTTTTGTGTTTTTTTTACGGTATTTGCGTGAGGGGTTAGGTCACGTGATATTTTTATATAGGAGATTATTACGGACACGGCAATACCTAATATGTGTAGTTTATTTGTTTTTTTTTATTTTTATTCAGTGATATGTATTTTTTTGACCCAGACCCACTTGGTTCTTGTAGATCCAGTGGATCTGGTGTCTATATAATACAGAACAGTACACTATATAGTGTACTGCACTGTATTTTTTTACTTTTCACAGTCTGGTCAGACTTCTGCCTTTAGCAGAAGTCTGACCATAGTTACTATACCATGGCAAGCAGGACGCTTCTGAAAGCGTCCTGCTGCCATGGTAACCATCACCCGCTGCAATTACAGAGCAGCGGGTGATGGGAAGAGAGGTGAGCACCCTCCCTCTACTATCCTATCCCGTCGGGGGCTGCAAAGTACGGCAGCCCCCGATGTGAAGGAGGAGCTCCCTCCATGTTAACACCTTCTATACCACGGTCCGTACAGACCGCGGTATAGAAGGGGTTAAACTGCTGACATCTGCAGCACAGATGTCAGCAGTTTATAGCAGGGGGTCAGCAATGTGCTGACCCCCTGCTATACCCACTAGACACCAGGGAAATGCAATGAAAGGAGGCCGCCCACCCGCAGCACCGCCCGCAATCCCCCCTCCCCTGCACCGCCCGGGGGGACACTAAGATGGCGGGGTGCAGGGGGGGGTTACAATTTAACATTGGGGGCATATTTTAGTTTCTGATCAGAGATCGCACATAGCGCAGCGAACCGCAGTTCTGAATTGACCTGCGGTTTGCTGCGATCGCTGACATGGGGGGGTCACAGGACCCCCCTGGGCATTGTGCCAAGATGCCTGCTGATTGATTTTCAGCAGGCATCTTGTTCCGATCACCGCCACGTGCGCAGCGGTGATCGGATATTCACAGGGCGTACATGTACGCCCTTGGTCCTTAAGTACCAGGACGCAAGGGCGTACATGTACGCCCTTCGTCCTTAAGGGGTTAAGGGCTCATTTTTTGCGGGATGAGGTGATGGCTTTATTGGTACTATTTTATCGGACATACGCCTTTTTGATCACTTGGCGTTGCACTTTTTGTGATATAAGGTGACAAAAATGTCTTTTTTTATACAGTTTAAAATTTTTTATGGTGTTTATTGGACGAGGTGGATCATGTGATATATTTACAGACGCGGCAATACCAAATATGTCTATTTTTTTCTATTTTTAACAATTTTTTTTAAATTAGATCAGTATTGGGGTCAGTATTGGGCCCTATTCTCTTCAATATATTTATTAATGATCTTGTAGAAGGCCTACACAGTAAAATATCTATTTTTGCAGATGACACTAAACTGTGTAAAGTACCGTATTTTTCTGCTGACATTTTTACATCGCCAGCTGCGATGTATGCAGGAGCGGGGAGGGACTGGGAGGAGGAGCTGGGGGCTTCAGTGCTGCACTATTAAAAAATAAGGTATCTAAATCAATTAAAAGTTCTGGTCCATGCCCCCGACCCCTAATATTAACAACACACGGCTTGTTCAGTTGATAGCAGGCATTCCGGGCGGCCGGCGTGTCACTCACTGACGTCACGTGCTTGCGCCGCCTACTTTATGAATAAAGCAGGCTTGGACGTTAGTGAGTGACAGGATCGCGTCGGGGAAAACTTTAACTACAGCCTTCCAGCGCTGATCATGCGCTGGAAGGCTGTAGAAGTTTTAAAAAAATGGCATATCAGACGCTGTTTTGTTAACAGCGTCTGATATGCTTGCTGTTCATTCCTTTGGTGGTCCCTTTTGCTTGGGACCACCAAAGGAAACTTTTGTAAGTGCACCAATCACCACACAGACCCCTCCATCCATCCCCCATCACTGATTAACCCCTGATTAACCCCCGATTAACCCCTGATCACCCCATGTCACCCCCCTGATCACCCCCTGTCACTAATCACCCACATGTAAGTCTCATTCAGACGTCTGTATGTGTTTTGCGGATCCATGGATCCGCGGATCCGCAAAACATGGACACCGGCAATGTCCTTTCCGCATTTTGCGGATCCGCACATTGCCAGAACTATATAGAAAATGCCTTTTCTTGTCCGCAATTGCAAACAAGAATAGGACATGCTCTATCTTTTGCGGAGCTGCGGCCGGATGTTTGGGGACCGAAACCCGGAATTTTGCGGCCGCAGCTCTGCAAATGCTGATGCGGCGAGCACATAGTGTGCTCTCCGCATCACCGCCGGCCCCATTCACACTGAATGGGTCCGCATCTATTCCGCAGAATTGCGGAATAGATGCGGACATTTTTGCGGACGTGTGAATGGGGCCTTACTACTTTTTTTTTTCATCCACATTGATCGATGCGAATGAAGAAATCTGTGCCGTTCATTTTTTTTTTCAGCCCAGAGGCTGAACGGAAAGAAAAAAATTTCATTATTCGTATGCTCAATATAAGGAGAATCGCAGAAACTCCTAATGCTGGCCATACGTGTAATGATTGCGGAGACCTCACGGAATACCTCGGGGTGTCTTCTTTCTAAAATGGGGTCACTTGTGGGGTATTTATACTTCCCTGGCATTTTAGGGGCCCGAAAGCGTGAGAATCCATATGCGTAAAAATGCCCTGTGAAATCCTAAAGGTACTCATTGGAATTTGGGCCCCTTTGTGCATTTTGGCTGCAAAAAAGTGGCACACATGTGGTATCGCCGTACTCAGGAGAAGTAGGGCAATGAGTTTTGGGGTGTATTTTTATATGAGAGAAATATCGCTGTAAACAACAACTTTTTTAATTTTTTTATACAAAGTTGTCAGTTTACAGAGATATTTCTCTTACCCAACATGGGTATATGTAAAAATACACCCCAAAACACATTGCCCTATTTCTCCTGAGTACGGCGATACCACAAGAGTGACACTTTTTTGCAGTCTGGGTGCGCAAAGGGGCCCAAATTCCAACGAGTACCTTTAGGTTTTACATGGCTGCTCACAATTTAGCCCCGCCCAAAATGCCAGAACAGTAAACACACCCCACAAATGACCCCATTTCGGAAAGTAGACACCCCAAGGTATTCACTGAGGGACATAGTGAGTCCGTGGAAGATTTTTTATTTTTTTGCCAGAAGTTAGCAGAAATGGAAACTTTATTATTTTTATTTTTTTTCCTCAGAAAGTGTCATTTTCCGCTAACTTGTGAAAAAAAATGAAATGATACATGAACTCACCATGCCCCTCCGAGAATACTTTGGGGTGTCTTCTTTCTAAAATGGTGTCATTTGGGGGGTATTCATTCTATCCTGGCATTCTAGCACCTGAAGAAACATGACAGGTGCTCAGAAAGTCAGAGCTGCTTCAAAATGCCGAAATTCACTTTTTTGCACCATAATTTGTAAACGCTATAACCCAAACCAATAAATATACACTTATTGGATTTTTTTTTTATCAAAGACATGTAGAACAATACATTTTGCGAAAAATTTATATAGAAATGTCGTTTTAAAAAAAAAAAAATTACAACAGAAAGTGAAAAATGTCATTTGTTTGCACAAATTTCGGTCATTTTTGATTAATAGCAAAAAAAGGAAAAATGTCAGCAGCAATGAAATAGCACCAAATGAAAACTCTATTAGTGAGAAGAAAAGGAGGTAAAATTCATTTTGGTGGTAAGTTGTATGACGGAGCAATAAACGGTGAAAGTAGTGTAGTGCAGAATTGTAAAAAGTGGCCTGGTCATTAAGGGTGTTTAAGCTAGGGGGCTGAAGTGGTTAACACTGAAGAGGACAGTCTTCTGCTACAGAGGGATCTGGATTGATTGGAGGCTTGGGCAGAGAAATGGCAGATGAGGTTTAACACTGACAAATGTAAAGTTATGCACATGGGAAGGAATAATGCAAGTCATCCGTACATAATAAATGGTAAAACACTCGGTAACACTGACATGGAAAAGGATCTAGGAATTTTAATAAACAGCAAATTAAGCTGCAAAAAACAGTGTCAGGCAGCTACTGCCTGCCAAGGCCAATAAGATAATTGTTGCATCAAAAGG
This sequence comes from Bufotes viridis, assembly GCA_033119425.1. Classification (NCBI taxonomy): domain Eukaryota; kingdom Metazoa; phylum Chordata; class Amphibia; order Anura; family Bufonidae; genus Bufotes; species Bufotes viridis. The sequence continues at coordinate 246,842,280 of CM065593.1, read as the reverse complement.
GGCATAGATGCCCGTGATGAGAACATAGTCCTACCACTTTACAAATCACTAGTCAGACCACACATGGAGTACTGTGTACAGTTCTGGGCTCCTGTGAACAAGGCAGACATAGCAGAGCTGGAGAGGGTTCAGAGGAGGGCAACTAAAGTAATAACTGAAATGGTGCAACTACAGTACCCTGAAATGTTATCAAAATTAGGGTTATTCACTTTAGAAAAAAGACGACTGAGGGGAGATCTAATAACTATGTATAAATATATCAGGGGTCAGTACAGAGATCTGTCCCATCATCTATTTATCCCCAGGACGGTGACTGTGACGAGGGGACATCCTCTGCGTCTGGAGGAAAGAAGGTTTGTACACAAACATAGAAAAGGATTCTTCACTGTTAGAGCAGTGAGACTATGGAACTCTCTGCCTGAGGAGGTGGTGATGGTGAGTACAATAAAGGAATTCAAGAGGGGCCTGGATGTATTTCTAGAGTGTAATAATATTACAGGCTATAGCTACTAGACAGGGGTCGTTGATCCAGAGAGCTATTCTAATTGCCTGATTGGAGTCGGGAAGGAATTTTTTTCCCTTAAGTGGGGAAAATTGGCTTCTGCCTCACATGGGTTTTTTGCCTTCCTCTGGATCAACTTGTAGGAAACAGGCCAAACTGGATGGACAAATGTCTTTTTTCGGTCTTAAATACTATGTTACTATGTTACTATGTTACTTAATTAGGCAATTTTTTTACATTTGAAACCCTTTTTTTTTATAAACACTTTATTTTTTTCAAATTTCATTTTTTTTAATTTTACAGTTTTCATCCCCTATAAGGTCATACAAGACTTCTGGTGGACATTTAACTTCACTTTTTTTGTCCCACTATTGAATTCTCCTGTAACTTTGGATGACATAGAAGCTCCAGTTACAGGAGAAATACCCCCGCCCCCTTCCCCAGGGAGGCTGCACAGCAGAATACAACACTGTACAGCCTCAGTGCAGGGCTGATAAAGGTCTGTGGAAGACCCGACAGCTCCTGCACTCTTAGGGTCCCGGCGGTCACATGACAACTGAGCCTGTACAGGAAGCGCATAGCTTTGAGCTGTGTATACAGCGATCTAGAAGGCAGGGACAACTGGAAACTGTCCCTGCCTTTTCTCTGGGTTGCCCAGCTGTCACTGACTGCGGGCCCCCCGCTCTGCAGCTGCACTATTAGTGTGCAGCTGCCATCTCTGAATGGATATTCCAGAACGTCAATTCAGAGATAAACATCCACCCATAGGACATTTATATCCCATGGGCGGAGGTGAAGTGGTTAAGATGCTACTCCTGCCTAAACTATTGTTTTTCTTTAGAACAGTTCCCATAAAGGTTCCTCAGTCTTAATTGCAGAAAGCTCAAGGAATTCTAAATTCTTTTGTGTGTGTGTGTGTGTGTGTGGGGGGGGGGGGGGTTTCGGGGGGGGCAAAAACCTCAAATCACTTTCCTCTATTCTTACCAGACATAATGGAGTTGGTGTTTCAAGCCTCCACAATATACCCAATTTGCTACCCAGATTCAACAACTAAGAGAGTGGCTGAGGGGAGAAAGCATCACAGACCCTTCAATTTACTTGCAGGCTCTCCTAATCAACAGTTTAAGCAATAACCCTATTAAGACCTCTTCCTTGCCCTACCTGGTAGTATCTTTGTTACATTATTGGAGGCTTTTTTCATGACAGATGTGACCCAAGCGCAATATCACTATCTCGCATAACTCCCCTTCCAGTGTTAGAGCTCAATGTGCCCGGATTTGACCTTAATGAGTGTGGAGATACAGGTCTAAGGTTAAACTCTCAACTCTTTGAGAATTACCGACTTGTATAAATATTACAAACGAGACATCTCTTTTCCCGCTCTGACTCTTGTCAAAAAAGAGCCCATAGAGATCTTATTACGATTTGGACTAATGCCGACATTTTGTAAGTCTGCTCCCTTTTTATCCTGGGATAAAGAACTGCACATAGTTATCCCAGCCATATATATAACAGGGGCAAGGCGGAAAGTGAGAAGTCATTTATGTGCAGCAGTTGAGACAAAGAAAAGTGCAAGAATGAAAGGAAGGACAGCATAAGTTTGGTTCTCCAGCATCAGAACCAAGAAGTCAGGGTAGATTAAAAAAGTGGACAACCAAAACTGGGACTGCATCTGCTGTACCTGGAGTGATGTAACATTTAGCTACCTCTCTGAGTTGTGCGCAAACCACTGGTAAGTCTGAACAGAAGATTAACAGAAGCCAAGCGTGTTGAGAGAGTATAAGGAAAGACTAGTGAAAGTGAGAGTGTTACCTCAGCCTATATACTCAATTAGCAATCAATGTGAGACAGGAGTTAGCCTACAGTGCCTGTTCACAGTCTACAGTGAAGTATAAGGTGTATGCAGAGCCATATTCCTCTATGGATATGTGAATAATACTTATGGAAATTGTGTGTAAGCCAGGAAGGCAAGATGTATGTATAATGGCCGTGTGAAGCAGTTTATTGATGTATACTCCATATCTGGAAGATAGTCAGACAAAAGTTACCACGGCCTGAGTGTGATCAGAATCTATACCTCACCAAGAGCCTGTTACTAAGATTGTAGCCACAGCTAACTGTGATGTGCTTTGAATGGCATACAATACCACTACCTCTTCCATGTCAATGAACCTAGACATCTACTTCAAGGAAGCTGATTGCCAGTAAATGTTCCAGTTATTTATTTAAACGGACACCTCTTTATTTCCACACCTCATTTGAACCCAAAGGTGCTAGTGTCACAAAAGTCAGAGACACTGCCTTATCTACACCTAAAACCATGCACCATCAAGGGCACCTCAAACAACATCTGACAGGAGATCCCTCAACACCAGATTGTTCCCCAAAGGAATCTGGTACCATCCCTCTCGTCACTGCACTCCAGCCCAGGGAGCTACAGAAACATGATTACCAACAACTGCACCCATAAGGCCACCACACACAAACACGTAGTTCTTGTGGTCCCTGTTGCTGCAGCCTTATTTACTTTGGTGCAATTATTATAGACCTTTATACTTGACTAACACAGCTTTATGCTAAATTCACACCAGTTATTTGGCCAGTTATTGTGAGCCAAAACCAGTAGCGAAGCCTACTCAGATATCAGGTGTAATGATTTGATTTGCACCTATTGTATGTTTTTGATCCGCAGAAGAGATGTTCTTGCTCTGCCAGATGGTGCTCATTACACATTTGGATCTACTGAGCCGGCTCAAATATAGAGTGTGTGTACAGTAGCTTCTCATTGGTATGCTGCTTGCTTATATTTCTATATTATGACAAAACTAATTTTTTTCATACAAAACAACTCAAAAAAATTACAAAGTCAATTGTTCTTCAATGCCTCTTTTAGTTCAAAACTGTCACAGTAGTAACATATAGCTGATATTATCTACCTGTTTAAAGCTAATAAAAAAGGAATAGTAACTAAATATATAAATAAATCTTTCCACCTCATTTCTTACATAATCTTGTGAGCAGACTCAAGCTATTCTACTGTAGAATACAACTTGCTTGTCATTTTGATGGAGCGGAATCTTAAACTCTAGATTTACAACCTCCTGCTCAAAATGGTTTAGCTAAATGGTTTTGACTTAATGCTGCAACCCATGAAATCTGAGCCATAAATGTTCTCTTGTCTTTATTTTGGACTACAGTAACTGCTTAAAATTCCTCCTATATTATTTTTCTGTCACAGTCATTTGTTTCTGTTGGTCATAATAAAAAACTATCAATCCTTGAAGAATGGGTGGAGTTGTATGATTAAATACTGTGATCGTGAAGCAGAACATCAACTGCTCTAGTTTGTAGTCTAAGGGTTTCTTGCTCTCACTATCCACAATTCATATTTAACGGATCACTGCTACTATATATTGGACAGTAGCATCAATTATACAGGAGTGTTAAGCATTCAAAATTCATATCTGAAAAAAAAAAAAAAAAATCAAAGAATTTGAAATATGTGGTTGAAATATACATAATACATGGTATAATATATTAAAAGTGTCATTTGATAAAGCCTATTTTATCTATCTATCTATCTATCTATCTATCTATCTATCTATCCATCTATTTATCCAGGTGCATTTCTTTCTGTATTCTAGAAGCATTCATGGTGTGTGCAGGCAATTCTTTTCTTTATTATTATTTTTAAGGCCACCTGCAGCTCTTGACAGAGTCCATCTCTTCACCAGAATGCTAGAAGGGTAAAGGTAAAGATCTTTGTCATTCCTGTGGTGACAGCTTGTCTGAACAAGGTTGTTTAATTAGCAACCTGTCGTGCTATATGATGGAAGATAATGTTAAACCATTTTTTCTGTTCAGTTTTCAACAAATTGCTGACTTTCCCATCATTTGAAAAACGCTTTGCCTTCCTCAGCTGTTTAATAGATATTATGAATTTATTGTTCTCCAATGAAACATTTACTTTGTTTCCTGTCTGGACTTGTGCTGCTTTGAACAAAAGGTTTGGATGCTCGGCGGTCTAGCAGCAGAGGTCATAGTACATCTAGACTTTTTTATTTCCACAAAAGGCAGAGAATATATTTGCCTTAGATGCCTCATCATGTGTTATATAAATGAATAGTACTTTAGAAGTCTATCTAATAAATATTTAAGGAAATAAAAAACATTTTTATGCTTAGTCATGCTCTGTTCCCATCACACTAAAAGGATTCTAGTTTAGTTCAGGAGTTAAAAAAGCATGAATACTATATCTCAAAACAACTCCACACCTGTTCACAGTTTGTGCATGGAATTGCAGTTCAGTCTCATTATGGGGCTGAACTGTAATACCAGATACAACATATGGACAGGTGTGGCATGGAAGAAAACAGCCATGTTTTTTCTATTTCTCTACAACAAATTCGATGCCTAACATATAACACTGCATACTACAATGGTCAAGGTGGTCCCACAGATGTCTTGGGAAATTGGGGGCCAGGTTAGTTCTTGGAAGTCTTGGTCATGCTCTTCCAACAAATATCCAACATTTTTAGCCATGTTACATGTTACATTGTCTTGATGGAAGATCTCATCTGCCCCAGGGAAGACTGTATGTATGGGGATATATTATCTGCAAGGATTGATTCATACTTAAATTGGTTGAGTGTGTCTTCCACATGGATGAGTTGGCCCAGAAAATGCCACAAAAACATTCTCTAGATCAAAACACCACCACCTCCAGCTTGTGTTCTTCCAGCAATGGTTGTGATGTGTTTGTTCTGATATTTTTTAAATCCTTAGTGGTCCAATTCTGACACTGCTGAAAAAAGTAAAGCCTTTTCTGCTAATGCAACCTTGTTAGCAGAGGTGCAATGACCATCATCTGCTTCAGAACCCCATACACGGTAGGGTTCGCTGAACTGTTTTTTATACGTGTCTAGTAGCCCTCTGGTTCATTTTAGCGGTGAGCTACTCCACTGTAGCGTGACAGTCTGCCATAAAGCACCTGCATCAATGGCACATGTTTTTGCAGTGGTGTCAATACACTTTCACCACAGCAGCACGCAAACAGTTCACAAACTGTTAAGAAAATCTGTTTCTCTTTGCCCAAAAGCCAATAATCATCCCTTTCTAAAACTCTGATAAATTGCCCCTGACAGCAATAATATGTTTTCATACAGCCTATTGCAAGCCAGCTCACAGCAAGTTATCTCCGTCGTGAGTTACACACTGCCATCATCAAAATCAGGAAACGTTCATTATGTCACTCGACTCTGTGTGTGGTAATAAATATGCATGGTAGCCCACGAAAAAGTAGCCTGCCTCCAATATCTCCAAATCAACATCTAGGAGTGCATATAGGTAAGAATACAACAATTAGCATCCAACATATACAGCAATCACAATATATACATCATTCTACTATCTGTTATACAGGAGACAATAAAGTTTTGGTTTTTTAATAAAAAGAGATTATGTCTTGTGCAAATTATTGTGCTGTGTCAAGATTGTACTTTTGCATCCTCATATTGCCATGTATTGTGCTTACTTGTATGTCGTGCTGTACGCTATTGGTAAAACTTTTTTTTTTCAAAATATTTTTTTTCCTACCAATATCCCCAATTCAAACTGTCTAATAGTAAATCTGTCTTAATTTGCCATAGCAACCAATCAGAGCTCAGCTTTTTGTTCCTACAGGGGTCTGAAAAAATTAAAGCTGAGCTTTGGTTGGTCGCTATAGACAACTAAGACAGATTTAATTAATAGGCAGTTCAATTTGGAGATATTGGAGGCAGGCTACTTTTGTGGGCCACCCTGTATATATATATATATATATATATATATATATATATATATTATTGTAAGAGAGCGCAAGGGTCCATCATTGACGGAAGGTACATGTCACCGAGGTTCCTGGCCTCGGTGAGATAAGAGACTGGTTTGTATGTCAGCAGCAGATAGTGCTGCTTGATATTTTGGTATTTTAGCATGGCTGCAAAGCCGATTCTGGCCGGCAATTACTGGGAGCAACTAAAGTGTAGGGTGGGTGGTTGCTCCCCACGTTCCAGGCCGGGTTTTGAAGGCTTGTATAAAGCCCAGCCAAGCACTGTCAGGTGTGTGGATTATCCTCCATCTGCCAATGACGCTGAGGAAGCTCTCAGTGCTGGGAGTGAGAGTCTGCAAGCAGGTGTGCAGTCTGCATAGAAGCCTGTACCTGGACTTTCCTGTGGCTGAGCTGTCAGCCAGGTGTGAAAAAACACCAAAACATTATAGGTAAACTTATGCTGTGTTGTTATTTTTGCCATGTGTGAACAAGCACCAAGACTTTGTTTTTCCTGAGTGTTAATAAAATACTACTGCTTGCTTCAAAGAACTGTGTACTTGCCTCTGTACTGCGTCCGCAAGCCTGTCTACCGGAGCAAATCCCCACGATATATATACAATCAAAATGAGTTTCTATCTAGACTTCTGTCTGTCTGGACGTTCTTTATCCGCGACAAAATGACTGGACCGATCTTGGCACACGGGTACATCAGGTGTCCGGGAAGGTTTTAGACCGGTCTAAGCTCTCTAGGACGTACAGAGCTGACCTGCATTAGCCAATACAAGCCAGTAAGCCTTTCCGTGTTAACTGTCATAAACACTGTCACATGCCCACTGATTTATTACAGGTAGGTTTCCATAACAACCCAGCCATTTCTCTTCACTGCTGTAGGTCAGCTTTGTGCTAGGGCTACACAACGACAATAAGTCGCACGATGCATAGGGCACAATTAAACTGCTACATGCATCCATTCGCATCATGTTACATGTCACAGTGTGACATCATAGCCTATCATTATCAAAATTTTTGCATGACATTGGCACGACAAAATGTCGTGCCACATATGTTGTCATGTAGCCCTAGTCTTAAAGGAGCGGGCGGTGTGGAGGTCTGTGTTAAAGGGGTGGGCACTGTGGAGGTCATTGTTATTAAAGGGGTGGGCACTGTGGAGGTGACTGTTTTTAAAGGGGCGAGCACTGTGGAGGTCACAGTTATTAAAGGGGCGGGCATTGTGGAGGTCACTGTTATTAAAGGGGTGGCCACTGTGGAAGTCACTGTTATTAAAGGGGCGGCCACTGTGGAGGTCAATGTTAAAGTGGCGGCCACTGTGGAGGTCACTGTTAACCTGTTTCAGACATAGGACGTACCGGTATGCCACGATGTCCTGATACTTAAGGACAAAGGACGCATTGGTAAGTCCTGTGTATGTCCGATCACTGCTGCTCGGCCGGCCGTGATCAGAACAAGGTACCTGCTGTGAACAACCCCCCCAACCCCGTATCGGCGATCGCTGCAAACCGCAGGTCAATTCAGTTTGCAGCGCTTTCCAAAGTTTCTGATCAGAAACATAAAAATGGACAAACTTTTAATTTTTAACCCCCCCCCCCCAGCAGCCCTCAATCATATTTTGCTGGTGGGCGGTGCAGGGGAAGGTTAAGGGCGGTGCGGGCAGTGCAGGAGGTGGGTGGTGCGGCAGGCGGGTTTGCGATCCCCCGCCCGCCTCCTCTCTAATATCATTGGTGGCCTAGTGGTTCTAGCAGAGTGTCAGCACATTGCTGACACTCTGCTAGAAACAGCTGACATCTGTGCTGTGATGTCAGCCATTTAACCTCTTCCTTGCCGCAGCCCATACGGACCACTGTATGGAAGGGGTTAACAGGGAGGGAGCTCCCTCCCTCTCCCATCGGGGCCTGCTGCTCTGTTCTGGCAGTGGGTGATGGTTACCATGGCAACAGGATGCCTTCACAGGTGTCCTGCTTGCCAGGGTAATGGTAACTCTTATCAGACTTCTGGTAAAAGCAGAAGTCTGATCAGACTATCTAAAGTAAAAAACACAGTACAGTACACTATATAGTGTACTGTACTGTAGTATACAGACATCAGACCCACTGGATCTTCAAGAACAAAGTGGGTCTGGGTCAAAAAAATGTAAAATAAAAGGGAAAAAAAAAAGTTAAAATAAAAACACACATTTATCAATGAATAAAAATAAAAAAAAAATTAAATACACTACACATCTTAGGTATTGCCGCGTCCTTAGAAACCTGCTCTATAAAAATATCACATGACTTAACCACTCAGGTGAACACAATAAAAAAAAAATTGTGTAAAAAAAGCCAATTAATCACAAAAAGTGTAATACCAAGCGGTCAAAAAGGTGTATGCCTACCAAAATAGTACCAATTAAACTGCCATTTCATCCCGCAAAAAATGAGACCCTAGATAGCACAATCTCCCCAAAAAAAATCAAAAATATGGCTCTCAGACTATGGAGACACTAAAACATGATTTTTTTTTCTAAAATGCTATTATTGTGTTAAAGTAAAATAAAGAAAAAAAGTATACATATTAGATATCGCCATGTCCGTAAAAACCTGCTCTATAAAAATATCACAAACGCCGTTAACCCTTTAGGTGTTTTCACAAAAGTTATTGGCAAATGGAGTCAAAATTTCAGAATTGCAATTTTTTGGCAAATTCTGCATTTTAATTAATTTTGTCTAGTAACTAAGCAAGGGTTAACAGCCAAACATTTACCCAATATTTATTGCCCTGATTCTGTAGTTTGCAGACACACCCCATATGTGGTATTAAACTGCTGTATGGCTAAATGGCAGAGCATTGAAGTAAAGGAGCACCGTGTGGTTTTTGGAAGGCAGATTTTGCTGGACTGGTTGTTAGACACCATGTCCCATTTAAAGCCCCCTGGTGCACCTCTAGAGTAGACAATCCAAAAAGACCCCTTTTTGGAAACTATGGGATAACTACGGGATACTACGGGTCACCCCTCAGGTAAATACTGTAAAAAAAAATATATAAAAACACCGTAAAAAAAAAAAACATTTTTGTCACCTTGCATCACAAAAAGTGTAACAGCAAGCGATCAAAAAGCTATATGCCTCCCAAAATAGTGCCGATCAGACCATCATCTCATTCCGCAAAAAATGATACCCTACTTAGGACAATCGACAAAAAAAATAAAAAAATATGGCTCTCAGACTATGGAGACATTAAAAAATGATTTTTTTGTTTCAGAAATGATACTATTGTGTAAAACTCAATTAAATAAATAAAAAGTATACATATTAGGCATTTCCACGTCCGTAACAACCTTATCTATAAAAATAACACATGACCTAACCCCTCAGGTGAACACAGCAAAAAAAATAATATACATATGGTGTCAAAAGCCATTTTTGTCACCTTACATCACAAAAAGTGTAATAGCAAGCGAGCAAAATAACATATGCACCCCAAGATAGTGTCAATCAAACCGATATCTCATCCCGCAAAAAGTGAGCCGCTACATAAGACAGTCACCCCCCAAAAAAAAAAAATATATATATATATGGCTTTCAGAATGTGGAGACACTAAAAAAAATCTTTTTTTTCAAAAATGCTTTATTATGTAAAACTAAGACAAAAACCCACAAAAAGTAGTCATATTTGGTATTGTCGTGTCCGTAACAAGCTGCTCTACAGAAATAGCACACGATCTAACCTGTCATATCAACGATGTAAATAACAAAAAATAAAAACACTGCCAAAACAGCTATGTTTTTGCAAATTTTCCATTTTAATCAATTTTTCCAGTAACAAAGCATGGGTTAACAGCCAAAGAAAACTCAATATTTATTGCGCTGATTCTGTAGTTTGACAAACACCCCATATGTGGTTGTAAAAGCATATGGTTTTTGGAAGACAGATTTTGCTGGACTGGTTTTTTGACACCATGTCCCATTTAAAGCCCACCTGATGCACGCCTACAGTAGAAACCCCAAAAACGTGACTCCATCTAAGAAACTACACCCCTCAAGGTATTCAAAAATGATTTTAAAAACATTGTTAACCCTTTAGGTATTCCACAAGAGTTATTGGTAAATGGAGATGAAATTTCAGAATTTCTATTTTTTTGTTACCTTGCCTCAAAAAAAAGTGTAATATAGAGCAACCAAAAATCATATTTACCCTAAAATAGTACCAACAGAACTGCCACCTTATCCCATAGTTTCCAAAATGGGGTCTTTTTGGATTGTCTACTCTAGAGGTGCACCAGGGGGCTTTAAATGGGACATGGTGTCTAACAACCAGTCCAGCAAAATCTGCCTTCCAAAAACCACACGGTGCTCCTTTACTTCTATGCCCTGCCATTTAGCCATACAGAAGTTTAATACCACATATGGGATGTGTCTGCAAACTACAGAATCAGGGCAATAAATATTGGGTAAATGTTTGGCTGTTAACCCTTGCTTAGTTACTAGATAAAATTAATTAAAATGCAGAATTTGCCAAAAAATTGCAATTCTGAAATTTTTACTCCATTTGCCAATAACTTTTGTGAAACACCTAAATGGTTAACAGCGTTTGTAAAATCAGTTTTGACTACCTTGAGGGGTTTATTTTCTAGAATAGGGTCATTTTTGGGTGGTTTCTATTCTATAAGCCTCACAAAGTGACTTCAGACCTGAACTGATCCCTAAAAAGTGTGTTTTTGAAAATTTTCAAGATTTGCTTCTAAACTTCTAAGCCTTGTAACATCCCCAAAAAATAAAATGGCATTCCCAAAATTATCAATACGTGAAGTAGACATATGGGGAATGTAAATTAATAACTTTTTTGGTAAATTTGGTGTTTTTTATAAATAAAAATGCATTTTTTGACTCCATTTTACCCGTGACATGAAGTACAATATGTGACGAAAAAACTGTATCAGAATGGCCTGGATACGTAAAAGTGTTTTAAAATTATTCACACATAAAGTGACAATGGTCATATTTGCAAAAAATGGCCTGGTCCTTAGGGTTAAAATCAGCCCGGTCCATAAGGGGTTAAAGGGGCGGTCACTGTTAAAGGGGCAGGCACTGTGGAGGTCACTGTTAAAGGGGCGGTCACTGTTAAAGGGTCCCCCAGTGTGGAGGTCACTGTTAAAGGGGCTGGCACTGTGTAAGTCACTTTTTAGGGGCGGGCACTGTGAAGGTCACTTTTTAAGGGACAGGCACTGTGAAGGTCACTGTTTAAGGGACAGGCACTGTGAAGGTAAATGTTTAAGGGACAGGCACTGTGAATGTCACTGTTTAAGTGACAGGCACTGTGAACGTCACTGTTAAAGAAGCGGCCACTATGAAGGCCACTATTAAAGGGGAAGGGGTGGTCACTATTAAGGGGCGGGCACTCTGTAGGTTACTGTTAAAGGGGGGGCACTGTGGAGATCACTGTTAAAGGGGAGAGCACTGTAGAGATCGCTGTTAACCGCTTCAGCCCCCCTAGCTTAAACACCCTTAATGACCAGGCCACTTTTTACAATTCCGCACTACACTACTTTCACCATTTATTGCTCCGTCATGCAACTTACCACCCAAATGAATTTTACCTCCTTTTCTTCTCACTAATAGAGCTTTCATTTGGTGGTATTTCATTGTTGCTGACATTTTTACTTTTTTTGCCATTAATACAATGTCAGGATAGTATAAATACCCCCCAAATCACACCATTTTAGATAGAAGACACCCCAAAGTATTCGCGGAGGGGAATGGTGAGTTCATGTATCATTTCATTTTTTTTCACAAGTTAGTGGAAAATGACACTTTCTGAGGAAAAAAAAAAAAAAAGTTTCAATTTCTGATAACTTCTGGCAAAAAAAAAAAAGTCTCAGATGGACTCACTATGCCCCTCAGTGAATACCTTGGGGTGTCTACTTTCCGAAATGGGGTCATTTGTGGGGTGTGTTTACTGTTCTGGCATTTTGGGCGGGGCTAAATTGTGAGCCGCCATGTAAAACCTAAAGGTACTCGTTGGAATTTGGGCCCCTTTGCGCACCCAGGCTGCAAAAAAGTGTCACTTATGTGGTATCGCCGTACTCAGGAGAAGTAGGGCAATGTGTTTTGGGGTGTATTTTTTACATATACCCATGCTGCGTGTGAGAAATATCGCTGTAAACGACAACTTTTTACTTTTTTTATTCAAAGTTGTCAATTTACAGAGATATTTATCTCACCCAGCATGGGTATATGTAAAAATACACCCCAAAACACATTGCCTTACTTCTCCTGAGTACAGCGATACCACATGAGTGACACTTTTTTGCAGCCAAGATGCGCAAAGGGGCCCAAATTCCAATGAGTACCTTTTAGGAGGGCATTTTTACGCATTTTTCTTCTCACGCTTTAGGGCCCCTAAAATGCCAGGGCAGTAGAAATACCCCACATGTGACCCCATTTTGGAAAGAAGACACCCCAAGGTATTCCATGAGGGGCATGGCGAGTTCATAGAAGATTTTTTTTTTGGCACAAGTTAGTGGAAATTGATTTTTTATTGTTTTTTCTCACAAAGTCTCCCTTTCCGCTAACTTTTGATAAAAAGTTAAATTTTTCATGGACTCATTATGCCCCTCAGCGAATTTGGGCCCCTTTGCGCATCTTGGCTGCAAAAAAGTGTCACACATGTGGCATCGCCGTACTCAGGAGAAGTAGGGCAATGTGTTTTGGGGTGTATTTTTACATATACCCATGCTGGGTGAGAGAAATATCTCTGTAAATTGACAACTTTGAATAAAAAAATGTAAAAAGTTGTCGTTTACAGCGATATTTCTCACACACAGTATGGGTATATATAAAAATACACCCCAAAACTTATTGCCCTACTTCTCCTGAGTACGGCGATACCACATGTGTGACACTTTTTTGCAGCCAAGATGCGCAAAGGGGCCCTAAAACCAATGAGTACCTTTAGGATTTCACAGGCCATTTTTACGCATTTGGATTCTCACGCTTTAGGACCCCTAAAATGCCAGGGCAGTATAAAAACCCCACAAGTGACCCCATTGTGGAAAGAAGACACCCCAAGGTATTCTGTGAGGGGTATGGCGAGTTCACAGAAAAAAAAAAATTAGGCACAAGTTAGCGGAAATTGATTTTTTTTTTTTTTTTACAGTCTCATATTCCACTAACTTGTGACAAAAATTAAATTTTGCATGAACTCGCCATACCCCTCAGCGAATACCTTGGGGTGTCTTCTTTCTAAAATGGGGTCACATGTGGGGTATTTATACTGTCCTGGCATTTGAGGGTCTCCGCAATCATTACACGTATGGCCAGCATTAGGAGTTTCTGAGATTCTCCTTATATTGAGCATACGGGGAATGAGATTTTTTTTTTCTGTTCAGCCTCTGCGCTGAAAAAAAAAAAAATGAATGGCACAGATTTTTTCATTCGCATCGGTCAATGTGGATGAAAAAATCTCTGCCAAAATCAGTGACTGCGGTGCGGTGGGCTGGGCGCTAGCAACCTAACAAGTAGCTAACTAACTGGCGGTGATAAGGGACCCTTATGCCCCATTCACACGTCCGAAATTCTGTTTGCGGAACGGAATTGTGGACCCATTCATTTCTATGGGGACAGACTTTGTCCCGCTCGGATCGGAATTACGGATCCGCGCTTCGAGTCTGCACTTCCGTTCCGCAAAAATATAGAACATGTCCTATTCTTGTCCGCAGTGCGGACAAGAAAAAGCATTTTCTATATAATTCTGGCAATGTGCGGATCTGCAAAATGCGGAAAGCACATTGCCGGTGTCCGTGTTTTGAGGATCTGCGGATCGGATCCGCGGATCCGTGAATCCACAGATCCGCAAAACACATATGGACGTCTGAATGGAGCCTTACAAGGGGTGTGATCAATGACAGGGGGGTGATCAGGGGGTCTAGATGGCGTGATCAAGGGGTTAATAGGTGAGGGGGGGTGGGGAGGGGGGGTTAGTGTAGTGTGCAACTTTACAGTGTTACCTGGTCCTCTGGTGGTCGATCCCAGCAAATGGGACCACCAGAGGACCAGGTAGCAGCTATATCAGACGCTGTTCACAAAACAGCGTCTGATATAGCTGTTTGATGTGATTTAATTCGCATCTACAGCCTGCCAGCGATGGATCATCACTGGCAGGCTGTAGCCGAACTGCCGAGACACGCTTCTCTGTGAACGCACGCGCGCGCGTTCACAGGAAGTCTCGGCTCTCACGAGATGACGCGCCGACGCGTCATCTCAGAGCTACAGGACCGCCCGCAGAACGCATCCCTGCGTTAGGCGGTCCTGTAGCGGTTAAAAATGTGGTCACTGTTAAAGGGGCAGAACTGTGGAGGTTATTGTTAAAAAGACAGGCACAGTGGAGGTCAATGTTAAAGGGGTGGCCACTGTGGAGGTCACTGTTAAAGGGGCGGGTACTGTAGAGGTCACTATTATGGGGGATACTGTTGATATCTTTTCACGACACACAGAAGCATGAAATGAAATAGATAAAATATACCCGTGAGAGACAGGTCCTTCAGTGTATATATATATATATATACAGTATATATATATATATATATATATATATATATAATATATATATACACACCCTCATGTTCCCAAAAAGGGCACTTTATTGTCACTTGTCCTAATCTGTTTTGAGCTATCTGATTACTTTTCAGATTGTGCCATGGTACTGCATAACAGTGCCATCAAAATGCATACAGTAGAAATAGTTACAGCAGCAGAAATAGTTGTATACATATAATAACATAAAAAATAGTGTGTTACACATAAGTGCCCTGAATATAGTGTCACACAGTACCAGACCCAAACAGGATAGTGTAGAGATGAGCAAATGAGAGAGAAATAGAGGGATGGAGAGAGAGAGTGTGAGAAATGTGGGTCCAAATTAAATCAGCAGCCTGATTCAGATGAATGAACCCAAAACAAATTTTCAGAAATTAACTCATTACTGGACTAGTATGATACCAAAAAGCTCTCTCCAAAAAAAGTACTATTAGGTTTATTCATAAAACACCCTAAAAATAGTCTCTCAGATAAGGTACCTATGACTAATAGTGCCATACACACAGTGCCCTGAAAAACAGTGCCATAGATGTGTTATCTCTGGAAATGATGGTAGTCAAGCAGTGCATCTAACAATCATGACACACATTTTGTACCCCCAAAAAGTTGTACAAATTTAGCAAAAAAAAAAACCCATTAATGCTTTGTCCCACTCACCGTAGGTCACCGCTAGGAAATAAACCATGTTAGGGGGACATTGTATGAGTTGCTAATATTTTAATACAACATAATCTGTATTGGAGGAATAAAAAGTGGGGGTGGTGATCTTGACATTCCTTCTCTCAGAGAGTTATCATTGTATTATCTGTGGTGTTACATAGGACTGCAGGTGTCATCTACTACATTATCTGTAAAAAGGGGCGTGTCCACAGGTTGAGGGTGGGGTCAATACATGGCTTACCCCGGGTTCTGGCAACCCACGCTACGCCACTGGATGAGCCCGACATATTTTTGATCAATAATAATATGCGCAACGAGCTTCTTCTTTTTCTTACAGTAAGTATAACAACAATGCAGTTTCCTTTGCTCATGAATTCACAGTTTACTTATGTCTTTGTGCATTAAGCAGTGTGCTTTTACTTGTAGATCTATGTATGTATTGTGGCTTGCCAATGGTGGGTGCAAATATATTAACCCCTTGTACCTGCATACGATGAGTATTGCAAGAGTAAGCTGCTGGGAAAAAGTGGCCTACAAAGAAAGTGGTTGTGCAGGGAGCCTGAGGGTTCTTTTGCCAACCCTGTAGTAGTTGCAACTGCCTCTGAATGGTTACTGTTCAGATGGTAACTACTTGCCAACCCCTAAACTACTCTGAGTTTCTAGTGACAAAAATGACCCCAAAAGACATACTTGCCAATTACATGGGATGGGGGTTGCATTTTTGCAAATGTATGGTACAAATTGCTATTTTTCTTACATTTTCTGTTTTATTTGTATTCTTTTTTTCTCTTTAATGTTGGTAAGGACTTTAAACCCTCTAGTAAAATTATGAATATGTAATCAGAAAAGTGCCAATAGCAATGCTTCCATAAAATACAAGTCACTTACTCCCATAAAATTTCTACAGCATGCTCTATGACTATGCAGCACCACACAGCTTTACAGTGCAGTGCTCAATTTCACATTGCAGGTAATCTTCAATATGAAACTGAACAGTTAAATAGAAGTATCTGTCAAAAGTTGCTTTACGTTAAGAAAGACTAGATGTTCTTTTTTATGAATGCTAAAAAAATTGAGATTTACGCTGTTTTCTCCTCTCAATCGGTTGAAGTGGCTTTCCTCGCTTTTCAGGCTGTGTAATTGTTTCACCTATGACTGTAATATGACGTTGAAAGCAATGAATCACTATTGTATGGTTTACATAAGAAAAATCTGTGCAGCAACTTAACCCTTTCTACACCAAAGGTTTTTTTTGTTCTTGCGTTTACGTTTTGCGCTCCCTGCCTTCCTAGAGCCATACCTTTTTTATTTGTCTGTTCACATGGCCATATAAGGGTTTGTTTTTTGCAGGAGAAGTCGTACTTTCCAACGCCACCATTTAATATTGCATATAATGTAGTGGGAAGCAGGAACAAAATTCCAAATGGAGTAAAATTGCAAAAAAAAAAGGAGCAATTCCACCAGGGTTTTTATCTACGACCAGGGGCGTAGCTAGAAATGACTGGGCCCCACAGCAAATTTTTGTATTGGGCCCCCCTACCTTTTATGTATAGTTTTTATTGCATTTTGATAGTGATAAAAAAAATAAAAAAGTGGGAAAAAAAATCAGTTTTATTTTTTAGTCGCCATATTTTGACCCTTTTTTTATTATATGTACGGAGCTGTATGGGGGCACATTTTTTGCGGGGCGATCTGAAATTTTCATTGATAACACTCTGGGTGTGTAAAACTTTTGGATAACTTTTTATTTAATTTTTTTTAGAAAATAAAGCGACCAAAAACGGCTAATCGGCCATTTGTCGCTTTTTTCTGTTTTGCTGTTTTCTGTAAAGGGGAATATATTTTAACACATCGCACATGTCGACACCCATGATGTGTATTTTATAAATTTTTTAGTTCTTTTATTTTGGGAAAAGGGGGTGACTTGAATTTTTATGTTTTTAATTTTTTTATTTTTAAAAACTTTATTTATTTTTTCTTACACTTCTTTATAGTTCCCATAGGGAACTATAGCAAGCAATGATCAGATTGCTATTATCATAGACCCCAATGCACTAGCATTTTCCAAAATGAATCAGCTGAATATGCTTTCACATGCAAGTAATTAGTAGCAGAAACAGATGTTTCTAAGCTTAATCTGAAAGCAATCTCCAAGGCGCATTGTACATTGTAATATTACAATGGCAGCTTCTATACTGATAATTCATTATAACCTTATCCTTTGTCACTAAACTGCTTCAGTAATATAAAATACTATTTTTTTACAACACCATATAAAATATTGTACAATATTTCAAAGTAATTAACCTAACATTCTTATACTATGCATTAAGCAAACTCCTAAAAGATTTCACTATATTTCAAGCAGCTGCAGTATGAAATATGTCTTAAGAGCAGTAAATTTAGAAGAGTTTAAATGCTGAATGTTACAGATTAAAATACATACAGTTGGAAGTGATTTTACTTTTTACAATTTGATTGCTTAGATTGGGATGGGAGTAAAGGTTTACCTGCATCCATGCAGGCTAAAATAGGAATGTAATTAGCGTACATACTGTATCGTATTTATACAATGGGGCCCATATGGATCTATATTATATATTACACAGAATCTGCATGGTGAGAGAGGGAGTAATATACACTCCTCAGTGCAGTATTACTTTCTGATAGCACAGAGGAGAGGAGATCCCTCAATGGCTGTAGGTAGGGGAACAGTGCAAGATTGAAGCTGTGCCAGTTCATAGTGATGATCGAGCACCAAAGTATTCGGGTGTTCGGCCCGAGCACATTGCTATACCAGACACCTGAGTATAATGGAAGTCAATGGGAGACAACCAGGCACCCCCTGCTCTAAAGAGGGGAGGGTGCCTGGTCCATTGGAAAAGGTCAGAAAGTGACAGAAACACCACCGAAATGGATCGGTAACAGCGTGGGGACGATGTCTGGATGAATCTTGGACTCCCAGGTCACTGCTGGGAACCATGTTGTCCGAGTTGTACGCCACTTTTACAGACTGAAAAAAAAAACGCATAACCCACCCCCCAAAAAAAAATCAGTTTCACAAGAAAAATTCTTTCCTGTATATTCAATTGCATATAAAGTGCAAGTGCTGCAAAAAAGTAAAAGCAAGAGGCAATCCAAAACAGCCTGTATATCACATAAAAAGGGGGCCTCATTCACATTGTAGTACAATTGTTCATGTCGTGGGACTCCTATACTCATAAAGCCTATGCACTAAGTGAAATGGCTCCCAAAAATTACAAGGAACCGGCACTGCAATACACCCTTTGTTACACATAAAGGGATCATGCACACCCTTGATAAATCATCATTGATGGCCTGCTGGTGACCCTCCAAAACATTAGGAGCAAGGTCCTGCTGTTGACCTCTAAAACATCAGGGGCGAATCTTGTGGAGGCCAGTAGCTAGTTGTACCCTGGGATGGCACAGGTGATACCAACGCCAAGGCTTGTGGGCCCCCATTCCATCAGGATTTTCACCACCACCTGCATTAGTTGCAGCAAACCCCCCTTCTCCTACTCCTACTTCCCTTCCACCTCTAAATTCTCATCTTGCAGCACCAGTCAGCCATCAGTCAGTAGTTAGAAGCAGTATAGCACGGCAGTGGGGAAGCAGCAACAGACCGTGCTGAAACTCATTTGCTTAGGTGACAAACAACACAATGCTGCAGAGCTGTGACAGGGTATAAGGGACCAGACTGAGCTGTGGTTCTCGCCACTCAACCTACAACCAGGCATGGTTGGTTGTTGTGTCTGATAATGGAGTTAACTTGTTGGCAGCTTTGGAGCTTGGCAAGCTCACACTCATGGCAATCATACAGCATATTTGTCCCACTAACATCCCAAACGTATACATTAATATAACTAAAAACATAACACACGGAGGTAAACCAATGGCATGGCCTGTTAAGTAACTCATAAATAACCAAATAACCATAACATATTTTACAACCATAATAACAATAATAATACCAACAATAATACAACCACAAACCATAATAATAATAGAACAGAAAGTCATTGCAGATAAATTTACAGCTGACAACGCTGGCGGCAGAGTACGTTGTTCCTTGTGCAACCCAAGAGGGCAGATGAGGGGAACACACAGCAGTTTCAACAGAGGCAGGACAACACTCTGCAAGGCCTGGAACAGTTTCATAACACTCCGCCAGCACCCTAAACCTGATGTGCGGCCTAGTGTCACAAGGCAGCAAAAATTTGAGAAGATGGAGAAGAAGTACATAGCAGACCGTGTCAGCGTCCTCAATCAACTCTGTGCCTTACAACTATTGGGTGTCCAAGCTGGACACATGGCAGAAACTGCCACTCTACGCTTCAGAGGTGCTGGCCTGCCCTGCCCTGCCGCCAGCGTTTTGTCAGAGCGGTATTTAGTGTTGTTGGGGGCATAATAACTGATAAGCGCATCCTTCTGTCAACTGAAAATGCTGACAGGTCGACTCTTAAATAAAAATAAACAAGGACTGGATTTCCCCTTACTTCTCTACTCCTCCTCCTCATCCATCATATCAACATGCTTTTTAGGCTGCCCTCGCTCATAATGTTTTAGAGGGTCAGCTTAACTGCAGGCCCTCACATATATTGCTTTACAGGGTCAGCTCACCTTCAGCCCCTGACATATAATGTTTAACAGGGTCAGCTCACCTGCAGGCCCTCGCAATTCATATTTTTTAGGGTCAGCTCACCTGCAGGCCCTCACAGATAATGTTTAAGAGGGTCAGCTAACCTACAGGCCCTCGCAATCCATGTTTTTTAGGGTCAGCTCACCTGCAGGCCCTCGCATATAATGTTTTAGAGGGTCAGCTCACCTGCAGGCTCTCGCATATAATGTTTTAGAGGGTCAGGCCACCTGCAGGCCCTCACATATAATGTTTTAGAGGGTTAGCTCACCTGCAGGCCCTCGCAATTCATGTTTTTTAGGTTCAGATCACCTGCAGGCCCTCACATATAATGTTAAACAGTGTCAGCTCACCTGCAGACCCTCGCATTTCATGTTTTTTAGGGTCAGGTCACCTGCAGGCCCTCACATACAGTGTGTATATAGAAAGTCTACACACCCTTGTTAAAATGTCAGGTTTCTGTGCTGTAAAAAAATGAGACAAAGATAAATCATTTCAGATGTTTTTCCACCTTTAATGTGACCTAAAAACTGTACAACTCAATTGAAAAACAAACTGAAATTCTTTAGATAGACAGAAGAAAAAATATTAAAATAAAATAATATGGTTGAATAGGTCTATCAGCATGGCACATTTTGACTTGGCAAGATTTGCCCACTCTTCTTTGCAAAAACACTTCAAATCTGTCAGATTGCGAGGACATCTCCTATGCACAGCCCTCTTCAGATCACCTCACAGATTTTCAATTAGATTCAGGTCTGGGATGGGTCATTCTGAAACTTTTATCTTCTTCTGGTGAAGCCATTCCTTTGTTGATTTGAAAGATGAAGTTTATCTTCATGTTCAGCTTTCTAGCAGAAGCCTGAAGGTTTTGTGCCAATATTGACCATGACTGGTAACTAAGGCCCCAGTTTCAGCTGAGGAAAAACAGCCCCAAAGCATGATTCTGCCACCACCATGCTTCACTGTGGGTAAGGTGTTCTTTTGGTGATGTGCAGTGTTGTTTTTGCACCTAACATATCTTTTGGAATTATGGCCAAAAAGTTTAACCTTGGTTTCATCAGACTATAACACCTTTTCCCACATACTTTTGGGAGACTTCAGATGTGTTTTGCAAAATGTAGCCTTGCTTGGATGTTTTTAATTGTAAGAAAAGGCTTTTGTCTTGCCACTCTACCCCATGGCCAAGACATATGAAGAATATGTCAGTACTTGCCAGATATTCCTGCAGTTCCTTTAATGTTTCTGTAGGCCTCTTGGTAGCCTCCCAGACCAGTTTTCTTCTCGTCTTTTCATCAATTATGGAGGGACATCCAGTTCTTGGTAATGTCACTGTTGTGCCATATTTTCTCCACTTGATGGTGACTGTATTCACTGTGTTCCATGGTATATCTAATGCCTTGGAAATTATTTTGTACCCTTCTCCCGACTGATACCTTTTAACAATAAGATCCCTCTGATGCTTTGGAAGCTTTCTTTGGACCATGGCTTTTGCTGTGGGATGCAACTAAGAAAATTTCAGGAAAGACAAATTAGAGCAGCTGAACTTTATTTGGGGTTAACCTTCAGTCCTTAAATCAATAGCGCTGCACCCCACTTGATTCTCTCTCAGCTGCAGTGTCCAATGGGGTTGCAACTCCCCCTCTGAATGCCAAAAGGTTACACAAAATATACTATGACACCGCGCTATTCACGTCCCTAGCTCAAATGGTTAATAATATTAACCCTTATGCTGACATATACTATGTACTATGTACTATATTCTTGCACTGCGAATCTTAGTGTTATTAGGCACCTTCTATTGGTAATTTTCTCAGTGCCGCTTATGCTATTGTAGTACCTGTAGTCCTCCGTTCACATGGGAGCTCTGTCGCTGAGTTGATGCTTTACACCGGCTGCGAGGCAATACTTTCCAGCGTCTTCACGAGATGCGCTCCGGCCGGAAGCGCGCCTCTTGTTCGTGGTTATCTCGCTCACTTCGGAGCGAAGGTGACGTCACCGCCGCGTACTACGGGTAGTCGCGGTTACCACTTTTCTTCAACGCGTTTCGGGTATAACGTTACCCTTCGTCAGGAAGATAGACTTGGTATGCCTTGCGCGTGTGCTCCTATTTAACTCAACCGGCGTTGCTTTAACCCCTCGTTGCTGGTGGCTACATTAAGCGTTAATCAAACGCAAATACTTCAATTTCCATATTCAGCCCTACCGGAGCTAGTGTATCCATATTAAAAATCATTCTGGTCTCAGCCCTCGACATTTCTTTAATGTAATCCCCTCCTCTTTTGTTCCTTTTTATTATGTCTAATCCACAAAACGTCGATCCTTTAAAGCTTCCTGCATGTTTCTCTATGTAATGTCTTGACAGTGGGTGCCCTTCAAATTTTCTTTCTATGTTGTAGATGTGCTCTGTTATTCTTTTTTCAAATATCTCTTGGTTCTGCCTATGTATATTTTTGACAGGGGCATATAATTGCATATATTACTCCCTGATTGTTGCAAGATATGTGCTTATCAATGTTGTGGGTATATGTACCTCCCATATTCTGTAATGCCATCAATCTTTTATTTTGTGTTTTTGCATCCTTGACATTTTTGCATGGGAAGAATCCTGTCACTCCCTCTATTTTATTTTTATTTCTGGTATTATCTCTGCTAGTTTTAGTTATGCATGTATTCGTAGGGGCTAGTTTGTTTCACAAATTTTTGGCTTTCCTAAAAACAAATTTTGGTACATTTAGGAGTAACTCCCCAATATTTTATCCTCCTTCAAGAATCCCCAATATTTTCCTACAACCTTTTTGAATTTATTTACTTGACTATTATAGGGAATTATTATTGGAGGAATTAGCTGCATATTTTCTTCATGATCTTTTTATTATTATTTTTATCATTTTTAAGGAGTACTTCCTATCAATCAACCCTATTTCTTTCTTGCACTTATCTAGTTTTTCTAAGCAATATCCTTTATTTTCAAACTTTTTCTTCATATTCTCTGCCTCAAGTTCATACTGTTGTATCTTAGTGCAATTTCTCCTTAATCTGAGAAATTGACTTTTCGGCACATTTTCCAACCATCTCGGTAGGTGGCAGCTGTCCATTGCTATGAAGCTATTTGCATCGAGTCGGCTTATTGTACGTTTTTGTATGGATTTTTCAGTTTTCAATAAAAATAGTCAGATCCAAAAATTTATTTCCCTCGTGCTGTACGATGGTGAGAAATCTAGATAAAATTCATTTTTATTTAGTTCTTTAAAAAACTTTTTAAATTTTCCTCACCCCCTTCCCAAATAAAAATTATATCGTCTATAAAACGGTACCATAGGACGAGGTTCGCCGGAGCCTGCCCTCGGGAATACATATTGGTGCTCCCAACGTCCCACATAGAGATTTGCAAACCCGGTGCGAACCTCGTCCCCATCATGGTACCCCATTGCTGCAGATAGAATGTATCATTATACATAAAATAGTTTTTTTCCAAAATAAAACGTATACACTCTTCTAAAAAATCTATCTGCTCTTCTGTCATCTCTCCCTTCTGACTTAAAAATAATTTTGTTGCCTCACACCCTTTTTTGTTTTCAATTATAGTATAAAGGGATTTTACATCTAATGTGCCTAATATGTATGAGTCCTTCCAATTGACATCCTTCATTATTTCCAAAATGTGCTTGGTATCTTTTATATAGGCTGGAAGAGCCTGTGCATATGGTTGAAGGAATTGGTCCACATATTTGGACAGAGCGCTGGTTAAACATTCAATGCCTGATATTATAGGCCTCCCGGGTGGGTTAGAGGGATCTTTGTGTATTTTAGGGTTATAATAAAACCCTGCTATCTTGGGATATTGAATATTTACGTATGCTGCTTTGTTTTTCTGTAAAATGCCCTGCCTTTTCCCTTTTAGAACAAGTTCTTTTAATGCTCTTTTGTATTTCTCAGTTGGATCACTTTTCAGTCGGAGGTATGTTTTTTTATCATTTAATATATTCATGGCCTCTTTATGATAATTTTCTCTATCTAAAATCACTATTCCCCCCCCCCCCCCTTGTCTGCTGGTCTTATAATGATGTTATTATTCTCCTGCATCGTTGTAATTGCTTTTCTTTCTTCTACTGACATGTTGTTTAAATATTTTGCTCTTTTTGGGCATTTAAATTTCCTAATTTCCTTTGTTACTGTGTTCATAAATGTATTTAGTGCTGCAGAATACTCTTGTACAGGATGGAATTTAGATTTTGGTTTTAAATCTGTATGTTTATATTGGTCCTTATTGTCCCCTATCCCCTCCTGTTTAGTTTCCTTACTTTTTTTCTGTTTTAAAAAATGCCTTTTTAATGCTAATTTGCGCATGAATTTTCGAAGCCCTATAAATGCTTCGAATTTATTAAAGTGTACTGTGGGGGCAAATTTTAAACCCTTTTGTAGTATTTTTTCCTCGTTCGCTGTTAGTACATATTTACTTAAGTTATAGATTTTTTGTATACAATCTTTATCTTTATTTAATAATTTTAAATTTATTTTCTGTTTTTTCTTTTGGGCGAGTTTCCCTCCCCTACAGCCCCTTTTGTGATTTTTGGTTTTCGTGGCTTGAAAAAATCCTTGTTAATTGTTTTCTTTGTAGTCATTTTCATACTACTCCTATTTCTACATTGTGGTTGTTGTTGTCCCTCCTTCGGTATGTCTCTTATTTCTTTCCTTTCTTTTCTATTATTCCCCTTTGCTCCTGTTCTAGTTTGTTCCCCAATTATTAATATATTTTGCTCTTGACTTCCTTCTATTGTACTATCTTCATTTTCTATTTCTCTCAGGTTTAGTACCTCAAATTGTTTTTTTATTGGTACCTGCGGGTGTATTATTGTAATTATCGGGATATGGGATTATTTCTTTTTGGGGATCTAGATTTTTTATGTTTTAAAGAGTCTGTTATAGATGTCATCTCAATTTCATGACTTTCTGTATATGTTGAAAATATCGATTCATTTTCATTTTCTTCTTCTTCCCTCTCTTCTATTTCTGTTATGCATTCATCGATTGTTTCATAGTGTAATGTATCTATTTCCTACTCTGTTTGATCCCCATTAATATCCCTTCCTGCATGATTTTCAAAATTATCAAAATTATCAAGGGACACTGGTATTTCATCCCTATCGAACTTGCGCATTTTTTCTCCTTAATTTCCCCTTCTCTTTCTAGCATCCTTCTTCTGATGCTCTCTACTAATGGTTTAATGCCTGGATGGTCCTTCCACGGTCTCAAATTCTCAAAAAGCCCCCTTATTTCTCTATTCAGACTAATCAATCAAATTTTTCTCTTATGTATAATAAAGAAAATGGCTTTTTTTGAGAACTCATGTAGCATTCTTTCCCATTCTTTATTAATTTCTGGGTCACCCATATCTCCCGACAACTTTTTATCTATTTTTAACCCTATTGGTATAATATCCCATTCCAGATATTTTTCTAGTGATGTTATTTCCCATAGATCTCTCATTTCTAGATTTAATGCATGTTCTAACTGTTTTAGTGTCATTCTGATGTAGGCATAATTATAATTAAAGTCATCATTATTACTATCATCTTCTTGTGTTCTTTTTGTTGAAAGGCAGAAGGTGTTTTGAACTCTATGTATCCTTTCTCGTCTGTCCCACCATAATTCCGACATGTTTCTAATAATGAGTGAACACGTGTAAGTGCGCTGCTAATTTGAATGTTGCAATATGTTTCAAGCAAACCTTCAGTCCTTAAATCAATAGCGCTGCACCCCACTTGATTCTCTCTCAGCTGCAGTGTCCAATGGGGTTGCAACTCCCCCTCTGAATGCCAAAAGGTTACACAAAATATACTATGACACCGCGCTATTCACGTCCCTAGCTCAAATGGTTAATAATATTAACCCTTATGCTGACATATACTATGTACTATGTACTATATTCTTGTACTGCGAATCTTAGCGTTATTAGGCACCTTCTATTGGTAATTTTCTCAGTGCCGCTTATGCTATTGTAGTACCTGTAGTCCTCCGTTCACATGGGAGCTCTGTCGCTGAGTTGATGCTTTACACCGGCTGCGAGGCAATACTTTCCAGTGTCTTCACGAGACGCGCTCCGGCCGGAAGCGCGCCTCTTGTTCGTGGTTATCTCGCTCACTTCGGAGCGAAGGTGACGTCACCGCCGCGTACTACGGGTAGTCGCGGTTACCACTTTTTCTTCAACGCGTTTCGGGTATAACGTTACCCTTCGTCAGGAAGATAGACTTGGTATGCCTTGCGCATGTGCTCCTATTTAACTCAACCGGCGTTGCTTTAACCCCCTCGTTGCTGGTGGCTACATTAAGCGTTAATCAAACGCAAATACTTCAATTTCCATTTTTAGCCCTACCGGAGCTAGTGTATCCATATTAAAAATCATTCTGGTCTCAGCCCTCGACATTTCTTTAATGTAATCCCCTCCTCTTTTGTTCCTTTTTATTATGTCTAATCCACAAAACGTCGATCCTTTAAAGCTTCCTGCATGTTTCTCTATGTAATGTCTTGACAGTGGGTGCCCTTCAAATTTTCTTTCTATGTTGTAGATGTGCTCTGTTATTCATTTTTTCAAATATCTCTTGGTTCTGCCTATGTATATTTTTTGACAGGGGCATATAATTGCATATATTACTCCCTGATTGTTGCAAGATATGTGCTTATCAATGTTGTGGGTATATGTACCTCCCATATTCTGTAATGCCATCAATCTTTTATTTTGTGTTTTTTTGCATCCTTGACATTTTTTGCATGGGAAGAATCCTGTCACTCCCTCTATTTTATTTTTATTTCTGGTATTATCTCTGCTAGTTTTAGTTATGCATGTATTCGTAGGGGCTAGTTTGTTTCACAAATTTTTGGCTTTCCTAAAAACAAATTTTGGTACATTTGGGAGTAACTCCCCCAATATTTTATCCTCCTTCAAGAATCCCCAATATTTTCCTACAACCTTTTTGAATTTATTTACTTGACTATTATAGGGAATTATTATTGGAGGAATTAGCTGCATATTTTCTTCATGATCTTTTTTTATTATTATTTTTTTATCATTTTTAAGGAGTACTTCCCTATCAATCAACCCTATTTCTTTC
Organism: Bufotes viridis; assembly: GCA_033119425.1. Taxonomy (NCBI): domain Eukaryota; kingdom Metazoa; phylum Chordata; class Amphibia; order Anura; family Bufonidae; genus Bufotes; species Bufotes viridis. The sequence continues at coordinate 246,814,952 of CM065593.1, read as the reverse complement.
TTGCACTTATCTAGTTTTTCTAAGCAATATCCTTTATTTTCAAACTTTTTCTTCATATTCTCTGCCTCAAGTTCATACTGTTGTATCTTAGTGCAATTTCTCCTTAATCTGAGAAATTGACTTTTCGGCACATTTTCCAACCATCTCGGTAGGTGGCAGCTGTCCATTGCTATGAAGCTATTTGCATCGGTCGGCTTATTGTACGTTTTTGTATGGATTTTTCCGTTTTCAATAAAAATAGTCAGATCCAAAAAATTTATTTCCCTCGTGCTGTACGATGGTGAGAAATCTAAATAAAATTCATTTTTATTTAGTACTTTAAAAAACTTTTTTAAATTTTCCTCACCCCCTTCCCAAATAAAAATTATATCATCTATAAAACGGTACCATAGGACGAGGTTCGCCCGGAGCCTGCCCTCGGGGAATACATATTGGTGCTCCCAACGTCCCACATAGAGATTTGCAAACCCCGGTGCGAACCTCGTCCCCATCGCGGTACCCCATTGCTGCAGATAGAATGTATCATTATACATAAAATAGTTTTTTTCCAAAATAAAACGTATACACTCTTCTAAAAAATCTATCTGCTCTTCTGTCATCTCTCCCTTCTGACTTAAAAAGAATTTTGTTGCCTCACACCCTTTTTTGTTTTCAATTATAGTATAAAGGGATTTTACATCTAATGTGCCTAATATATATGAGTCCTTCCAATTGACATCCTTCATTATTTCCAAAATGTGCTTGGTATCTTTTATATAGGCTGGAAGAGCCTGTGCATATGGTTGAAGGAATTGGTCCACATATTTGGACAGAGCGCTGGTTAAACATTCAATGCCTGATATTATAGGCCTCCCGGGTGGGTTAGAGGGATCTTTGTGTATTTTAGGGTTATAATAAAACCCTGCTATCTTGGGATATTGAATATTTACGTATGCTGCTTCGTTTTTTTGTAAAATGCCCTGCCTTTTCCCTTTTAGAACAAGTTCTTTTAATGCTCTTTTGTATTTCTCAGTTGGATCACTTTTCAGTCGGAGGTATGTTTTTTTATCATTTAATATATTCATGGCCTCCTTATGATAATTTTCTCTATCTAAAATCACTATTCCCCCCCCCCCTTGTCTGCTGGTCTTATAATGATGTTATTATTCTCCTGCATCGTTGTAATTGCTTTTCTTTCTTCTACTGACATGTTGTTTAAATATTTTGCTCTTTTTGGGCATTTAAATTTCTTAATTTCCTTTGTTACTGTGTTCATAAATGTATTTAGTGCTGCAAATGTTTTGTGGATTAGACATAATAAAAAGGAACAAAAGAGGAGGGGATTACATTAAAGAAATGTCGAGGGCTGAGACCAGAATGATTTTTAATATGGATACACTAGCTCCGGTAGGGCTGAATATGGAAATTGAAGTATTTGCGTTTGATTAACACTTAATGTAGCCACCAGCAACGAGGGGGTTAAAGCAACGCCGGTTGAGTTAAATAGGAGCACACGCGCAAGGCATACCAAGTCTATCTTCCTGACGAAGGGTAACGTTATACCCGAAACGCGTTGAAGAAAAAGTGGTAACCGCGACTACCCGTAGTACGCGGCGGTGACGTCACCTTCGCTCCGAAGTGAGCGAGATAACCACGAACAAGAGGCGCGCTTCCGGCCGGAGCGCGTCTCGTGAAGACGCTGGAAAGTATTGCCTCGCAGCCGGTGTAAAGCATCAACTCAGCGACAGAGCTCCCATGTGAACGGAGGACTACAGGTACTACAATAGCATAAGCGGCACTGAAAAAATTACCAATAGATGGTGCCTAATAACGCTAAGATTCGCAGTGCAAGAATATAGTACATAGTACATAGTATATGTCAGCATAAGGGTTAATATTATTAACCATTTGAGCTAGGGACGTGAATAGCGCGGTGTCATAGTATATTTTATTTGGGGTTAATTAGAGGCACTTTAAATGATGGCAGGTGTATGCTGACTCCTATTTAACATGATTTTAAATGTGATTGCTTAATTCTGAACATAGCTACATCCCCAGTTATAAGGGTGTGTACACTTATGCAACCACATTATATTAGTTTTTTTTTGTTTTCTTCCTTCCACCTAAAAGATTTCAGTTTGTTTTTCAATTTAATGGTACAGTTTATAGGTCACTTTAAAGGTGGAAAAAGTTCTGAAATGATTTATCTTTGCCTCATTTTTTTAAAGCACAGAAACCTGACATTCTAACAGGGGTGTGTAGAGTTTTTATATCCACTGTGTAATGTTTTAGAGGGTCAGCTCACCTGCAGGCCCTCACATATAATGTTTAACAGGGTCAGTTCACCTGCAGGCCCTCACTTATAATGTTTTAGAAGGTCAACTTACCTGACGGCCCTCACAAAAAATGTTTTAGAGGGTCAGCTCACCTTTAGACCCTCACAAATAATGTTTTACAGGGTCAGCTGCGCTAAAGGCACTCGCAAATGATGTTTTAGAGGGTCAGCTGCCCTGAAGGCACTCACAAATGATATTTTAGAGGGTCAGCTGCCCTGAAGGCACTCACAAATTATGTTTTAGAGCACGGATGTCAAGCTCGTGGCCCTCCAGCTGTTGCAAAACTACAACTTCCAGCATGCCTTGATTGCTGTAGGATGTCCAGGCATGATGGGAGTTGTAGTTTTGCAACAGCTGGAGGGCCACGAGTTTGACATCCCTGTTTTAGAGGGTCAGCTGACCGGAAGGCCCTTCCAAATAATGTTTTTGAGGGTTAGTGCATCTGGAGGCCCTCAGCTGCATTCTTTTACTCAGTTTGATTGCGCCCAGGGCCATGGCCTCTGCGTGCACCATCAGCATCACGGCCATTTCCACGGCGCTTCCGGGCCGCCTTCTTAATATTAAATGTTATATTTGCATAAAAATATGTCACACGTACAGTAGTGTAGGATTTTTAAGGTTTTTGGGATGAGCACACATTACACAGTAGATTTAGCCCTTATAATGTCACAGACTTGCACACAATGTCTATGGATAAAGTGCTGTATATGTCAGTGATATGTATTAAATGCACACACAGTAGATTTGGCACAAATTATTTAAATTTGCACTACTGACACTGTTTTCTGATGTAGTACATAATTTGTCACAGAAAGACACACAGTATGGACACTACATTAGACCCAGATTATTTAAATGTGTGCTACAGACATTGTTTTCGGATGCAGGGCACATACAGACATTTTAATTTTTTTTTGTGTAGTACAGTATTGTTTACAGAACAACACAGATTATGGACAGTATATTAGGCCCAGATTATTGGAATTTGTAATGCAGACTCTGTTTGCAGATGTAGTACAGTATTGGTTACAGAACACCACAGATTATGGACACTATATTAGGCCCAGATTATTGGAATTTGTAAAGCCACACACTATGAACACTAGATGTGGCCCAGATTATTAAAGACACAGTCTGCGGATGATATACAGTATATGTCACTAATAGGTATAAAATAAAAATATCTTGCTGTCAAACACACACAGTAGTCCTTAAAAGGACTTTGGGGTCTTTGAAAAGCTTATGGTAGTAAAAACAGCAATTTTTTCCCTTCCGAAGCACTGTCCCTGAGACTGCAGGAGATAAATAGATTGCTGCTCTAAAACACACACACACACACACACACACACAGTAGTCCTTAAAATGACTTTTTGGTCTTGGAAAAGCTAACTCAGAATATAAACTGTGAAATGTGCTCCCTATTCTGTCTTTCCCTTCCTACCCTCTGCTCTCCCTGTCTATGTCTGAGCCGAACATGTGTCATTGGGTGCTATATAGCACACAATGACGCGTTCCGGCCAGCCAATCACTGTAATGCCAGCAGCCAACATGGCTACTGGCATTACAGTGAGGGCAGTACTTACCTGCACCTTTATTGGCTGCTTAAGACCCGAAACATGTGGGGCGGAGACTAGAGCATTGTGCTAGAGCACATGCGGTACCCGGACGAGTACCGCCATGTGCCGAGCATAGCGATGCTCGAGCCATACAGATATTCGCCCGAGCATGCTCGCTCATCACTACTAAATCACGAGGCCTACCTTAGTAAAGAAAGAAGTACAGTATCTTTGACATACATAACTCACATATTGGGGACTCCACTATTACTGCCCGCTTGGGGCCTAGGAAGTCAGTATAGTGGTGACTGCGTGTTCATTAAGATTGTTCTTATTGTTCTCAACCTACTGATTCTGCTCAGATTATCCCCCCCCCCCCCTCCCTTGGGACGTGACTGGTTCGGTCTCCGGTTAGTGGGGCTCAGTGAGTCCGCTCTGCTTACTCTTGTTTCAGTGGAGTCGCTCCCTCTACAGACCTTTATAGTCTGTTTTTCCTTTGTATTGCACTTGCTTTTTGTTTTTTGAAGTCTTGTGGTATCTTTGTCCCTCCCATTGCCTATTGTTCTCATATTTCCCTCCTCCCCCCTTTTCTTTTGTCTTCTCCTATGTATGCTTATTTCTCTCTTTACATCAAACGTTCTGGAGGACACTCCCTCAGGGTAGATGCCCCGCCGCCCCCGATAATGGTTTAGTGTGTCACCCTCAACATTCAAGGTTGGGGCTTTAATGCTAAGAGGAGTTTGGTGTTTCGTGAGCTCTGCAAACTGTGGGCAGATGTAGCCTTCCTACAGAAGACTCACTTCAACCCCTTGTTAAAGTTGAAGGATCCTTCAACTTTACTAAACACTACTATCCTCTTGCATTTGTTGCTTGTCATAGTCGTTGAAGGGCGGGTGTCACCATACTGCTGTCGGGTTCAGGTTCCTGTCTTACAGAGATCTCCTTGAAGTGTGGCAGATGGGCCCAAATCATTTTGTACAAAATGTATTTGCCAAGAATCAAAAATTTACTTAATAAGCATAGCATTAGCATCAGAATACTTTTTTGTGCTGTGTTTGGTTTGTAGAGTGCTGTTGCACCTGTGCATTGGGATGTTGTGACTGGCCCCTTTTTTTTTGCTATCAGCCTCATGTCCCATTTCAGTGACCACCCTTCATTTTGATCTTGCTGGCCCTTATGTCATTCTTGAAGGGGTTTTTCAGGGTCGCTCTATCGTGCGCTGTAATATCTATGCCCCCAACAGCTCTGAGCTCCCGTTCTTGTGCTGCGTCCTAGGAAAACTTCAGAGCCTGCCTCTAGCCGCTTGGATCCTAGGAGCGGATTTTAGTATGAACTTTTTTGAAGGTGTGGATTGGTTGTCCCTCCTTTCCACCCCACCCCCTTTAGCCTAATGTTGTCTGGCAAGGGGTTTTTGTAATACGATCCGACGCTTTGCCCTCTATGACCTCTGTAGGGTGGATAATCCCTTGGGTAGAATGTATACCTTTACCCACTCCCCCCCCCCCCCCATAATCTCCACACTATAGACTATAGACTATTTTTTTGACCTGACCTTGAAGACAATGTGTGATGTTTTCATCTAGCCCATTTCTTGGTTAGAACACACCTCTGTCACCCTCACTCTTTCCCTCCTTTTGAACAGTACATCCAAACGTTCTTTAGCGAAAACGCCAACTCCTGGCTGTGCTTTGGGAGGCTCACAAAGTGGTAGTATGTGCCCAATGCATTGCACTAGCTTTTCGTCTTAAAAAGCACAGAACACTGCCAAAATTTTATTACCTACAATCTTAATTGAATTATAGACCAAGTCTTTTTCTCTTCTGGGAGCTCGTGGTGGCCCGCACAAAGCTGAAAGAAGCTACCTTGCACAATGTTGAATGTTTGTTGCTTTATTCTAGACAGCAATATTATGAGAAGAGGAATAAAGCCCATATGATTCTAGCTTATCAGTTGCACAATGCTGCTGCAAAACGTGCTGCCCATGCAGTTACAGACTCGACTGCCTGACCTCAATTTCATCCTAACGACTGGGGTGGGCTGGGAACTTAAAGTGGCCCTGGAAAAAATACTAAAAGTGATCTCATTTTATAGTTGGGTCCAAATTGATGGAAGTCAATACCATATTGTAGCACATCATACCCCCCCAACAGAGCCAAATACCACAGTCCATAACAGAATACTGCAAAAAACCCTCCCCACTGGCAAATCCCCAGAACCTGATGGGTTCACGGACCTGTACTAGAAGACATTTCGATCTGAAATTTCCCCTCCATCTACTGGCCCTATTAAACTTGTTTTTGCTAGGTTCCCCAATCCCATTGTCTATGCTGTGCTCTAATACTGTAGTTATGCACAAAACTGGTAAAGATCCCCAGGATTGCGCCCTACTTAATGCGGATCTAAAAATCTTTACTCACATTCTCGCCACCCGTCTAAATGTGTGGCTCCCCACTCTGATCCATAAGGACCAAATGGGGTTAATCCTCTGTCCACAGGGAAGGGATAACAATCATCAGGTTCTTAACCTGATTGACATGGCGACTACTGCACCCCTACAGTGATACTGAGCCTTAACACTGAGAAGACCTTTGATCAGCTCGACTGGTATTTTTTATTTGAAACATTTCGGACCTTCGGTATTCCTGGACCCTACCTGCAGGCTATTCTCAGTCTATATTCGGCCCCCTTAGCGCTTGTCAAGCTGCGCTTCTGCTCCTCTATAGCTTTTAATATCTTCAATGGTACGCATCCGGGATGTCCGTTCTCTGCACTTATCGTTGTACTGTGTCTAGAAACCCTTGCGACCCATATAAGGCTGCACCCAGATATTCAGGGACTTAAAGTACGAGATAAGGAATATAAGATCTCCCTTTATGTAGATGATGACCTTCTCACCCTGAGCAATCCCCACATTACACAGCCTAATTTACAGAAGGCTTTATTGCATTATGGCACCCTCACAGGATATAAAGTCAACACTTCTAAAACAGAGGCTCTACCTATTCTCATACCAGACCTGACCTTGCATTACTCCAAAGCAACTTTCCTTATCATTGGTCAAACAGTACGTTAAACTATCTGGGGGTTTCCATTACCTCCATGTATGCTTCCCTACATTCTAGTAACTTCCTTCCCTTTTTTTGCGAGCCTAAGTCTGTCCTTGCTAAGTGGAAATCTTGCTATATATAGTTGCTATAGCAGTGAAGATGTCCCTTCTCCTACAATTTCTCTACTTCTTTGAGACTTTTCCAGGGCGTGTCCCCATGTTGTAATTATGCCTCTTCCAACAGTCTATTCTCAACTTCATATGGCAAGGTAAACGACATTGCATTCTCTTCAAAGTCATAGTTACGGTCATTGATAGAGGTGGTTTAATGGTTTCTAATATTATTGATTATTACTGGGCAACTCATTTTCGTGTAATCCCATTCTGGGCATCCCAGCTGGCATTTACCAAATGGGTAGAAATTGAAAAGATGTGACTTGCGCCAGTCCATCTGAATACCCTGTTGTGGCAGCAGACCCCTGCATCCCCGCACACTCCCTTATTTGGAGCCAATGGCTTTCACTAAACGCATATGGGACACCTGCCATGGAAGATGCCATGCTGTATAAGATTATTTTTTGTTTCTTCCCATCCCAGAGGTCCTCTGGGTAGAGCTGCATATACTCTAATGTGCTATCTTCATTCTCTTTTCTGTATTGTTGAAAATATGTTCAATTGTACTAATAAAACTTTACAGTAAAAAAAAAGCTGAGAAAACAAACTTTGCTTGACAGCCTGAAAGGCCTTGGTTGGGGTACTAGTTCTTATTTAGGGTGCAAAGTATGCATGAGGTGTACTGTTAGCCAGTTATGTTCCTTTGGGTTTCTGGGGGAAAAATACATGAAAATAAACACATCTGCTGGCATCAGATAGGCTTAACAAAAATAATTTGAATGTCTTTCCGAAAAACCCAGAGGGGCATTGCCTGACCGGCAACACTCTTACTATGCATACTAGGAACTCTCCATAATGGGAAAGAGTAACCCCCTAAACAACACATCATCCCCAATGCCTGCAGCCGAGGAGTGTAACCGTGCTCATAGTGAGCTAAAAGAATAATATTAAGAATCACAGTTTTTATTTTTGTCGTCCGTTTCTTTTTTCTTTAGTTACTATGTTTTATTGTATATTTCAATTAATATTCCAGAATATGTTACGACCATTCATGTTCAGATGACATTGATGATATTGCCAATATGATTCCCAAATCTTTACATTTACATAAAGGATAATACATTGATTTACTGTGATGTGCAAAAATAAAATATCAAATATACAGCAGCTGATTTAACTTTTTTTTTAAATAAAGTTTTTGTATTTTATTTTCGAGTGCTGGATGCTTTCCAGTTTTGTAACTGACTTTGTACCTGTATCTGGGAGCCAACTCTGTTTGTCCATGTAGCAAGGGATTTTTTTTTTCCTAGAACTTAATGCAGAAGGAAGAAAAGTCATGAGGCTGAGGTAAAGATACTGTGTTAATGTTTTAAACCTGGTATGGGGTCTGCAATAGTGATGAGCGGGAGGTGCCATTTTCGATTTCACGATATTTTAAAAATATTCTATTGAATATTTGTCATATATTCATCAAAATCGAATATTCGGCATTATTCTATATATTGCGAATGTTACGTGAATTTATTTTCGCATCGCGAATTAAACTTAGAGCTGAATTCCTAATGGTTGTAACTTGTATTGCTAGAATTGACGAAGATAATGAATATCACGAATATAGCACTATATACTTTATGTTACCATTCCACTGGTCAAAGGGATGTGTTCCTACACAGTATGATACTGTCAGTGATGATTGGACACTGTTATTGTATAGGGACACAGCCCATTGACAAGGAGAATGTTAAACAACAGTTGTCAATGCTAATACTTAAATGTAGCATTGACTATAGACACCAAGAGTAATATGCAAAATAAATGTGGAGCCCCAGTATTGGGTCTACAACACAATGAAAGCCAGATATCCCTAAAAAGAAAGGAAAACCAGTGCAAAGGGGTGTCTCCATTACAGAGATCACCAAATCCACCATATTAAGTGGTCCCTATGTCAAGATCCCGCTTTTTTACAAGCTTTAAGGATGTGACGGGGAAAACCTAAGCCAGTTATCCATCCACAGACAGCTGTTTCGGGGTGTTGCCCCTCATCAGTGTGGAGTAGGATTCTGGCTGATCAGCTATTGTTTTGTTTGAGTAGTCTCCAAGGCATTGCTCCCGGTTAGCCAGAATCCTACTCCACACTGATGAGGGGCAACACCCCGTCACATCCTTAAAGCTTGTAAAAAAGCTGGATCTTGACATAGGGGCCACTTAATATGGTGGATTTGGTGATCTCTGTAATGGAGACACCCCTTTGCACCGGTTTTCCTTCCTTTGAGGGATATCTGGCGTTTTAACCACTACAGGACCACCTAACGCAGGGATGCGGGCGGTCCTGTAGTTCTGAGACGACGCATCGGCACGTCATCCCGCGAGAGCCGAGACTTCCTGTTCACAGTGAAGCGCGTCTCAGGAGTTCTCCTACAGCCTGCCAGCGATGATCCATTGCTGGCAGGCTGTAGATGCAAATTAAATTGCATCAAACAGCTTTATCAGACGCTGTTTTGTGAACAGCGTCTGATATACCTGCTACCTGGTCCTCTGGTGGTCCCATTTGCTGGGATCGACCACCAGAGGACCAGGTAACTATGTAAAGTTGCACCAAACACTACACTAACCCCCCCCACCTATTAACCCCTTGTTAACCCCTTGATCACCCCATCTAGACCCCTGATCACCCCCCTGTCATTGATCACACCCCTTGTAAGGCTCCATTCAGACGTCCATATGTGTTTTGCGGATCCGTGGATTCACGGATCCGCGGATCAGATCCGCGTATCCGCGGATCCTCAAAACACGGACACCGGCAATGTGCTTTCCGCATTTTGCAGATCCGCACATTGCCAGAACTATATAGAAAATGCTTTTTCTTGTCCGCAATTGAGGACAAGAATAGGACATGTTCTATATTCTTGCGGAACGGAAGTGCAGACCCGGAAGCGCAGATCCAGGGCAGTATAAATACCCCACATGTGACCCCATTTTGGAAAGAAGACACCCCAAGGTATTCCATGAGGGGCATAATGAGTCCATGAAAAATTAAACTTTTTGTCAAAAGTTAGCGGAAAGGGAGACTTTGTGAGAAAAAACAATAAAAAATCAATTTCCACTAACTTGTGCCAAAAAAAAAATCTTCTATGAACTCCCCATGCCGCTCACGGAATACCTGGGGGTGTCTTCTTTCCAAAATGGGGTCACATGTGGGGTATTTATACTGCCCTGGCATTTTAGGGGCCCTAAAGCGTGAGAAGAAAAATGCGTAAAAATGCCCTCCTAAAAGGTACTTATTGGAATTTGGGCCCCTTTGCGCATCTTGTCTGCAAAAAAGTGTCACTCATGTGGTATCGCCATACTCAGGAGAAGTAGGGCAATGTGTTTTGGTGTGTATTTTTACATATACCCATGCTAGGTGAGAGAAATATCTCTGTAAATTGACAACTTTGAAAAAAAAAAATGTAAAAAGTTGTTGTTTACAGCGATATTTCTCTCACCCAGCATGGGTATATGTAAAAATACACCCCAAAACACATTGCCCTACTTCTCCTGAGTACGGCGATACCACATGAGTGACACTTTTTTGCAGCCAAGATGCGCAAAGGGGCCCTAAAACCAATGAGTACCTTTAGGATTTCGCAGGGCATTTTTACGCATTTGGATTCTCACGCTTTAGGGCCCCTAAAATTCCAGGGCAGTATAAATACCCCACAAGTGACCCCATTTTGGAAAGAAGACACCCCAAGGTATTCTGTGAGTGGCATGGCGAGTTCACAGAATTTTTATTTTTTGGCACAAGTTAGCGGAAAAGTGATATATTTTTTTTTTTACAAAGTCTCATATTCCACTAACTTGTGACAAAAAATAAAATTTTACATGAACTCACCATACCCCTCACGGAATACCTTGGGGTGTCTTCTTTCCAAAATGGGGTCACATGTGGGGTATTTATACTGCCCTGGCATTTTAGGGGCCCCTAAAGCGTGAGAAGAAGCCTGGAATCCAAATGCGTAAAAATGCCCTGTGAAATCCTAAAGGTACTCATTGGTTTTAGGGCCCCTTTGCACACCCAGGCTGTAAAAAAGTGGCACACATGTGGTATCGCCATACTCAGGAGAAGTAGGGCAATAAGTTTTGGGGTGTATTTTTATATATACCCATACTTTGTGTGAGAAATATCTCTGTAAACGACAACTTTTAAAAATTTTATACAAAGTTGACAATTTACGGAGATATTTCTCTCACCCAACATGGGTATATGTAACAATACACCCCAAAACACATTTCCCTACTTCTCCTGAGTACGGAAATACCACATAAGTGACACTTTTTTGCAGCCTGGGTGCGCAAAGGGGCCCAAATTCCAACGAGTACCTTTAGGTTTTACATGGCGGCTCACAATTTTGCCCCGCCCAAAATGCCAGAACAGTAAACACACCCCACAAATGACCCCATTTCAGAAAGTAGACACCCCAAGGTATTCACTGAGGGGCATAGTGAGTCCATCTGAGATTTTTTTTTTTTTGCCAGAAGTTAGCAGAAATTGAAACTTTTTTTTTTTCTCAGAAAGTGTCATTTTCCGCTAACTTGTGAAAAAAAATGAAATGATACATGAACTCACCATGCCCCTCCGTGAATACTTTGGGGTGTCTTCTTTCTAAAATGGTGTCATTTTGGGGGTATTTATACTATCCTGACATTCTAGCACCTGAAGAAACATGACAGGTGCTCAAAAAGTCAGAGCAGCTTCAAAATGCGGAAATTCACTTTTTTGCACCATAGTTTGTAAACGCTATAACTTTCTCCCAAACCAATAAATATACACTTATTGGACTTTTTTTTCATCAAAGACATGTAGAACAATAAATTTAGATTTTTTTTAATATAGAAATGTAGTTTTTTTTTAAATATTTTTACAACAGAAAGTGAAAAATGTAATTTTTTTGCAAAAATGTCGTTAAATTTGTATTAATGGCAAAAAAAGTAAAAATGTCAGCAACAATGAAATACCACCAAATGAAAGCTCTATTAGTGAGAAGAAAAGGAGGTAAAATTCATTTGGGTGGTAAGTTGCATGACGGAGCAATAAACGGTGAAAGTAGCGTAGTGCGGAAAAAAGGGCCTGGTCATTAAGGGTGTTTATGCTAGGGGGGCTGAGGTGGTTAATTGTGTTGTATACCCAATACTGGGGCTCCACATTTATTTTTCATATTACTGTTTCCCAGGGAACTTTGCACTTTGGATTGCTGTGTTGAGACTCTTAACTGAGGCTCTGTGGTGTTTTTGTGGCTGGTTTCCCTGAGATCAGCTATTGTTTTGTTATAGACACCAAGAGGAAGATGTATCCAAACTGATGTTTCCAACACCAGCCTTGATGTCCAGTGTGGTGGCACAAGCTGCAACAAAAATAATAGAAAGGGCGTGCCACTTAATACTTTTAGTACATCTCGGCTAGTCTATGCTCCAGAATCTGAAAATGATGCCAGCTAGTAGCTGTTGTAAATTTCAGGTATAACTTGCTCAATAAGTATTAATAAATATGTTAGGCCATTTAGGCCCCGTCCACTTTCAACAAAAATGACAAGCATGGTGGAGAACAGGCAAAAAAGTCACACATTGTAGCAAAATGATGCTTTTTCAAAATTTGAACCTTTTTTTTTTTGTTTTGTTAGGTAGGCTATGGAAATGGGAGGCCAAGTTTTATGAACATTTTGCTATTCATATTTGCACAGATTATCAATGAAACCAGTACATCATTTATCACTTATTTGTACATCACCTATGAATTGCTTATACATACCCCATGTTTTAAACAATTTATCATTTCAATCCTGTTACTTTTTGTTATCTCATACAATCATGTTATTAATGGAAATTTGACCACTTTTTTGTCCCGTCTATTCAGATTTTCTTTATCGATCATCTGGGTTACTATGGTGACAAGCCCAGTACATGACTGTGACTATGTGATCATGTGATGAAGCTTCCAGTATGAAAATGCCACATGTTCTATATTTTTTTGGGAGGGAAGACTCTTGGTTGACATGCAGTCTATTAACATGGCTATACATGGTAATCATTATTTTTTTATATGACCTAATCATAGTAATACACATTTTGCCAAACTTATTAAATGTGTTATCACTGTGCATTTTCATGTGGTTTCTGCTCTGATATAAAGGCCCCACAATATATTCATAATATACATTTGTGGATCGTTTAACATTGCATTTTAAACAGATTACTGATGTTTTGAAATGTTTGGGCATGGAAGGTATCATAGCCTATACTGTACACTAGAAAGATAGAAACACTAACAATAACATATAAACAAAATAAATTACATATTATGTAACATACTAAATAGCCCTAATTATAATTTTTAGAATAGAATAATGTACAGGAGTTTTAGGAAACAAAAATATGAGTTTATGTTATTATTAATTTAATTTTACAAACCTGTAGAGAACCATATTGTTGAAGTTAACATAACCTAAAAGTGTCTGCACTGACCCTCAACAGTAGGCTAGGGCTCTTATTTAAATATGCTCATTGTGAGATACAATAAGAAAAACGTGTCATTACTGTGACCAGTTTGTCACACTAATAATCCACAGGGTCCCTCTGTCAATGCAGAGGGAAAATTTCCCCAACAAATAACACCTACAAATGTTCTGATGCAAAAGATCACCATGATTATATGTAGTGTTGAGTGAATCAAGGCAGCTAAAGTGGAATTTGATCCAAGGTTTTAGGAAACATTCATATGAAACGTTTCCACATGTTGGAACTCCACCAATGAGAACTCCATGAGAAAAGCAAGGCCGAGAACAATTTTTTGATGATGCAGATGGACAGAGGTACTCCCCTGTGTACCTTCGACATTAGCCAGTGGCAACTCATGCGTGACACCTGCCGTTTGCTCAGGCACTTTGAGGAAGCAACTTTATTTGTCAGTCACCAGGACTACAGGATATAGCTGGTCAGGGGACAGGAGATGTGGCGCTTACATCTCACAGCCACCAGTCTTGTGGGGGCTGTACTGGTGGAGGAGGACAAGGAGGACATTAATGCCAAGGGAATTTATACAGAAGTAGGTGTTCTATCTGCACAAGCGACAGAAGAGGATCAGGAGGAGCAGGAGGACAATGAGGAATGGAGGCAAGGAGTCGCTCTGAGTCCCTTGCACAAATAAGCAGATGCATGCTGAGTTGCTTGCATAGTGACAGTCGCATTATCATCTTTCGACAGAGTGATGACTACTGGCTCTCCACGATGCTAGACCCTCGATAAGGGGCTAAAATGGGGGCCCTTGTTACACCTACTGAGATGGATAATAAACTCAACTACTATAGAGAAATCCTATGTAGTTAGTTGGTCTCTGCCTATGTGCGCCATTGCACATCCTCACAAAGGTCTAATTGGGGGGGGGGTCCCTTTGCACTCACGATCAACTGCCATGACAGCTGGAGAGTTTGGGGGCGCAGGAGCAGCACCAGCTTGGTCAGCGGTAAAGTGAGTCTCCAGTCTCTGATGAGCACATGTCTTCACCCGCCTACAAAAGAAACCAGCAAGCAGCAGCATGACATGGAGCAGAACCTGAACCTACAGTTGGTGGCATACTTGGAGGGCACCCTGTCAACCTAGATTCAGGATCCTACGAACTACTGTGCAGGCAAACTTAAATTGTGGCCGCAACTGGCCGAGTTTGCCACGGACAAGCTTCCCTGTGCATCAGAGCAAGTGTTTAGTGCGGAGGGGGACATAGTTACCCCAAAGAGAATTGTAATTTCAACAATGTTGAGAGATTACCTTTCTAAAGATAAATCAGGCATGGATCAGCCAGGATTTCCACACACCAGTGCCTGATACATCAGATTAGATCAGTCTGGCAGTAATGGTCTAACTGCACTGGCCACACCAGAACATCCGGAAAATTGGCTCGTTACTTCTGGCCATGTGCTTCAGCCACTACTACATAGTTACATAGTTAATACAGTTGAAAAAAGATATAAGTTCATCAAATTCAACCAAGGGAAAGCAACTGATTTACTGTAGTTCTCTGGTAAAGTTCCTGAATCTTAATGCTGCCAACCGCCTGATACCACACACCTGCTGCCTCTGATTATATTTTCTCTTACTGCCACCATCTTGTGCTGTTACTGCTACTGCTGTTGCCCCTCCCGGCCCACATCTCCACTCTGTGACTGGTCCACTATGTTGACTAATCACACTGTTGCCACCCTCACCACTATGGGACTGTGCCACTATGTTAACTCCTCATGCTGTTGCAATGCTCAGCCCTCTGTGACTGGGCTACTGTGTTGACTCCTCATGCTGTTGCCACGCTCTCCATTATGTAACTGGGTCACTGTATTGATTCCTCATGCAGTTGCCACACTCACCACTCTCTGACTGGGCCACTGGGTTGACTCCTCGTGTTGTTGAAACCATCACCAATCTGTTTGACCTTGTTGAATCACAGTTTATTTTACCAGTTTCCTGATTCTTCAGAAGAACAGACACATGAAGAATCCAACAGATCCTGTCTTTAAAGCATCTATAAAGCCTCTATCACATGGTTAGTATTTTGTATCAGGATTTAATCATGATTTGAAAGCCAAAATCAGGAGTGGGTCCAAAACTCAGAAGACATGCAAATATTTCCATAATGTGTAATCTCTGTTTTGAACCCACTCCTGTTTTTGCCTTACCAATATTGATCAAATACTGATGCAAAAAACTGACCGAATACTTACCATGTGAAAGAAGACATTAAAGTCCTGCATGGAGGACTTATTTTCCATCTGAGTAAAACTGAGCATTAGACCTCTATCTATCACACAGTCAGTATTTTGCATCAGGATTTGATCAGTATTTGGAAGCTAAAAGCAGGAGTGGTTCCAAAACACAGAAGGCATGCAAATTTTTACTTCTTGTGTCATCTCTGTTTTTGGACCCACTTCTGTTTTTGCCTTACCAATACTAGTCAATTACTGACCAAATACTAACAGTGTAAGGGAGGATTCTCAAAAGACAGGATCTATTAATTTTTTTTGGGGGGGAGTTGTTCTTCTGACGGATCAAAAGGAAAAATAAATATTGATGTCAACACAAACTTACTGCTGACACCCTCCCCAATCTGTCATGCTGCAACTACTTGTATCAGTAGGTAACAGAACAGGTTCTCTAGTAGGGTTGAGCAAACTTGTATTTTAAGTTTGGCGTCCAAAGTTCTGGTTGCTGTTATCAAAGAATCCCGTTATGGATTCTGCTGTCACGGACCATATTGGAATTTTTAATCCATAAAAGGATTCTTCGATGAACCCGAATCTTGGACAAAACAAAGGACCTGGGGTGACATCACCGTCTTGTGATCAGTGCAGGGGGCGTGGCTCAGTACTGGATTGGATAAGAGGTGGTAAAGGGACTAGTATAATGATCATGTGATATGAGAGGCGGAGCTCCTGTGCTCTGTGTGGAGGAGAAGAAGGAAGTAGAGCAGTGAAAGACGGTTGCTCAAACTTGTTTTTTTAAGTTCAGCGTTCGGGTTCATTGAAGAATCCCCTTATGGATTCCAAATTTCGTTATGGTCCGTAGTAGCGGAATCCATGACGGGATTCTTCGATAACCTGAACCCCAACTTTGGACGCCGAACTTAAAATACAAGTTCGTTCAACCCTATTCTCTAGCAATAAATGTGTAAACAGCAGAGGGTGTAAAATGAGCCCACTATTTCACTGTATAGTACAATTAGTGGGTAACACAATACCTTATCTATCAATCAATGTGGACACTTAACAAACAGCGAAATGAGGCAACTCTTTCACAATTTAATAGAATCAGTGGCTAAAATGTTAACTAGAAATCTATGTGGCAGAATCTTAGTGCACTAAACACAATCTAAGTACATTATACCTGACAAAAACATTGACCTTTAAGGCTAAGTTCACACTTCAGTTATTTGGTGACTTAATTCCAACAGTTTCTGTATGGTGAGTCAAAATCAGGAGCCCTTCCTACTCACAGATAACATATCATGAAAAGATCTTCATCTGTTCTGTGTTTTGGACCCGTAACTGACCAAATAAGTGAAGTGTGAACTGAGCCTAATAGTGAAGCACGCTGATGCGCTCATCCATATACTGTATGTGACCTACCTGTCATACTGATGCACAGTAAGTGTTTCACTACCAGAAAGGACTAGCTTTGCATGTTGCTGCAATGCACAGTGATGTACACTAGAGATGTCATAAACTATTCGCCGGCGAACAGTTCCCGGCAAACATAGCTTGTTCGCGTTCGCCGCGGCGGGCAAACATGTGCGATGTTTGCATTCGCCCCTATACTTTATCATTGAGCAAACTTTGACCCTGTACCTCACAGTCAGTAGACACATTCCAGCCAATAAGCATACCCTCCCTCCCAGACCCTCCCACCTTCTATCAAAAAGCAAGGACGGCATCCATCTTAGATTTATTCTGAAGCTGCAGTTTGTAATCGCAATGCGATTTATATAACCTGTATTAATCGCATTGCGATTACAACTTAGATCTGAGTACCTAATGGTTGTATTGCTAGAATTGACCACACTCTGCGTCAACTACATAATTTTCTATGGGAGTTTTGCCATGAATCCCCCTCCGGCATGCCACAGTCCAGGTGTTAGTCTCCTTGAAACAACTTTCCCATCACTATTGTGGCCAGAAATAGTCCCTGTGGGTTTTAAAATTTGCCTGTCTATTGTAGTCTATGGCGGTGCGCCCTGTTCGCCCGTTCGCGAACATTTGCGTAAATTTGCTTTCTCAAATGGAAAATTTTATGTTTGTGACATCTCTAATGTACACCAAGATATATTTTCCTTGCAGGCCGGGATATAGCTGATTTAATGCACTTTGTGACAAATTAATTTGGAACAAAGCAAATCTTTTTTGAAAAATTCGGTGAAACGTCCGAATCGAAACTTCACTTATGTCTCATTTTATGTATTAAGAAAGTAATCAATCATGCCGCAAAGCTGTGCAAATGACAATAAATCTGCCAGGGCCGATGGCCCTAACAAGGGTGGCATACAAATTGCCATGGCTTTTGAAAAGTCGCACACCAGTTTTCTTGCTTACAGGGTTGATAAATCTCTCCAATAAACATACCTAAAACCTAAAGGTAGAACAGATAAACAAAAAAAAAAAAAAATAAACACAGTCCAATTGGTAAGATACAAGCCATGGAATGACTATTATGATAACTAGAGACTTTTTCAAAAATTCAATTTGCCGGTTGGTTCAATCCGAATGTATTTGCGGCGAATTACGTTTAAAAAACGGCTATTTCCTGGCTGCTGAGAGCCTTTATAATGGTGTAGAACACTGTGCCTTGCAGTAACGCACATACAAAGTCTGCTTTGGTAATGAAATAATTCTGTGAGTCTGTATAACATGCATATTACAGGTGTCGCTCTTAGAATCACTGCACATTTCACTTATTTGGTCAGTCAGGGGGACAAACCTGAGTAAATAACACATCCTCACATGTCAATGTTAGTGTCAAGAAGAAGCGCACTCCTGTAACATCGCCATCAACTGATTCCACATGGATGTGAACAGAACCTGTTCTATTAAACACTTATAAAAGTAGATCTCCCCTGACAGAGTGGAGAGGGTGTCAGCAGTAAGTTTGTGTTGACATCACTGATTATTTTGCCCTTCCTCTGATCTGTCAGAACAATAACCCCCCAAAAAACGGATCCTGGCTGTTGAGCATTTGCCTTCACTCGGTCAGCATTTGGTCAGTAATCAATTAGTATTGCTAGTGCCAAAAAAAACAGGAGTGGATCCAAAATAGAGATGACACTTGAACGGAATATTTGCATATCTTCATTGTTTTGTACCCACTCCTGCTTTTGGCTACAAAATCACAAGCTAATTCTGATGGGACCATAGAGGCCCTACAGCTGCTACACAGAGAGGATCCGTTGTGCGTTTCTTTTTTCCTTCCTTCTGACAGATCAGAAAAGGGGTCAAATAAAAGATGATGTCAGCCAAGCAAAAAAGGCAAAATAGTGGCCTAGATATTTATGGAGGTGGCTACAGAATCAGGAGGTCACAGAGTGGCACAATGACAGAGTCTGAGGTGGCAGCAGCGTGAGGAGGCCACAGAGTGGCATGATGATGAGAGATTGCAGATGTGGCAGCAGCATCCTGATGCCATAGAGTGACACGACGACAGAGTGTGGAGGTGGCAGCAGCATGAGGAGGCAACAAAGTGGCACAATGACAGAGTGTGGAGGTGGCAGAAGCATCAGGAGACCACACAGTGGCACAATGAAAGAGTCTGGAGGTGGCAGCAGCATTAGGAGACCACATAGTGGCACAATGTCAGATTCTGGACATGGCAGTGTGGAGGTTGCAGAAGCAGCATCAGAAGAAGGCCCCAGGATGGCACAATGACAGAGTGTGGAGGTGGCGGCAGCATCAGGAGATCACAGATTGGCACAATGACAGAGTCTGGAGGTGGCAGCAGCATCAGGAGACCACATAGTGGCACAATGTCAGATTCTGGACATGGCAGCAGCATCAGGAGGAGGCCATAGAGTGGCTCGACAACAGAGTCTGGAGGTGGCAACAGCAACATTTGGAGGCCACAGAGTGGCACAATGTCAGAGTGTGGAGGTGGCAGCAGCAGCATCAGGATGTGGCCTTAGAGTGGCTCGACAACAGAGTCTGGAGGTGGCAACAGCAACATTAGGAGGCCACAGAGTGGCACAATCACAGAGTGAGGAGGTGGCAGCAGAAACAGCATTAGGAGGAGGCCACATAGTGGCAAGAGAACAGAGTGTGGAGGTTGTGGCGGCATCAGGAGGAGGCCACAGAATGGCATAATGACAGAGTGTGGAGGTGGGTGGCAATAACAGTACTAGCTGACAATAGTGGGTGTAAGAAGGAGCACTTGGCATCAGATGTTTGCCATCAGGCGGGTGCCAGCATCAGAATAGTACCTGAGGCAGGTAGCCAGAAGAAACTGGTCTCCTTTGTCAAGGTTTGGGTGAGGCAGTATGGATGATCTAATCTGATGCATAGGGCATTCGTGGGTGGAAATCCTGGCTGATCCACGCCTGATTCAGCTTGACAAAGGTCAGTCTCTTCACATTTTGGGTGAATAGGCAAGTTCTGCTTAGTGTAACTATGGCCCACGCCGAAATAAACAACCGCTTTGATGCCACACTACTGGCCAGGCAGTACAGCTTTTCCAGGGGAAACTCTGCTAATTGAGGCCACAAATCCAGTTTGGCTGCCCAGTAGTCCAGAAGTTCTTCAATGTGGGGTGGTAGGGTGCTGTCCAAGTATGCCAACATCTGCTGGTTCAGGTCCTGCTCCAGGTCTAGCTGCTGCTGAGTACTTTCTTCACTATGCAGGTGAAGAAAGCTGCTCATCAGCAACTCTAGACTCAGGCTGCTTATAATAGAGCTGGTACTGCTCCTGCCACCCCACCCCTCCCCAGCAGTCATGGCAGTGGAGCGTGAGCACAGAGGATCCCCCCGGTCGGACCTGCGAAAAGATGGACGATGGCGGAGATAGGCATCGGCCCAGGGACGTGCACAGACATTTTAAAGGGCAGGGGATTAAATGAAAAAAAGGGCACTTGTCACGTGACATAGCAGACGTGCTCCATGCAAGTCTGCTACCCAGGCAGCCCCTGCGCTAGCCTTGTCATCCTAATCCTGCACTGGTGAGCGGGCAGACTGTTGAAAAAATTGCGCTGCCACCGGCAAGATGGACCACATACCTCTTACATCCAGGAACATCTTCTGTCATATAGACCTTTTCTATCCTCTTCTCCTCCGTTAGACCGCCATGGCAAATTCTTTCAGCCGCATATCGTCTCTACAGAGTTTATAATACAGACACGTTAGATTTCTCAATGTTTCCATCCCCCTCCCCATCCTGCTGCTACTCCTAATACTGTGCCCGTGGAGCTCCCCAATTTCCCAGGTACTATACTGCTGAAAAATACTGACCCTAATAGACATAATTGGGGTCATTTATCAAAGTGGTGTAAAAGAGAAGTGGATTTCCAAAAGAGCTGTCAAAAATGAAAGGTAGAATCTGATTGGCTGCTATGTGAGACTAAGCCAGTCCTACTTTACACTGGTTTGATAAATTACTCCAAATGTCCCTATAGTGTCCCCAGCAACTATAATGTCCCCTAGAGTGCCCCCAGTAATAATAACATCCTATATTGTGCTTCAGGTAATATTCCCTATATAGTGTCCCCAAAAATAATAGAATTGCCCCTACAGTGCCTCCCCAATAGCAACACCCCATATAGTAATTTCCCCCACACTGCCCCCATATAGTAATCACCTCATAGTAATTTTCCCCCACACAGTAATTTACCCCACACTGCACCATATAGTAATTTGCCCCCAAACAGTAATTTGTCCCCACACTGCCCCCACACAGTGATTGCCCCCACACTGCCCCCTCAAAGTAATTTGCCCCCACTTAGTAATTTGTCCCCACGCTGCACCCACATAGTAATTTGCCCCACACTGCCTCCACACAGTAATTTGCCCCACACTGCCCCCACACAGTAATTTGCCCCACACTGCACCCACATAGTAATTTGCCCCACACTGCCTTCACATAGTAATTTGCCCCACACTGCCCCCACATAGTAATTTGCCCCACACTGTCCTCACTTAGTAATTTGCCCCACACTGCCCCCACATAGAAAGTTGTCTCCACATTGCCCCCACATAGTAATTTGTCCCCACACTGCCCCCACATAGTAATTTGTCCCCACACACAGTAATTTACCCCACACTGCCCAATATAGTAATTTTCCCCCACACTGCCCCCTCAAAGTAATTTGCCCCCACATAGTAATTTGTCCCCACACTGCCCCCACATAGTAATTTTCCCCACACTGCCCCCACATAGTAATTTGTCCCCCCACTGCCCCCACATAGCAATTTGCCCCACACTGCCCCCACATAGTAATGTGTCCCACACTGCCCCCACATAGTAATTTGCCCCACACTGCCCCCACTCAGTAATTTGCCCCACACTGCTCCCACATAGTAATTTGCCCCACACTGCCCCCACATAGTAATTTGCCACACACTTCCCCCACATAGTAATTTGCCCCACACTTCCCCCACATAGAAATTTGCCCCACACTGCCCCCACATAGTAATTTTTCCCACACTGTCCCACATAGTAATTTGCCCCACACTGCCCCCACATAGTAATTTGTCCCCACATAGCCCCCACATAGTAAATTGTCCCCACACTGCCCCCACATAGTAATTTGCCCCACACACAGTAGTTTCCCCCACACATTTCTTGGCCTGGCACTGGCAGCACTGCAGCACATCTTGACTCCCCATGGTACATTTCTCCCCCGACCGGGCGACCCCCTCCATGATAGCACAGTGACAGACTGACAGTGGCACTCACTCAAGCACCACACAAGCTTACTCACCGGTGATGAGCACCTCTAGTAGTTGCACGCAGTCACAGTCTCTGAACTTGAAGTTAGCTCAGCTTCAGACTCCCGCGCACCACTCCCACGTGACTACTACTGAGGCACTTGACTGCAGCGCTGAACAGTGCTGCGTGCATGCGCCGCACGGGCCTGGCCCGACACATGCAGGCTGGGCGGGTGCCCGCCGCCCGGCAATTGCGAAAGTGAAAAAAAAGGCAACCACTTGTTCCGCCTAGCACCGCCGACCCCGGAAAAAAAAAAAGAAGGGCATTAAAGGGGCAGAGGAAGAAAGGGGCAGGCGCTCAAGCCCCCTTTGAGCCCTATGTGTGCACATCCCTGCATCGGCACACTGACTACAAATGAGGTCTCTATAGTAGTTCAGTTTGTGCTCCCTCTCAGTGGGTGTAAAAAAGGCCCACATTTTGGACCGGTAATGAGAGTCCAACAAAGTGGAGAGCCAGAAGTCATCCCTCTGCTGAATGGTGACAATACGGCTGTCACTGTGCAAGCAAGTGAGCATGCATCATGCTATTTTTGCAAGTGACTCGGAGGGACTCCCTGACTCCATCTCCACAGCATAGTGGCCTGGGTGTGTCTGGGTCCTCTGCCTCATCTTCCTCATCGCCCTGTAGCTCCTCTGGCTGCTCCTGCTCCTCCTCTCCTGTCACCTGTGTTGAAAAAAACGCAGTTTCGCTAAATATTGCTTGAGCTCCAAGGTCCTCCTCCTCCAGTGTTCAGCCCCACAGGGCTCATGTGGCAGTGAGATCTAGGCGCCACATCTCCAGTCCCCTGACCAGCCAGATTTACCAGCATCTGTTTCTGGACATGAAGCAGTGGAATTACATTGTTTATCCCGTAGTCCTGGCGACTGATTAATAACGTGGCATCCTCAAAGGACCTGAGTAAACGGCAGGTATCACGCATGAGCTGCCACTGGCAGAGATCGAAGTTACACAAGGGCGTACTCCTGTTCGCTTCTTGACTTTGCAGTAGCTGCTGACTGTCCTCTACTAGCTCGTCCTCGCTAAAAAGTGGATCCGAGCCCATAGCATATAATACTTCTCTGGCTGAGGGAGCAGAAAATGGCAGAGGCAGGTTGAGGACAGGTGAAGGCACAGGGCCTGCTCTCGGGCCATGCCAACTAAGTGTCGTGTCAGATGAACCCACCAACTCTTGGCTGGTGGTGTCTGATTTCACTTGGGATGAAGTGGATGACCGAGTCAACCATTCAAGAACCTCTGGGTTGCTAGTCAAGACACGACCGCTAGATGACACCGGGAGCTCAGGCTTCTCGCTGCGACCCCTGCTGCCACACCCCCTTACTCTGCTTTGACCTCTGCCTGCGTCAGAAACATTTACGACTCTGCCCCTCCCCTGTGAAGTACACCATACTGTTAGATCAAATAATCCAATGTCAGATGAAATATTTTTAATTTTGCCACTAATACACGGCAAACAGGGCTTCAGGATATATCACTGCACTGCATAATGTCAATTAGGCCCCAAATTGTTCTACTTTTACACAACAGGCTTTTCAATAGAGAAGTACAACACTGGACGGTGAATATATTTTTATTTTGCAAACTATAAAATGGTATGGTATTAGAAGCAGGACGTGCTCAAACCCATATGCAGTGGCACATTTATGCCAGGGGGGGCAGATCCTGCACTTGTGGTGTGCTAGTGGGGGATACCCGCAGTGGACCACAAGTACCACAATAAACATCTTACACAAGATAGCAAATGTGTGGTGCGATAAACAATATAACAACAACATTTACAAGGACAGGTACACTCTGCGATCTAACTAAACCCTCATACCTAGGTCCCGAGCTACTTGAGATACCTTGATGCGGTGTTCGGTCTCAGAAATGTCCTCCACAGTAGGATATGTCGGCTAAACTCTCAATTTTAACTCCAGTATGAGGGTTTAGTTAGACCGCAGAGTGCACCTGTCCTTGTAAATGTTATTGTTATATTTTTATATATTTATTTTGCCACTAATACATGGCAAACAGGGCTTCAGAATATATCACTGCACCGCAGAAAGTCAATTACGCCCAAATTTTGTTCTACTTTTACAAGACAGGCTTTTCAACAGATACATGCAACGCTGGACGGCAAATATATTTTTATTGTGCCACTAATATACGGCAAATAGGGCTTCAGAATATATAACTGCACCGCAGAATGTCAATTAGGCCCAAATTTTGTTCTAATGCGGTTTAATCGCATTGCGATTTCAACTTAGACCTGGTTTACTATGGTTGGCTTGGTAGAATTAGCGAATATGACGAATGTATTTGTCATATTCCTCAAAAAGAAGATAACAAAGTATTATCCATCTTCGTTTTAGCAACCATAGTAAACCATGTCTGTTGAAATCGCAATGCGATTAATTCAAGTTATATTAATCGCATTGCGATTACAACTTAGCACTGCTATCTTACATATTAGGCTAGAATTAACGAATATGGAATATAGCAGTGCTAAGTTGAAATCACAATGAGATTACTTCAAGTTGTATTTATTACATTGCGATTTCAACTTAGCACTGCTATATTCCATATTCGTTAACTTTGTTAATTCTAGCAAGCTGACCCATTATAAACCGAGCTCTAAGTTGAAATCGCAATGTGATTAATATAACTTGAAGTCATTGCATTGCGATTTCAACTTAGACCTGGTTTACTATGGTTGACTTGGTAGAATTAGCGAAAATGACAAATGTATTTGTCATATTCCTCAAAACGAAGATAACAAAGTATTCTCCATCTTCGTTTTAGCTACCTATTCGTCAACTTCGCTAATTCTAGCAATCAAATAGGAAGGTTGACTATAGAGACAGCTTTGTTTAATTCGCTATGCAATTAAATTACTTAGCTTTTTTTTTAAATAAATAGAATAATTATAATAATTGATAATTATTATAATTATTCTAGTTATTAAAAAAAATATATAATCGCATAGCGAATTAAACACAGCTGTCACTATAGTGAACTTTCCTATTTGATTGCTAGAATTAGCAAAGTTGACGAATAGGTAGCTAAAACGAAGATGGAGAATACTTTGTTATCTTCGTTTTGAGGAATATGACAAATACATTTGTCATATTCGTCATCTTCGCTAATTCTAGATATCAAACCAATAGGAAAGTAGCCTTAAGTTAAAATCGCAATACGCGATTATTTAAATCACATATTAATCGCGATAACTAGAATAATGACGAATATTTGATTTCGACGAATATGAAACAAATATTCTATCGAATATTCGCGAATTTCGTCGAAATCGAATATGGCACCTGCCGCTCATCACTAATGAACATGAGCTTGTCCACGTTTGCTGTGGACAGGCGGCTGCGTTTGTCTGTAATGATGCCCCCTGCCGTGCTAAATACATGTTCAGACAATACACTGGCTGCAGCGCAGGCCAGCACCTCCAAGGCATAAAGGTCAACCTCAGACCATGTGGACAATTTGGAGACCCAGAAGTTGAATGGGGCAGACCCATCAGTCAGTACATGGAGGCGTGTGCACATGTACTGTTTCACCATGTTGTTCAAATGCAGCCTCCTGCTAAGACGTTCCATATCAGCTGGTAGTACAGGTTACTATAGAGCTGTGACAAAACTTTTCCACATGTCGGCCATGCTAACCCCGCCTTCTGAGGAGCTGGACGTGACACAGCTGCATTGGCTACCTCTTGCTCCTCCTCCTCCTCTGCTTTTGCCTTGTGCTTCCTCTTGTCCCCCCGCGTCAGTTGGGAATGCCCTCAGGAGCGCGTCTGCCAGCGTGCGCTTGTACTCATGCATCTTCCTATAACGCTCCAGTGCGGTAATTAAGGTGGGAACATTGTCTTTGTACCGGGGATCCAGCAGGGTGGCAAACCATTAGTCAGCACAAGTTACAATGTGGGCAACTCTGCTGTCGTTGCGCAGGCACTGCAGCATGTAGTCGCTCATTAGTGATGAGCGGCAGGTGCCATATTCGATTTCGACGAAATTCACGAATATTCGAATGAATATTCGTTTCATATTCGTCAAAATCGAATATTCGTCATTATTCTAGTTACCGCGATTAATATGCGATTTAAATAATCGCGTATTGCGATTTTAACTTAAGGCTACTTTCCTATTGGTTTCATATCTAGAATTATAGCGAAGATGACGGATATGACGAATGTATTCGTCATATTCCTCAAAACGAAGATAACGAAGTATTCTACATCTTCGTTTTAGCAACCTATTCGTCAACTTCGCTAATTCTAGCAATCAAATAGGAAGGTTGACTATAGAGACAACTGTGTTTAATTCGCTATGCGATTATTTATATATATATTTTTTAATAAATAGAATAATTATAATAATTATATCAAGTAATATAATTATTCTATTAAAAAAAAAAAAATCGCATAGCGAATTTAACACAGCTGTCTCTATAGTCAACCTTCCTATTTGATTGCTAGAATTAGCGAGGTTGACGAATAGGTTGCTAAAACGAAGATGTAGAATACTTCGTTATCTTCGTTTTGAGGAATATGACGAATACATTCGTCATATTCGCTATTCGCTAATTCTACCAAGCCAACCATAAAGTTCCTTGCTCATGGAGCGTCCCCATCACCATGGGAACATCTCCATATACTAAAATGTACTGTCGGATTTGAGGAATTACGTTGAAATCGCAATGCGATTAATTCAAGTTATATTAATCGCATTGCGATTTCAACTTAGAGCTGGGTTTATAATGGGTCAGCTTGCTAGAATGAACGAAGTTAACGATTCAATGAACGAGTTAACGAATATGGAATATAGCAGCACTGCTAAGTTGAATTCGCAATGTGATTAATTTAACTTGAAGTAATCGCATTGCGATTTCAACTTAGCACTGCTATCTTACATAGGCTAGAATTAACGAATATGGAATATAGCAGTGGCACTAGCAGTGCTAAGTTGAAATCGCAATGCGATTACTTTAAGTTAAATTAATCGCATTGCGAATTCAACTTAGCAGTGCTGCTATATTCCATATTCGTTAACTTCGCTCATTCTAGCAAGCTGACCCATTATAAACCCAGCTCTAAGTTGAAATCGCAATGCGATTAATATAACTTGAATTAATCGCATTGCGATTTCAACGTAATTCCTCAAATCCGACAGTACATTTTAGTATATGGAGACGTTCCCATGGATGGGGACGCTCCATGAGCACGGAAGTCGGCAGAAGCGGCAATGGGCACTGACTAGAGCAGCCAGGAAGCCAGGAATCCTCAGGACAGGTAAGAACTACTGTTGGGAAGAGGGAAAGAAAAAAATATAACTAAAAAAAAAACAAAAAAAAAACGAATATTCGAAATAGCGAATTTATAGCGCTATATTCGAAATATTCGCGAATTAGCGAAGTGCCGATATTCGCTAAAAAAATTCGCTATTCGAATATTCGCGCTCAACACTATCGCTCATGTGTGCCACGCTGCCCAGAGGTAGGTATAAGCTGTCCACTGTAGGTGGTGTATCATCTGTGTACTCTGTATCCTCCCAGCCATGCTCCAGTGATGGCCCTGAGCTGCGTTGGGTGCCACCCTGCAATGAACCCGGTTCCTCCTCCTCTACCTTATCCTCCTCCTCCTTGTCAGCCAGAACTGTGCCCTAGCTGGCCACATGTGTACCTGGCCTCTGCTGGTGCAGGAACCACCCTCTAAACCACTTCAGAATGACCAGCCTGAAACCCTGTGAAATGCCCCCTCTTCCTCCACCTCCTCTGCCACATCCTCTTCCATCATTGACGTAATTGATTTTTCAAGAAGACATAGAAGTGGTATTGTAATGTTAACAATGGCGTCATCAGCACTGGCCATGTTGGTTGAGTACTAAAAAGACCGCAACAAGGTACACAGATCTCGCATGAAGGCCTAGTCACTGGTTGTGAAGTGGTGCTGATCCGCAGAGCGACTGATCGGTGCGTGCTGCAGCTGAAACTCCACTATTGCCTGCTGCTGCTCGCACAGTCTTTCCAGCATATGCAAGGTGGAGTTCCACCTGGTTAGCAATTCGCATATGAGGCGGTGAGCTGGAAGGCCGAAGTTACGCTGCAGTGCAGACAGGCGAGCAGCAGCAGGGTGAGTACGCCGAAATCGATCACAGACGGACCGCACTTTCACCAGCAGCTCTGACATGTCTGGGTAGTTTATAAGAAACTTCTGTACCACCAGATTCAGCACATGCGCCAGGCAAGGGATGTGCATCAAACTGGCTAGTCCCAGAGCTGCAAAGAGATTTCGCCCATTATTGCACACCACCAGGCCGCTCTTGAGGATCACTGGTAGCAACCACTTATCGGTCTGTTGTTTTATGCCCCTCCAAAGCTCCTGTGCGTTGTGAGGTTGGACACCCAAACATATGAGTTTTAAAAACGCCTGCTGACGTTTACCCCTGGCTGTGCTGAAGTTGGGAGTGAGGTTCTTTTGATGAGCGGATGTGGGGATGTGGGGGGTAGAAGAGGAGGAGGAGGATGCAGAAAAAGAAAGAGGAGGCAACAGGGGACAAAGAATAATGCCCTGCAATCCTCGGTGGTGGAAGGACATGCACCAAACCGCTATTCGCCTCGGTCCCAGCCGCCACTACGTTTACCCAGTGTGCAGTTAGGGAGATATAGCGGCCCTGGCCGTGTTTACTGGTCCATGTATCTGTGGTTATGTGGACCTTTCCACAGATGGCGTTGTGCAGCGCACCCTTGATATTATCCTTCACTTGGTTGTGCAGGGAAGGGACGGCTCGCCTGGAAAAGTAGTGGAGGCTGGGAACTACGTACTGTGGGACAGCCACTGCCATCAGCTGTTTGAAACAGTCCGCCTCCACCAGACGGAATGACAGCATTTCAAAGGCCAGTAATTTTGAAATGCTGGCATTCAGGACCAGTGATCGAGGGTGGGTAGGTGGGTATTTTCTCTTTCTCTTCAGTGTTTGGGAGATGGAAATCTGAACGCTTGTCTGTGACATGGTGGAGATGATTGGTAATGGTGATGGAGGTTGAAGGGTTAACACTGTAAGCTATGCGTCTGAGGCATTGAGCTTTGGATGCTCTGGCTGCATCACGTTATTTTTCTCTTGTTTCTCACTTCTAAGAAATGTAGCAAAGGTCATATTTCTTTGTAACAGTAACTTTTCATATAGTACGTGCGTCTTCATCTTATTGGTTGTTGATTCCCCCCTTCCCCCTTGCTATATATATGTTACCCCACCCTCAATAAAGTTAGAGTATTTCTCAGTGATAGCTGTGTGTGTGTGTGTGTCTGTCATTTGTTTGCTACTGAGAAATATCTCTCCTGGTACTAGTAAGACTTAACCCAAGCTGACCACTGGAGTCCAGTACCAGGGGTACCTAGCGAAGGGTCCAATTTCCTTACAGTTTTGGGGGCTCACGTCCGGGATCGAGAGGGTCATCCTTGGGTCCGGTGAGAAAGACCCGTCATCCGACACTATCGGAGACTCTGAACCAGAGGCCCTAGCCGGTTTAGAACCGGACGGTAGTAGGGATACATCTGCCATTACTGAGCGGATTTCATCTCTAATGGCATTTTTAAGTTCCTCTTTTAGTTACGGTACTATATCCTTAGTGATATTATCCGTACATTTTTCACAGGTTTTTCTAGTATAGGAATCTGGTAATTTATATGAGCAAATGCTACATTTTTTAGACCTATGAACAGACTTTGTCTTAACAACAGGCTCTTTCTCACTCTGCATACACACAGAAGGAAAGAGTAGATAACATACATAGGGTTAAATTACAGAAAAAAATAACTGCTTTAACCAGGTCTTGAAAGGTTACTTACGACTGCTGAGGATCCCTGAGCAGACTCCATAGTCTCACTTAGATCCTGCATAGTTCAGGGCGTCCTACTAGTGAATGGCCCTTAAATAGTGAATATTTACCTTCAGACCTCAGATCAGAGGGCGACTTCCGCCATAATCTTGCGCGATTTTTTTGAATTTCCCGCCATCCCCGTCCAACCGGAAGTGCCAGGCCCCGTGGAACGCATTGTGGAACGCAAACGCTGCTTCCCAGGCCTCCACCGGAAGTAGGCCGTGGAACGCAGCGTCCACCGGAAGTAGGCCTGAAGGCAGCCAAGACGGAGCACGGGGACGCCGTTGCAGAGCCGGCCTTGCCAGATCGCAACCCTGGGAGAGCTGGTGGCCAGACCAGAGTAACTCGCTGAGTGTCCGGCCGACATGGACCTGCTGCCTCGCGCCCGCCGCAGGTAAGGGACAGATGAACCATTTTTTTTTTATTTTTTTTTATTTTTTGGGTCTCGGGAGCACAAATAGTGACCGGACCCCTGCCCCCTCATGCCGCCACATATCCTTTTATCTTCATCCTCTCTGACAAATACCTAGGGAGAACAACCGTCTCCTACCTGGAGGGACAGGATCCGAGAGCACTGGCCACGTCTCGACCCAAGTAAGTTGAACCATCTACTTACAGACTTCAGGAGGTCGCTGTGTCAGGGACACAGGTGATACAGCTCATGGAGCCTTATTAAGTGGCTGCACGGACTCCGGGAGTCCAAGCAGAAAGAACCACTGGAGATAAAAGTGCAATTAAAACTAAAAGATACTGTTCAGGGAACAGAAGGTTTCAAGCTTGGATTAACTCTTATATACATAGTATAAATGTCTTAGAAGTAATAAGATTATCTGTCTGTGTGAGATACTGACCGGGTGGTAAGTGTACGGTCACATCCCACTGTTAATTCATTCTGTTTTCACTACTACGAATGTGCAAATTGTTTATGTTGTGGAGAACCGTTAGTCTAATATAGAGGGGCAGGGATTCAAGACAGATTTCTCCAAACCAGAGCCAGGAGAAACGTGTAAGGTATATGTAGCTAGTGTCAGTCCAACAAACTATTACCTGATCAACCCATGGGTAGATAATTTAACAGGCTGGACTGAGGCAATAGATGCTGCAGATCCATTCCCCAGGGACGGTGACAATAGTATTTATCATATGGATATGGTCAAAGGACTATGTCTAGATGATAAGACAGCCTGGCCGCATTTTGATGCGGATCCTTCCTGGGGCATGGATTACATGTCCAGGGGAGGTGAACAGTGGCTAGAAATAGCCCCCCATTGGTATGATGCAGGTAATAAGAAAAGGAACAAGAATCCAAAAGGTCCCAAAGATGATAGGACCCTACATGAAATCGAACAGGAGGTGGGAACAAAGAAAAGAAGTCAGAAACCCCCTCCATCCTACAGTAATTCTACCCCCACATAGTCCACCTAGGGTCGCAGCTGCAACAAGCCCACCAACAGAGTCACCCACTTCTAACTCAGTGTAGGGGGAAGATTTGGGAGCTGAGGGAGGAGAGGGCCCCTCACAGAGTGTAAGTTTTGCAAGTCCTGCCATCTCACAACGTTTGAGGAGTAATGTCCGTGAGGAGACATTCCCCTTCATGACAATAGGGGATCAGTTAATGAAGAAACCCATAGAGATAGATGGCATAAACAGAATTAGGCACAATCACATATCTCAAGAGAGCCTGTAAGTAAAGAAATTACACACAGGAGGATATGAAATTAATAATTGATGGTGTTATAGACACACACTCTGGGTGGGATTGGACAAAGGTCCCCACAATGAATAACATTCAGGGACAAGTCAGTGCTGACACTTACAGATTAAACACAGCACAGGGTAGGACTGATACCGGATGTGACACAGTTGCTTTCATCCATCCCTGCAGATGCTACCTGTTTCAGCGTGATAGATTTGAAGAATGCTTTCTTCTCTATCCTGGTTGACAAGCAGACTAGGCTCCTTTTTGATTTTTCCTTTGAGGGTTGTCAACTCACCTGGTGCAGGATGCCCCAGGGATATGCTGATTCACCTGTAGTGTACAGCATTGTTCTCCAAGCCAGTTTAAAACCATGGCACCCCCAGGGTTCGGTGCTCTTGCAGTACATGGATGATTTGATACTGTGCAGTATGTCAGAGGAGGCCAATGTTACTGATGGTGTATCTTTGTTAAAATGGTTATCAGAATGTGGACACAAGGTGTCACACAAGAAAATGCAATGGTGTAAAAAGCAAGTTGAGTACTTGGGCTTTGTCCTCACAAAGGGAGAAAGGAGAATCAGCACAGAAAGAGTCCAGTCTTTTGCAGGCCTGGTCACCCCGCACATCAGGAAAGATGCTTGGTATGATAAACTACTGCAGACAGTGGATTCCTGAATGCTCCTACTATGACAATGTTCTGAGGCAAGCCACACTGAGCGAACAGCCAGACTTAATTAAATGGTCAAAGGAAATGTTGAATGCATTTGATTACTTGAAATGTGCTTTAATGACAAGTCCAGGTTTGGGCCTCCCTGACTACAACCTCACATTCCACGTATATGCTTGACAAAATTGTAAAACCATTGCGGTCAAAGGAAATGTTGAATGCATTTGATTACTTGAAATGTGCTTTAATGACAAGTCCAGGTTTGGGCCTCCCTGACTACAACCTCACATTCCACGTATATGCTTGACAAAATTGTAAAACCATGGCGGGTGTGCTGACCCAGTATCACAAAGGCAAGTTGCGTTCTTGTGCATTTTTCTCAAAGGTAATGCCGGCTTCTGTCCAAGGAATGCCAGATCTCTTGCAGCCTGTGCAATGATGGTTGAACTTGCAACCCCACTGACAATGGGGCATGATACAATCCTGTACACCACACATGATGTTGTAGGACATACACACAGCACGTCAGCCCAAAGGTTGTCTGGGTATGAGATCCTGCTCCTCAGCAACCCCTCCCTACAGATCAAGTATGCCGCACACACCTCAGGCCCAGCACCCATACTCAATGCACTGCTTGGACTCAAGGGACCTGAGGACCACCTGGTAGAGACACATGATTGCATACATGCCATACAGAATAAGACCTCACCCCGCTCTGATTTATCATCCATACCAATTGGAGGTGCACCTGAAGTTTTTGTAGATGGATCTTGCAGCAGACCAAATGACAATTCTTACCACGCAGGGTACTCAGTAGTCATGTTACCTGACATTGTCCTCGAAGCTAGACCAATCACTTACCAGTCTGCACAAGCTGCTGAATTGATTGCACTCACCAGAGCATGCATATAACACGAAGGTAAGCCAGTTACCATTTACACTGACAGCAGGTAAGCTCATGGCGTGGTCTGGGACCACAGTGTTATCTGGCAGAGAAGAGGATTTGTTGCAGCTGACGGTAAGCGCATCTCACACTCACAACTTGTCACACAACTTTTGGAAGCCATCAGGTTACCCTCACAACTCGCAATTGTACACTGCAGAGCACATACCGGAGGTAAGGATCATGTTTCACAAAGGAATGCCTTAGCTGACACAGAGGCCAAGAAAGCTGCATTACTTTCCTCAGCCACTGAAGATGAAAAGGCTGATTGGTGTTATACAATTTTGCAGAAGAATCCTAAGACTGGATTAATCTGCAAAGAGGGGAAACCATGCATACCCCAACACAGTGTTCCTCTGTTCATTGCACATTTCCATGGAGTAGGACATAACAGCATTCAAACAACATACATGCTGCTAACACAAAACTTTTTTATTACGGGTATCAAAGCGTTAGTTTCAGACAATGTAAGGAGATGCATCACATGTTTGAGGAACAATCCAAACAACAATGTCAATGTCCCACACCAACATCTTGACTACCCCATCACTCATTTCACACATTTGCAGGTAGATTTTACACACATACCTAGGCCGAAAGGGAAACAGGAATACGCATTGTTCATAGGTGACATGTTTTCAAGATGGCCAGAAGTAAAATCTGAACGCTTGTCTGTGACATGGTGGAGATGCTTGGTAATGGTGATGGAGGTGGTGGTGGTGTTGGTGGGACATGATCTGTTTGCTGGTTGCCAGGTGCCATGTTGACGCCATTGGTGAAGGAAGAGGCCGAGACAGCAGCAGGAGAGGGAGCAGGAGTAGCCTAACACCTTTCATGGTTTTTAAGGTGTTTACTCCACTGCAGTTCATGTTTTTCATGTAGATGCCTGGTCATGCAGGTTGTGCTGAGGTTAAGAACTTTTATGCCTCGCTTTAGGCTCTGATGGCACAACGTGCAAACCACTCGTGTCTTGTCGTCAGGACATTGTGTGAAGAACTTCCATGCCAATGAACTCCTTGGAGCAGGCCTTGGTGTGCTCGGTGCCTGGGCGCGGTGGGCAGTAGCAGGCGTACTATCTATGGAACGGCTGGTCTGCTTTTGGACCCTGCTCCCTCTTTTGCTGTGCTGTTGCCGCTGTGCAACCACCGCCTCTTTCTCAGAACTGCACACGTCACTAGCACAACCTTCAGTCCAGTCTGGGCCTAGGACCTCATCATCTTCCACATCATCTTCCAACCATTCATGACCCCTGACCTCCTTGTCAGTCTGCACATTGCATAAAGCCAAAGCAGTTGGGACCTGTGTTTCTTTATCATCAGAAACGTTTTGTGGCGGTATTCCTATGTCCTCATCCTGCAACAAAAGTGGTTGAGCATCAGTGCATTCAAGGTCTTCCTCTACTGGGGCAGTGCTAGGTGGATGGGCCGGGGAAACCCTTCCAACAGAGTTATCAAAAAGCATGAGACTTTCCTGCATGATTTGGGGCTCTGACTGCTTGGCTGATTTGCAAGGGGGTGAGGTGAAAGACTGATGAGCATGGGCTGCAGGTGCCAACTCTGAGCTTTCTGCAGAGGACTGGGTGGGAGACACTGTGAAGGAACTGGAGGCACTATCAGCCACCCAATTTACTATCGCCTGTACTTGTTCTGGCCTCAACATTCGTAGAGCGGCATTCAGGCCTACCAAATAACGCTGCAGGTTTTGTCGCCTACTCGCACCAGAGGAAGGTGTTTCTCTTGGATCGGTAGTTGGTGCTGAACGGCCACGTCGTATCCCAGCAACAGGATCTCCACCAACACCACCACGACCATGCCCACGTCCCTTATTTGATGTTCTCCTCATTATTTGCGTTCACCCACCAAGCTGAAAGATGTTTTCTCTCCGGTGTCAATTTAACTGCCAATTGTCAGCAATTAAGTTTACTAAGGCAGTGCCCGTGTCATAAAAATGCTCTGTGGACTAAGAATAAAGTTCTTTTGGCCTAAAACACACTGATTCTCAATTTCACTGCAGAAATGTAAAATATGTATTTGTACGCTGTATGCACAACTGTTTGGTGAACCCAGAACACGTTTATTTTCTTTTTCAGTAAAGCACTTTTATTGTATTGCAATTTAAAATTGGTATTTGTACGCTGTATGCACAAGTGGTTTGTGGATCAAGAACAAGAAGTTTTGTAATAAAACACAGAAAAGCATTATTCCACTGCTATTAATAAAATCTAGCTATTTTTACGGTTTATGCAAAAGTGGTTTGTGGACTCAGAACCTGGATTTTTTTCAATAAAACACAGAAAATCAGTATTTCACTGCTATTAATAAAATGTAGCTATTTCTACGGTTTATGCAAAAGTGGTTTGTGGACCAAGAACACAGATTTTTTCAATAAAACACAGAAAATCTGTATTTCACTGCTATTAATAAAATGTAGTTATTTCTATGATTTATGCAAAAGTGGTTTGTGAACCCAGAACCCAGATTTTTTTAATAAAACACAGAAAAGCAGTATTTCACTGGTATTAATAAAATGTTTATCAAAGAAGCAACACATATTCTAAAACGTAACTTTTACTGGTCACTTAGTATAAAAATAAAGAAAAAGCCCCACACAGACAAGACACAACACACAAATGATCCGTCTGCACATGGGGCACAAAAAAAGTGGTACGTGAAAAAAGACCTGATGTAGGAGCTCTGTTATAGCCCTACTTGGCCTATTGTGCCCTATGTGCAAAAGTAATCACGGGGTCCAAAAACCCCGCAAGGGGTGGCCACGTGCTGGAACCTGACCCTAGGCTCCTGACCCTAAATAGGTCTTTAAAGATTCCACTCCTGCAATATGGATATCAGGGTCCAGTCAGCCAGCATACAGGCAGGGAGGACAAAGTCTCTCAAGGTGCGAAAAAGAGGCGTCCCAACGCGTTTCATCAAAAGGGCTGCACCAGTATACAAGGGGAGCTAAGACTCATCAGGGGACGCAAAACCACCTTGCATACACAAAAGAGAGAGAGTCCCTGGCTCAAACAGTCAAAGAAGGGCCAAAAGACATTGTCACGACGGAGAGTGGGGGAAACTCCCCGCCGCGCACTTTCCACGGCCGCTGGGCCTAAAAGCAGGGACAAAGGAGCAGATGACCTCCTGACACGTCCCTAAAACTTGCCCTGGTCTCCTGGCTGTATGAGCGGACCCTGAAGGTGGGACGGCTCATACCCACGTACCTATGGCCCTGAACGCCCTGTCTCGCCCTCACATGAAAACAGGGCAGAGACCACCTGCTCACCCTAGACCGCGGATGAGCAGGAGTCTCCAGAGGCCCCCACAGCAGCCGGGACCCAAACAGTGTGTGCCCGCATGGCAGGCAAGTAACATAGGAAACAGGTACAAGAAACCCACACCTACCTGCCGTGCTGAAGATAGAGAAGCAGCGCCAGGACCTCCCGGACCCCCAAGCGGACATCAGATGCTTGGGGGGAGACCTGGCCGGACAGCACACCATCCGGTATATGCTATACCCCTCCGGGTAAGCAAGCCCCTTCCGGAGCAGACAAACCAACATACTGCAACATACAAACCCATAACAAATACATGACCAAGTGAGGGGAAGGGTAAGCAGAAGCACACAGGAGGGGAATACAATCAAACAATGTAAACAATATAACAAATAAGTGACTCACACAGACATAACATGGGTGCAAGCAACCACCTCCAGCACATGCTCACACCATGGCTGGAGACAAACAAACTGAACTCAGGCTCCAAACACGGACACTTAAGGAGGCCAGAGGACACACCCAGCACACAGACATTAACCCTGTGTAAACCACACCCAAGGGAAGTGCACACAAACAAGGTGAGCACACACATGCTCAACCACATGTTGCCACCGGCAACACCATGTGTGGCTTTGTGTCACCACACCAACTCAGAGCTGCCGAGACCCTGCCCCCACATGAAATACGCAACACGTTGCCAACGACAAGCGCATGTGATGCAGCAGGTCAAAAGCCACGACCGCAAAGAGGGTGACACGTTGCCAACGGCA
The DNA here is from genome assembly GCA_033119425.1 of Bufotes viridis. NCBI lineage: Eukaryota > Metazoa > Chordata > Amphibia > Anura > Bufonidae > Bufotes > Bufotes viridis. The sequence goes on along the minus strand of CM065593.1, from coordinate 246,777,230 downwards.
ACCGCACATGAGGCAACGGAATAGCAGCCACACCGTACAAATGACATGTTGCCGTTGGCAACACAGTTGCGACCATAACCAAGGTCGTGACAGACATATAAAACCTTTAGCATACAAACATGACCACTGGTTACACATAAAGTCGTGACCATAAAGGTAGAAAAGGATGCACATAGTCTACATGGTTATCCTAATATCAAGGAGTAGCGTATGGCAGCAACCTCCAGGAGGGAACACTCCTGTAGAGAGAGAAACCCATAGACGAATATTGTATATTGTTGACTAATGTTACCTCAGGTATTCAACATAGTAACCTACTTCCATAAATCAAGGTGGTTACTTACAGTGATGCCCAAGGGTCGGGGTATATGGCCTCCGGTCCAAAGAGGGTTTTACTATCACCTTATCCCTTGTGGTGGTGGTGGAATGTAAAGTTGTAGCGGTCCATGTATACTTTGTTCCGCTCCTTTTCCTAACCACCATATCTGCACGGCTGGTGCGATCATTTGGAACTACCCACAATGGTGTGACTAACGCCCCTGGGGCAGACCTGGGAGACTTGAGTCCGCCCTAGCACCGCCCTTCTGACGTTTGCCTGTGCGTTGAATGCCTAAGACGCGGCGCTCAGGTGACGTCATTCCCCGGCCGGCCGCACGTGTCTCCTCTCCCGGCGTCCGGATCTTGCTACTGCGCATGCACGATCCGGCGCCGTGCACATCGAGGAGTCAGGTAACGTGACCGGGGTACCTGCCCCTTCATTAAATTGCCTATTTAAACCGGGTGAGTCCCACTGTATAGACAGGGACACCCGGATACTGTGGCTTTAATGCCTGAACAAGGCACCCGTGACTCTTTTTCTCACCTTGGGGGACTTTGTCCTCCCTGCCTGTATGCTGGCTGGAGTGGAATCTTTAAAGACCTATTTAGGGTCAGGAGCCTAGGGTCAGGTTCCAGCACGTGGCCACCCCTTGTCAGGGCTGATACCATACATTTCATTTGATCCCTGAGATCTTCTGTATTGTGTTATTTCTTCAGTTTCTAGGGCATGGCTGGCTTTTTGGCAACCGGACTTGACAAAAATATCTGGCTATCTGAAGCCAGTTCAGTTTTTTCAGACCAGGCTTTTACTCAAAAAAACTATACACCTACCATTAATAGTGCCTTCATTGAACTGACAAAAGTCTATAAGGAGCATGTGAGTTCATGGTGGGAGGTACAGGGACTGGAACATTACATCAAACAGGGTATAGTCCCTAGGGGGCTTCGTATTTCCCTTACACCAGCAAACAGAAGCAGGAATCCAGAACTTCTCAAAAAATGGGAGAGACAGGCGACTAACAGTTCCCTCAGATTCATGCAACTTCTAGTGGAGGAAGAACGTCTTACCCTTGAAAGGGCAGAAAAGGGGTTAATAGAACAGATTGAGGTCACTAAAAAATTCAAACAGGACCCTGAAATCGGGAATATGGAGACACTACTACAAAACACTATTGAACGGTATCAATACCACCTGAAAGACCGCAAACACAAACAGTTTCTCAGAGACCTACAGGACTTTAAGGACAACAGGGCTTACCTCTTCCTAACTAACCCAAATAACTATCCAAAATCTGAAATCTCCTCCACTGAAACAGAAGGATCTTCGAGTGAACGGGATAAACAACCGAAGACAAGAGGTCGTGGTAGAGGAGGGTCCAGATTTAGAAAGTGGGGTGGACGTAGTAACACAAATAGGACTAGTAATTATCCTCAGAACACTACCCCAACTACCACCGCTTTTTTAGACCAAGGGGCCCAATACCCTCTGAGGAGCCGCAATATGCAGCCCACACAGACACAATAGAGATCCCTACCGATAAATGAATTATTGACCTCTCGTCCCGCCCCCTCTCAGTTGCCGAAACTAAGGCACTTAGGCGTGGACTCTCATTCGTACCCACGACTAGGTTTGACTTGTTCAATTGGACGAAAGACCTTCACCTTTTTGCCCGAAAACTTAAGTGGTATAAACACTTTAAAATGAAGGATAGAAAAGAAAGTCGGGAATTGGGCATCCCGGTTGAATGTTTGAAGGACGTGAGATTTCTCTTTGATCTTGATAATTTCCCTTTGGATCTATCAGGTGAGGGCCCATTCACAAACCTCAAGACCGACAGTTCCAGGATGCCCCCACCTGGAGAGGTGTCATGTATTGACATCTTTCTTAAATATACACTGGCGGAACTATCAACCTTGAATGCCTCCCCCACTAGATATAACTGTAGTAGGGAAGAAAGGTTGGCCATTGAGTCCCTGGGAATGGACAGGTCCATTACTATCAAACCCTCCGATAAAGGGGGGAATGTAGTTGCTATGGATACCAAGACTTACAAAGAGATGTGCCTGTCCATTCTCAGCGACAAAACGGGTTATGAGATATTATCTCATGACCCGACCTCGGACTTTAAAGGCACTCTGGAATCACTATTGTCAAAAGCTAAACGACAGTCTCTGATCTCCAAAGAGGAATTTGAGTTCCTTTTACCTGTTCTTCCTGTCTTAGCAACATTCTATTGCTTACCCAAGGTCCATAAGGAGACATATCCGGTTAAGGGCCGACCGATAGTCTCAGGAATCGGGAGTCTAGCTCAAAATAGTGGGATTTACGTTGATCAAATCTTACGACCATTTGTTGAGTCCCTGCCATCATACATTAGGGACACGAGCGATCTCTTATCAAAACTTGAGGGGGTGTGCATTGAAAGAGATTGGTGGCTGGCCTCAATAGATGTTGAGGCCCTGTATTCGTCTATACCGCACGAAAATGGACTGGAAGCCACTGCACACTTCCTCAGAGCAAGTGGTCTACAGTGCTACTCTCATAATGGGTTTGTTCTACAGTTACTCAGGTTCATCCTTACCAGTAACTTTTTTCTTTTCGATGGGCATTTCTTCCACCAGCTCAGGGGCACTGCCATGGGCAGTTCGTGTGCACCGTCATATGCAAATCTGCTCCTGGGCTGGTGGGAGGAAACCATCGTGTTTGGGGACAGCCCACACTGGTATACCGACTCGGTCGCCCTCTGGTGCCGCTACATAGATGACATTCTTTTCCTGTGGAGCGGCACGGAGGGCGATTTCGTTCGACTGGTACAGGAACTGAACAATAACATGATTAACATGAGGTTTACCTCTGTAATTGTTCGGGATCACTTGCCCTTTCTGGACATAATGATCTCCAGAGGGGCGGTGGCTCACTGAGAACAACTATTTATCGCAAACCCACGCCCACAAATTCCCTCTTGAGATGGGACAGCTGCCATCCTGTCCCTCTCAAGAGGGGAATTCCAACAGGACAGTACCTACGGGTGAGAAGAAATTGCTCCGACCCTAAGGACTTCAGACAGAAGGCCAATGAACTGAGAAAGTGGTTCAGAGCTCGTGGCTATCCTGATCACATCCTGAAAGTGGCCTATAAACGGGCACTTGGGTGTGATAGAATGGCTCTTCTACACCCTAATAAGAAAACCAACAAAGTATCCCCTAGACGCATAAGGGTGATAGGTACATTCGATACGGCCACACCCAGGATTCGGCAAATCCTTGAAAGCCATTGGGGCACGCTTTTAATGGACCCTGATCTTCTTGAGGTCCTGAGTCCCCATGCCTCACTTACATTTAGGAGAGGAATGAATGTAAGGGACCAATGTGTACGCAGCCATTTCACATCTACTGACACGAGACCAACAACATGGCTTCAGGGCCCACCACAGGGCTGTTATAGATGCGGCCGCTGTTCGTTTTGTAAATATCTTCAACCCGGAAAAGATTTCAGGGGTGACCCAGGTGACAGGATTTACTACATAAAGGACTTCATCAATTGCCGCACCATTGGTATCATTTACCTGTGCACCTGCGAATGCGGCCTTAAATATGTAGGAAAAACTTCGGAGGGAATTGCGAAAACGAGTGAGTGAACACTTGGGGATATCAGAAACAACAGAGATACCCCAGTGGCACGTCATGTACAAATTCACCATGCCGGTCGGATGTCGGCAGTTTCCCTCATGGGAATTGAACGTGTGCGGAGACCAGAACGTGGGGGATTGGGATAAAAGATCCTCCAGAAAGAAACACGGTGGATCTTTAGACTCAATACCCCCAGGCCTTATGGGCTAAATGAACAACTGAATTTCAGCCCCTACCTGTAGTGATATGTGGTCAGGGGCCCATCTGCCACTTGGCCATTACAATGTGACTAATTATCTATAAGTGGTTTGTCCAATCCCACTTGCCAATTTTGCTGTCCTATGAATGTCCTATACAATATGCCACTCGGGTTTTACTATCACCTTATCCCTTGTGGTGGTGGTGGAATGTAAAGTTGTAGCGGTCCATGTATACTTTGTTCCGCCTCCTTCTCCTAACCACCATATCTGCACGGCTGGTGCGATCATTTGGAACTACCCACAATGGTGTGACTAATGCCCCTGGGGCGCACCTGGGAGACTTGAGTCTGCCCTAGCACCGCCCTTCTGACGCTTGCCTGTGTTTTGAATTGGTTTGTGGACCAAGAACACAGATTTTTCAATAAAACACAGAAAAATCTGTATTTCACTGCTATTAATAAAATGTAGTTATTTCTATGATTTATGCAAAAGTGGTTTGTGAACCCAGAACCCAGATTTTTTAATAAAACACAGAAAAGCAGTATTTCACTGGTATTAATAAAATGTTTATCAAAGAAGCAACACATATTCTAAAACGTAACTTTTACTGGTCACTTAGTATAAAAATAAAGAAAAGCCCCACACAGACAAGACACAACACACAAATGATCCGTCTGCACATGGGGCACAAAAGTAGTGGTACGTGAAAAAGACCTGATGTAGGAGCCCTGTTATAGCCCTACTTGGCCTATTATTGCCCTATGTGCAAAATAAATCACGGGGTCCAAAAACCCCGCAAGGGGTGGCCACGTGCTGGAACCTGACCCTAGGCTCCTGACCCTAAATAGGTCTTTAAAGATTCCACTCTTGCAATATGGATATCAGGGTCCAGTCAGCCAGCATACAGGCAGGGAGGACAAAGTCTCTCAAGGTGCGAAAAAGGCGTCCCAACGCGTTTCATCAAAGGGCTGCACCAGTATACAAGGGAGCTAAGACTCATCAGGGGACGCAAAACCACCTTGCATACACAAAGAGAGAGAGTCCCTGGCTCAAACAGTCAAAGAAGGGCCAAAAGACATTGTCACGACGGAGAGTGGAAACTCCCGCCGCGCACTTCCACGACCGCTGGGCCTAAAAGCAGGGACAAAGGAGCAGATGACCTCCTGACACGTCCCTAAAACTTGCCCTGGTCTCCTGGCTGTATGAGCGGACCCTGAAGGTGGGACGGCTCATACCCACGTACCTATGGCCCTGAACGCCCTGTCTCGCCCTCACATGAAAACAGGGCAGGAGCCACCTGCTCACCCTAGACCGCGGATGAGCAGGAGTCTCAGAAGGCCCCCACAGCAGCCGGGACCCAAACAGTGTGTGCCCGCATGGCAGGCAAGTAACATAGGAAACAGGTACAAGAAACCCACCTACCTGCCGTGCTGAAGATAGAGAAGCAGCGCCAGGACCTCCCGGACCCCCAGCGGACATCAGATGCTTGGGGAGACCTGGCGCGGACAGCACACCATCCGGTATATGCTATACCCCTCCGGGTAAGCAAGCCCCTTCCGAAGCAGACAAACCAACATACTGCAACATACAAACCCATAACAAATACATGACCAAGTGAGGGGAAGGGTAAGCAGAAGCACACAGGAGGAATACAATCAAACAATGTAAACAATATAACAAATAAGTGACTCACACAGACATAACATGGGTGCAAGCAACCACCTCCAGCACATGCTCACACCATGGCTGGAGACAAACAAACTGAACTCAGGCTCCAAACACGGACACTTAAGGAGGCCAGAGGACACACCCAGCACACAGACATTAACCCTGTGTAAACCACACCCAAGGGAAGTGCACACAAACAAGGTGAGCACACACATGCTCAACCACATGTTGCCACCGGCAACACCATGTGTGGCTTTGTGTCACCACACCAACTCAGAGCTGCCGAGACCCTGCCCCACATGAAATACGCAACACGTTGCCAACGACAAGCGCATGTGATGCAGCAGGTCAAAAGCCCACGACCGCAAGAGGGTGACCGTTGCCAGCGGCAACCGCACATGAGACAACGGAATAGCAGCCACACCGTACAAATGACATGTTGCCGTTGGCAACACAGTTGCTGACCATAACCAAGGTCGTGACAGACATATAAAACCTTTAGCATACAAACATGACCACTGGTTACACATAAAGTCGTGACCATAAAGGTAGAAAAGGATGCACATAGTCTACATGGTTATCCTAATATCAGGAGTAGCGTATGGCAGCAACCTCCAGGAGGGAACACTCCTGTAGAGAGAGAAACCCATAGGCAGATATTGTATATTGTTGACTAATGTTACCTCAGGTATTCAACATAGTAACCTACTTCCATAAATCAAGGTGGTTACTTACAGTGATGCCCAGGGTCGGGGTATATGGCCTCCGGTCCAAGAGGGTTTTACTATCACCTTATCCCTTGTGGTGGTGGTGGAATGTAAAGTTGTAGCGGTCCATGTATACTTTGTTCCGCTCCTTTCCCTAACCACCATATCTGCACGGCTGGTGCGATCATTTGGAACTACCCACAATGGTGTGACTAACGCCCCTGGGGCAGACCTGGGAGACTTGAGTCCGCCCTAGCACCGCCCTTCTGACGTTTGCCTGTGCGTTGAATGCCTAAGAGCGGCGCTCAGGTGGCGTCATTCCCCGGCCGGCCGCACGTGTCTCCTCTCCCGGCGTCCGGATCTTGCTACTGCGCATGCACGATCCGGCGCCGTGCACATCGAGGAGTCAGGTAACGTGACCGGGGTACCTGCCCCTTCATTAAATTGCCTATTTAAACCGGGTGAGTCCCACTGTATAGACAGGGACACCCGGATACTGTGGCTTTAATGCCTGAACAAGGCACCCGTGACTCTTTTTCTCACCTTGGGGACTTTGTCCTCCTGCCTGTATGCTGGCTGGAGTGGAATCTTTAAAGACCTATTTAGGGTCAGGAGCCTAGGGTCAGGTTCCAGCACGTGGCCACCCCTTGTCAGGGCTGATACCATACATTTCATTTGATCCCTGAGATCTTCTGTATTGTGTTATTTCTTCAGTTTCTAGGGCATGGCTGGCTTTTTGGCAACCGGACTTGACAAAAATATCTGGCTATCTGAAGCCAGTTCAGTTTTTTCAGACCAGGCTTTTACTCAAAAAAACTATACACCTACCATTAATAGTGCCTTCATTGAACTGACAAAAGTCTATAAGGAGCATGTGAGTTCATGGTGGGAGGTACAGGGACTGGAACATTACATCAAACAGGGTATAGTCCCTAGGGGGCTTCGTATTTCCTTACACCAGCAAACAGAAGCAGGAATCCAGAACTTCTCAAAAATGGGAGAGACAGGCGACTAACAGTTCCCTCAGATTCATGCAACTTCTAGTGGAGGAAGAACGTCTTACCCTTGAAAGGGCAGAAAAGGGGTTAATAGAACAGATTGAGGTCACTAAAAATTCAAACAGGACCCTGAAATCGGGAATATGGAGACACTACTACAAACACTATTGAACGAGTATCAATACCACCTGAAAGACCGCAAACACAAACAGTTTCTCAGAGACCTACAGGACTTTAAGGACAACAGGGCTTACCTCTTCCTAACTAACCCAAATAACTATCCAAAATCTGAAATCTCCTCCACTGAAACAGAAGGATCTTCGAGTGAACGGGATAAACAACCGAAGACAAGAGGTCGTGGTAGAGGAGGGTCCAGATTTAGAAAGTGGAGTGGGCGTAGTAACACAAATAGGACTAGTAATTATCCTCAGAACACTACCCCAACTACCACCGCTTTTAGACCAAGGGGCCCAATACCCTCTGAGGAGCCGCAATATGCAGCCCACACAGACACAATAGAGATCCCTACCGATAAATGAATTATTGACCTCTCGTCCCGCCCCCTCTCAGTTGCCGAAACTAAGGCACTTAGGCGTGGACTCTCATTCGTACCCACGACTAGGTTTGACTTGTTCAATTGGACGAAAAGACCTTCACCTTTTGCCCGAAAACTTAAGTGGTATAAACACTTTAAAATGAAGGATAGAAAAGAAAGTCGGGAATTGGGCATCCCGGTTGAATGTTTGAAGGGCGTGAGATTTCTCTTTGATCTTGATAATTTCCCTTTGGATCTATCAGGTGAGGGCCCATTCACAAACCTCAAGACCGACAGTTCCAGGATGCCCCCACCTGGAGAGGTGTCATGTATTGACATCTTTCTTAAATATACACTGGCGGAACTATCAACCTTGAATGCCTCCCCACTAGATATAACTGTAGTAGGGAAGAAAGGTTGGCCATTGAGTCCTGGGAATGGACAGGTCCATTACTATCAAACCCTCCGATAAAGGGGAATGTAGTTGCTATGGATACCAAGACTTACAAAGAGATGTGCCTGTCCATTCTCAGCGACAAAGCGGGTTATGAGATATTATCTCATGACCCGACCTCGGACTTTAAAGGCACTCTGGAATCACTATTGTCCAAAAGCTAAGCGACAGTCTCTGATCTCCAAAGAGGAATTTGAGTTCCTTTTACCTGTTCTTCCTGTCTTAGCAACATTCTATTGCTTACCCAAGGTCCATAAGGAGACATATCCGGTTAAGGGCCGACCGATAGTCTCAGGAATCGGGAGTCTAGCTCAAAATAGTGGGATTTACGTTGATCAAATCTTACGACCATTTGTTGAGTCCCTGCCATCATACATTAGGGACACGAGCGATCTCTTATCAAAACTTGAGGGGGTGTGCATTGAAAGAGATTGGTGGCTGGCCTCAATAGATGTTGAGGCCCTGTATTCGTCTATACCGCACGAAAATGGACTGGAAGCCACTGCACACTTCCTCAGAGCAAGTGGTCTACAGTGCTACTCTCATAATGGGTTTGTTCTACAGTTACTCAGGTTCATCCTTACCAGTAACTTTTTCTTTCGATGGGCATTTCTTCCACCAGCTCAGGGCACTGCCATGGGCAGTTCGTGTGCACCGTCATATGCAAATCTGCTCCTGGGCTGGTGGGAGAAACCATCGTGTTTGGAGACAGCCCACACTGGTATACCGACTCGGTCGCCCTCTGGTGCCGCTACATAGATGACATTCTTTTCCTGTGGAGCGGCACGGAGGGCATTCATTCGACTGGTACAGGAACTGAACAATAACATGATTAACATGAGGTTTACCTCTGTAATTGTTCAGGATCACTTGCCCTTTCTGGACATAATGATCTCCAGAGGGCGGTGGCTCACTGAGAACAACTATTTATCGCAAACCCACGCCCACAAATTCCCTCTTGAGATGGGACAGCTGCCATCCTGTCCCTCTCAGAGAAGTCTAACAGGACAGTACCTACGGGTGAGAAGAAATTGCTCCGACCCTAAGGACTTCAGACAGAAGGCCAATGAACTGAGAAAGTGGTTCAGAGCTCAGTGGCTATCCTGATCACATCCTGAAAGTGGCCTATAAACGGGCACTTGGGTGTGATAGAATGGCTCTTCTACACCCTAATAAGAAAACCAACAAAGTATCCCCTAGGCGCATAAGGGTGATAGGTACATTCGATACGGCCACACCCAGGATTCGGCAAATCCTTGAAAGCCATTGGGGCACGCTTTTAATGGACCCTGATCTTCTTGAGGTCCTGAGTCCCCATGCCTCACTTACATTTAGGAGAGGAATGAATGTAAGGGACCAATGTGTACGCAGCCATTTCACATCTACTGACACGAGACCAACAACATGGCTTCAGGGCCCACCACAGGGCTGTTATAGATGCGGCCGCTGTTCGTTTTGTAAATATCTTCAACCCGGAAAAGATTTCAGGGGTGACCCAGGTGACAGGATTTACTACATAAAGGACTTCATCAATTGCCGCACCATTGGTATCATTTACCTGTGCACCTGCGAATGCGGCCTTAAATATGTAGGAAAAACTCGGAGGGAATTGCGAAAACGAGTGAGTGAACACTTGGGGGATATCAGAAACAACAGAGATACCCCAGTGGCACGTCATGTACAAATTCACCATGCCGGTCGGATGTCGGCAGTTTCCCTCATGGGAATTGAACGTGTGCGGAGACCAGAACGTGGGGGGATTGGGATAAAAAGATCCTCCAGAAAGAAACACGGTGGATCTTTAGACTCAATACCCCCAGGCCTTATGGGCTAAATGAACAACTGAATTTCAGCCCCTACCTGTAGTGATATGTGGTCAGGGGCCCATCTGCCACTTGGCCATTACAATGTGACTAATTATCTATAAGTGGTTTGTCCAATCCCACTTGCCAATTTTGCTGTCCTATGAATGTCCTATACAATATGCCACTCGGGTTTTACTATCACCTTATCCCTTGTGGTGGTGGTGGAATGTAAAGTTGTAGCGGTCCATGTATACTTTGTTCCGCTCCTTCTCCTAACCACCATATCTGCACGGCTGGTGCGATCATTTGGAACTACCCACAATGGTGTGACTAATGCCCCTGGGGCGCACCTGGGAGACTTGAGTCTGCCCTAGCACCGCCCTTCTGACGCTTGCCTGTGTTTTGAATACCTAAGACGCGGCGCTCAGGTGACGTCATTCCCCGGCCGTTCGCACGTGTCTCCTCTCCCGGCGTCCGGCTCTTGCTACTGCGCATGCGCGATTTGGCGCCGTGCACATCGAGGAGTCAGGTAACGTGACCGGGGTACCTGCTCCTTCATTAAATTGCCTATTTAAACCGGGTGAGTCCCACTGTATAGACAGGGACACCCAGATACTGTGGCTTTAATGCCTGAACAAGGCACCCGTGACTCTTTGGACCGGAGGCCATATACCCCGACCCTTGGGCATCACTGTAAGTAACCACCTTGATTTATGGAAGTAGGTTACTATGTTGAATACCTGAGGTAACATGAGTCAACAATATACAATATTTGTCTATGGGTTTCTCTCTCTACAGGAGTGTTCCCTCCTGGAGGTTGCTGCCATACGCTACTCCTTGATATTAGGATAACCATGTAGACTATGTGTATCCTTTTCTACCTTTATGGTCACGACTTTATGTGTGACCAGTGGTCATGTTTGTATGCTAAAGGTTTTATATGTCCTTTGGCCCTTCTTTGACTGTTTGAGCCAGGGACTCTCTCTCTTTTGTGTATGCAAGGTGGTTTTGCATCCCCTGATGAGTCTTAGCTCCACTTGTATACTGGTGCAGCCCTTTTGATGAAACGCGTTGGGACGCCTCTTTTTCGCACCTTGGGAGACTTTGTCCTCCCTGCCTGTATGCTGGCTGACTGGACCCTGATATCCATATTGCAGGAGTGGAATCTTTTAAAGACCTATTTAGGGTCAGGAGCCTAGGGTCAGGTTCCAGCACGTGGCCACCCCTTGCGGGGTTTTTTGGACCCCGTGATTACTTTGCACATAGGGCACAATAGGCCAAGTAGGGCTATAACAGGGCTCCTACATCAGGTCTTTTTCACGTACCACTATTTTGTGCCCCATGTGCAGATGGATCATTTGTGTGTTGTGTCTTGTCTGTGTGGGGCTTTTTCTTCATTTTTATACTAAGTGACCAGTAAAAGTTACGTTTTAGAATATGTGTTGCTCTTTTGATATATATTTTTTGACAGCAGTCTGAGTAACAGTCAGGGCTGATACCATACGTTTCATTTGATCCCTGAGATCTTCTGTATTGTGTTATTAATAAAATGTTGGTATTTCTACGCTTTATGCACAAGTAGTTTTTTGATCCAGAACAAGGATTTTTTTTTAAATAAAACACAGAAAAACGAAAGAAAAAAGAATAAATTCACTATTTCACTGCAGAAATGTCAAATGTGTATTTGGGTGGTGTATTTGGAACCGCTTTGTGGACCAGGAATACTTCTATTTTTCCCAAAAATACACTAAGGCTCTATTTCACGGCAGAAATGTCAAATGTGTATTTGGGCGTGGTATTTCAAACTGTTTTGTGGACCAGGAATAAAGTTTCTTTTTTTTTTTTTTCAGGAAACACACTGATGCACTATTTCCCTGCAGAAATATTAAATATGTATTTGTACACTGTATGCACAACTGCTTTGTGAAGCAAGAATATTGCTTTTTCCCACAAAAAATAAATAAAAATATTCAGTATTTCACTGCAGAAATGTCAAATGTGTATTTGGGCGGTGTATTTCAAACTGATTTGGGGACCAGGATCACAGCTTTTTATCACAAAAATACTGAAGAATAGTGTTGAGCGCGAATATTCGAATTGCGAATTTTTATCGCGAATATCGCAACTTCGAGAATTCGCGAATATTTAGAATATGATGCTATATATTCGCTAATTCGAATATTCGTCATTTTCCAATATCTGAAAAGCGAAAACAGGACTTGTCCCTGCTTCTTTCTTGTGGGCCAATGAGTCATTGGCCCACAAGCAAGTTAAGCAGGAAGGAATTATGTGTTCATTGTAAATGGGAATCCATCAACCCAACTCTGACGTTAATTCTCAATGCGCGCATATGTTCGCATCGCGAATTAAACTTGGATCTGAGTTCCAATCCTCATGGTTGTTGCTAGAAGATGATTGAGAATATAGCGCTATATCCTCAATCTTCGTCAATTATAGCAATGCAACCGTTAAGATCTCAACTCAAAGTTTAATTCGCGATGCGAAAACATACTCGCATCGCGAATTAAACTTTGAGCTGAGCTCCAAATGGTTGGTTGAACTTGCTACTTGCTGGGATATAACGAAGATTGTGAATATAGTGCTATATTCGTGAATTCGTTATAATCGTAATATTCTAGTAAGCCATTGCCAACCATTTAGGAACCCAGCTCTAAGTTGAATTCGCTATGCGAGCATTACAGGTTATATTAATCGCAATGCGAATTCTACTTAGATCTTATGACCTAGAGAACGACCAAGACAGCCCATGAAATGAACCTAATAGTATATTTCCCTCATGCGGTGCGATTCACGCGCATAGGTGATTGCCGATTTTTCGCATGATGTAAAATACAGTTTACTACAAGAAGAGGCAGATTATAGATCACAGTAACAATTCTCATAACTGATTTACAATTGTCCTCTGTATGTAAGATAGTTTGTGTAGTGCGAAAAAAACGGCAATTACATATGCGCGTGAATCGCACAGCATTAGAGTATGATATTGTGTTCATTCAATGGGTTATCTTGGTCTACTCGAATAGACGAATATTGCGAATATAGCACTACATTCGCTATCTTCTCTATATTCGACCCAACAAGCCAACCTAATAGTATTTATACTGCCCTTATGCTGTGCGATTCACGCGCATATGTAATTGTCGATTTTTCGCACTACACAAACTATCTTACATACAGAGGACAATTAGAAATCAGTTATGAGAATTGTTACTGTGATCTATAATCTGCCTCTTCTTGTAGTAAAATGTATTTTACATCATGCGAAAAATCGGCAATCACCTATGCGCGTGAATCGCACCGCATGAGGGAAATATACTATTAGGTTCATTTCATGGGTTGTCTTGGTTGGTCTACTCGAATAGACGAACATTGCGAATATAGCACTACATTCGCTATTTTCTTTATCTTCGTCTATTCGACCCAGCAGACCAACCTAATAGTATACTGGCATTGTGCGATCCGATTCATGCGCATATGTAATTGCCGATTTTTCGCATGCCGTAAAATACAGTTTCCTACATAAAGAGGCAAATTATACATCACAGACTGTGATGTATAATTTGCCTCTAGTCTTTATGTAGGAAACTGTATTTTACATCATGCGAAAATTCGGCAATTACATATGCGCGTGAATCGCACCGCACAAGGGCAGTATGATATTGTGTTCATTCAATGGGTTGGTTGGTCTACTTGAATAGACGAATATTGCGAATATAGTAGCATATTCGCTATCTTCTCTATATTCGCCCCAACAAGCCAGCCAACCTAATAGTATACTGCTCTTATGCGATCCGATTCACGCGCATATGTAATTGCCGAATTTTCGCATGACATAAAATACAGTAAAGAGGAAAATTATACATCAGTATTCAGTAATTAGAGTCATTTAGAATGCAATATTTGCATTTTTGTAACTGCTTAGGTGCATCAAGCTATTTTCGTACAGGTTTTGTTTGTTTGAATTTTCGAATATGTAGAATATAGTGATATATTCTCTCCATGCGAATTTTTTTTTTTTTTCTCTACAATGTATGTGGTGACTCATCATTATCATTTTCCCTCCCTTCTCTTAGCTTGAATAGCCAATGAGAAGGCTTTGTCACAACTTAGCAACATCCCTAGCAACCAATAGGAAACTAGACTACCCCTTCACTATATAAGTGACGACATCACCCAGCAGCCATTTTGTGGTGTTGGATTTGTTGGAGCTTGGAGCTGTGTTATTTTGTCTGCTGTGCATTTTATATAATCTTGATTTAATTTATAATATTCTAGTTAGTTAGTTTCAAGTAGTGATTAGGGAACAGTGTAGTTTAGTTTTATAGCTGATAGGGTCGAAATAATTTGAGGTAGTTTAGTAGTTTAGTAGAGTTAGGAGAAAAACATAGTTAGTGTAAGGGCCTAGTGTAGCAGATAGACTTCAGTGCAGGGTTAAGTGTAGGGCATCGAGTTAGGTAGGTAGCTGTTAGATAGATAGATAGATAGATAGATAGATAGATAGATAGATAGATAGATAGATAGTGCTTGATAGTTTAGGTTAGGTATTAGGGCTACAGTTAGGGAATACTAAAGTTTAGATTTTTCAGGTGTGGTAAGGTGCAAGGTACTGTGGTCGACGGCAGGTACGTGTCACCGAGGTTCCTGGCCTCGGTGAGGTAAGAGCCGGATTTTTTATGTGTCAGCAGCAGCTAGTGCTGCTTGACATTTATAGTTAGTTTGGCTGCAAAGCCAATCCGGGCCGGCTCTTACTGGGAGCAGCTAAAGAGTAGGGTGGGTGGCTGCTCCCCACGGTCCAGTCCATGTTTTGGGCTGGATATAAAACGCAGCCAGCAGCTGTGTCTGGGGAGTGTGATTATCCTGGAGCTGCTGGCAGGGCTGGGAGTTCTCTGTCCAGGAGGAAAGAGCTCAGCAAGGAGGTGTTGTGTCTCCTGGCTACCTGAAGCTGGATTCTCCTGCGGCTGGGCCGACAGCGTGGTGCGAACCTGCACCTACACCTCCCAGGTGACTGAACCTGTGTTGGACTGTTTTGTTTGGCTACGCTTATTTCCGTTGTGTGTGAACTGTCACCAAGAGACTGTTTTTCATTTTGTGTGCAAGTGTGAATAAAACACTGTTTGTTGCACAATCTGGACTCCTGGTTTTGCCTCTAAACTGCACCCGCACCGCTGTCTACCAGAGCGACTCCCCACATTTGGTGTCGGATGCGGGCATGCGCAGTGAGGCTGGCGTGACCGCCGAAGTTTGTTTGTTTTGCTGGGCACAAGTGCATGGCATATATTAAGCCAGCAAAGCTACAAGTAGGAATTACTGGCAACATGGAGGCGGCTGTGAAAGCTCTCATAGAGGCTAACGTGCAGCAGCGGGAGACCAACCAGCTACTGTTACAGCACGTAATGGCGTTACAAGCTGCAGGAGCGCCCCACCACGACCATGATGCCCGGAAAGCGGTCCGTGCGGCGATCCCAAAGATGACCCCTCGGACGACGTTGAGACATATCTGGCGGTCTTTGAGAAGGTAGCCGTGAGGGAAAAGTTACCCCGTGACCAGTGGGCCGAGGTGGTCGCTCCGTTCCTGGCATCCGGCCCCAGCAAGTTTTTTTTTGACTTGGCAGATGCCCAGGCTGCTGATTACCCCACGGTGAAGGGGGAGATCCTGGCCAGATTGGGGTAAACGTGTTGGTCCGGGCTCAGCGGGTCCACCAGTGGGACTATAAAACGGCTGAACCCGCCAGGCCGCAGTACTATGAGTTGCTGCATCGGTTGCAAAAGTGGCTGCAGCCTGATGTTCTAAGTCCGACTGCTATGCTGGACCGTCTGCTGGCCGACATGTTCTGGAGGGCCCTGCCTTACCCCCTTCAGCACTGGATTGGCCAGGTATCCCCACTAATGCCCTGGAGATGGTCGACCTGGTGGAGCGCTACGAGGCCACCAGAAACCTGCAGGGGAGTCTTGCTGGGAAGGGGTCAGTCAAACCCCGGAGGCCTCCGCCCCAGTTCCGACGCTCGCGACAGAGAGGCCTGCCCGAATGTACCCCTGCGGATCCGCCTCCCGGGTATGCTGGAGGTGTCAGGAGCCAGGCCACATCAGGGCCGACTGTCCGCATCGGGATGAGCCGATGGATGTGAACTATGGGGGCGCCACTCCCTGTATGCACGGAAGCTGTGCGCAACTGGCACCCGTGAGGGGCAGGACAATAACCACCTGTGTCAGGTAGAGGTGGGAGAGTCTCTGGCGGTGGCCCTGCTGGACTCCGGGAGTCTAGTCTCCTGGTAAGAGCTGCCCTAGTACGGCCTGCGGAGTATACCGGCCGTAAAATCGGGTCCTGTGCATCCACGGAGACCTAAAAGATTACCCCACTGCACTAGTGACTTTGTCCACAGCGGCTGGTAAGTGGACCCACGAGGTGGCTGTCGCTGCTAAACTCCCACATGAACTGATACTTGGGAGGGACTTCCCAGGTTTCCCGGCACTGTGGCCGGCGATAAAACTGTCTGATGGACCCGAGACAGGGGTAACCCTAGGAGAGTGGCCTGGTACCACTGGAAGGCCAGAACCCTGGGAGCCCGAGTCTGAAGGGCCAGCAGTAGGGGTGACCACTGCTCCAGCGGTAGAGGGGGAGACAACCCCACTAAGTGTAATGGTGGGAGACACGGAGGACTTGCCACCGGGACCTGAGTTGGCAGACCTCAATGTCTCAGGGGAAAATTTTGGGACCGCACAACACCGGGACCAAACCCTAACCAGGGCCTGGGAAAGTGTTGTAATGATTGATGGTAAACCCCAGAAACCTGGGGCTGAATTAATGTTTCCACGATTTATTGTCCTTCAGGATATGTTGTATCGGGTGAACCAAGTCCGAGGTGAGCCAGTTGAACAGTTGGTGGTGCCCACCGCATATCGCAAGCTTGTTATGGAGCTTGCCCACCAACATGTTCTTGGGGGACACATGGGGTGGCAGAAAACGCAGGACCGCATACTACAGCGATTTTACTGGCCCGGTTTCTTTAAGGAAGTAGAGGAATTCTGTAAGTCCTGTCCGACCTGTCAGGTAAATAGCCCCCAGCCGCATTATCGAAGTCCCCTGGTCCTCTCCCAATAATTGAGGTCCCATTCGAGCGCATTGCCATGGATCTGGTCGGACCTGCATCAAGTCTGCTAGGGGTCACCAACATATCCTGGTGATTCTCGACTATGCCACTCGGTATCCGGAGGCGGTGCCTCTGCGACATACCTCAGCTAAGCTCATTGCCAAAGAGTTAATGGAGATGTTTTCCGTGTGGGCCTGCCAAAAGAGGTTCTGACAGACCAAGGGACCCCTTTATGTCCAAAGTAATGAGGGAACTGTGTAAATTGTTGCGTATAAAGCAGTTACGGACGTCCGCTTACCATCCGCAAACAGACGGTCTTGTGGAGAGGTTTAACCAAACTCTAAAAATATGTTAAAGAGGGTGGTGTCTAGAGATGGGAAGGACTGGGATCTGCTTCTGCCCTATCTCATGTTCGCAGTGCGAGAGGTGCCCCAGGCCTCTACTGGGCTCCTCGCCTTCGAACTGCTTTATGGCAGACACCCTCGGGGCCTGTTGGATATCGCCAAGGAAGCATGGGAACAACAGCCTGTCCCCCACAAAAGTGTCATTGAGTATGTCACCCAGATGCAGGAACGGATAGAAAGGGTGTTGCCGCTGGTCCGGGAGCATATGGAGGCAGCGCAACAAGCCCAGAGTAGGGGTGTATAATCGTCAGGCTCGGGTACGGGGCTTCCATCCGGGAGATCGGGTTTTGGTTCTGGTGCCCACCCTTGACAGCAAGTTCCTAGCTAGGTGGCAGGGCCCCTATGAGGTGATCGAGAAGGTAGGGGAAGTAAATTACAAAGTACACCAGCCAGGCGGCGCAAGCCGGAGCAGGTGTACCACGTGAATTTACTTAAGCCGTGGAAAGATAGGGACACAGCCGACGACCACAGCCCCGGCCAGGGCTTCTAGGTGAAAAGGGTCCAGCCCCACAGTTCGAGGCCTGTGAAGCAGTAACCACGGTAAAATTGCAGACAGCCTGTCTTCCAAACAAGTTCAGGAAGTCAGGAGTTCATCAGTCGGAACACGGATGTGTTCTCGGACCTCCCTGGCCGCACGCCTCTCATCCGACATGACATCGCCACTGAGCCTCAGGCCAAGATCCGGTTAAAACCATACCGGGTACCCGAGGCTCGGCGACGGGCCATCGCGGAGGAAGTACAGTTAATGTTGAAGCTCGATGTCATTGAGGAGTCGAAAAGTGAGTGGGCCAGTCCCATAGTCCTGATACCTAAGCCGGATGGGACGCTACGGTTCTGCAACGATTTTCGCAAATTAAATGAAGTGTCCAAGTTTGACGCGTATCCCATGCCCCGAGTAGACGAGCTGGTTGAAAGTTTAGGACAAGCCCGTTATTTTTCTGTGCTGGACCTCACTAAAGGGTACTGGCAGGTACCCTTAACGGAGTCGGCTAAGGAAAAACCGCATTTGTTACTCCGCAGGGCCTGTATCACTACAAGGTGTTACCCTTTGGCCTGCATGGCGCCCGCCACTTTCCAAAGGTTAATGGACATAGTGCTGCGACCACATCGCCGGTACGCCTCGGCCTACTTAGATGATGTAGTCATCCACAGCACCGACTGGGAAAGCCATTTACCCAAGGTGCAGGCGGTAGTGGATGCCCTGAGGAAAGCCGGACTGACCGCTAACCCAAAGAAGTGCTCCATAGGGTTAGAGGAGACAAAATATCTGGGATATATAATTGGGCGGGAGTCATCAAACCTCAGGTAACTAAGGTAGAGGCCATTCGTAACTGGCCCCGACCGGTCACCACCAGGCAGGTAAAGTCGTTCCTGGGGATTGTAGGTTACTACATGAGGTTTGTGCCCCACTTTGCCACAATAGCAGCGCCATTGACAGACCTGTTGAAGGGGCGAAAGTCTGGGAGGGTTAGCTGGAGTGAGAAGGCGGAGGAGGCTTTCTCCGCGCTGAAGTCGGCCCTGTGTGGGTCCCCGGTTTTGGTGACACCCGACTTCAACAGGGAGTTCGCCGTACAGACCGACGCCTCGGAGGTAGGCCTCGGTGCTGTACTGTCTCAGGAGGTCAACGGGGAAGAACATCCCGTTGTCTTCCTGAGCCGTAAGCTCAGTCCCGCCGAGACCAGGTATAGCATAGTGGAGAGGGAGTGCCTGGCTATCAAGTGGGCACTTGAATCTCTCCGCTACTACCTGTTAGGGAGGAGGTTCTGTCTGGTGACCGACCATTCCCTCTCAAGTGGATGAGCCAGGCCAAGGAGAGGAATGCTCGGGTCACCAGGTGGTTCCTATCCCTACAGAACTTCAAGTTCTCCGTGGAACACAGGGCAGGCCGCTTGCAGGGTAACGCAGATGCCCTGTCCCGCGTCCACTGCCTTCACATGTGTTCACCCCTCAGGGCTGAACAAAGGGGGGTATGTGGTAAGGTGCAAGGTACTGTGGTCGACGGCAGGTACGTGTCACCGAGGTTCCTGGCCTCGGTGAGGTAAGAGCCGGATTTTTTATGTGTCAGCAGCAGCTAGTGCTGCTTGACATTTATAGTTAGTTTGGCTGCAAAGCCAATCCGGGCCGGCTCTTACTGGGAGCAGCTAAAGAGTAGGGTGGGTGGCTGCTCCCACGGTCCAGTCCATGTTTTGGGCTGGATATAAAACGCAGCCAGCAGCTGTGTCTGAGGAGTGTGATTATCCTGGAGCTGCTGGCAGGGCTGGGAGTTCTCTGTCCAGGAGGAAAGAGCTCAGCAAGGAGGTGTTGTGTTCCTGGCTACCTGAAGCTGGATTCTCCTGCGGCTGGGCCGACAGCGTGGTGCGAACCTGCACCTACACCTCCCAGGTGACTGAACCTGTGTTGGACTGTTTTGTTTGGCTACGTTTATTTCCGTTGTGTGTGAACTGTCACCAAGAGACTGTTTTTCATTTTGTGTGCAAGTGTGAATAAAACACTGTTTGTTGCACAATCTGGACTCCTGGTTTTGCCTCTAAACTGCACCCGCACCGCTGTCTACCAGAGCGACTCCCCACACAGGGCAGGGTGTAGTTTAGGTTAGTTACTTATATAGTATAGTGTAGGGTCTATCTGTCTGTTTTGTCTGTCAGTTAGTGTCCGTCCAGTTAGTGTTTTTTTTTTTTTTTTTTTTTTTCCCATTGTTTGTTAATTTTAAAAAGTGTTTTAGTCTAAGTTAGTGTCTGTGTTTAGTTTAAGAAAAAAAAAAAAATTAAGTTTTATATGTTCTTTGTTTAGTCTAGTTCTGTCTGTCCTCCTGCTAAAGAAAAAACTTTTTTTTTGTCTGTGTGTCAGTTAGTGTGTGTCTTAGGTTTAAAAACAAAAACTTCAAAAAAGGTTATAGGTTTACGTGTTTAGTGTAGTTTTTTTCTGTCTTACGTTAAAAACCCCGCCTTGTAGTCTCTGTGTGTCAGTTACTGTTTGTGTTAGGTTAAATATTGAGTGCACGCTTTAAGTGTTTTGCATTTAGTGTAGTTTTGTTAGGCCCTTTCAACATCGGCGAAGCTGCGCGGTGTACGCGTGATGTGAACGCATAGCACCCGCACTGAATCCTGACCCATTCATTTCAATGGGTCTGTGTACATGAGCGTTTTTTCACGCATCACTTGTGCGCTGCGTGAAAATCGCAGCATGTTCTATATTCTGCGCTTTCACGCAGCCCCAGCCCCATAGAAGTGAATGGGGCTGCGTGAAAACGCATTGCATCCGCAAGCAGGTGCGGGTGCGTTGCGTTTTTCACTGATGGTTGCTAGGAGATGTTGTTTGTAAACCTTCAGTTTTTTATCACGCGCGTGAAAAACGCATCAAAACGCATTGCACCCGATCGGAAAAAACTGAACAACTGAACGCAATCGCAGGCAAAACTGAATGGCTTTGCCTGTGAAATCGCACAGTTTTCCCTGAACGCATCCGCAACGCATCCGGGACCCAACCGATACGCTCGTGTGAAAGAGGCCTTAGTCATCCATTAATAAAAAAACGTTTTTTAGTCTCTGTGTCAGTTAGTGTCTGTCTTAGGTAAAAAAAAAAAAAAGTTTTAAAGTTTTACGTTTTTTTTTGTGTTTAGTGTAGTTTTGTCAGTCCTCCGTTAAAAAAAAAAAAAAAAAAAAAAAAATTGTGTCAGTTTAGTCTTAGTTTTCATAGTTTTACGTGTTTAGTGTTGTGTGTTACAGTTTTTGTCCTTTCTTTTTTCACCCATCGTCCCCACCCCAATAAGTTTTCCCTCATCCCCAGTATGAGTGCAGGCAGTCGGGCGTGGTCAGGTAACAGGGGAGTTGGTTCCCGCTGGACCACTCCCAGCATGGGGCCGCTCATCAAGCCACGGACAGGCAGGCGCAGGTGGCAGGGGTGTCCGCCTGATCCGTGACTTTTCTACAAGTGGCAGCCGGCCCATAACTTCCCAGGATGCAGAGGCTGTCTTGGCTCGTGGCCGATTCGAGTGCCACGGAGTCCTCTGCCCCGGCTGCCAGCAACTGCAGCACACCGCCTCCTGTAGAACCAACCCTCAGCTCCCAAGAATTGTCCCCTCATGTTTGAAGACTTTGAGACTGAGAGGGACATCTTGGGGGAGGCAATGCAGGAGGCGGAAATACTGTTCAGCCCTGATGGATGGGCAGGACCTGTTGGAAGGGATTGGGGATGAGGAGGAGGAGGGGCCTATAAATCCCCCTATGAGATCCCTTTCCAACTGGTGCAGGTGGTGTTAGCACACAACCCCTGCACCTATTCAGACCCAGGCGCCAGCAGTGGGACAGCGGAGCCCGGTCAGGGGCTCCATGTCAGCTGTTCCCGTCAGTCCACCACAGGTTGGCCTTGGGTCTGACATATCAGGGGTGAAGAGGAGGGTGACTTCGAATGGGTGCCACCTCCTTGTCAGGTGACGGCAGCACCGATGAAGGTAGGCACCCGAGGCAAATGGTGCGCCAGGTCACCAGGGAGCCCAGTGTCAGGGGCTCCACTGGTAATGGCAGCAGGAGTAGGCAGCAGCAGCCAGCTCCACCTGTGCGCACCGAGCCCGAACAGGCGCAAGCCAGCACCACTCCATCTGACAGGAGGTCGGTGCGGAAGTCGCCTGTTTGGGCTTACTTCACCCTGGCAGCAGATGATGTCACAGTTGGCATTTGTAAGCTGTGCAATGCCAGGGTGAGGAGAGGGAGATCTATGGCTCGGCTGGGTACCACGGCCCTCAACCAGCACATCCGAAGTCAACCACTGGCGGGAGTGGGAACAGATGCGGGGTGGTCAAAGCAGCAGCGCCACCAGCAGTGTGCGGGAGACAGCAGCTCCTGCCACTGTACTGCAGCCACCCCAACCCGTTCCAGCAACTCATTCCCACTCCCCCGCTCCTCTAATAGAGGTACTGGTACCGGCAGCCATACCTCTGCCTCCACTGCACCTCTCTCTGCCGTCCGGCGCCAGCCATCTATTCCAGATGCTTTTGAACGCACCGCGCCCTACGCCCCGGGACCGTCGCGCGCTTCACTCAATGGGCTCCTGGCAGGGTTATCGCCCAACATCTGCTGCCTTACAATCTGGTGGATAGCAACCATTTAGGCAGATGTTGGAGCAGGCCCAACCCAGATGGCGTGTCCCCAGCCGCCATTATTTTGCCAGGACCGCGCCCCTGCTCTTCACCAGCACATTGTGCGGAATGTATCCCTGTCGCTGGATCATGCTGTCAGCGACAGGGTGCATCTCACAATGGATGCCTGACCAGCAGGCATGGGCAGGGACGCTATAAGCTTCACAGCCCATTGGGTGTCCCTCCGAGGCGCCGGGAGGGATTGGCGGCATCTGATTTTGTGGTGCCGCCCGGGTGTCCAGGGGAGAACTGCTGCTCTCCCGCAAGCCACTGTCTCCACAGCTGCTGAGCCCCCAGCAAGCGTCCCCGTTGTTACGCAAGTGTGGGGCACGTCCGCTGCCAGGCCGTGCTCCAGCTTGTGAGCTTAGGGGACCGGAGACACACTGGACCTGATGTTCTGTCCGCACTACAGGCTCAGGTTCAGAAGTGGCTGACACCTCGAAGGCTCCAAGCAGGTATGGTTGTTCATGACAACGGCAGCAACCTACTCGCCGCTCTTCATGCTGGCAGTCTGACCCACGTGCCCTGCATGGCACATGTCCTCAACCTAGTGGTACAGAAGTTCCTTCGCACGCACTCCAGGGTTGAGTGACATTGTGCTGAGGGTACGTAGGATTGCCAGCCACTTCAGACGCCTCCCAACTGCCGCCGCGTCCCTGTCCAAACTACAGAGGGACAACAGCCTGCCCCACCACAGGCTGATTGTGGACAGTGTGACGCGGTGGAACTCCACCCTCCACATGCTGGAGAGGTTGTGGGAGCAGCGACGGGCGGTGAGGGAATACCTGCTGGACCTAGGCACTTCAGGGCCATCACACCCACTCCCCTACATCACCAATGCGGAGTGGGGGCAGATACAGCAGGTCTGTCACGTGCTGGCCCCATTCGAGCAGGCGACAAAGATGGTCAGCGCGGAGCATGTCGGTCTGAATGACGTGCTCCCCCTAGTGTTCCTGCTGGACAGGACACTAGATCGCCTGCTCGAAGCTGGGGAGAGTGCCTTGGTGGAGCAAGATGAGGCGGCCTTGCTCCACCAGGACCAGGCCCAGGACGAGGAGGATGAGGAGGAGGACGAATCAGTGTATGTCCAGGAGTCCGGGGGTGGGGAATCTCCGACCGGGAGCAACAGCATGAGCAGCAGGAGGACCAAGAGGTCATGGTCCCGGGCAGTCGTGAAGAGTCACAGCGGGCTGTGCTCTTCCCCATGGCTGCCCATATGCTGCGATGCCTCCGGAGGGACCCCCGGATCCAAAATTTTAAGGAGAGGGAAGACATTTGGTTGGCCACCCTTTTAGACCCTCGCTGCAAGGGGAAACTGGAGCAGTTCATCCCAGCCAGCCGGAGGCAGGCCCGTCTCGAAAAATTGCGGGCCTGTCTTATCCACCGGCTGGAAGAGGCAAACCCTCGGCCTGAAGCTCCAGTTCTCCCCGCCCATCTCACCCAGCAATGGGTTGATGTAATTATCAATCACAGGCAGGAGAATACATAGTTTTAAACAATGTCTTCTGTCCTGGAGACAACAGAGGAGTCATTCAATTATCTCTCAGGACAAAGGGAAATCGCCAATACACATGTGGGGACAATAGGACAGACATCACTATTCAATATACAATGTCCCACGCTTTACAGTACACACAGACATTTAACATATCCCCAGGTGGCTTGGATCTGAGCGCTCAATATATCCAAACAGCGCTCAGATGCCACAAACACAGTCAAATCACCATGGGGTTTAATTTTAGCATGGGCTGATGAGAGGGGCCATAATCCTGGGTCAAGATCAAGAAGCTGGCAACAAGGCTTCTCAAGCACCCATTGGCCTAGTTGGTTCCGCCACACTGCCGTTGATCCCACTGCCGTTGATGCTGCAGCATGTCATGAAAAATTTGACTTACATTTGATCCATTTAACATAACGTCTGCTGCTGCCTCTGAAGTCGAATGGGGCCTAGCTACATGTTGGCCTGATAATACAACACTCCCTAAATCCTGCCGTTGATGCTGCTGCATGTCATGAAAAATTTGACTTACATTTGATCCATTTAACATAACGCCTGCTGCTGCCTCTGAAGTCGAATCGGGCCTAGCTACATGTTGGCCTGATAATACAACACTCCCTAAATCCTGCCGCTGATGCTGCTGCATGTCATGAAAAATTTGACTTACATTTGATCCATTTAACATAACGCCTGCTGCTGCCTCTGAAGTCGAATCGCCTAGCTACATGTTGGCCTGATAATACAACACTCCCTAAATCCTGCCGCTGATGCTGCTGCATGTCATGAAAAATTTGACTTACATTTGATCCATTTAACATAACGCCTGCTGCTGCCTCTGAAGTCGAATCGGGCCTAGCTACATGTTGGCCTGATAATACAACACTCCCTAAATCCTGCCGCTGATGCTGCTGCATGTCATGAAAAATTTGACTTACATTTGATCCATTTAACATAACGCCTGCTGCTGCCTCTGAAGTCGAATCGGGCCTAGCTACATGTTGGCCTGATAATACAACACTCCCTAAATCCTGCCGTTGATGCTGCTGCATGTCATGAAAAATTTGACTTACATTTGATCCATTTAACATAACGCCTGCTGCTGCCTCTGAAGTCGAATCGGGCCTAGCTACATGTTGGCCTGATAATACAACACTCCCTAAATCCTGCCGCTGATGCTGCTGCATGTCATGAAAAATTTGACTTACATTTGATCCATTTAACATAACGCCTGCTGCTGCCTCTGAAGTCGAATCGGGCCTAGCTACATGTTGGCCTGATAATACAACACTCCCTAAATCCTGCCGCTGATGCTGCTGCATGTCATGAAAAATTTGACTTACATTTGATCCATTTAACATAACGCCTGCTGCTGCCTCTGAAGTCGAATCGGGCCTAGCTACATGTTGGCCTGATAATACAACACTCCCTAAATCCTGCCGCTGATGCTGCTGCATGTCATGAAAAATTTGACTTACATTTGATCCATTTAACATAACGCCTGCTGCTGCCTCTGAAGTCGAATCGGGCCTAGCTACATGTTGGCCTGATAATACAACACTCCCTAAATCCTGCCGTTGATGCTGCTGCATGTCATGAAAAATTTGACTTACATTTGATCCATTTAACATAACGCCTGCTGCTGCCTCTGAAGTCGAATCGGGCCTAGCTACATGTTGGCCTGATAATACAACACTCCCTAAATCCTGCCGTTGATGCCGCTGCTGCAATTCATGAAAATTTTTAGTGACATTTGATCGCACAGGAATAATCATAGAGTCCAGACCTTCACACTTTTTTTTAAGTAAAATTTATATTGAGTTATTTAATTTTGTATTATAAACTGGAAGTGTGCTTACCTGCCAGTGCCTGGCGTTATTCCGCCTAGTTACAAATGGAAACTTATGAGTCAGCATTCTAGTACTGTGTTAACTCTAGATGCTGTATGTCCTGATAGTGTGTAGACAACCATCATGGACCTGATTTTATCTTTTGCACTTTA
Organism: Bufotes viridis; assembly: GCA_033119425.1. Classification (NCBI taxonomy): domain Eukaryota; kingdom Metazoa; phylum Chordata; class Amphibia; order Anura; family Bufonidae; genus Bufotes; species Bufotes viridis. The sequence goes on along the minus strand of CM065593.1, from coordinate 246,750,771 downwards.
ACAAGTATAGAATTATGAATTCTCTTAACCTGGTTTGCATGTTTTGTATTCTCGCATGTGCTCAGCTTCTTTATGGATTGTCAATATTTCAACATAAAAATATTAAATTAAATAATCTTTTTAAAAAGACATTTCATCTAGCGTTGTTTGGCTTCATTCACAAAATGAAATGTTTTTACTTTATTTTGTTATTTTTTATTTTAAATTAAGTGTGGTTTGGGGCGGCTATGTTGTGGTTCACGCTGTAGCACGGTGTGGACCGCATGTGGCCTTCCCTTGTCAAAAGGTCTTGTGCAGTTGGCATTGTACAAGACTGATTGATGAACCTACGCAAATTTATATATTTTATTTTTATTTTATTTTTTTGTTGTCACACGGATTTAGGATCCAACACGGTGTTGTCTGTCGTTCTGGGAGGGATGGCTGACTTCCGTGTTGACCTCTCTACATGGTTGGGTGTGACTGGCGTTATACTCATCCGTGTGGAAATCCGGTTTTGTGAATGGAGCCATGTAGCAACATGTAAATATGTATAGTTACTTTGCTTGTTTATGTCACTTATTGGCAATTATGTAATAAGGATTTGCACATGCTAATTATATATAACCACTGCTTTAAGATTTTAGGTATAAAATGTGCACTATATGATGTTCTTGGAGACATGTCACCGGTTAGAGAATTCATATAATCATAGTCATGTAATCAATCATATGTTTCTATGTGTACGGCGGAAGCAATGCTACAACATGCAAATTATTATAAAATTGTACGCTATCGAAGATCCATGCTGGTTAGTTCTTACCCCACCATTTTATTGTTCCAACATTGTTCCTTTTTTTTTTGTTTTATATTTCTGATAATAAGATTGTAAAGAAATTTTTAGAATAAGTAAAAGTTTATAATGTTGCTAATTTTATCAATCAAACAAGGTTTTTGTAGGTATTATTACTCTGTTCAAGTTTTGTATTTTAGTAGTTAATTGTTTGATGAAAAATACATTTATTATTCACGATAATTTGAAATTTATCTTACTACATAAAATAATTTAGTTACTAGGGAAATTAACCAAAAATTTATTTTGAATGTAACTCTGGACTATTAGAATGCTTTGCTTTGTACTTAATATTTAATACACAACCATTACCAATGACTACTACTATCGTGATCCATTTGAGTTATGTGTAGGCCTCATACTACCCTATTTCTATATACCTGCGGATGCTGTATGTCAGGATACTGATTAGTTTGGGAATGTACTCTAGGGGCCTTCACTAAAAATAAATGTTGAACCATTGTAATAAAAACTTTAAAGTTTTTAATAAAAAATAAAATAAAATAAACTATATAATTACAAAAAAATAAAATAAAAGTAGTTCAAAAGATGTAATTAGGGCAATGCCCTCATATCTTGAACCATCTTCTCCAAATCCTCCACGTCCTTGGCGTTCTTTTCCTCCATGTTTCTGAGGCCATTTAAGAACTGGAGCTTCATCTCCCGCATCTTCCGGAGATGATGCTCCCGGAAGGCCTTCATGTCGGCCTGTTGCTCCATTTTAAGCTTACGGATTTTTAAATCCATTTGTTTTAATACTGTAAAAAAATAAAAACAATAAATGAAATAGACGGTGTCGTTTCTGAAGAAACCACATGATGTTGGCTTAAAAATCTGATTGGCTGTTGGTGGCTCCACCCCCTTTTTTGAATTTTAATCCCAGTCCTCCAGTGACCAACTTTGCAAAGTTTGAAGACTGTGACAATCAAAGTCTAAGAGCAGCGGCAGTTTGATTTCCCACCTTTAAACAAATGCCTGTAATTTGATTGGGCAGTGTAGACTCCACCCACTTTTTTATAAATTTTAATCCCAGTCACCTAGTAACCCACAGTGCCAAGTTTGGGGACCCTGGCTTAAATATCGTGGGAATGACAGCTTTTTAACGTTTTCACACTGAAGTCATCAGTGAAAATTTGTTTGGTTGTTTGTGGCTCTGCCCACTTTTAAATGTCCCCAAATTTGACACAGATTTTCAGGGTGACCCCATGAATAAGTGACACAAGTTTGGTGACTTTAACTTGAAAGCTGAAGGAGTGACAAAACCTAATAGTTTTCCTATGAAAGTCGATTGGACAAAATGGGGTCGGACGGGGGATCGGTTAACAAAGCACAAGCAAAGTTTGTTAATTGTACTCCTACAACTGTGGGAGGAGTAGCGTATAGAAAATAGCTAAAATTTCATTGGCCAATGGTATCTCCGCTCCCCAAATATACCCGTTTATTTGGGTTGACAACAACAATATCTGGTCTGAGTTTGGGGAATAATCATGGCTGCTCGGTATGTCTCAATGGGAATGTGGGAATGTATACCTCGGTGAATCAGTACACCTGTAACTATCGGTTTCAGGGAGGTTTTCTTTAGAAATTATTTTGGGCCTGGGTTTTAATAGTCAGAGACATTGGGTGGGACAGGTCACACCCGTACTACATCTTGGGGTTTTCATAACATTGTGGTTAAAAAAGCTGGTAAAGTACAGTTTGGCTAGACGATTGGAACGCAGAATAATCCTAGAGGGGAACCAGACCTCTGGAAGACTGTAAAGAGGGTTGAGATAGTACTTCTTTGTTATCCCGCTTGTACGGAACTGTAAGTGTGGGACTATAGGTTCTCCGATATGTGTGGGCTCAAGAAATATTATTAGTAAAGCTTTAACAAGCCTATTGTTTGCTCCAAAAAAGTGTGTCTATGGTGAAGACTAAACTGACACGTGTGTGTGTGAACAGTGAATGAGTGAAAACAGCCACAGCACATACTTACTCTCCTTGTGGGGGATTGTGATGAGTTCTTCCTCCTCCTCCTCCTCGTCACCGTTATCAGCCACTATAGGGGGTGAGGTGGGTTGGGGTGAGGGTCCACCCTCCGCTCCTGCCTCTGACTCCTCTGGGGGGCTAGGGGCATGAAGATGCCCTGAGGGTCCGGCCTCCTCCTCCTCCTCCTCTGACGCAGACACCTCCCACACCTGCTGCTGTCTGCGAGGCCTGCGCCTGACTGCAGGCAAAGGAACACCTATAACAAATTTTACTACTTTTAGAAAAAAAATCAAAAAACAAAAATGTACAGATGCTTTACTGAGTGTTGGAATAAAGATACAAAAGTAATGTAATCATTATACCTGGGCATGTCTCGTCCCGTATTTCGCGGATTCTTTCCGCGTGCCTCCGTTTCAAATCTGACCATTTTTTTAAAATGGCCAGACGCAGGTGCTTCTTCCCAAAGTCCGTCCAGAGTTCATAGGCGACCCTGCGCACAATGGCCGCCTTCTCCTCATGGGAGCGGGTGAGGTCATACCCCTTCTCCAACATGCGCTGCAGTATAAAAAAAAGCATATAATCAGATTTTATAACGGTAACTTTAAATCTAATATTTCACTTTCAAACACTAATCATTTTTGGTTTGGTGGTTGAGATGATGAATAAATGTTGGTGACTATGGCTAAGGCAGCGCACGGCGAGAGTTTCCACGGGCTTAAACTATGACATGCAGATCTTTCAGTTAGACTGTCTCTCGCCGTGCGCTGCATTGCTGCTGCCGTACCGCCGCCCCGCCACCATTATAGTCAATAGGGACGAAGCGTGGGAGAAGTAGCGGCAGTACGGATCCGACAGGCTGTTCATCCCCTAGAATAGTCAGATGTACTCCCCTGCCGCTAATGTGAAAGTCGCCTAATCGTATTTTGTTAAAATTTGGGATTGTATTGAAATTGTTTGTGTGTGTAGTATGAGATATTGGATATTGGCCATCTGAGGAGAGATGTACCCGTCTAGTGAAGTGACGGTACGGGGTGTAAGGCTGGTTCGCCTCCCGTGGTGCACCCTGGGTAACGCTAAATGAACCAGCAAATACTGAATGTCAAACATTACTTCTCCTGGCCAACGGGACACTTATTAGAATCTATATACTAGGCATCCTCAAACTGCGGCCCTCCAGGAAACTGCGGCCCTCCAGCAAACTGCGGCCCTCCTGCAAACTGCGGCCCTCCTGCAAACTTTGGCCCTCCTGCAAACTTTGGCCCTCCTGCTTTTTCCAAACTAAAAATCACAACATTCCATGACATCCTACAGCTATCATCCTATAGTGGGGCATCATGGGAGTTGTAGTTTTACAACAGCTGGAGGGCCGCAGTTTGAGAATGCCTGCTATAGACTGTGTATGTGTGTGTGTGTGTGTGTGGGGGTGGGGGTGGTCAGAGGTGGTGTGGGTTTGAGGGGGGTCTGGTGGTATGTAGTGGTGGGTATATTGTGTGAGGCGGAAGATTAGATGTGCAATGTGAATCATATCTAGATTTATCTGCTATCCTTTTTTTTTAACCATTAGAAAACGTGGTGTGGTGTTTAACAAGCAGGATATGCTCGAACCCACATGCGGTCGTGCATATATATATATAGGGAGCACATCCTGCACTTGTAGTCCGTTGCTGATGGCGATCAACAGCAAAAATGCATACAATGGAAGATGCCAGCAATGGACTACAAGTACCACAATGACCATCCTACATACGATAACGATAATGTGGAGATTGGAGAACAATCAAAAACATAACCATAGCAAAGACTGGCTGGCATCTTCCACTGTATGTATTTTTTGCTGTTGCTTGCCATCAGCAACGGATTTCCGGCATCAGGATCCACTGGGCACCCGTAGAAGGCAGGTCCCGATGCCATGCAAGGCATTGGGCAGCCTCTGCACGGCATCAGTCTGCCTTCTCACACATCGCGTCCCCGTCACAGCAGCACGGGGACCCGATGCGCTCGTTCACTAACCGCAAAACACTTCTATGTTGCAGTCAGCGCTGACCGCGACATAGAAGGGTTTAATCCGCCAGCATCGCTGTAAACAGCGATGCTGGCGGATACAGCAGGGGCCTGGCTATCAGGGACTGCCGTACCCCTGCAGTGATTGGTCAGGCGCAGCTCCTGCACCCGCCCGATCATCTAGCCGTGCATGCACAGCGTTTTGCGTTAAGGGGTTAATGACAGTAAACTCCACAATGCCCGCCCCTTTAATAGTGGCCCCTGCCCCCATGCATGTAGCAGTGTAGTTTTATCGTCATACATGATATAAATGAACATTTAAGGACCTGAAAACTATTGAAACCTGTGATCACTTGTTATGGCAACCTGGGGACAAGCGAGCTTCTATTGGCTGATAAGGGACATGTGACGTGTGGATGGCAGTTGGGGGCTTGTTTTTGCTAATGCAGGTCATTTTTGGGGGAATATCTCAGAAATAATATTTCCTATAGAGCTGAGCCCGGTCTAAAACCTTCCCAGACACCTAATGTACCCGTCTGCCAAACTTAGTGAAGATCGGTCGAGTCGTTTCGTCGGCCATAAATAACAGACAGAAACTCATTTTTAGATATATAAGAGATCAGTAGATATTAATGATTTGGGGCAATAAGTATTGTTTTTGAATGCCAACAATACTTGTTTCCACAAATCATCTCTATGTAAGCACTGCAGTAAGCAAACTATGTGAGATGAGATTTTATATGTATTGCAAAAATGTGTGAATGTTTTATCTCCATAAACATACATTTGAATGTTACAAGCGTGTGACATCATGTACTTATAGCTGTAATGTAATGTTCAATCACTTACTGTAATCAGGATATCCTCCTCCTCTCTTGTGAAATTGCTGCCCACCATCTTGATTCGCATGGATCGCATGCACAACAAGAAAACGTGTTGGAACTGCTCCCAGGAAGAAGCCACGCCTGTATGTGCGCATGGGCATGCGCACAACACGCGCACAAAAACGCGCATGAGCACATACGAATAAGTTGTTATTGCCACCTAACTTGAACAATAACATCTGTACGCACACGAATGTTTATATGAAAATTATTCGCATTAAAGTCGTGTTGTACAGCTACAGAAATACGAATACATTATTGGCTTGTTCGAATTAACGAATATGGTGAATGCGAATATATCGCTATATTCTATACGCGAATTCAAAAATGCATTTGCAATAGGACTTGCCTATATTGACACTCAGCTCCAAGTTGGATTCGCAATGCGAAAAAATTTTTTTTTAACCAATGAACAGAATATGAAATTGAACACTTCTAAGTAAGTATTGTGATTGTTGAAAAAAAAAAATGGTAATTTTTTTTTTTCGCAATGCGCATATAACTTAGAGTATTCGTTCATGTTTGCAGGCCATCGGGAGATATGAAGTTCAATTCGCGTGTATGCGAATAAAATATTCGCATATTATCGCGATCAGGTAATAATTGCGAATATTCGATTTCGTCGAATATATTACGAATATACATTCGAATATTCGCGATATATCGCGAATTCGAATATGGCACCTCCCGCTCATCACTACTGAAGAAATTGAATATACGGTTTAGTGCATTGTATACACAAGTGCTCTGTGGCACCACAGGTTCCAGACTAGACAAATGGACTAATCATCCCTTAATTATACCAAAGGTAATGTAGGGGATTTGAGTAGTCAGAAAAAAAGCATTTTATCCTTCACTGAGCTACCAAAAAGGATTAAGCTAATGGACCGCAGGCTGGCAGATATGCTAAGGGACTGACAGGCTGGCAGACATGCAGTACACTGCATTGGCTAAAATCGCCGCCGACCCCCATCTCTGTAACAGATGGATTAAAAAAAAAAATCTTTGGCAGTGGCTGCGTACAGAAATGTAGGATTGCTGAAGCTCCCTCCATCTCTATTTGCTATATCTTGTGGATTTCTTCCCTAATCTGTCCCTCACAGAAGCGGTAGCATCCTACCCCTACACTGAGAAGAGCAGAGTGACATGTGGCACTACGTGACTCTCGCTTAAATAGAGGCTGGGTCACATGCTGCACTCAGCCAATCACAGCCATGCCATTAGTAGGCATGGCTGTGATGGCTTCTTAGGGCAAAGAAGTAAAACGCTTGCTGATTGGCTGCTCTGCAGCCCTTTAGAAAGCGGGAAGAATCGCCGAACAACCGAGCCTAACCCGAACTTTTATGCAGTTCGGGTTAGCTCAACCCTAAAGGCAAGCCACATTTGCCAATTTGAGGATTTTTTCTAGTAGAATAAATAGAACTCACCACAAATAATAATACAAAAAAAATTATGGTCACCATGGTTACAATCACTTCCAAAGTCCAATAAGCTCACAAGTTAGACTCTTTAAACATTTGAATTATTGCATTATGAGATTTTGACTTTCTTCTCTAGCTGAAGAATAGATTATTACTTAAAGGAGTAGTGTCATCTCAAGCATTCGTGGCATATTACTAGTATAAGACACCAACTTCTGATAGCTGTAGGTCCCACCTTTAGGAACTTCAGCTATCTCTAAAATGAGCCTGCAAAGTGAAGGAGAGCGAAACAATAATTTGCGGCCACCCTCCAATAATTTTTATTGGAGTGCTGAAAATAGCCGAGTTGCAAACTAGGCCAATTTTGGAAGTCCCGTGAAGTCTCCATTCACTTTTATAGGGTTTATGAAATAGTTGAGCCAGCACTCAGCTATTTTTGTCAGTCCCATAGAAAATAATGGATGGGAGCAGCAAATGCCTAGTCTGCTCTGCTTTACTTTGTGGGTTTCGTTCTAGAGATAGGTGCGGGTCCCAGAGTGTCATCAGAGACTGGTGGCATAGCTTAGTGATATGCCACCAGTGCTTGATATTAGAGATGAGTGAAGCAAGCTTCAGATCCAAGATCCAAAGTCACTTCGCTTCAAACTTCGTCTCCGTACAGCATTAAAATGTATGTGCTCTGGCGAGGCAAAGTGAGTTATCACCATAGTCTCTCAGGACTTCGTGAATAACTTCAGGATTAGGGTTGAGCGAACCCAAACTGTATAGTTTTCAAAAAAGTTAGGGTTCGGGTCTGTTGTTCGGCGATTTCTTCCCGCTTTCTTAAGGGCTGCAAAGCAGCCAATCAGCAAGCGTTTTACTTCTTGCCCTAAGAAGCCATCACAGCCATGCCTACTAATGGCATGGCTGTGATTGGCTGAGTGCAGCATGTGACCCAGCCTCTATTTAAGCTGGAGTCATGAAGTGCCGCACGTCAGTCTGCTGAATTGAGATTAGAGCAAGGTTGCTGCTGGTGCGATCAGGGACAGAATAGGGCAGAAATCTGAAGAACCTGTGCAACTTTAATCCACAAGATACAGCACATAGAGAGGGAGGGAGTCTCAGAAATCCAACATTTCTGTACCAAGCCACTGCCAGGGAGATTTTTTTTGTAATCCATCTGTTACTGAGGTGGGGGTCGGTGGCCATTTAAGGCACTGCAGTGTACTGCATGTCTGCCAGCCTGCCAGTGACATCAGCCTTATCCTATTTTGTAGCTCAGTGAAGGAAAAAAACTTTTTTTTTCTGGCTGCTCAAGTCCCCTATATTGCCTTTTGTATGTTTAAGGGGTGACATAGTCCATTTGTCTAGCCTGGTATCTGTGGTGCTACAGAGCACTTGTGCATACAATGCACTAAACCGTATATTACATTTCAGCTAGTGCATCAGTGTATTTTAGTTAAAAAAAAGTGGTCATCCTGATCCACCAAGCCTATTTTACACCGCCAAAATATATATTTGACATTTCTGCGGTGAAATAGAGAATCCGTGTAATTTTGGGGGAAAAACTGTATTACTTGTCCACAAAACAGTTCTGCATACACTGTCCAATGATATATTTTACATTTCTGCATGGAAATAGTGCTTCTTTGTTTTTATGAAAAAAAAAAAAACGTTATTCAAGGTCCACCAAACAGTCTGAAATACACATTACAACCACCTATTTTTTTTGCTGCTGTGAAATACAGCATAAGTGAATTTTCTTGACAAAAGAGTGGCAATCCTAATCCCCAATCTTGAAATACACCACTTAAATACCGATTTCACATTACAGCTGAGAAATAGTGAATTATTCTTTTTTGTGTGAAAAAAGCAATATTCTTGCTTCACAAAGCAGTTGTACATACACGGTATAACTACCTACCTTTAATTTACAGCAGTGAAAAACTGCATTTGTGAATTTTAGTGACAAAAGCCGTGACATAGTCCATTTGTCTAGCCTGGGCTCTGTGGTGCCACCGAGCACTTTTGTATACCATGCTCTAAACCATATATTCCATTTCAGCTAGTGCATCAGTGTATTTTAGTTAAACAAAAGTGGTCATCCTGATCCACCAAGCCTATTTTACACCGCTAAAATATATATTTGACATTTCTGCGGTGAAATAGAGAATCTGTGTAATTTTGGGGGAAAAACCGTATTCCTTGTCCACAAAACAGTTCTGCATACACTGTCCAATGACATATTTTACATTTCTGCATGGAAATAGTGCTTCTTTGTTTTTATAAAAAAAAAAAAAAACGTTATTCAAGGTCCACCAAACAGTCTGAAATACACATTACAACCACCTATTTTTTTTGCTGCTGTGAAATACAGCATAAGTGTATTTTCTTGACAAAAGAGTGGCAATCCTGATCCCCAATCTTGAAATACACCACTTAAATACCGATTTCACATTACAGCTGAGAAATAGTGAATTATTCTTTTTTGTGTGAAAAAAGCAATATTCTTGCTTCACAAAGCAGTTGAACATACACGGTATAACTACCTACCTTTAATTTACAGCAGTGAAAAACTGCATTTGTGAATTTTAGTGACAAAAGCCGTGACATAGTCCATTTGTCTAGCCTGGGCTCTGTGGTGCCACCGAGCACTTTTGTATACTATGCTCTAAACCATATATTCCATTTCAGCTAGTGCATCAGTGTATTTTAGTTAAACAAAAGTGGTCATCCTGATCCACCAAGCCTATTTTACACCGCTAAAATATATATTTGACATTTCTGCGGTGAAATAGAGAATCCGTGTAATTTTGGGGGAAAAACCGTATTCCTTGTCCACAAAACAGTTCTGCATACACAGTCAAACAACATATTTTATATTTCTGCATGGAAATAGTGCTTCTTTGTACTTTATAGAAAAAAAACATTATTCAAGGTCCACCAAACAGTCTGAAGTACCCATTACAACCACCTATTTTACATTGCTGCTGTGAAATACAGCATAAGTGTATTTTTTTGACAAAAGAGTGGTAATCCTGAACCACAGAGCATCTTGAAATACACTGCTTAAATACCAATTTCAGATTACAGCTGAGAAAAAGTGCACTATTCTTTTTTGTGTGAAAAAAGCAGTTGTACATACACGGTATAAATATCTAATTTAAATTTACATCAGTAAAAAAATGCATTTTGGAGTTTTATTGAAATAAGCTGTATTTTAGGCTGGAAAAACAGTTGTGCCTCCGTCGTTTAAATAATTATTTCCAATTTAGAACAGTCTAATACTGAATTTGTGAATTTTGGGCACAAATCCGTGTTCTGGTTCCCCAAATCTGGTGTCCATACATAGTTTAAATATCTACTTTTAATGTACAGCAGTTAAAAACTGCATTTTGGAGTTTTATCGAAAAAAGCCGTGTTTTAGGCCGAAAAAACTGTTGTGCATCCGTTGTTTAACTAATTATTTCCAATTTATAACAGTCTAATACTGCATTTGTGAATTTTGGTGACCAAATCCATGTTCTGGGTCCCCAAATCTGGTGTCCATACATAGTATAAATATCTACTTTTAATGTCCAGCAGTTAAAAACTGCGTTTTTGGGGTTTTATTGAAAAAAGCCGTGTTTTAGGCCGAAAAAAACAGTTGTGCATCCGGCGTATAAATAATTAATATCAATTTACAGCAGTAAAATACTTATTTTCTGTATTTTATTACAAAAATACTTGTTCTTGTTCCACAAACCCCTTGTGCATACAGCGTACACAATTTTATTTTTACATTTCCACATAGAAATTGAGAATCAGTGTATTTTGGGCACAAAAACCATTATTCTGGGTCCAAAGAGCATTTTTATGACACAGACGCTGCCTAAGCTAACGTAATTGTCGACTAGTGGCAGTTAAATTGACCCCGGAGAGAGACCAATCTTTCAGTTTGATGGGTGAATGCAAATAATGAAGAGAACATCAAATAAGGGACGTGGGCATAGTCGTGGTGGTATTGGTGGAGCTCCTGTTGCTGGGAGAGGATGTGGCCATTCAGTGCCAACTACCGCTCCAAGTCAAACACCTTCCTCTGGTGTGAGTAGGCGACAGAATCTGCAGCGTTATTTGATAGGTCCAAATGCCACTCTACGGATGGTGAAGTCAGAACATGTACAGGCAATAGTAGATTGGGTGGCTGAAATGTGCCTCCAGTTCCTTCACAGTATCTAACACCCAGTCCTCTGCAGAAGGCTCAGAGTTGGCACCTGTAGCTCATGCCCATCAGTCTTCCACCGCACTTCCTTGCAAATCAGCCAAGCAGTCAGAGCCCCAAATCATGCAGGAAAGCCTCATGCTTTCTGATAACTCTGTTGGCAGGGTTTCCCCGGCCCATCCACCTAGCCCTGCCCCAGTAGAGGAAGACCTTGAATGCACTGATGCTCAACCACTTTTGTTGCAGGATGAGGACAAAGGAATACTGCCACAAAATATTTCTGATGATGAAAAAACACAGGTGCCAACTGCTGTGGCATTCTGCAATGTGCAGATCGACGAGGAGGGCAGTGGTCATGAATGGGGGGAAGATGATGTGGATGATAATGAAGTCCTAGACCCAGACTAGACTGAAGGATGTGCTAGTGAGGCGTGCAGTTCTGAGGAAGAGGCGGTGTTCGCACAGAGGAAACAGCACAGCAAAGGAGGGGGCAGGGTGCAAAAGAGCAGCGGCTGTTCCAGAGACAGTACACCTGCTACTGTCCACCACACCCAGGGCCTGAGCACACCAAGGCCTGCTCCACGGAGTTAATTGGTGTGGCAGTTCTCCACACAATGTTCTGATGACAAGACACTAGTGGTTTGCATGTTGTGCCATCAGAGCCTGAAACGAGGCATAAACGTTCTTAACCTCAGCACAACCTGCATGACCAGGCATCCACATGCAAAGCATGAACTGCAGTGGAGTAAACACCTTTAAAACAAGGAACTCTCTCATGCTCCTCCTGCTCCCTCTTCTGCTGCTGGCTCGGCCTCTCCCTTCACTTCTAGCATCACCGTGGCACTTGGCGACCAGCAAACAGAGGATGTTCCACCAACACCACCACATACGACACCATCACCAAGCATCTCCATTATGTCACATGGCAGCATTCAGCTGTCCATCTCTCAAACATTGGAGAGAAGGAGGAAATACCCACCTACCCACCCTGGAGCCCTGGCCCTGAATGCCAGCATTTCAAAATTACTTTAAATAAATACTGTGATTCCGTCTGGTGGAGGCGGACTGTTTCAAACAGCTGATGGTGGTGGTTGTCCCACAGTATATTGTTCCCAGCCGCCACTACTTTTCCAGGTGAGCGGCCCCTTCCCTGCACAACCAATGTGCAACGCCATCTGTGGCAAGGTCCACATAACCACAGATACATGGACCAGTAAGCACAGCCAGGGCCGCTATATCTCTCTGACTGCACACTGGGTAAATGTAGTGGCGGCTGGGCCCGAGGCGGATAGCGGTTCGGCGCATGTCCTTCCCCCACCGAGGATTGCAGGGCATTATTCGTTGCTTCCTGTTGCTTCCTCCTCCTACTCTGCATCATCCTCCTCCTACTCCTCTTCTACCACCCCCACATCCGGTCATCGAAAGAACCTCCCCCCCAACTTCAGCACAGCCCGGGGTAAATGTCAGCCGGTTATTTTAAAACTCATGTGTTTGGGTGACAAACCCGACACCGCACAGGAGCTTTGGAGGGACATAGAACAGCAGACTGATGAGTGGTTGCTGCCGGAGAGCCTCAAGCTCGGCCTGGTGGTGTGCGATAATGGGCGAAATCTCGTTGCAGCTCTGGGACTAGCCGGTTTGACGCACATCCCTTGCCTGGCGCATGTGCTAAATCTGGTGGTGCAAAAGTTTCTTAAAAACTACCCAGACATGTCAGAGCTGCTGCTGAAAGTGTGCTCCGTCTGTGCACGCTTTCCGCGTTCTCACCCTGCTGCTGCTTGCCTGTCTGCGCTGCAGCGTAACTTCAGCCTTCATGCTCACCGCCTAATATGTGACATGCCCACCAGGTGGAACTCCCACTTACATATGCTGGAGAGACTGTGCGAGCAGCAGCAGGAGATAGTACAGTTTCAGATGCAGTATGCACAAGTCAGTCGCTCTGCGGATCAGCACCACTTCACCACCAGTGACTGGGCCTGCATGCGAGACCTGTGTACCTTGTTGCGGTCTTTGGAGTACTCAACCAACATGGCCAGTGCTGATGACGCCCCTTCTATGTCTTCTTGAAAAAAATAATACGGTGATGATGGAAGAGGATGCGGCACAGGAGGAATAGTAAGAGGGGGCATTTCACAGGGTTTCAGGCAGGTCATACAGAAGTGGCTCAGACGCTGGGATCCTGCACCAGCAGAGGCCAGGTACACATGTGGACAGCCAGGGCACACTTCTGGAGGAGGAGGTAGAGGAGGAGGAACCGATTTCACTGCAGGGTGGCACCCAACGCAGCTCAGGGCCATCACTGGAGCATGGCTGGGGGATACGGAGTACACAGACGATACACCACCTACAGAGGGCAGCTTATCATTACCTCTGGGCAGCCTGGCACACATGAGCAACTACATGCTACAGTGCCTGCACAACGACAGCAGATTTGCCCACATTTTAACTTGTGCTGACTACTGGGTAGCCACCCTGCTAGATCCCCAGTACAAGGACAACATGCCTACCTTAATTACCGCACTGGAGCGTGATAGGAAGATGCGCGACTACAAGTGCACGCTGGTGGACGCGCTCCTGAGGGCATTCCCAACTGACACGGGGGGACAAGTGGAAGCACAAGGCTAAGGCAGAGGCGGAGGAGGAAGAGGTCGTCAATGCAGCTGTGTCATGGCCAGCTCCTCAGACAGCACGGTTAGCATGGCCGAGCTGTGAAAAAGTTTTGTCGCCGCACCACAGCAAACTGCACCACCAGCTGATAGCGAACGTGTTAGCAGGAGACAGCATTTCAACAACATGGTGGAACAGTACATGTGCACATGCCTCCACGTACTGACTGATGGTTCTACCCCATTCAACTTCTGGGTCTCCAAATTGTCCACATGGCCAGAGCTTGCCCTCTATGCCTTGTAGGTGTTGGCCTGCCCTGCGGCCAGTGTATTGTCTGAACGTGTATTTAGCATGGCAGAGGGCGTCATTACAGACAAACCAATAAACTAAACTGTCAGAAGACCTGGACAAAATTCCTTTAGGGGTCTCTCTCTAACTAACAGTGTCTTAATATAAAAATATATCTTTATTAATTCTTGTTTAAAACTGAAAATTGAAAAAGAAATAAATGTATCTAAAAATATCAGTAACAGTGAGACCAATTTAATTAGTAGCTACTAGCGGTTGCTAGCGGAAACTAAGAGACTTGTGGTATCTGAACTATAATACAGTCACCCGCAGGTGCACTATTACTATAAATGATTAAGGTTACATAGTGTCAATGATTGGCACACTACTGCAATTTATAGGGGCATGTTAGATACTACCGTGTGCTGCAGGCTGAATTAGTTGTCTGTGGGAGTTGGGTGTTATCTTTATCACAGTGAAAGGTGCCACATTCTTTAACAGTCTATCTATGTGTGGCCTGCAATTTAGTTACAGGCCAAACACATGTATCAATTGTTTCAAAGAGCCTGGCGTTTGTTGTGAACCAGTAGGGGTCAAATTTAACCTCCATTGCAATGCAGCTTTAAATAACAGTCTTTTTGCGCGTGACCAATTTAATTTTTAGGTCACACACTTGTATCAGCCACCCTGGAAATTACTCACATTGTTACACACGCTGCAGCTCAGTTGAAAACTAAGTGGCTATTATACACTGACACTGTGTATCCCTTTTTCCCTCTCCACACACTCAAGCTCAGGCATACCAATCACACATTCAAAGCTGGTTTCCAATCATACACTTGTAACAATTTTTCCTTTAGATAGCCCTTGCACTACATTTATATTGCTCACTGTTAAACTGCCTAAAACGCTAATCGCTACACTATCTTACACCCTTCCCGACATGTTTCACCACTGTGTGGCTTCATCAGGGCAAGTGGGGTATAGCAGTGCGCGCGCATAATATTGGCCACATTTATCTAGTTCCTTTATCCTCCCTTCTTTTCGAGTATCCAATCCCGCTCCTGGATTCCTTAACTGACAGGTATTTTCTCCTATCCCATGCCGGCCCATAGATTTACCTAACTGGGTTATGGACTGAGAGGAGTTTCCTCCTATCGGGTGCGGGCGCGCACATATGTCATTGCGAGCCACAAGCTGCGCTTGCGATCCGACAGGTATTTGCTCCTATCGGGTGCGTTCGCGTACAAACGTCATTTCAAACTGCGCTCGCATCACTCCATCTGTCAGTCACTTAACCCTATCGTTCTCTTTCTAGTCATCTGTATCACCGCGGTATTACAGATGACTAGTTAGCGCGTCACCTGTTTGATTTTCATGCATAGTGGTTGTGTTGATGTTAATGGGAAGGACATGGATGAAACTATATTAACCCTATGAATATCCATTCCATTAGTTTAGGGAATAATTCAGATCGCAATAAGTTGCATTGATAGAATATGTAATATATCTAATATACATTCTTTATATCACAGTGTATTATTTTAATGGAGAGTAATTCTGATCGCAATACGTTATTTCAGTGGGATGTGTGATATATCTAATATACATGGTTCATATCGCTATGTGGTGTTTTAATGGAATATATGATATTTCGTTCGTCCATTTATGGACTGAACTATATATTACACCTTATTTTGTGCCATAAACCATGTCTACCCAGTGATCACACTATACTTCCCAGACCAAAATTCTTCTTTTCACAGTGATTTAAAATTGATACCAGTAACACTTTCTTTTATTCTTATATATCACCTTCTATGTCATCAAAATATGATCTCCTTTCTCAGAGCGGATGGGTATGGGAAGTACTATATATAAAATGGTCCTACTATAATTTTTCCTGTCACTTATTATCAGAATTGATAATTTTATTGTACTCTGTATTGGAACTTTATTTAAGCTTATATAAAGGCAGTATAGGATAAGCCTTCATTCAGGTCTTCAGGGCTTAGGGTTTGCAGTCTATAGATCCATTTGGCTGTCTCCTATAGTAATTTTTGATCCAAATTGCCACTTCTAGCACCAAATTTTATTCTTGTTAGTCCCCAGAATTTAAGGACATCAAGATTACTGTTATGGGTGTAGGTAATGTGTCAAGTGTAAAGCGAGGTGTCTTTTTTCTGTATTAATGGCACTAATATGCCCCGATATTTTAGTTCTTAAGCTGCTGTGTTGTTTTGCCCACATATAGCTTTGGGCACGTGCAGCAGGCCACATACACTATCCCGCTACTTCGACAGTTGAAAAAATCACTTATAGTATATTCGCTTGCTGCATTGGTGGGAGACATTAAACTCTTTAGACTGTCAAATGACCTCTACATTGTCTGGTTGTCAGGGACCTATATTTTGTTTCATCGCTTGCTGCATTGGTGGGAGCCATTAAACTCTTTAGACTGTCAAATGACCGCCCCATTGACTGGTTGTCAAGGTCCTATATTTTGTTTCATTGCCTGCTGTATTGGTGGGAGACATTAACCTCTTTTTACTGTCAAATGACGGCCCCATTGTGTGGTTGTCAAGGGCCTATATTTTGTTTCATCGCTTGTTTCATTGGTGGGAGACATTAAACTCTTTAGACTGTGAAATGACCACCCAATTGCTTGGTTGTCAGGGGCCTATATTTTGTTTCATCACTTGCTGCATTGGTGGGAGACATTAAACTCTTTAGACTGTCAAATAATCTCCCCATTGACTGGTTGTCAAGGTCCTATATTTTGTGTCATTGCCTGCTGTATTGGTGGGAGACATTAACCTCTTTTTACTGTCAAATGACGGCCCCATTATGTGGTTGTCAAAGGCCTATATTTTGTTTCATCGCTTGTTTCATTGGTGGGAGACATTAAACTCTTTAGACTGTGAAATGACCACCCAATTGTTTGGTTATCAGGGGCCTATATTTGGTTTCATCGCTTGTTTCATTGGTGGGAGACATTAAACTCTTTAGACTGTGAAATGACCACCCAATTGTTTGGTTGTCAGGGGCCTATATTTTGTTTTATTGCTTGCTGCATTGGTGGGAGACATTAAACTCTTTAGACTGTCAAATAATCGCCCAATTGTCTGGTTGTCAGGGGCCTATATTTTGTTTCATTGCTTGCTGCATTGGTGGGAGACATTAAACTCTTTAGACTGTCAAATGACCTCTCCATTGTCTGGTTGTCAGGGGCCTATATTTTGTTTCATTGCTTGCTGCATTGGTGGGAGACATTAAACTCTTTAGACTGTCGGTGCCGTGGCAGCATGACGTGATCACGTGACGTGCTGCGGCCCGCCCCCTCCACGCCCCTCCACGCCGGCCTCGGCCCTGGCTCCTCCATGCGCCTTCAGCTCCATCTCGGCACCCGAGAATGATCCAGCCCGCCTCCAGTTTGCCTCCTCGCTGAGCCTCTCGATTTCTATGGTGTCCACCGATCCCCCTCCGAAACGGCTCCTGGAAGTGCAGTGGACCAGCAACCGCGAGGTACCTGGTGGTGCGGTGAAGAAGCTGCCATCCCTGCGTGTTGGGTCCTGTCCTTCTGCTCTACTGGAAAGGGGTCGAGCTCATGTGTGATCGCTGGTGGAGCCCGCTCGTTGTTGCATCGGCTCACTTCTGCCTCCCCACACAGCTGTCAAGATATCCAGCTAGGACTACCGATCGATCCCCTCCCTGGGCAACCCCGATATTCAGCGTCCACGATCTGGATTG
Source organism: Bufotes viridis (assembly GCA_033119425.1). Lineage (NCBI taxonomy): Eukaryota > Metazoa > Chordata > Amphibia > Anura > Bufonidae > Bufotes > Bufotes viridis. The sequence continues at coordinate 246,732,837 of CM065593.1, read as the reverse complement.
AAGATCCATTGTCTACCATACGCCTGGACACGTGAGACTAATCTGCTCAGTCTGTATGGTGTGTTAATATTGTCAATATCTGTACTGATCACTTGAACTCTGCACACGGTATTTTGCAGAATGGGCAGCCCTGAATCTTCAGGCACACTATACTTCGTCTAAGGGAACACTGCCTAGTTTACATTTTGAAGCTATAGTTGGTGATTAACTACTTAATAGGCTGTTGTATCTAAAATATGCTGACGCTCGGAGCAAATTAAAATAACCAATATCCGGTGGTGGCAGAAGGAAAACAAGATGAAAACTTATAAAAAAAAAAATGCCCCCCAAAGCCCAAAATAGAAAATCACTGAGCGCCTCCTCACCGAAAGGAGGCACAATCCGCAATCCTATGACCCAGCTTGATAAGTATCTCAAGTCCCCCCTCCCCTCAGCAAGACCAGGAGCCATCAGAAACCGCCAATACAAACTGAGGGACGGGAGGAAATTGAGAGTGATTTAAATGGGGCAGGGGTAGATAACGTACAAGAGGTTGACAACCAAATGAGCAACATTGACTTGAAACTCGCCGGAATCCTAGACGCAATTAAAATCATGAATCAGTCAATAAATACCCTGACATCTACAGTGGCAGCGGTGCAGATAGACATCTCAATGATTGGAGACTATCTTAATAAAATAAGGCAGCATATTAGAGAGACAGAAACACACACTATGGAATTGCAGAAAGAAACCAAATGCATTAAAACAAGGATGGAGGAGATTGAAGCGGATAATAAAGCCCTGAAGGCTAAAATGATGGATTTGGAGTACAGATCCAGGAGATATAATATTAAATTGGTTGGTTTTCCGGAGGGGGTGGAGGGAGACGATTGTACAGGCTTTACACAAAAATGGCTAGTAGACAACCTCGCAACCGGAGAAACACCGTTAACATTTACAGTGGAACGAGCACATCGGATCTCCACAAGAAAACCACCATTGGGGTCCACCCCCCGGCCTATGCTTATTAGACTGTTAAGTTCTAAGGATCGGAACTATATCTTAAAAATAAAAAGAGATATGTCAGCGGTAAAATACAATGACAATAACATCGAGATATACCCCTATTTCTCAAAAGCCACGCAGGACAAAAGAAGAGAATATAAAGAAGTTAAGAGGAGACTAATACATGCAAATATAAAATACTCTATGATGTACCCAGCGAAACTATGCATTATCTATAAAGAAACAGTTCAATTCTTCTCTAACTTAACTGATGCTTCGGAGTGGATGGACTCTAAAGGACGAGGCGTGTTTCTTCGCCCACGGGTCAGTATAGGGGGATGGGAGAGGGGGGATGGTGGGTGGATTTTGAGGGGGGGGGCTTAGGGGCGGGGTGGGTATGGGGGCTGAGGGTGTCTCATTTCCGCTGGGGCCACTGGAATATGTCCAAAATATTATCCTGGAACATCCGGGGGTTTGTAAATGGAACTAAGAGGTGTACAATCTTTGACCTTATCTCTAGACACCTGCCCGCAATAGTGGCCCTATTAGAAACACATTTATCGTACAAAAAAAAGTGGGCCTCATATGAATACCATTCCTACTATTCTACATATTCTCGGGGTATCAGTGTCTATGTTCATAACCAATATGACCTAATAGAACAACTAATTGACCAGGAGGGTCGCTATATATTTCTTCACTGTCATTGGCTGGGTCATAGGAGCATCCTCACATTCATATACATTCCCCTTCCATTTTCTCCGGTCGTACTGAGTAAATTGATGGATTTTATCTCCACGAGATTGTTGGTGATGGGCGATTTTAATTCAGTTATGAACCAGAGAATGGATAGGAAATCGTTCATTACACACTATGAATCAAATCCGGGTTCTACCACACTAGAATATGCAGAGAAATGGCTCTGGCTGATGTCTGGCGATCTCTGTATGGTGATAAACAGGTCTATTCCTGCTTTAGTAATACATATAAGTCCATGTCCCGAATTGAACTCGCCCTCGCCAATACGGCGCTGTTGGATAGGATAAAAAAAATTAAGTACAAAACCCATTGTATCTCTGACCACTCCCCAGTACTCTTATTGCTTGATAATATGAACAAAAAATACATAAACAGGAGCTTTAAACAAAATCCATACTGGATAACAGTATTAGGGGAAACTGATAAGACCGACACTGAAATCGAACACTTCTGGATTATTAACATCGAATCCACACATATACACATGGTTTGGGATTCGTTGAAGGCCTTTCTTCGTGGCTTATATTCCTATCAAATAAATAAAAAAAGAAAAGCTTTGCGCAAACACAAAAAAACCTAGAGGATAAAATTAGCTATTTATAACTAGGAATAATACAGGTAAATACGCCAGAAAGACAACAGCAATTAAAAATTTAGCGAGAGGAATATAAACAATATCTATATAAAAAAGCCCAAAATAAAATCTTTTTCCAGGGCCGGAAAAACTTCAGTGAATCCGGGAAACCCAGTAGGTTACTGTCTACATTAATTAAGAACCAAAGAGGAAGCAATAAAATAAACTGTATCAGGTCCCGTTCGGGGATAGTACTGCGCGACTCTGAGGGTATTCTAAAGGAGTTTACTGAATACTTCTCCGGGTTATACCAGGCAGGAACCGTTAACCTAGAAGAGGAAATGGATAACTATCTAAATAACATAGAGATCCCGGAGTTTGATACTCAGGACATTGAGTGGCTGAATAGACCGATTCAACTAACGGAGCTACAGTCCACGCTGAGATACATTAAGGGTAATACATCCCCCGGGGTCGATGGCTTCCGATTCGAGCTATATCGTAGGCATGAGAAAGTGATGCTCCCTTTATTATTAGAGGTTTTGAATCAATCCTGGACAGTGGGTTTGTTACCCCCGTCCCTGATGGAGGCAATCATCACATTAACTTACAACATCATACCGTCCGATCTCTCTGTTGAATACAGATTATAAAATTCTCGCTAAACTCCTGGTAACTGGTAATTCACAAAGTTATACACGATGACCAAACTGGTTTTATCCCCAAAAGGAACATACAGGATAACATAAGGAGAGCATTCTTAAATATTCAGATGGGGGAGGGGGAGGACTGCTCCATCCTGTTCTTGGACGCGGCCAAGGCTTTCGACAGGGTGAAGTGGCCCTTTCTTTGGAGAGTGATGAATCAAATTAAATTAGGGAGCTATTTTTCTGGGTGGGTCCAGATCTTATACTGGAGTCCCATCTCTAGAATCTGAATTAATGGGGGATACTAATCAGCCCTGTCTTTGACACGAGGAACACGACAGGGATGTCCCCTTTCCCCAATGCTCTTCGCACTCTTCCTCGAACCCTTGGCATGCAAATTTAGAGCAGATGAGGCAATAGCGGGCTTTGGATGCGAGGACAATCTAGATAAAATAAGTCTATATGCCGATGACATCTTACTGTATTTGAAAGAAAGATATGCTAGCCTGCCCAGACTCATGGATAACATAGATTAATTTGGACAACTTTCAGGTTATGAAATAAACTGGGAGAAATCCAAGTTCCTCCCTTTAAAACGCCCAGTCCCCACCAGCTACAAATTCAATGTCTGTATATTGGATCCAGCGGACTCCCTGCCATATTTGGGCATCTACATTGGGAACCGACTGGAACACTATACAAAACTGAATATCTCTCCTATGATATGCAAAGTAAAAGAAAAAATTATGACCTGGTTAAAATTTCCCCTGTCACAAATTAACCGCATTGCCCTTATAAAAATGACTCTACTCCCAATGATACTGTATGTACTGAACGCAAGCCCAATAATGATTGAAGATATGTTCTTCAATAAATTAGAGAGTTTGTTTGATGAGCTAATTTGGGTCCGGAAACGGGTCGGAATTAAAATACAGTACTTATATAACGGTGAAGAAGAAGGAGGACTTTCTCTCCCTTTTCTGAAAGGATACTACGTTGCTGCACAACTCAGATGGTGTATAAAGAACAGGAAGAGTAAAAGCGTTAAGCTACTATTTGGGAACCATCTGGGGCCCCATGAGGACATCTTCCACATTCGCGAAACAGGTATTGTGGAGAAGAAGGTGGAAGAATGCCCATTTAGTAAAATGCTCAGGGGAATTTGGTACCAAACGAGGCTCATTGCTAGAATATCAGAAGCAGTTCAATTCACCCCGATTTGGAGAAATGCTAATATACCACATATTGGCAAACTAGTGGATATTCAATACTGGGAAAAACTGAGGTCTCATTAATTGCACAGGTTTTCTCTAGGAGGCAGATCAGATCACTATCTGAAATACTTCCCGACACAACAGTTAGATTTACTGATTATTTTTGTTATAAGAACAACTACGACACGCTACAAAATACACCGACAATAAGAACTACTTCACTATTGTGCACAACACCTTCCTGGATTTTTGTTACGAAACAACACTAAATAGTCCTAATGTATCCAAGATCTATGCAAAGTTAAAACACGAGTATATTAAACACATCACATTTAAAAGCGAAGCTAAATGGGAAAGAGATCTGCAATGTAAGGAACACATTCCATGGGTCTCTATCTATGGGAATATTAAAAAGTCCACAGTTTCACGTGCACATATGTGGACAGTTTTAAAAATGATTCACCGTCTTTACTACACCCCACTATTAATATCCACTATCTATAAAAACAGAGAACAGAGGTGCTATAAATGTCAGATGGTGGGAGGGGACTATAAACACCTATTGTGGGAATGCCCAGGCGTCAGGAAATACTGGTCCAAGGTCTTAGGGAAAATACAGAGTTGCTCTACTCTAAAATATGATATCTGTATTGAATATGCAATCCTGGGCAATTTTCCAGACTCAGAAAAAAGAAGCAATTACTATGGCTCAGAGGGATTACGCTCGCTAAGATCATCATCGCGAAGCACTGGGGTTCTACCAACACCCCCGCCTTCCAGGAATGGAAGGAATATATGGACAGGGTAAAATATTATGAACTTGCCCTTGCCCAGACAGAAGGGAGGAAACTGAAATGGTCAGAGATATGGGGTAATTGGAACTAGGAATCACCCGAGGGAAGATAGCGGCCTCCTAGCGGCAATGAGGTTAGGGGAGGGATTGGGGTTTATGGCTTTCGGGGAAACGCCTCAGTTGGTAGGGTTAAGATAAAATAATGTAATGCGTATCTATTTATATACCCCTGTACACTTTGGCTTTTCCCTCTTTGTTTTTGAAATAATAAAACATAAATAAAAAATAAAAAATTAAAAAACTCTTTAGACTGTCAAATGACCACCCCATTGTCTGGTTGTCAGGGGCCAATATTTTGTTTCATCGCCTGCTGTATTGATGGGAGACATTAACCTCTTTAGACTGTCAAATGATCGCCCCATTGTCTGCCCCATCTTGGCTGTGATGACAACTTCAACACCCATGTATGGTTGCCATGGCCCTGAGTCTGTGAATGAGGCCTGCGGCACTGCAGGCAGACATGAATTCTTTTTGGCTGTGATGAGAACTTCAACTTGCATAGCATTCACACCTGACGACACCCCAACCTCCTATTCCACCTCCTCCTCCAAGTTGCCAATTGATATTGGTTAATTTTTTATTTATTTTATTTTAAGTCATTTCCCTATCCACATTTGTTTGCAGGGGATTTACCTACATTTTGATGCCCTTTGCAGCCCTCTAGCCCTTTCCAGGGCTATTTTACAGCCTTTTTAGTGCCCAAAAGCTTGGGTCCCCATTGACTTTAATGGGATATGGGTTTGGGGTCAAGTTCAGGTCGAGTTCGGATCCCGAACCCGAACATTTTCGTGAAGTTCGGCTGAACTTCTCGAACCCGAATATCCAGGTGTTCTCTCAACTCTATTCGGGATTAGATTTTTAAACATGAAATCTATTTAGAAACTCGGTTCTGAAGTCTGCTTCAGTACCAAGATACCAGTCTTTACCAAAGCCAATTCTGGATACCAGTTTTAAAATGGTTTTCAAGTTTAACAATCACGTGCCAAGTGGATCTCTGTACAGCATTAAAGTTTGTAGCAAAGCGACTTTGGATCTTGAATCCAAAGCTTGCTTCGTTCATCCCTACTCTTTCCACACACCTCCTTTCCTCATCTTACTTGTCCTAGCTTTTTATGACTACTCAGGCCAGTCATTACACTTCTGAATGCTGTTTATCAATATTGGTATTCGGCTGAAAATGTCATTTCTTTGTAAGTTTTTATATGCAAAATAAAGAACTCTAAAAAAAAAAAAAAATGTTAATGATGCCAGCTAGAGATGAGCGAATTGAAGCTGACAAAGTGGAATTCAATCCGAATTTCAGTAAAAATTCGATTTGCACCAAAGCCGAATTTCCTCGCGATTCGTGGTAACAAATCGCATTTTTTCCTAAAATGGCCGCTACATGTGTGAGGACATGGGGCAAGGAACTCTGGGAAGGCGGGATCACCCATACTGACATGCATGCAGCCAATCAGCAGCCAGCCCTGTGGTGTCACAGCCCTATGAATAGCGGCAGCCATCTTAGATTCTGCCATTTACCAGCATGCTTAGGACAGGAAGAGACATGTCTGCAGGCACTGGGAACAGTGATAGGAAAGACTTGATTGTGGTGAAAAAAAAATGATTTACAAGTGCAGGGAAAGATTACTCAAGGTGTAGGGAAAGGATAGGGAGGAATCATTCCACCAGCATTTGTGTTGAACAGGGTTCAGTCAGGGAGGTGACAGCCTGGGTAATAGGAACAATCCGATTACACCTTGCTGCACTGACTGGGGATCCAAATTGCCATTATATAGCTCTGTAATTCCAGCAAACCTGTCTTATTAGGGTGCAAGTGCTGTTTGATACAGGCATTAACAGGGTTTATTATAAGAAAATATTTCTATGTTTTATTTGCCCTTGTATGGTGCAGTTATATGTTCTAAAGTATTTTTTGGCTTGTATTAATGGGTAAAAAAGTGCTTATTAGCCTTTGTGTGGTGAAGGGCGAAAATGTCAGCCCTTTTTGTCGTGTAGTAGTGGCAAAAGTAAAATATATTTACCGCTCAGCAGTGCAGTTATCTGTTTTAAAGCCATTTGAACATTTGCCGCTCATCGGTGCAGTTATCTGTTTTAAAGCACTTTTTTCTGTGTATTAGTTGAAAAAGGAAAAATATCTTTGCTGTTCAGCGGTGAAGTTATCTGTTGTAAAGCCCTTTTTTTCGTGTATTAGTGGAAAAAGGAAAAAAAATATTTGAAGCTCCACGGTGCAGATATCTGTTTTAAAGCCCTTTTGCCATGTATTAGTGGCAAAATAAAAATATATTCGCCGTCCAGCGTTGCATATATCTGTTGAAAACCCTGTTGTGTAAAAGTAGAACAAAATTTGGGCCTAATTGACGTTCTGCTGTGCTGTGATATATTCTGAGGCCCTGTTTGACATGTATTAGTGGCGGAAAAAAAATATATTCTCCGTCCGGTTGTTGCATATAGTTGTTGAAAAGCCTGTTGTATAAAAGTAGAACAAAATTTGGGCCTAATATCCGTTCTGCAGTGCAGTGATATATTCTGAAGCCCTGTTTGCTGTGTATTAGTGGCGAAATGAAAAATATTTAATCTATCTAACATTGGATTATTTGACCTAACAGTATGTCATACAGAGAAGTGTCAAGGCCCTGCACATTGGAGTGGCAGAGGCGTAAATGTTTCTTGCACAGGCAGTGGTCACAGCAGAGTAAGGTGGGATGTCAGCAGGGGTCGCAGTGAGAGGCCTGAGCTTGCGGTGTCATCTAGCAGTCATGTCTTGACCAGCAACCCAGCGGTTCTTTAATGGTTGACTCGGTTATCCACTTTGTCCCAAGTGATATCAGACAACCCAGCCAAGAGTCGGTGGGTTCCTCTGACACAACACTTAGTTGGCATGGCCCAGGAGCAGGCCCTGTGCATTCACCTGTCCTCAATCTTCCCAGCCAGGTTCTGGAGGAGACATCCGCAGCGTCCGCCACTAGGCGTGCAAGTACTAATGAGGAGAGTGGCATGGGAGCTGGTGTTGCGAGCGGTCAGGCTCCCGACCCAGAGACGGTTGACGTGCCGTGCAGACAGTACTTGATGATGCTGATCGCACTTAGGATCTGGGTGATAAAGGTGCTTCATTATCATCGGGAGAAGAGGGTGGCAGCTTGCCCGTGAGCTAGCGGCTGAGCCAGCAAGTCGCTAGCGTGGCCGGGAGTCCGCAGGATGACAGCAGTGGGAGGTCGGTAGTGAAATGTGCCTGGGGTGGACCACCCACTTCGCAGGAGCCTACCTGCCCGGGAAGTAGCAGTGCACGGGTTTACGGAGGCAAGGGCAGTAGCAGTAAGTCAGTGTGGAGTGTTAGAGGTAAAATCATCTACTTGGGGGCGTGGCAGTTTTTTGTTAAGCCGCCAGAGAAGGTGAACATGGCCATATGTAGAATATGTGGGAAGACAGTGAAGAGTGGCCAGGGTGCAAATGTTGGCACCTCGGCCCTGCATCAACATATGCAATGTCACCATAAAGTGGCCTGGGAGAACCGTAGCTCAGATCTGGTGGTCCAGCCTGCCGGAGCATCCGCTGCATCACCCAGTGGTACGCACCTGGTTTCAGGCAGTCAAGGTTCCATCACCTCAGCCTAACGGAGCTGTCTGTCCTTCCCACTGTCTGTTGGTTCTTATGCTCCAGCTGCTCCTCCTCCCACTCCTCATCAGTCATTAAGTCAGCAATCAATCACCGAAGCGATTGCCAAGAGACAACAGTATGCGTGCACGCATCCAAAGGAATGTGCTCCTGTCCAAGTTGCTGGTGCTGAAGTCCCTCCCTTTCCAAGTGGTGGACTCTGCACCTTTAAGAGAACTTATTGCTTGTGCTGAGCCGAGGTGGAGAGTCCCAAGCCAATCATTTCTTTGCCAAAAAGGCAGTACCAGCCCTACGCACACATGTAGAACCGAAGGAGCACCGAAGAGCCGACGTGTGGAGCTGTAACTACGGGCAGAGACAATATAATCCTTTACAGCCCACTGGGTGAATGTGGTTTCTGCACAGCTACACCAGCAACTTGGCCAGGTCACGCTGCTTCCGCCTCCACGTTGCCACGCCGTTGGTCCTGCGAAAATGTCCACCTCTACTGCATTGTCCTCCACCTGGTCCTCAGCCTCCACTGCAGCGACAATTCACAGGGGATCTCTAGCATACCAAATGTGCATAACGGCGGTGTCACACTGTTCTGCACCTCATTTCCCTGGGTGAACAGAGTCACAAAGTGGAGGAACTGCTCCGTGTCCTTTTTCAAGAACTTGAATCCTGACTTTCTCCGTTGCAACTCAAAATCGGAACCATGGTGACTGACAATGGGAAGAACATTATGTTGGCGCTTCGTCAAGGAGTGCTACGCCATGCACCCTGCATGGCACACGTGTTCAGTCTGGTTGTCAAGCTGTTCCTGAAGTCTTCCACCCATCTGCAAAACCTCCTTAAAATGGCCAGAAAACTTTGCATGCACTTCAGCCACTTGTACACCGCACAGCACATTTTGCATGACACCTGCCGTTTGCTCAGGCCCTTTGAGGATGCCATGTTATTTGTAAGTCACCAGGACTACGGGATGAACAATGTAATTCCACTGCTTCATGTCCTGGAACAGATGCTGGTAAATCTGGCTGGTCAGGGGACTGGAGATGTGGCGCATAGATCCCATGGAATGTGTAGCGATATGGGTAGTTTTTCTACATAGGTGAAAGGAGAGGAGGAGTAGGAGGAGTAGTAGCCAGAGGAGCTACAGCGCGATGAGACCGAGGACCCAGACACACCGTGGCACTATGCAGTGGAGATGACGGCAGGGAGTCCCTCCGAGTCACTTGCACAAATGGCCTGATGCATGCCCACTTGCTTGCGTAGTGACAGCCGAATTGTCACCATTCGGCAGAGGGTTGACTTCTGGCTCTCCACCTTGTTGGACCCTCGATGCCAGTGCAAAATGGGGGCATTTTTTACACCCGCTGAGAGGGAGGACAAACTGAACTACTATCAAAACATCCTATGTAGTTAGTTGGCCGCTGCCTAACTGCGCCATTGTCCATCCACTTGCAGGTCCGACCGGGGGTGCCCTCTGCGTTCACATTCCACTGCCATGGCTGCTGGGGATTGGTGGTGTGGTAGGAGTAGTACCAGCTCTATCAGCAGCAGCCTGAGTCTAGAGTAGCTGATGAGAAGCTTTCTTCACCCACATGGTAAAGAAAGTATTCACCAGCAGCAGCATCAGCAGCTAGACCTGGAGAAGGACCTGAACCAGCAGGTGGTGGCTTACTTGGACAGCACCTTGCCACCCCACATTGAAGATCCGCTGGACTACTGGGCAGCCAAACTGGATATGTGGCCACAACTAGCAGAGTTTGCCCTTGAAAAGCTGTCCTGCTTGGCCAGTAGTGTGGCATCAGAGCGGCAGTTTAGTGTGATGGGGGCCATAGTTACACCAAGAAGAACTCGCCTGTCCACCCAAAATATGGAGAGACTGACCTTTGTCAAGATTAATCAGGAGTGGATCAGCCAGGATTTCTACCCACCAATGCCTGAAGCATTAGATTAGATAATTAATACTGCCTCACCCAGAGCTTGACAATAGAGACCAGTTTTTCTGGCTACCTGCCTCAGCTTCTATTCTGATGCTGGCAACCGCCTGATGCCAAACATCTGATGCTAAGTGTTCTTCTTACACCCATCATCGTCAGTGGGTACTGTTATTGCCACTCACCTCCACACTCTGTTGTCGTTGCACTCTGAGGCCTCTTCTTGATGCTGCTTTTGCCGCCACCTCCTCACTCTATCATTGTGGCACTCTGTGGTCTCCGGATGCTGCTGCCACCTCCAGACTCTGTCATTTTGCCACCCTGTGACCTCTGGATGCTGCTGCCACTTCCAGACTCTGTCATTGTGCCACTCTGTTGCCTCCTCATGCTGCTGCCAACTTCACACTCTGTCATTGTGCCGCCCTGTGGCCTCCTCCTAATGCTGCTGCTGCCACCATCAGACTCAGTCATTGTGCCACTCTGTGGTCTCCTGATGCTGTTGTCACCTCCAGACTCTGTCATTGTGCCATTCTGTGACCTCCTGATGCTGCCGCCATCTCCACACTATGTCATTGTGCCACTCTGTGACCTCCTTATGCTTCAGCCATCTTCAGACTGTCTCATTGTGCCACTCTGTGACCGCCTGATGCTGCCGCCACCTCCACACTCTGTCATTGTGACACTCTGTGACCTTCTTATGCTGCTTCCACCTCACCACTTTGTCATAGGGCCACTCTGTGGACTTCTCATGCTGTTTCCACCCTTCTCACTTCATGACTGGGCCACTATTTTGCCTTTTTGGCTTGGCTGACATCATCTTTTATGTGACCCTTTTTCTGATCTGTCAGAAGGAAGGAAAAATTAGACACACAACGGATACTCTCTGTGTAGCAGCTGTAAGGCCTGTATGGTCCCTGTATCATAATTGGCTTGTGATTTGGTAGCCAAAAGTAGGAGTGGTCCAAACTAAGAAAGAGAGGGGCACTCACTATATGGGTCAACCAGGAACAGCAGATATTCAGCTCAATTATACTAAAAACCAATTTATTGATATATAAAAATATATCAATACAATCCATATACTTTCATGCAACTTGTAGCCAAAACATATAATCCCATATACTCTCATTCGACTTGTGGTGTATCCATGACATATAGCAGCTTAATGATATCTCAAATAGCAGCCTTATTATATACAGCTGTAATGGCAGCAATGTATTGGCGCCCGGTAGCTACCTCTTTATAATAAACTGCACCATATGCTATGGTGTGACAACAGGTTGAAGAAAAAATGACATCCAATATAGCACTGTTCACACTAAGCAGCACTTGACAGCAGCAAATTTCACCGCGTTTAACCACTTGAAGACAACAGGTTTATACCCCCCTAGTGACCAGGCCCTTTTTTACAATTCTGCACTACACTACTTTCACCGTTTATTGCTCCGTCATGCAACTCAACTTACCAACCAAATGACTTTTACCTCCTTTTCTTCTCACTAATAGAGCTTTCATTTGGTGGTATTTCATTGTTGCTGACATTTTAACTTTTTTTTATATTTTACTTTTTTTGACGAAATTTTTGCAAAAAAACGTAATTTTTCGCTTTCTGTTGTAAAAATTTTCAAATAACACTACATTTCAATTTAAATTTTTCTCTAAATTTATTGTTCTACATGTCTTTAATAAAAAAAAATGCACTAAGTGTATATTTATTGGTTTGGGTAAAAGTTATAGCGTTTACAAACTATGGTGCAAAAAAGTGAGTTTCCGCACTTTGATTTTCTGAGCACCTGTCCTGTTTCCTGACGCACTACAATGCCCAGACAGTAGAAACACCCTATAAATGACCCTATTTCGAAAGTAGACACCCTAAGGTATTCGCTAAGGGCATAGTGAGTTCATGGAATTTTTATTTTTGTCACAAGTTAGCGGAAATGGAAATTTCTTTTTTCAAAAATTTCATTTTCCGCTAACTTGTGTCAAAAAATAAAAACTACCATGAACTCACTATGCCCCTTAGCGAATACTTTGGGGTGTCTACTTTCTAAAATGGGGTCACTTGTGAGGTTTTTCCACTGCCCTGGCATTTGAGGGTCTCCGCAATCATTACCCGTATGGCCAGAATTAGGAGTTTTTGCTATTCTCCTTATACTGACCATACGGGTAATGAGAATTTTTTTTTCCATTCAGCCGCTGGGCTGAAAGAAAAAAGTGAACGCCACAGATTTCTTCATTCACATTGATCAATGTGGATGAAAAAATCTCTAAAAAATGTGCAAAAAAAAAAAAAAGAAAAAAAAGAGGGGAAAGCTGTAAAGCTGCCTCATTCACACGTCCGCAATTCTGTTCCGCAAAATTTTGCAGAACGGAATTGTAGATACATTCAATTCTATGGGGACAGACTTTGTCCCGCTCGGATCCGGAATTGCGGATCTGCACTTCCGGATCCGCAAAAATATAGAACATGTCCTATTCTTGTCCGCAATTGCGGACAAGAAAAGGCATTTTCTATATAGTTCTGGCAATGTGCGGATCCGCAAAATGTGGAAAGCACATTGCCGGCGTCCGTATTTTGCGGATCCGCAGATCCATGGATCCGCAAAACACATACGGACGTCTGAATGAGCCTTACAGGGGGGTGATTAGTGACAGGGGGGGTGACAGGGGTGATCAGGGGGTGACATGGGTGATCAGGGGTTAATCAGTGATGGGGGGGGTGTGTAGTGATTGGTGCACTTTACGTATGTTTGCCCTGGTGGTCCCAGACAAATGGACCACCAGAGGAGCAAACAGCAGGCATATCAGACGCTGTTTACAAAACAGCGTCTGATATGCGTTTTAAATGCGTTTTTATTCGCATCTACAGCCTGCCAGCGCATGATCAGCGCTGGCAGGCTGTAGTTTTCGTTGTCCCGAGTACGATCACATAAAACGCGAACGCGCGTTGCGCGCGCGTTCATGTGAAATCTCAGGTCTCACGAGATGACGCCGATAGGCGGCAGTGAGACCTGAGAGAGCCGCCGCGCTGACGCCCATCGTCCTTCTATATAAATACTTCAGTCCCCTTTCACCATTAGTGCCAAATGTCCTCTATATTGTTATTAAGTGCACCATATGTGTCCATTTAATACCAAGTATGCTCCCAGCCACAAATTGCAAGTTAATACCGAGTATGCTCCTCAGCCACAAACTGCAGGTTTCCACTTCTCACAAGGAGCTTTATATAGGGAGTGGGTACAAAACACAGTAGACATGCTAATGTTCCGTTCACATGTTATCTCTGTTTTGGATCCACTCCTGTTTTTTTTTGGCATTAGCAACACTGATTACTGACCAAATGCTGAGCGATTGAAGGTGGATGCCCCACAGACAGAATTCATTTTTAGAATTCATTATTTGTGGGTTATTATTCTGATGAATCAGAGAATGGGCAAAATAATCAGTGACATCAACACAAACTTATTGCTGACACCCTCTACACTCTGTCGGGGGGCTCTACTTGCTTAAGAGTTTAGTAGAACAGAATCTGTAGACAACTATGTGTAAACAGCTGACGAAGGTGTAAAAGGAGTGTGGTTCTTCTTGGTGCTAACATCAACCTGTAAGGCTGAGTTCATTTGCCCCTGTGACTGCCTAAATAAGTGAAGTGTGCAGTGATTCTAAGGCTACATGCACACGACCGTTGGTGTTTTGCGGTCCGCAAACCGCGGATCCTGCAAAACACGGAAGCTGCTCCGCGTTCCGTTCAGAAATTTGTGGAACTGAACGCGGACCATTATAGAAATGCCTAGGACATAGGACATGCTCTACTTTTTTTATGGGGGCACGGAACGGAACAACGGATGCGGACAGCACACGAAGTGCTGTCCGCATCTTTTGCAGCCCCATTGAAGTGAATGGGTCCGCGTCCGAGCCGCAAAATATGCAGCTCGGACGCTGACCCCAACAACGGCTGTATGCATGAGGCCTTTGAGTATTTTCAGTATTTTGTCACTACCAAAGCAGACTCCCTATGTATGTTACTGCAAGGCACAGTGTTCTACACCACTATAAAGGTTCTCAACAGCCAGGAATTAGCAGTTTTTAAAGTAATTCGCCACAAATATATTCAGGTCGAAACAAATTTTTCCCCAAACATTTGGCAAACTGGCGAATCAAATTTTTGAAAAATTCGCTCATTTCTAATGCCAGCACTCAGAATACCTACATACATTTTGTGTGTATATGGTGTGGAGGCCTGCTGAGACCATAAGAAGGAACAAAGTTGTCTATAACCTTTAATAAACACAAAAAGATAAGTGAACAGTATGCTGTATGTTTTCTTAAATATGTTCATATTCCTTCTCCTCTCTCCACATTTGCTGGATAAAAGAAATGTAATGTGTAATTTTCTATTATGAGTTGTAGGTTTTATCCTGCTTCCATTTTTCTTCCTTTCTCTTTGTTGTGCTAACTCTTACACTTTGAGTTATGGAAATATAAGATGATGAAGATAAAGCAATTCTATGTATTATGATTTGGGAATTACTTTCTCCAAGACAACAAAGCAGTGAATAGATAAAAGCAATTTTAGAAATAACCTAGCTTTCATTAAAAAAAATCATACAAGGGCATCCATATTAAAATGAAACACACAATCTCTGAAAGATGAACATTGATTAATTAATCTTTATAATTGTAAGCATTGTATAATGTTTGATTGGATGATAACCATGCTAGCAATACAGACATCATATGAAAAAAAGCAATGGGCTCTAGAAAACTTTGCTTCTATAATATATCATTAGCCGTCCACCTGGATACCACCACTCTGACCCCTGGGTATGCCATCTTGTCCCCTGGGTATGCTACCACTCTGTCCCTTGGGTATGTCGCCACGGTCCACTGTGTATTACCACTCTGCTCCCTGTATGAACATTGTGAAAAAAAATTGAGTGGGCTCTAGAAAACCCTTGTTGGTTTTTTCCATTATCCATAAGGCAATAAAATATAAAATGCAGAAGCATTTGCAGGTTGATAATCCTCCTCTGGTACTCCTAGGACTGTTGTTTCACTATATCTATTATACTGATGGCATATTTGTGGAACAATTTGAGACAACTAGAGTTTCTACACTTTTTCTGACTTCCCAGAGTGGCTTACTGAGAAGCAGCAGATCTTAGTAGGAAAGCAGTGGTAGTCTATGGGCATGCATCCTGAGCCACTTAGGTAAATATGGTGTAGAAGTTTATTCCATCTTTAGGATTAGTAAGTGTCGGCCTCTGTATCCACATACACATACTGACCTTCAGATAGTGATAGATCCCTCAATTGTGACAAATGTATTGATATTCAGCTTCAATTTGTGGCGGCTTCATTTCATTATGATGGTTACACAAATGGAGGTGCTCAGCATTCTTTCATCTGCATTGTGTTGTTGCCAGTTTGTTCTGTCATAATTGGCTTTGGGACATTTAGCATCAGCTTATTCTTCTGTTATTTGCAGAAATTTTGAACATGAAATTGTTTATAGAATATATATGAAACAAAGTAATATTTTTTCATCTGCAGTGACTTCACCAACCACTCACCATGTGACCTTTGGTATTCAGATAACAGAGTGATATGACATCGCTGGGCTAACAATATGAATAATGGTGGAATTTGTATTGTTATTGCAACAGCTCCTTCGCTGAGTGTATGCACATGTATTACATTGCTGTCTCTAGATGATATTGTCGTGCCCATGGCAATCAATCAGACCTCAGCTGGGCAACAAAGACCATTTTATTTCAGACCATTTTGTTAAATCTGCTTCTAGAAATGCAGTTTACAGAGCAGATACTTGAGATGTATAATTTACTCACTGTTCCCATATATTGTATACATGTTGGTGACATAAATATTGGGACACACCTCTTAATCATTGAATTCAGGTGTTTCATTCAGTCCCATGGGCACAGGTATGTACAATCAAGCACCTGGACATGCAGTCTGCCTTTACATTTGTGAAAGAATCTCTTATTCTAAGGCTAGGGCTAAATGGCGACATGTATCAATAATTTTTATAATGATAGTCAATGGTGTTGCACTGTGACATGCAACTTACAGTTGATCACAGAATATCTACAATGAAAAACACCTCATCAACTGACTCGGTGGCATCATATTACAGTGCCATTCCTAAATTCACTGAGTTCTGTAGGTTAGGGCTACACAGTGACATGTATATGGCGATAATAAGTAGCGCAACAAAAAGTGTACAATTACACTGTGACATGTCACGTGACATTCATGTTGCACCAATTTCATGCAACACTTTTTGTAATAACAGTCAAAGCTGTAGCACTGACACGTGGCATCCAAGTTGGATTTTTGTGTGACTGACTATGCAGCTATATAGTGTAGTGGTTAAAGTTCTGGGCTGTGATTCAGAAGCTGTGAGTTCAAATCCTGTTGCAAACTTTTTCAGAAATAGAGGTTAAATTAGATTTATATATTTTATATTTATTTGTATGAAATGTATGGCACAAAATAAATGTGTAATTACTAAAAAAAATATAAATGCATAATATGTGGGAAACTGCTACTGATATTTTAGCCATAATATATTTACATATATTATAATATATTATAAATGTATAATAATATGTCTAAATATATTATGGCTAAAAAAAAAATATATATATATATATATTATTATTATTTTTTTATTAAGTTAAGCCTCTATTTCTGAAACAGTTTGCGACAGGATTTTAACTCACAGTTTCTGCATCACAGGCCAGAACTTTAACTACTACACTATTTAGCTGCATAGCCAACCACACAAAAAAAGAAAATATGAGACTTCTACTGTATAGGAATACTTATTAGTAGTTTCTTTCTTTCTTTCTTTCTTTCTTTCTTTCTTTCGTCACTTGACAAAGGCTCTGCGTAGCCAAAACACGTGTCGTCTGTTCCTCTTTCATCTGGCAATAAATGAAAGTTTTTTGGCTGATTATTACTGTGAGTGCCGACCCTTTACCTTACCTTATCTTGGAGTTTGCCTGCTCTCAGTGCGTGCACCGCCATCTGCGAGGACGTTGAGTGCCGACAGCTTTTTCCTTTAACTTTAAGCATAACCTGTCACCCATGATGCAGGGTGCTGGGAACTGTTGCTACCTGCTAATGGCTGTACTCACTGTCACCGGATGTTTTGATCAGCATGATGGGGAGATGAAGAGGTGGCTGTGCAGGGATCCGGAGTGACGCGGGTCATTTTGAAAAGGTTGCCTGACTAATAATTAGAGATAGATATGAAATAGCATGTTTTTATTGATGCCAAACTGTTTCTTCTCTGCTGGATTGTAGTGTTGCCTAAGAATGGCTTTACACTATGTATGGGAGATCTGCATACAGATACCTCATTAGGGTACTTTCACACTGGCGTTTTGAATTCCGTTTGTGAGATCCGTTTCAGGGCTCTCACAAACGGTCCAAAATGGATTAGTTTAGCCCCAATGCATTCTGAATGGATAAGGATAAGGATCCATTCAGAATGCATCAGTTCGGCTCCGTTCCGCCTCTATTCCATTCTGGATGCGGACACCAAAACGCAGCTTGCAGCATTTTGGTGTTCCTCTGGCGATGTGGAGCCGAACGGATCCGTTTTGACTTACAATGTAAGTCAATGAGGACTGATCCGTTTTCAATGACACAATATTATGCATTTGAAAATGGATCCGTCCCCCATTGACTTTCAATGTAATTCAAAATGGATCCATTTTGACTTTGAAATTTTTCTTTAAAGCTATTGCAAACGGATCCGTTCTGAATGGATACAAACGTTTGCATTATAGGTGCGGATCCGTCTGTGAAAATAACAGACAGATCCGCACCTAATGCGAAGTGTGAAAGTAGCCTTAGTCTTCATCACTAATGACACTACAAGGGAGGAGAAAACATTATCTAATATTTTCTTGATTTATTTTTCACTGTGAAAACAAGATAAGTTAGAAACTGGATCTTGCATCTTCCATAATGTAGGTAATGTGATGGTAGCCTTGCTCCCTTAGTCTATACAAGTTTCAGGCAGCATGCTTCTAAAATTACTGAGTTCTTAAACTGCCACTGACCTACACTAAGTTTACCACAGAGAGTGAGTGGTTTAATTGGCTCTGAAGAAGCAAATAAAATGATACTGATCTGTATATTGCAACACACCCGGCCGGCACCCCCCATAGAAATACCTATTCTTGTCCGCAAGTTGCGGACAAGAATAGGATATGTTGTATCTTTTGCAGAGCACTGCGGACGCGGAACGATTCGGGGACGTGAATGAAGCCCTGATATAACATTCGCTACGCTGTCAGCATACACATCTCCAGTGGCGTAGCTATCGGGGAAGCAAGGGAAGCGGGCACTTCGGGGCCCAAGCTGAGGATGGCATCAGGGCCTTATTAAATTCTTAAATATATATTTTTATTTTATTTGGCTATTCCAGGGCCGTCTTTATTGATTGGACCCGCCGCAGAAGCAGGAGGAAGAGATTGTGCACCAAAGTGACTGAACTGAACTCATGCCCGCGCAGCTCTCAAGTACAGAGCGGATCAGTGGAACAATTACAAGGTGGGTGTAAGGGGATGATCTGTGGGGTTTCCAGGGTCCAATCCCAGATGGCCCTGAAATAGCCAAATAAAAAAAAAAATAAAGAATTTAATAGGGCCCTTATACCCTCCGAACCCCTCCCCACACACACACACACACCCCTTCTGCTGCTGATGCTTCTCCCGAAGCTGCCTGCCTTCTTGCTCAGCCACCCTGCATGGTTGAATGGCTGCCCACCCTTCCACCCAGCCATATTGTATGGTCGCCCCGGCCAGCCGCACGTTTGTATGCCCGCCAAGCTGCAGCTTTGAATTGCCGCCCGCCACCCACCTTTGAAAACTGCTGCTGCCTGCCTGCATGCCAGAGCCAGGAGTCAGGACCCTCCTGCTTCAGACTCCCTGCCAGCTTTGGTGAGTCTGATACCCTGGACTGTGCCCCTTACTCTTGACTGTGCCCCTAAACATACACTGCTGGTGGCACAGTACAAGGGTAAAAGGGGATACACCTGTACTGTTCCTCCTAACCTCTACTATGCCCCCTTATACCCTATAATGAGCCTCCTACCATGTACTCTGCCCTCTTATTCCCTACATTGTGCCCCCTTACTATATCCTGTACTGTGCCCTCTATAATGTGACTCTTATTTCCTATATCAAATCACTGTATGGAGGTGTTATCCGGTCACTGTATGGAGGCAATGTCCAGTCACTGTATGGCGGCGTTGTCCAATCACTGTATGGCGGCGTTATCCAGTCACTGTATGGCAGGTTTATCCAGTCACTGTATGGCGGTGTTATCCAGTCACTGTATGGAGACGTCATCCGGTCACTGTTTGGCGTTGTTATCCAATATGGTGGTGTTATCCAGTCACTGTATTTAGGCGTTATCCAGTCACTGTATGGCAGCGTCATCCAGTCACTGTATGGTGGCGTCATCTAGTCACTGTATGTAGGTGTTATCCGGTCCCTGTATGGAGGCATTATCATGTCATTGTATGGCTGTGTTATTATTTGGTTGGAGGGCTAATATATTGACAGTGTATACTGTAGATTCCAGTATATTATGCTGTAGTGTGACCAGTATTTCCCAGTGGAGTAAATGAGCCTTGTAGAACACAGTCCACACCACTGACCACCAGGACCAGCCTTTTGTAATATAGCCTACAGTACATGGCAGCTTCCCTTCTCTGCCTTGTTGCTCTGCTGTGTACTAATGCTCATTTTGGCACACTTAAAGGGATTCTGTCACCACATATAAGCCCTGTGAGCTAATCATATGCTCATGTCCAGGGTAACATTCTGATTTCTAAAGTGGCCTTATAAAAGATATTTGTGGCTTTATTCTGCTAAAAAACAGGTTTTACTAACCTGTCAATCATTGAATTAAGGTGCCCAAGTGGACGTCCTTGGACATGAGCATATGTTTAGCTCACAGGGCTTATATGCGGTGACAGAATCCCTTTAAGCTGGGTTCACATCACCTTTTTGACATGTGTTTAACATATACAAAAATGTACACGTATACCTTAAGAGATGACTCAGATTGATGTCATAGAATGGCATATATAGGATTCCATTGTAAAAGAAAGTACACTTTTTTGCCGGACTCTGCAGGATACAAAAGCGTAGTGTGCTAATAGGCAGGTAAAGCTCAACATTATTCACCATAGACCCTTGTCAGGGTTAGGACCTAGCAAATTTATGTGCAGTATGTGTCCCTTGGCCCTTTCACTTGTCAAAGATGAGCCATGAACCTAATATTTGTTCTGTAGCAGAAACAAGACTCACACATAACAACCCATTCCACTTTGGTAATAGGGTTGTGTTTAGCTTGTGGTTCTTCTTATAGAACAACTTTTCTGGCTGCAGCCTAGGCTCTTTTGATCATGGAAAAGGTAGCAGAGAAAGCACTAAGAAACTTAGATATATAGCCTATCATGGCATCCAGGGGTGGACTTGTCATAGACCCTACAGATATATTTCCCATTGAGTCAAAGCCCAGGGGGCTGCCCAAGCTCCACTCATGGCTGCTGGCTGGGTACGTAATGATATTAGGATCCTAGAACTCATTAATGCTAAGAGCACCAGGTATGTATCTACCTGGCCAGCGGTTAGAGGTGCCCTCCTGAATTTAACTGTATCACTATCACCAAGATAATGATACAATTGAATACTATAGTAAGGGTCAATGGTATTTTGTGCTGACTAGAGTTGAGCGAACACCTGGAAGTTGGGGTTCGCAGGGTTCGGCCGAACTTCATAAAAAAGTTTGGGATCCGAACTTGACCCAAACTTGACGAACTCCATTGAAATCAATGGGGACCCGAACTTTGGGGCACTAAAATGGCTCTAAAAAGGTCCAGGAAAGGGCTAGAGGGCTGCAAAATGCAGCAAAATGTGGGTAAGTGCCCTGCAAACAAATGTGGATAGGGAAATTACGTAAAATAAAATAAAATTAAATGTACAAATTTTAATCCTGAACTAAGAGCAGGAGGTCCATATGGACTAGGAGGTTGAGAAGGCAGTGAGCGTGGCATTGTAGGTGGATTTGGCGGTGTAGGTGGAAGCGGTGGAGGAGGAGGTGGAGGCAGCCAACACTTTTATTTATTTAATTTGGGTACACAATAAACACAAAGAGAAGGTGCGCTGAGGTATAACAATGGCTGTGTTAAGTCGATATACTTGTTTATTCTGCACAAGCCTGGTTCATTTTAATGAACGTGATCTTGTCCACATTGGCTGTGGACAGGTGGCTGCACTTGTCTGTGATAACACCCCCTGCCTTGCTAAACACATGTTTAGACAATACACTGGCTGTAGGGCAGGCCAGCACCTCCAAGGCATAAAGGGCAGGGTCAGGCCATGTGTCCAATTTGGAGACCCAGAAGTTGAATGGGGCAGATCCATCAGTCAGTACGTGTAGACGTGTGCACACATACTGCTCCACCATGTTGCTGAAATGCTGCCTCCTGCTAAGACGTTGCATATCAGCTGGTGGTGCTAGTTGTTGTGGCGTGGTGACAAAGCTTTTTCACATTTCGGCCATGCTAACCCTGACTGGCCTGATAACCATTGAAATTATCTCTCTTCCTCCTCCTCTTCCTGCTGTGACACATCTTCCTCTGAAGCATTTTTTAAAGGAGAAATAGGAGTTCAATAGTAATGCTGAGAACGGCGTCATTGGCACTCAGTGGTGGTGAAGTATTGATGTTCCGCAGAGCGACTGACCCGTGCGTGCTGCAGCTGAAACTCCACTATCGCCAGCTGCTGCTTGCACAGTCTCTTCAGCATGTTCAAGGTGGAGTTCCACCTTGTTGGCACGTCGCATATGAGGCGGAAGGCCAAAATCACAGAAAATAATGCACTATAATAATAGATGCAAGCATAACATATGGACTAATCACTCACTCTTGATAAAATCTGAGACACTTGGTCAATACATTTTGATAAAAATACATTTGAGACAGATGTGAGGGCTTAGTCCATATGTGAGGCTTTAGTCCATATGTTATGCTTGCATCTATTATTATAGTGCATTATTTTCTGTAAATTTGTAAATGTAGCCATATACATCCGTGCATTTAATACCACATCATGCAGGATGGTTTATATATAGTTTTTCTGTGATTTGTTTGATTTGTCTTGGAGTGGCACCTTCATGTGTGAATACGCTCCTATACTGGGAGTGATATTCAAGTGCACTTTTGCCCCACCTATCTAATAGGTGACCTTGATTTAGGTGGTACATATAGGTGTGTGTGTCTCTCTTCCCACCGGTTGCTGATGCACATGGAGGTAACAAGAGGCATGGACTGTGCTCCTGAAAAATGTGCTACAGCATGAATAGGTTAGCATAAGAACCCACCTTGTCGCCTTGCAGGTGGGCTTAGATGTATTTTGATCAAAATGTATTGACCAAGTGTCTCAGATTTTATCAAGTGTGAGGGCTTAGTCCATATGTTATGCTTGCATCTATTATTATAGTGCATTATTTTCTGTGATTTTGTGAATGTAGCCATATACATCTGCACATTTAATACCACATCATGCAGGATGGTTTATATATATTTTTTATATTCTGATTTGTTTGAGGCTCAGTGGCACCAACCACTCATCCACCAACCACTCAACGGTCTGTTGTTCCAGGCCAGTCCAAAGCTCCTGCGCGGTGTGGGGTTTGTCCCTCAAACAGATGAGTTTAAAAACTGCCTGCTGTCGTTTCCCCCTGGCTGTGCTGAAGTTGGTGGTGAAGGTGTTATGCTGAGAGGATGAGGAGGTGGTAGAGGAGGAAGAGGAGTAGGAGGAGGAGGCAACAGGAGGCAAAGAGAAATGCTCTGTAATCCTCGGAGGCAGAAGGACATGCACCAAACAGCTATCCGCCTCAGGCCCAGCCGCCGCTGCATTTACCCAGTGTGCTGTTAGGGAGATATAACGGCCCTTGCCGTGCTTACTGGTCCACGTATCGGTAGTTATGTGGACCTTGCCACAGATGGCGTTGCGCAGTGCACACCTTATTTTGTCCGTCACTTGCTTATGCAGTTAAGGGATTGCTTGCCTGGAAAAGTAGTGGCGGCTTGGAATGACGTACTGTGGGACAGCCACTGCCATAAGCTTTTTAAAACTATCCATCTGCACCAGATGGAATGTCAGCATTTCAAAGGCCAGCAATTTTTTGTTCTGTGTTCCATACAGGAGCCTAAAGAGGATCCAGTCATTGACAGAAAGTGACATATTATCAAGGCTGATTAATCAGCCTGTAATTGTGGGAGCGGCGGAGGCACTATAAATTCCTGAAGGCTGTGTTCCTGTCAGGGGTCTACTTCACAATCGCGTCACAAGCGGATGCCCAGCCAGGTAAGTGTATGCTGTGAGCGCTCTGGCTGCCCGCCCCTTCTCCTTTGGGAGCATCCTGTTCCCTCCACCTTCAAGCAACCTGCTCACCACTCGAGCGCGGTCATCCGTGTCTCCTGCTCCTGGGATGCGATGCTCTGCACGCACAAGTGGACATCGCATCTGATGACAAATTCCATCGGGGGAAGGGGGTCAGCTGGCGCCACGCTCATGACCCACTGGAGGCCAGCGGGATGGCGTTCACTTCCATACACCGCTTCGGTGCAGTTCATGTGCGCCGCTAGATCGCAAACAGGCGTGAAGGTGGGTAATTTGCCGTCTTGCCTGCTCGTGTTCCCGCGTTGCATCAATCAGCTGGGGCCAGGCGACTGGGATATATTCTATATCGGCTCATGTCCTCACTGTTGTCAAAATAGTTGGGTCCTGGTGGTATTTTGTTTACTGCACATCACAAACCAACTTGCTTACAAAAAAATAAAAATAAACACCCACATGATTACAGCGTATTCATATTGTTAAGTAGTCAAGGCAACTCTCAGGGGTATTCAAAAAAGCTGCAGAAAAACCACTCAAAGCAGACAACCAGCTTCAGGGGAACTGTTCAGAAAACTCTCCAACTCCCTAGACGGTAATCCTTTTTGGCTACAACTTAGAACGGTCATCAAGGCTGCTATGTACTTAGGCTTCTACGGGTTTCTATGACCAGGGGAATTCACAGGTTTTTCTCCCAAAACCAAAGGCTTAACTAGGAGCCAATTATTTTGGAATCATGATCATTTTATTTTATATCTGCTGTCAACTAAAACATCACAAACCGAGCCTTCAGTTCAAGTTAAATATTTTCAGACCTATAACAAGTGGTGCCCTGTCCAAGTTCTAAATAAATTGATATCAACCTTGAGTTATTCTGCCCCTGATAATCCGTTATTGCCTTTCAAAGCCAAGCCCCTTACGGCAGCACAGTTCATATCCCACATCTTTTTAGCCACTGGGTTAGGTTTTGACCCCAAAACCATTTCAAGGCCCTTGTTTCACATTGGGGCCGATTCCGCGGCCCCAATGCTTAATGTGCCCAACCATATCATTCGAAAAATGGCTCACTGGCACTCGTCATGTTTCACCAGGTACATTCCTAACCCACACAACGAAATTCCGGAAGCTTTCTGTAATTTAGCTTTATGAATTGTCTGTATTCAATAAATTGTAAGCTACCCTGCTCAGTTTCTTTTGCCCCTTATAGGCGTACCCACGTTCATGGCTAAGGACATAATCCAATCCTTCAGTTAGGTCAGCAGAAAGTAGATAGGTAGATCAATCAGTCACCAATCGCGTTCAGATCCAGTATCCGTAGCCATATAACCATATATATATATATATATATATATTTTTTTTTTTTTTTTCAAAAATGGCAGCACTGGCATAAGCAAATCCTTGCAAGGACAGATGCAAGCCCAAAGGAAATTGAGAATTACCCAAATCACAAAAAAGAAAAAAAAAGTCAGCACTCTTAAAAAAGCAAAAAATATGTGTTGTCCTTTTTTCTTGGAACAAATTAATATTATAATTTAAAGTAACCACAGTATTGTCCAATAACCACCACAATTCCCTATATAGTCTGATTCCACTTATAATTGCTTACAATATAAATTTCTCCAATGTAATAAAGCTTTGAGTAAATATATTAGATGTCTATAGTTTGGCATTATATGTATTTTATTGGGTTCAACAAATAATGTGCAATCCAGAAATCTAAATTTGATTAGCACCTTTCCTTTCTTATCCTAAATAAATAATGTTAGCTTTTGTTTAATTATCTATTGAAAAAAACTGCATGTGGCCTGTAGCATCTCCAGACAAAAAAAATAATAATATTACATGTTGTTGTAACATTATTAGTTAAAATGTACTAACTCTATTAATACAGTGCAAGTGAATAATAACTTTCTCACATAAGTCTTGTCTCCAGTCAATAATTAAAATCTCCCTAGTGCAGCAATCTCATTAATATTTTCAAAGTACATTTTAAAACATAATAGAAAGAAAACGTATTGCTAAATATTCATTAAAAAAGAGACTAGATGCAGGGCCGGCGCTTCCATAGAGGCAAGGGGGGCAATTGCCCCCGGGCCCCGAGTCCTTAGGGGCCCCCGGCGCCAGCCCGCTGAAAACTAACTACTTACTATTTTGTTGCGGCCGGAGGGCGGCCACCAGCTGACTAACAGCGCGGAAAGCGCACAGCTTGAAAGAGTGAGGAGGGGGCGGGAGCGTGCCGCAGGCTCGCAGCTGCCGTACAGGCACGTCTTCACGTGACGTTGCGACTGAGCTCCGCCCCCAGAGAGAAGAAGGAGCGAGCGTCAAGGCCCACGGCACAGCCTGCCTGCCTGTCCCTGAGCCAAGTTCGGTTCAAACAGAAGTTACAGGTATTTATTTGGTACAAAGAAAGATAACAACTGGATGGATCCCATCTGCCAGGAGAGATGTGCTGCTGCTGCCACTGGCCCATGGAGGGGAGAAATCTGCCATTGGGGGCTGGGGGGGGGGGGGAGATGCGCTGCTGCCAGCCCACTGGCCCATGGAGTGGGAGAAATGTGCCAAGGGGGGGTTGGGGGGAGGAGACAGAAGGAAAGATGTGCTGCTGCCACTGGCCCATGGAGGGGAGAAATGTGCCAAGGGGGGATGGTGGGGGGAGAGATGTGCTGTTTACAATATGGGACGTTAAAGTCAGCAAGTGTCATATGGGGGGGCCCCTTATTGTTTTTCGCCCCAGGGCCCCATTTCACCTAGAACCGGCCCTGACTAGATGCAAATACATTTTTTAGTCAAGATTTATACTTTACATCTATAAATTTAAACCCATGTCCTGCCTGTCACATCTAGATGTCTGTATGTGACATAATCATTATAGAAAATATTAACACATTCCATTAATTTCTAAAAACATCTCATTCTTTGAACTTAGGCTTTACATTTACAAAACTGAATTTTAAATGTAATTCCATTTGTTTACTATCATTCTTGCTTTTTGTTTACCTACATTTACATGCAGCAGTTTTCCCCTTTGTATGGGGATGAACAATTGTTACTATGGTCTTTCATTCAAATACAGTTTTATTAGTGATGAGTGGGAGGTGCCATATTCGATTTCAATTGAATATTCGTCATATATTAGTCGAAATCGACTATTCGTCATTACTCTTTATATTGTTAATGTTACGCAAATTTATATTTGCATTGCGATTAAAACTTAGAGCTGAGTTCCTAATGGTTGTATTGCTAGAATTGACGAAGATAACGAATATCACGAATATAGCATTATGTTCTCAATCTTCGTTATATTCTAGCAATACAACCATTAGAGATGGCCCGAACTATCCGCCAGCGAACAGTTCCCGGCGAACATAGCTTGTTCGCCTCTGCCGGGCGAACATATGCGATGTTCGGTCCGCCCCCTATACATCATCATTGAGCAAACTTTGACCCTGTACCTCACAGTCAGCAGACACATTCCAGCCAATCAGCAGCATACCCTCCCTCCCAGACCCTCCCACCTCCTGAACAGCATCCATTTTAGATTCATTCTGAAGCTGCAGTCTTAGTGAGAGGAGGGAGAGTGTAATTGCTGCTGATTTAATTGGGAAATTGATAGCTAGGCTAGTGAATTCAGTGTCCACTCCAGTCCTGAAAGACTCATCTGATCTCTGCTGTAAGGACAGCGTCCTGACAGCACCCCAAAAAGCCCTCTTTAGGGCTGCAACATTAGTCTGCTTTTTTTCCTTTATATACATATTGCAGTTGCCTGGCCTGCCTGTGTGTGAGGAGCTGCAGGCCCACAGACTGTAGTGTGCCCACTGCCAGTGCCCACCCCTGTCATTCCGTGTGGTACAGGACTTTGCATCAAAAAAGGCATTTAATTTTTACACTTTAATCTAAGGTTAGTTGCCTGCCAGTGTGTGTCAGGCTGACTTCCACTGACTGTAGTGTGCCCACTGCCAGTGTCCACCACTCATACCGGCTGGCACAGGACTTTGCATAAAAAGGCATTTAATTTTTACACTTTAGTGTAATTTCAGCTGCTCACCTGCTGCTAGTGTGTGTCAGGCCGACTTCAACTGACTGTAGTGTGCCCACTGCCAGTGCCCACCCCTGTCATCCCGTGTGGCACAGTACTTTGCATCAAAAAAAGGCATTTAATTTTTACACTTTAGTCTAAATTCAGTTGCTTGCCTGCTGCCAGTGTGTGTCAGGCCCTCTTCCACTGACTGTAGTGTGCCCACTGCCAGTGCCAACCACTGATACCGGGTGGCACAGTAGCTTGCCGATAAATAAGGCATTTAATTTTTAGACAGTAGTCTAAATTCAGTTGCTTGCCTGCTGCCAGTGTGTGTCAGGCCCACTTCCACAGACTGTAGTGTGCCCACTGCCAGTGCCAACCACTCATACCGGGTGGAACAGTACCTAGCACGCGTAGTACCACTTATCTAAAAAAAAAAAAATGACAGGCAGAGGCAGGCCACCCCGCAGGGGCCGTCGTGGTCGTGGTGCTGTGATTTCCACTGTCCCTGGAATAATGCCCAGTTTTCAGAGGCCACGTACCCTGAACCCGAAAAATTCAGAGGACGTAGTTGACTGGCTTAGACAGGACACCCAATCTTCAACAGCTTCCGCTAAGAACCTTGACGCACCATCCTCCTCCAGCTCAGCTTCGGTCACCTGCTCTCAAGTTACCACGCACCCGCCCGTCGCCACCACCACCACTACCACCACAGCCGCTTCACTTGATCCGTCAGAGGAGTTATTTACACATCAGTTGGATGCAATTAGTGATGCGCAACCATTATTGCCAGATGATGTAGATTACGGGGATATGTCTCAGTCAGGCAGGATTACACACATGGACGTACAGTGTGATGATGATGATGATGATGTTGTACCCGCTGCTGCTTCCTTTGCTGAGGTGTCAGATACAAGTGAAGCGGTTGATGATGACGATGTGTCCACGGATGCCACGTGGGTGCCTGCTCGAAGAGAAGAAGAGGGGAAAGTTCTGAAGGTGAGACAGAGAGAATGAGGAGACGAGTTGGTAGCAGGGGGAGGTCGTCGCAAGGAGTTAGTGGCACAGTCAGACAGCATGTATCGGCACCTGGGGTCAGCCAGACAGCACGCCAGTCAACGCATGCTGTTGCCACCACTAGAATGCCGTCATTGCAAAGCTCAGCAGTGTGGCATTTTTTTGTGTGTCTGCCTCTGATAAAAGCAATGCCATTTGCAACCTGTGCCAAAGAAACTGAGTCGTGGGAAGTCCAACACCCACCTTGGTACAACTGCTTTGCGAAGGCACATGATCTCACATCACAAACGCCTATGGGATCAACACATGAGTACAAGCAGCACACAAACTCAAAGCCACCATGCTCCTCCTGGTCCAGCATCTTCAGCCACGCCAACCACTGCTGTCCTCCCTGCCCCTCTCAACCACCCGCCACTCCATCTCTCACCTTCAGCAGTTCCTGCTCATCTGCCCACAGTCAGGTGTCTGTCAAGGACATGTTTGAGCATAAGAAGCCAATGTCACAAAGTCACCCCTTGCCCGGGCGACTGACAGCTGGCTTGACGGAACTCTTAGCCCGCCAGCTTTTACCATACCAGCTGGTAGAGTCTGAGGCCTTCAAAAATTTGTCGCTATTGGGACACCACAGTGGAAGGTACGCGGACAAATTTTTTTTTCAAAAAGGCAATCCCAAACCTCTACCATGTCATTGAAAAGGAAGTCATGGCATCTCTGGCATACAGTGTTGGGGCAAGGGTCCATCTGACCACTGATACCTGGTCTGCAAAGCACGGTCAGGGCAGGTATATCACGTATACTGCGCATTGGGTCAACCTGCTGACGGCTGACAAGCATGGAATGCGTGGCTCCGCAGCGGAGTTGGTGACACCACCACGACTTGCAGGCAGACCTACTGCCACCTCCTCTACTCCTACTCCATCCTCTTCAATATCCTCCTCGGCTGAGTCCTCTTCTGCTGCGGCGTCTGGCTGCACATCAACTGATTCCCCCAGCTCCCCAGGGGCTATTCCACATCCCGGATACGACAGTGTCACTCTATCTTGGGGTTGACTTGCCTGAAAGCAGAGAGCCACACAGGACCAGCACTCCTGTCCGCCCTGAACGCACAGGTGGATCAGTGGCTGACCCCGCACCAACTGGAGATCGGCAAAGTGGTGTGTGACAATGGAAGCAATCTGTTGGCGGCATTAAATTTGGGCAAGTTGTCACATGTGCCGTGCATGGCACATGTGTTGAATCTCATCGTACAACGTTTTGTGTCTAAGTACCCAGGCTTACAGGACGTCCTCAAGCAGGCCAGGAAGGTGTGTGGTCATTTCAGGCGTTCCTACACGGCCATGGCGCACTTTTCCGATATTCAGCGGCGAAACAACATGCCAGTGAGGCGCTTGATATGCGACAGCCCAACACGTTGGAATTCAACACTCCTAATGTTTGACCGCCTGCTCCAACAAGAAAAAGCCGTCAACGAGTATTTGTATGACCGGGGTGCTAGGACAGCCTTCTGCGAGCTGGGAATCTTTTGCCACGTTACTGGACACTCATGCGCAATGCCTGTAGGCTTATGCGTCCTTTTGAGGAGGTGACAAACCTAGTCAGTCGCACCGAAGGCACCATCAGCGACCTCATCCCATTTGTTTTCTTCCTGGAGCGTGCCCTGCGAAGAGTTCTGGATCAGGCTGTAGATGAGCGTGAAGAGGAAGAGGAGGAGTTGTGGTCACCATCACCACCAGAAACAGCCTTGTCATCATCGCTTGTCGGACCTGCAGCAACGCTGGAAGAGGAGTATGAGGAAGAGGAGTCAGAGGAGGAATGTGGCGGCTTTGAGGAGGAGGAAGACCAACCACAGCAGGCACCCCAGGGTGCTCGTTGTTGTCAACTATCTGGGACCCATGGTGTTGTACGTGGCTGGGGGAAGAACAGACCGTCAATGACATCAGTGAGGACGAGAACGGGAAATGAGTAGCTCTGCATCCAACCTTGTTCAAATGGGGTCTTTCATGCTGTCATGTCTGTTGAGGGACCCACGTATAAAAAGGATAAAGGAGAACGATCTGTACTGGGTGGCCACGCTACTAGACCCCGGTATAAGCAGAAAGTGGCAGAAATGTTACCAAATTACCGAAAGTCGGAAAGGATGCAGCAGTTCAAAACTAAAAATATGCTTTACACAGCTTATAAGGGGATGTCACAGCACAACGGGAATCTAACAGGGGAAGAGGTGAGTGTAATCCTCCTCCTACCACGGCGGCAAGGACTGGACGATTTACAGATGTGTTGTTGATGGAGGACATGCGGAGCTTTTTCAGTCCTACTCATCGCCACAGCCCTTCGGGATCCAGCCTAGAGAACGACTCGACCGACAGGTAGCAGACTACCTCGCCTTAACAGCAGATATCGACACTCTGAGGAGCAATGAACCCCTTCACTACTGGGTGTGCAGGCTTGACCTGTGGCCTGAGCTATCCCAGTTTGCGATAGAACTTCTGGCCTGCCCTGCTTCAAGTGTCCTGTCAGAAAGGACCTTCAGTGCAGCAGGAGGCATTGTCACTGACAAGAGAAGTCGCCTCGGTCAAAAAGTGTTGATTACCTCACCTTCATAAAGATGAATGAGGCATGGATCCCGAAGGGACTGACAGTGGGGGATACGTTTGACTAACAAAGGCCTGATTACATGCCATGGCCTCAAAATGGTCCCCACGCTGCTGTATTTAATGTCTGCATACCGGATGACTTTCGTGAATTCTCCACCACCAACTAGGGTTCAAGCCGCAATGTTTTAGTCACTTTTCTGCCTGGAAAACATAAATTTTTCCGGCCGCTGCTACAATAGCGGCTGCAACAGTGCCATTATTTTTCAGGCATGTGTACATGCCTAATTTTTCTGTCCTATGGTGCAGCACTGTGGCTGCAAAACAAACCAAAAAAAGGCACATACAAGTGTCAATTCCCCTTCGTGATCGTTACCTTGTTGTGGTGAAGGGGCTTGCGTATCACAATAAAGCAATCATCACCTCTATAAGTGTGTTGGCAATGTTGCCACACCCCAGATGATAAGGCCGTTGCTTCATTATGGTCAGACCAAAAGCGATCGGGTGGCCACGCTACTAGACCCCCGGTATAAGCAGAAAGTGGCAAAAATGTTACCAAATTACCGAAAGTCGGAAATGATGCAGCAGTTCAAAACCAAACTAAAAAATATGCTTTACACAGCTTATAAGGGGGATGTCAATGGGGGATTCGACAATGGTTAATCAATTCGATCGGATAGGGTCCGTAACAGGGATTAAACTGATAGCAATAGTACTAGTTAAGACACCACTCATATAGGGTGTCACAGCACATTGCTCTGTGCACGCGCAGTGCCCCAATTTGGGAGTAAGAGGACCGACCAAGCTGCTTTTTCCATCTCCCGCTTCCTGAAATCAATTCAGTTTAGTGTATGAGAGTTTGGTCTGTCACTGTGAAGGCAGTCGAAGGTACCCGGCCTAAATTTTTTTTCACAAAAGGCAATCCCTGATATGGGACGTAACAGGGATTAAACTGATGAGAATAATACTACAGAAAATACCACTCATATCAGTGGAGGGAGCCAGCGTTTTTTTAACCATCTCACCGTTCGAAAAATCAATTCAATTCATCTTTTGGGGACCCTTGGTGTTGTACGTGGCTGGGTGGAGGAAGAAACCTTCAATGACATCACAGGGACGTGGCTAGCTTGGTATCCAACCTTGTGCAAATGGGGAGTTTGCGGTTGTGCAAATGAACTGTTTGCGGTGCATTAAAAGGGGAGTTTGGTCTGTCAATGTCAGTGAAGCGGGCGTAACCCTTACACTACCTGATCGATACAACATCATACCTGATCGTATACACACACTGGATGTTTTAAAGCACGTTATTCCAAACAATTTAGGAATGTTAGTTGATTTATGCCCTTTATGGATTAAAACCCGACTCTGCGTCCACTACGTAATTTTCCATGGGAGTTTTGCCATAGATCCCCCTCTGGCATGCCACAGTCCAGGTGTTAGACCCCTTGAAACAACTTTCTCATCACTATTGTGGCCATAAAGAGTCCCTGTGGGTTTTAAAATTCGCCTGCCAATTGAAGTCTATGGCGGTTCGCCCGGTTCGCCCGTTCGCGAACATTTGCGGAAGTTCGCGTTCGCTGTTCGCGAACTGAAAATTTTATGTTCGCGACATCACTAACAACCATTAGGAACACAGCTCTAGGTTTAAATCGCGAAGCGAACATTTACTCGCATTGCGCATTCAACTTAGAGCTGAGTTCCTAATGGTTGTATTGCCAGAATATAACGAAGATGACGAATATCAAGAATTCATGAATATACAGTAGCACTATATTCTCAATCTTTGTTATATTCTAGCAATACAACCATTAGGAACTCAGCTCTAAGTTTAATTCGCGAAGCGAACATATACTCGCATTGCACATTCAATTTAGAGCTGAGTTCCTAATGGTTGTTGTTAGAATATAGCGAAGATTGAGAAGATAGTGCTATATTCGTGAATTTGTGATATTCGTCATCTTCGTTATATTCTAGCAATACAACTATTAGGAACCCAGCTCTAAGTTTAATTCGCAATGCAGGTAATTCATGTTATATTAATCACATTGCAATTACAACTTAGTCAAATTTGTGAGATCGTGATTCTCATATTCGACAGTACATTTTAGCATGGAGGCGTTCCCATGCACACATGAAGTTGGCAAAAGTGGCAACGGGCATTGACTGGAGCGGACAAGGAGACAAGAATCCTCCGGACAGGTAAGGAAAGCTTTTGGGAAGTGGGAAGACAACCATAGAGCAACAAGGATTAACAACTTAAAAAAAAACGAACGAATATTCGAAATAGCGAATATATAGCGCTATATATTCGCGAATTAGCAAAGTGCCAATAGTCGCCAAAAAAAATTGCTATTCGAATATTCACGCTCAACACTAAGTTTTATGTGGTTAAATAAGCCAATGAGCAACCAACAAACTTTGATTTTATCTGCTATATAAACAATTGCATCAACCAACAAATTAGCATTTTTCTTATTCGTTCTGTGATTGGAGATACATTTGCATGGAGCAATAATCGGGAGTAAACATTCATTTTTCATAATTGAAAAGATAATATGCCATGTAAATGAGATGCCTCTTAACAAATCAGGTGAATCTCTGACCTGCCATGTGTTAGAAACTGAAGTTTTCGCCAGCTACAAACTAGCGTAGACTTCAGCTATAAGTTATAGTAAATGTGGCAAGTGGTGCAAAGCCATGCCCTCCCGTTAAGGCATGCCCCCTTTTCTTTCCACTGCAGAAAAGTGCAGAGCAGTTCAATCAGTCACAAACTATGATGCACAAGAGTCGTGTGCCATAATCTTTGACTTTTTTATGCCACAAAAGTGGCATTAAGAGCTTAATAAATGTCTCGGATAGTGTCAAAAAATCTGTTGGGGTAACGGAAATTACAAGATGTCAGAAGCTCTATGATGGTTGTTAGAAGGTGTAGGTGAAAAGGTAGCAAGCAGGCAAAAAGGATAGAAAACTCTATAATATCATTACACTAAATATTATTGGATATTCAGTTACTTTGGAGCTCTTTGGGCTACATTTCACAGTCTACCCACTGGCTGCTGACCTGGTGGGCTCTCAAGATTCATATATGGTAGCTTAAGCCAAGCAAAATAAATCTCAGATTTCTCATACATATGTATGACAAATTATTGTGAGGAGTTAAGTTAGAGTCAGGAATATCCAGGTTCTGAGAGACACTGTTGCTTTTATTATATTACTGAGGTTCAAAACATGGGCCCAAAGTATTCTGAGGCCTGTTTGGGCCTGAAGCAAGAGGACTATACAAAATGATAGCTCTCTGCACTATCTATATAAATTTATTTACTTTATCTTTTTAACCCCTTACATATCCCTCTTCATATCTATACATCCCATAGGTTGGATGGATTATCATTAGTGTTGAACGAATCGAACTATCCAAAGTGGATTTTTACCTGAATTTCAGGGAAAATTTGATCACTAAGAGCCCATCGCTGCCATATTAATTGAAGATCCCGCACATAGATTTGCCATGGATCTTGATTTAAGATCCCGTGCGAAATATTGATGGCAGCAGCAGGCTTTTCGCAATCAAATGGATGAGGTAAGTATATATATATTTTTTATTGCAGACCTTAATATTAATTTCAGATGCTGTGATTGGCGATGAACATGGCATTTGAGGGGTACAATGATGGGGAGCTGTGCATTTGCCGTACCCTGTCATTGAACCCACTACTTACAAAGAAATGCACTTTGTGATTAAGTAATTTGTCACAAAGCAAGTTTTTAAAGCTGTAATTGGAAAAAAAGTTGAAAAATCTATCTACAGTGGATATAAAAAGTCTACACACCCCTGTTAAAATGTCAGGTTTCTGTGCTGTAAAACAAAAACTGCACCACTCAATTGGAAAGCAAACTGAAATATTTTAGGTGGAGGGAAGAAAACAAAAAAAACATACAATTTATGTGGTTGCATAACTGGGGATGTAGCTGTGTTCATAATTAAGCAATAACATTCAAAATCATGTTAAATAGGAGTCAGCATACACCTGTCATCATTTAAAGTGCTTCTGATTGACCCCAAATAAAGTTCAGCTGCTCTAGTTGGTCTTTCCTGAAATGTTATTAGTCGCATCCCACAGCAAAAGCCATGGTCTACAGAGAGGTTCCAAAGCATCATAGGAATGTCATTGTTAAAAGGTATCAGTCAGGAGAAGGGTACAAAAGAATTAGATATACCATGGAACACAGTGAAGACAGTCATCATCAAGTGGAGAAAATATGTTACAATAGTGACATTAAAACAAAAAAACTTTGCTCAATTGAGCTCAATTCACCACTTTTACCCTTAATATTTAAATCAGTAAGACTTCACTTTTATTAGTAGTTCTCTAAAAATGTTTGTGAGTTTTGACACACTTGTTAAAACTACTGCTCGAATTTGCACACTGCTATCGCACAGGTTGCTAGTGGTAACGGAGGGTGTGCACTACCCTCCTAACCTTCCCACAAGTTTGCAATCAGTGTATAACTGCCTGCCTGACTAATCCTGCAGGATACTCGGTGCTGTGAACATACACCCTAAAGTAAATAACTGTTTCCTACTGTTTCCTACTCAGTGTTTAGCAACTCGAGCAGAGCTAAAACCAACAGATTCTGTCCCCCAACATGTTTCACCAGATAAACTGGCGTCTTCAGGGGAAAGGACAGACTTGAAACACCATGCTGAACACTCCTATTTATAGTTTGTAATCCTATAATTGGCCAATAGTACCATTGGCATTAGACTGACAGTTTAAAGAGCCAGTGAACTGGTCAGGTTTAAATTTATTGGTTGAATCATTGGATGCCTGCCAGATAACGTGCTGCGCAGACCCAAGCTGCGCAAACACTTATTCCACACTCAAGTTGGATGACTGGTTATTGAGTAACTACCAGATAATGTGCTGCGCAGACCCTGCTGCGCTAACACTTATTCTGTAGTCAGGTAAAAGCTACTCACTATATATGAATCACCCAGCAGCCCCTGCCAAGTCTGCCACACTGCGACTACACAAGCGCTGATACCACTAGTTCTTACATACTACCAACATGGACGATCCCCTGTTTACACACATATAATCAGGGGCAAAGCATGTAGAGGATATAAAAAAAAAAAAAAATAAAAAAATTAAAAAAAAAAAAATTTTTATATCCCCGTCCATAGTACTAAATGCACCAGACCTGGTTGCAAAACATTGTAATGTCGGAGTATATCATCCTTAATAGGTACAGGCTTAATTACCAAGGTATCAGACACAAGGGCAACATAATAACCAAGCGCGCCTAGATACATCAAGACGCGCCTGGGTCCTCAGATAGTGGGCACAAGCTTAATTATAAGCAGTGTCAAAATATAGATAGTAACATGTTGAACAAACGCGCCTCGATGTATACAGACGCGCTTGGATCCCTCAGGTAATGTATATAAGGGGTTCCGAGTCCCCTCTCTGTTCCCATGCATACATTAATACCCAAAACACCAGAGCCAAAGAGTGTCACACTTCCACCTTGCTAGACAGGTACCATGTTGGCCTTAGTGACTCATATATATTATGTCATAATCTATAGTTTACGCTAGCTCAAAAGATCCCAGAGTGTTCAGCCTATATTACTCACAATTGAAATAGTGTGATCATATTTATTGAAAATACACCTAGATCGTATTACAAAAACGACGAAAATGTGAATCCCTCATTGAGTCCATGTGGACTCAAACTCTCCAAACGATATATCCATTTGGCTTCTTCTTGGTATAGGATTTTATCCAAATTTCCACAGCGTGGTCCTAGGTTTCTCTTACATAATCCCCAGAATTGCAGGCATGATGGATTTCCAGAATGAAAGGTTCTAACATGTCTTGAGATGCTTGTATCAGCCTTTGTGTTAATACTGCTTACATGTTGGCAAATTCTCCTACGAAATTCCTGTATAGTCTTGCCTACATATAATTTAGGGCACGGACATTGGGCGATATATATTATTCCTTTAGTTTGACAATTAATGAACTCTCTTATGTCATATTTTCTCTCATCTTTAGGATTGATGAAAAATTTCTTTTTTGGACGTATGGGCAGAAGCTACACCTCCCACAGGGGTGACTTCCCACAACTGTAGATCTCAACCAGGTAAGTGGCGCAGGGTTAGTATTGTAAAACTGTGGACCAAATGGTCCTTTAAATTTTTTCCCTCCTGAACGTAATCTGGGGTCTTTTAGCCAATACCTCTTGAAAATCAGGGTCAGCCTGCAGAACATGCCAATGCTTATGCAGGATATTATACACTTGTTTGTTACGGTTATCAAAGTTTCCTATACATCTGATTGTTGTGGATTCCTTTATTGGTTTCGATTGCAGTAATGAAACTCGATCAGTATCTTTAGCCCTTTTAAAGGCCTTATGCAGTATTTTTTAGGGTAACCTCTATTTTGGAACCTCGAATACAAGGTCTCACATTCCTTGAGGAACCCAGAGTCATCCGAACAGTTTCTGCGCGCCCTAATATATTGGCCTACCGGAATACCCTTTTAAGGGGCGGTGGGTGATAACTTTGCCAATGTAATAGCGTATTAGTAGAGGTAGGTTTCCTATAGACC
Organism: Bufotes viridis; assembly: GCA_033119425.1. Taxonomy (NCBI): domain Eukaryota; kingdom Metazoa; phylum Chordata; class Amphibia; order Anura; family Bufonidae; genus Bufotes; species Bufotes viridis. Next base: position 246,694,573 of record CM065593.1, on the reverse strand, counting down.
TCAGTGACGATGCGGCCACCTGGCGACAAGGAGATTCTAAGATCCAAAAAGTGAGGGTTTCAGAATTAATTTCTGAAGTGAAGCTCATACCTATATGATTCTGATTAAGATTCTGTACGAATTCTTGAAATAGTGTCTCAGTGCCATCCCATAAAATCAAAACATCATCAATAAAACGTCCCCAAAATAAAACGTGATTAGTGAAGTGTTCATATTGCTCAGTGAAGACAATTGTGTTTTCCCACCATCCTAAAAAGAGATTTGCAAAATTCGGTGCACATTTACTTCCCATAGCTGTCCCATTTAACTGTAAATAATAACGTGAATTAAATAAAAATAATTGTGAGTAAGTAGAAACCGCAAAAGTTTCAAAATAAATTGATTGTGCAAGTGAAATTGAGTGCCCTTAGTAGTGAGGTAAGAGTGAACTGCCTGTATTCCCAGTTCATGTTGTATATTAGTATATAGCGCCTCTATATCCAGACTGGCAAGAAACGCACTCTTAGTGACTTGTATCTCCTGTAGTCTGGGTGACCGCATCTTTAGTGTCTCTAATATAAGATGGTAACGTAGGTACAAAAGGTGAGATAAACTCATCAACATATTGGCTGATGTTTTCTGTCAGACTTCCATTACCAGAAATGATCGGTCTACCTGGTATTGGCACTCTTTGTTTATGTACTTTCGGTATAGCGTAGATAGTCGCTATTGTAGGTTTGGTGTTCAAAAGATACCTATGTTCCTCTTTGGAGATAAGGTTATCTCCTTTGCTTCTGCTAGAATTTCTCTGAGTTCCCCAGGTACTGGTTTGTTGGATTACTGTCCAATTTCTTATAATGCTATCGAATCATTAAGGAGACGCATGACCATATCCTCGTACATACGCCTCCTCATCACCACAATATTGCCCCCTTATCTGAGGGTTTAAAACCAAATCATCATTGGTTCTCAGCTCCTCCAGAGCCACTGCCTCATCCGGGTCAAGGTTGTCAACTACTGTCTTAGGTGTCCGAATAGTTTTAAGATCTCTCGTGACTAAATTCACAAATGTTTCAATATTTGCATACTGCGAAAACGGAGGTGTGTACATGGATCTGGGCTTAAGTGTAGACAATGGGGGTTCCATCATATCCTCACTTAGAGGGTTATTTGTATCCAGGGACTCCAAAATTTGCAAAGCAATTTTTTCATTCTCTTGTTGTCTACAAGGATCACGCTCCTTCTGTTTATGTACTTTATGAAGTGCTAGTTTCCTAGCAAAGCAGTTGACATCCTTGACCCAGGAAAAACAATCAAACCCCGGAGTAGGGGTAAATGACAATCCCTTTTTGAGGAGTTTATAATGTCTCTCTTGTAGTGGGAAATCTGACAGATTAATAACCTGCATATTATCATTTGCATTTAATTCTGCGTATTGTAAACCCATTTGTCCCTGTCCCGTAGCGCCACTCCCGGGCCAAAAAGAAGGCTGTGGGTTGCCTGCACTCGCTCCCATATCCAAGCTGGACTGTGGAGGCCCAGAGAAAAAGGAGGATGTGCAGGACATACTTGGAGTAGGTATGTTTCCAAGACCCATAGATGTTACTACTGGTGTCTGCTTGTATTTCACAGGCTCTAATGCACGGTTTTGCCTCTATATAGCCTGGAAGTATTTGTCCATGTTTGATGAGCAGTTGTAGATTGCAATTGTTGTTGAGGTGCTGGTGCCCTTCGTTGCTGGGTGGGTGCACGGTATCTATTTTTACGCTTGACAGCCGCTGACTTATTATTATAAGATTTAGATACAGATTCCTCTGAGCCAGAAATATCTGATTCAGAAATATCAGTGTTAGACACCTGTGAGTTCGTATACCTATTTCTCCTATTAGTATTGGAGTAACTAGTATTTCTACCAGTATATATTTGTCCAGTTTCAAAGTCACGTCTGTCGCGAATATATTTTTTATGTTTCCTCTCTTTAATCTCTGTCTGCAATCGTTCAATGTTTTTTTGCAATTTCTGTTCACATTCAGCAAACTCTGGAGAGGTATTAAATTGCTGAACCTGGGAAATTTCTTTTTCCAATTGTGCACTCACTTTTGTTAGTACTCCTTTCTCATAGTCTGATATATATTGTAATATACGTAGTGAGTTCTCAGTCAACAGTTGGTACCATTGTTGGTACAATAGTGACATTACCAAGAACTGGACGTCCCTCTAAAATTGATGAAAAGACGGGAAGAAAACTGGTCTGGGCGGCTACCAAGAGGCCTACAGCAAAATTAAAGGAACTGCAGTAATATCTGGCAAGTACTGGCTGTGTGGTACATGTGACAACAATCTCCCATTTTCCCTTTCATCCTCCATGATGGCATACCATGAGAGATGACCCGCCTCCAACCAGGTAGGGACAGAAAGTATAAAACGGACCCTCCTCCAGCAAAGCCTCAGTGTCTTCCTGTCCCTCCAGGTGGGAGATGGGTGATCACTCATGGCAAACTGTCATGGGTCCACATTCTGTTAAGGCAGCATAGGTGGGAAAAGTCAAGGAATGCCTTACACATGTCGGCAGGCAGCTCCTACCTCCTATCTTGGAGTTGTTCAGGTGCTGGGCATCTTGGTAAGGGACCCTGCCGTTCTCCTCCCTTCTACTGCGCCGGGGAGCCATGTGTTGGCCGGACACTTATTTAGTTCCTCCGGCATACAGCTCCTCATCGCGCCCGACTTCGGCGCTGCGATGACGTCACCGGAAGTCCGGTGCGTTCCACATGCGTTCCACGGGACTTCCGGGTAGCGCGACGACCGGAAGGGGCGGAGCTATGAAAGGCGCGCCAGATCAAGACGGAGGTCGCCCACTGATCTGAGGTCTGCAGGTGAGGGAGATTTAAGAGAGGCTGTAAGCCAGCTATGATGGCTGACACTGCAGCAGGACAAATGGATCCCTCAGGAAATGCTACCACCGTGAGTTCCCTACAAGGGATAAAAGGGATGTGGTTTTTTATAGTTGGTATTAATGTCCTCCCTTCTGTTATGTTTTTCTCCCATTCTGATTGCCTGCAGAGCGATAAAGATGTGGCTAAAAAGCAAAATCTTCTAGTAGTATGAAGTGTGTGAGTTGTGCAGTAAAATTGCCTGACAAGTATAGCAGGAAGTTTTGTAAGAACTGCACGGCTGCTATGGCCAAAGATTTAGTTCCGTCCATTAGGGATGAGTTGAGAGACGTGATTAGGGAAGAGATGCGTTCTGTCTTGTCTGAACTGCCCACTGCCAATCCGGCCTCGGCCAGCCACAAAACTAAATCAAGAGGCAGAGAATGTGTATCTGCTTCTTCCGATTTAAATACGGATTCTGGATCTGATAGTGACGAGCCTGATGATTCTTCAGGTTCTGACTCAGAATTCGAAGTTTTCTCTTTTAGTCCGAAGACACTAGTGAATTAGTCAAAGCAATTAGGACGACAAAGGACTTGGCTGATGAAAAAGTTCACAGATCTGTCCAAGATGAGATGTATGGGGGTCTTGAGCATAAAAAAAGACGTGTATTCCCAGTACATAGTAACATGATGGACATGATTAAAAGGGAGTGGAAATCACCAGATAGGAGACTGTTTATTTCCAGAACAATGAGACATAGACTTCCGTTTAGTGACGATGACGACTCCCTATTAACGACCTGTCCTAAGGTTGATGTATCCCTTTCTAAACTGGTTAAAGGTTCAAATTCTCTGCCCTTTGAGGATATGGGATCATTAAAAGATCCCATGGACAAAAAAGTCGATTCCACTTTAAAGAAAACTTGGGAATCGGCAGCAGCAGTGTTTAAACCTAATCTTGCAGCCACCTCAGTTTCCCGTTCCATGAAAAAATGGTTACAACGACTAGAGGTACTCGTTAGGGAGGGGGCTCCGTATGATAGTTTAAAAGATGCCTTTCCTCTTCTGTTAAAAGCGGTTGATTTTGTCTCGGATGCTACAGCAGAGTCAGTGAGAATGGCGGCAAGAACCTCTGGTTTATCTGTGGTAGCAAGAAGAGCCCTATGGTTAAAGTCATGGACTGGGGACGTAGCGTCAAAAATGAAGCTATGTAATCTACCGTTTCACGGTAATTTAATGTTTGGACAAGATCTGGAAACTATTCTGGAAAAGCGGCAGATAATAAAAATCCTTTCCCAAAGATACTAGCAAAAGGAAGTTTCCTTTTATAGAACAAAGAAGAGAGGAAATTTCTATTCCAAAAAGACGGATAGAGGTAGTTGGAAAGGGAAAATCCAGGGTAAAAATAGGGGTTTTTGTTCACCCCAAAAATCCCGAAAATTCAAAACAATGACGCCAGCGTTTCGGTGGGAGGAAGACTACAATTTTTCGAGAAGCTTGGGAGCTTATTACCCAAAATCCCTGGGTTCTAAACATTGTTTTAAAAGGTCTCGACATTTTTTCAGCCTTCCTCCTCCGCCATGCTGGTTCAAGGTAACTCCGGTGCAAAAATCTCCCCTTTTTCAAGAAAAGTTAGAAGAAGGGATCAGGAACCTTTAACCCAAAAAGCCATCGTGCCAGTACCTACACCCCAACGGGGAAGGGGATTCTATTCCACTGTATTTTTGGTAAAGAAACCCAACGGGAAGTTCAGGTTAATTCTAAATCTAAAGAAACTAAACAAGTTTATAAAATACGAAAGATTCAAAATGGAGTCCCTGAAATCCACCATAAATCTACTAAAAGAAGGGGATTTTTTAGCGTCAATCGACTTAAAAGACGCATATTATCATGTACCCATGTGTATCGAAGCCCAAAAGTTCCTAAGGTTTGCGGTATATCTAGGGGAAGAGATACACCATTTCCAATTCCAGGTCCTTCCCTTTGGCATCACAACAGCCCCAAGGGTATTCACGAAAATTATGACAGAGGTGATGGCACACTTAAGAATGAGGAACATTCTGATAGTGCCTTATTTAGACGACCTCTTAATTGTAGGAGATTCGGAAGAAAAACTTCACAAAAATATTTCTGTGACGTGTCAGGTATTGACCCAATTGGGATGGATAATAAATTGGGAAAAATCAAAGCTTGTTCCTTCACAAAGACTACAATTCTTAGGCGCCTGCTTGGACTCCGTGCTTCAGAAAACTTTTCTACCAGAAGAAAAGGTATCCGGCGTCATGAGGGCAGTCTCGGAATTCACAGGAAATGCCAGTTGCTCAGTCAGAGGGGTTATGAAACTGCTGGGGTCCCTAACAGCGTGCATTCCTGCGGTAAAAGGGGCACAATTTCATACTCGTGTTCTGCAGAAATGGTTACTACAGGGTTGGAACAGGAGACAGGAGTCTCTGGATCAAAGGGTTATGATTCCCTCCTGGGTGAAAGATTCTCTCCAATGGTGGCTGGATCCAGTCCACCTAAGGAAGGGAGTAGGTTGGTCCCCAGAACAGATTCTGACCATCACCACAGATGCAAGTCTCTGGGGCTGGGGGGCTTATTGCTCCTCCCAGTCTTGTCAGGGAAAATGGTCCAGAGAACAGTCAAACCAGTCCTCAAACCTGGGAGAGCTAGGGGCAGTTTGGGAGGCGTTGAAAGTTTTCTCCCAGCATCTGGTGAACAAAGATGTACAAATAAGATCAGACAATGCTACAGTAGTAGCATACATAAACCATCAAGGAGGAACAAGGAGCGAGAAACTAGAAAAATTGTCAGAAGAAATATTTTCCTGGGCAGAACTTCACGTAAGAACCTTATCCGCAGTTCATCTGAAAGGTTCTCTGAACAGGAAGGCGGATTTTTTAAGCCGTGTTCCCTTGAGGTCAACAGAGTGGGCTCTGGATCAAGAGATCTTTGCGGACCTAAGCAAGAGGTGGGGTGTCCCACAAGTAGACCTATTTGCGTCAGCCCAAAATACGAAAGTGGAAAAATTCTTTTCACTAAACCCACACGATGGGAACATAGGCGTAGATGCTCTGGCTCAAAAGTGGGACTTCAGACTAGCTTACGCGTTCCCTCCTCTGGCACTGCTACCAAGAGTAATAAAGAAGATTCACCAAGAGAGAGCTCATGTAATATTAATAGCTCCTCTGTGGGCCAAGAAACCTTGGTTTCCTCTGCTAAAACAGATGGCCTTGGGGAGTCCGTGGATTCTGCCATGGACAGAAAATCTTCTTTCTCAGGGTCCTGTCTATCACCCGCAGGTAGAAAGACTACACCTGGCTGCCTGGCATCTGAAAGGTTAACGTTGAGAGCTAAGGGCCTTTCAGATAGAGTAATTGATACAATGGCAGCAAGCAGAAAAATAGTTACTTCAAAGATTTATTCTAGAGTCTGGGCAAAGTTTTGTGACTGGTGCTCACAAACAGGAAACTCTTACCAGGCTTTCTCTATACAGTCAGTTCTGAGTTTTTGCAAGGAGGGTTTGACAAAGGATTGCGCCCCAATACCCTGAGGGTGCATGTTTCTGCGTTAAGCGCAGTCTTTGATATAAAAATCGCAGACCACCCATGGATCATAAGATTTTTAAAAGGGGCAGATCGGATTAAACCTTTCATTAGGCCATTTGTTCCCCCTTGGGATTTAAACCTAGTTTTGTCAGGTCTAACAATAGCTCCCTTTGAACCCTTGTCAGAAATTGCTCTGAAATATGTTACTATTAAGGTCTTATTTTTGATAGCAATTACCTCCGCACGCAGAGTCTGTGAGATTCAAGCTCTTAAAATAGGAGAACCCTTTCTCATAACATTTCCTGATAAGATGGTGTTCAGGTTAGATTCCACCTTTGCCCCAAAAGTAGTGTCCAATTTTCATAGACAAGAAGAGATTGTGGTTCCATCCTTTTGTCAGAATCCAAAAACTGAGGGAGAGAAAAATTTCATAGCCTTGATGTCTGTAGGGCCATTCAGATCTATTTGGACGCTACCAGGGAATTCAGAAAGACAGATGCCTTGTTTATACAGTTTCAGGGAAGATTCAAAGGACATAAGGCTACAAAGGATTCCTTAGCTAGGTGGATCAAACTAGCTATAATAGAATCTTACAACTCTATGGGGGTTTCCCGAGTAACCTTAGAGCCCACTCTACAAGATCAGTCTCGACATCTTGGGCCCAGAGAGCAAATGTATCTTTAGACCAAATTTGCAGAGCGGCAACATGGTCCAGCCCTCATACGTTTATAAAACACTACAGGGTAGATACAGGTTTCAGACAGGACCTAAACTTCGGTAGAAGAGTGTTAGAAGCTGTCATCCCCCTAAAGAGTCATTAATCTGATATATCTCATGGTATGCCGTCATGGAGGATGAAAGGGAAAAACCAAATTACTTACCGGTAATTCCCTTTTCTTGAATCCTCCATGACGGCAGGGATTCCCCAAAAAAAAAAAAAAAAAAAAGCACAAGACAAATAGGTGTTAGGTGCATGTGTGTGAGTGTGGGGTGTTGCAAAAAAAAAAAAAAAAAAAAGTGAACGAAGAAATGTGAACGAGCGGATTCTCTAGGCTGTCGGTCCAGAAGACACTGAGACTTTGCTGGAGGAGGGTCCGTTTTATACTTCCTGTCCCTACCTGGTTGGAGGCGGGTCATTTCTCATGGTATGCTGTCATGGAGGATTCAAGAAAAGGGAATTACCGGTAAGTAATTTGGTTATTCTTTATATGTCTGGGATATGGGGTAGAGTGGCAAGACGAAAGCCTTTTCTTACGAAGAAAAACATCCAAGTCAGGCTACATTTTGCAAAAACACATTTAAAGTCTCCCATAAGCATTTGGGAAAAGGTGTTATGGTCTGATGAAACCAAGGTTAAACTTTTTGGCCATAATTTCAAAAGATATGTTTGACGCAAAAACAACACTGCACATCACCAAAAGAACACCATACCCACAGTGAAGCATGGTGGTGGCTGTTTTTATCAGCTGGAACTGGGGCCTTAGTTAAGATAGAGAGAATTATGAACAGTTCCAAATACCAGTCAATATTGGCACAAAACCTTCAGGCTTCTGCTGGAAAACTGAACATGAAGAGGAACTTCATCTTTCAGCATGACAATGACCAAAAGCATACATCCCAAATCAACAAAGGAATGGCTTCACCAGAAGAAGAATACAATTTTGCAATGGCCCAGCAAGAGCCCAGACCTGAATCCGATTGAAAATCTGTGGGGTGACCTGAAGAGGGCTGTGCACAGGAGATGCCCTCACAATCTGACAGAATTGGAGTGTTTTTGCAAAGAAGAGTGGGCAAATCTTGCCAAGTCAAAATGTGCCATGCTGATAGACTCATACCCAAAAAGACTGAGTGCTATAATATAAAAAAAAATGGTGCTTCAACAAAGTATTAATTTAAGGGTTTGTACACTTATGAAACCATATTATTTTAATATTTTTTTCTTCCCTCTACCTAAAAGATTTCAGTTTGTTTTTCAATTGAGTTATACAGTTTATAGGTCACATTAAAGGTGGAAAAAGTTCTGAAATGATTTATCTTTGTCTCTTTTTTTTTTTACAGCACATAAACCTAACATTTTAGCAGGGGTGTGTAGACTTTTTATATTCACTCCACTCTATCTATCTATATCTATTTATCTATCGATCCATTCTGTATATATACAGTGGCATACAAAATTGTGGGCACACCTGATCAAAATTACAGTTCTTGGACACTGAAGGTTACAGATTCTTGGACACTGAAATAAGTATCCATCAACAGAGTTTAATTACTGATGTACATGTAAAGAAAACAGACAAAAATACTTTATTGCGATATGAAAGTCACCATCCCCGATCTATGATCGAATCCTTACCTTTCAGTCAATTCCTCCGTGTAAAGAGGATTGTGAGTGACACTAATGTGAGGGATTTACGTTTTTCGGAAATGAGTAAAAAGTTTGCGTCCCGAGGGTATCCGAAGAAATTGATCAAGGAAAGTAAAATAAGGGCAGAGTTAAGCCCACAGGAAACTACCAAAAAAGTAACATCATCACAAATCCCATTTGTCTCCCAGTATTCCGTTAACAGTCCACAAATAGCGACTGTCATTAGAAAATACTGGAAAACAATCAGTGATGGCTTCCCGGAGATTTCAGAATTCCGAGAGCCACCACTGTTTTCGTACCGTAGGGGGAGGAATTTAGGTGACAGATTGGTGAGGTCTGACGTAGGCAGCAACAGAGTCAGTGTTTAAACATTTTGCGGATCTACACGGGTTGGTTGCTACCCATGCTATAGCTGTGTGAATTGTAATCTAATGATCAAGGGCAATGTGTTCCATAATCCATTCATCAACAAGACGGTGAACATTAAGCAATATTTGACCTGTGATTCATCCCACATCGTCTACCTGCTATCTTGCCCATGTGGGCTTTGGTATGTTGGGGAGACCATGTGGGATGTTAAAACACGGCTCAATCAACACAGATACACAATTAGGAAGGAGAAGATGGATTTACCCGTCTCAAAGCATTTTAAGGAGGCTGGCCATTCAGAAAAGGATTTGAGATTCCGTGTTCTGGAGCAGATACAGTTGGGTAGACGAGGGGGTGATAGACAAGCCATTCTCAAAAAGAGAGAACTATTCTGGATTTACTCCTTGGGCACCCTGAGACCAAAGGGCCTCAATGTTGATTTCAGAGTAAGCTAAGGGTGTTCTGCAACCCTGTCCGTAATCCTCTGCTCTTCCTCTCTGATGTACTATAAGTGAACATGTAAAGATTTAGTAGATTAAATTGTTTGTAGGATTGTGAATAATTGGATGTTTATGTATTTTCAGATTTACCTACCAGTTACACTCACGGCATATTCCCATGGAGTCATCGGAGCAACTGGACAATTGATGAAATGTACATTAATATTTTTTGTTTGAACCATGATGGCAACTTTTGCAGAAAATCCACCTCTTATGAAATAATTGGATATACTATTATACTTTGTACCTGAGGGAAGCTGAATACATTGGTTTTGTATGTGAACATTGAAAAATTGATCCTGCACAGTGTGGGTTTGATTGTTCTGTCAGCCTACATTGTGTAGGCTGAAATTGTGTCTTCCCCCTTTTTTCTGAAAAAAAGCTTGAATAAAAATATACATATACAACGGATACCTCCGTTTGTGAGGACCACTCTTTTCATTCATTTATAAACTTGCTACGATCCTCTTAATGATCAAATTGGGATAATCCATAATATACAGCGATCTTAAGTCATGTGACTGAGTCATGTGATAACAACATGACCTAGTCACTTCCGGACATGTGCATTAGACGATTGAAGCTGCAGTTGCCATCTTGGTTTTGGTACTTTTCATACAAAGTGCCACAGTGAATATCACAAGATGAGGGTGGTTCTCGCGCATGCGCTTTGGAAGAATATGTTCTCACGCATTCGCTTTGGAAAAGTATGGACGCCAATGAGACCGGATTGCTCCGATGCCACCTGGGAAGGATACACTGCCGTTTTGTATGTTTTTAAATTGGTAATGTTTTTAACTAGAAGCACCTGTGTAGTTGAGATTGATAATTATCACTGTAGTGTATAATCTATACACTTCATAGCACTTTGTATTTTGCACTAGCACTTTATGCCACTTAGGTGTTTTTTATACATGGTTTAATCATGGTCATATTTGATGTACACTCACTTGAAATTAGATTTTTAACATTTTGTATTTGATTGGATGAATTATTGTATTGATTTGACATGCCTTTATATACTGCACATGTTCACATAGCTTGAGAAAGACTGCAATAAGCGGTTGCTACTCAGACACTGGGTGAATAAACCTTGTCACGTTTGGAATACTTTGGAGTGCGACTGGCCTTTTTTCCATTTGTATCTATCTATCTATCTATCTATCTATCTATCTATCTATCTATCTATCTATCCATTCACTGTATATATACAGTGGCATACAAAATTGTGGGCACACCTGATCAAAATTACTGTTACTGAAATTATCTCAAAAGGTATAAAATTAAATATTACACATTCCCTTTGTATTTCAAGCAAAAACTATTTTTTTATTTTAATCTTTTACATTTTCAAAATAACAAAAGAGGAAAAGAGCTTGAAGTAAAACTTTGGGTACCCTGCATGGTTAACACCTAGTAGTACACCCTTTGGCAACTATCAGTTTTTACATGCTTTTTGTAGCCAGCCAAGAATCTTTAAATTCTTGTTTGAGGGCTTTTCATACACTCTTTCTTGCAAAAGTCTTCCAGATCTTTTAGATTTGGGGCTGTCTTTCATGTACTGCTCTTTTGAGGTCTATCCACAAATTTTCAATGATGATCAGATCAGGGGACTCTGGGGGTCATGGTAAAACCTTCAGCTTGTGCTTATTGATGTAGTGTTTTATTTATTTTGAGATGTGTTTAGGATCATTGTCCATTTTAGAATCCATCCTCTTTTCAACTTCAGTTTTTTTTTACTTTTGGTTTTAAGTTTGCTTCCAGAATTTGGTAAAGTTCACAGAACCGCGCACCTTTTCACCGATCCAATATTTCTGACCAAACTGTTCCTCCTCTCCAGTGTAAATCAAGTACTTCTTTTCACTTGTCTCCTAAGTACTGATATAGACCACACAATAGTGCATTATCTTCTAGTTATTTAATAAGTTATAAAAGATACACTTACAGGAAAGTCAAAAGTCAAACGTCCATAAAATTCATAAATATCTCAGACTTCGGCGTCCTCGTGTCCCGACCTGGCTCTGATCACCAGAGCTTGCGTCACGCCAGGCATCACTAAGCTAATATCCGAGGATCGGGCTAATATGATCCTCATCCTCCATATTAAAATTCTAATATAGTCTTGACAATATGTAAATTTTCCATAACAAAGTAATAAAATAGTAGAAACCTTATTCAATACATACTGCAACATCTCCATTATTTTGTATCAAAGCGATCATTAGTGAACCAATAGTACAATATTCCCTAAACTTCCTTTAGTTATTCATAGAAGTCATCTCCCTTCTATGAACCTGCGATACCGCAAGTAACATAGTGTGAACAACGATTCAAGACTTTTTATTTTGCTTCCAGAATTTGCTGGAATTTCATTGAATCCATTCTTCCCTCTACTTGTAAAATGTTCCACGGACCATAAAGGAATTTGGAATCCAAGTTCGCGCAACCATCCTTCACTGCTCTACTTCCTTCTTCTCCTCCACACAGAGCACAGGAGCTCTGCCCCTCATGTCACATGATCATTATACCAGGCCCTTTACCACCTCTTATCCAATCCAGTACTGAGCCATGCCCCCTGCACTGATCACAAGACTGTGACGTCACCCCAGGTCCTTAGTGTTGTCCAAGGTTCGGGTTCATCGAAGAATCCCTTATGGATTCAAAATTCCATTATGGTCCGTGACAGCGGAATCCATAACGGGATTCTTCAATAACCCCAACCCGAACTTTGGATGCCGAACTTAAAATACAAGTTCGCTCAACCCTAGCTGTAACACAACACCAAAGCATGTTTGATCTACCCCTATGTTTAATGGTTGGAAAGGTGTTCTTTTCATGAAATGATATTCCCCCCCCAAAGGGTTCTATTTTAATCTTATCAGTCCACAGGTCTTGTTTTCCAAAAGGTATCAAGCTAAATTAGATGTTCTTTTGCAAACTTCTGACACTGAATTTGTGGTAAAGACGCAGGAGAGATTATCTTCAGATGACTCTTCTATGAAGTCCATATTTGTGTAGATTCAGGTACCACGACTCCTGAGTCTGCTAAATCTTCCTGAAAGTCTTTTTGCAGTCAAGTGGGGGATCTGATTTGCCTTTCTAGCAATACTAAAGCAGCTGTCTTTGAAATTATTGTTGGTCTTCCGGACCTTCTTGTTCCTGTTGACTACCATTTAATAATTACATATTAAACTTAAGAAACGGCAGCCTGAAAACACTTTGCCATCTTCTTATAGCCTTCCCCTGTTTTGTGGGCATCAAGTATTTAAATTTTAAGAGTGTTAGGCAGCTGTTGAGAAGAACCCATGCTTGCAGTTTATTGTTTTGGGACAAGGTTAGAAGAGTCAGGATATTTATAAAGCTTTGAAATTTGCATCACCTGGCCTTTCCTAATGATAATTGAAACAAGCCTTAACCCTAAATGGCTAGGTCAAAGTCAAAAATACATTGGTCAAAGATATCTTGGCCCTCAAATCTCTTTGGTTCCCATATATTTGCAAATTACTCCTTTCCTGTTTTGACTCTAAAATTGTACAAAACCAAAGTAATACACTGATATTGCTTAAACTGTTAAATATATTAACTTTAGGACTTTTGGAGATCATGTCATCTTCGACTTGCTTAACCCTTTTGCTACCAGCGCCGTACATGGGGCTGGAGTGATAGGCAAACACGGCGCATGATATGCAGCAGGCATCATTGCCAGCAGGTTGCTTCTGTTTCAATTAGCAGAAACCTTTGGCTAATTACTGCGATCAGCAATAATGCCAATCACAGTAATCAAAGCATTTAGATGCCGTGATAAAGTGACATCAGGGCACCTAAATGGTAGAAAACCCAAAAGCTTACTGATAGAGATAAGCGAATCAAATTCCACAAAGTGGAATTCGATCCGAATTTCAGGATAAATTCGATTCACCTAGAAGCCAAATTTCCTCGTGCTTCGTGTCAGCGAATTGTTTTAACCTAAAATATTCTAAAAAAACTAAAAATTCAAACTTGCCTCCTCCATTTGCTCGTGACGGGCCACCAGCTTCCATATTGCTTGAAGATCTCAGCCAAAATACCGTGCGGCGTGAGATTACATCATCTCACCGGCTGGCGTGATGCCGTCATACGTCACCACGCCAGCTGGCGTGATGATGTAATCTCGTGCCGCACAGGATTTTGGCCGAGATCTTCAAGCAATATGGAGGCTGGCGGCACGTCACGAGCAAATGAGGAGGTAAGTTTAATAGAAATATTTTTTTTATTGTTAATTTTACACTCAGATGCCGCGATCATGTATGAACACAGCATATGAGGGGTACAATGACGGGGGCGGCGCTATCACAGCTCTCTGTCATGGTTCCTGCTACTTACAAAAAATGCGCTTCATGACAATGTAATTTGTCACAAAAAGCAAATTTTTTTGTGAAATTCGGCGAATCAGCTGAATCAAACTTTTAAGAAATTGGCTCATCTCTACTTAATGAAGCTTCAGCTTCAGTAAGGATGCCGGTAATTGATTTGAATGAACTCAGAATGCTGAGGGCATTTATAGCATTGCAATTCTTTTTTGGCCACCAAGTGGTAGGCCAACATAAGAAATGAGCAATAGTAAATAATAAATGCATTTTAAAAATCCATGATTGTTCAAAATTAAAAATAAAACAATTTTATATGCTCAAATATGAGCTTCAAAATTATTACAAAAAGGTAAAAACACTGTTACAAATATATAAAATTTTTGAAAAATATAAAAGTTTAAATCACCACCCTTTCCATATAATAAAAAATATACCTAATAACAAGAAATATAAACATTATGGAAATCACCACAACCAAAACCACCTGAACTATTAAAATATTAAAATATTTTCCAATACAGTGAATGGCATAATGGAAAAAAGGGTCAAAATTGTCCAATTTGCCATTTTTTCATTACTTCTCTGACTCAAAAAAATGTAATAAAATGTGATCAAAAAGTCACATACACTCCAAAATAGTATCAATAAAACTATAGATTGTCCCGCAAAAAATGAACCTCCAGACAGCTCAGTAGATATAACTGTTAGAAAGTTATGGGGGTCAGAATATGGTGATATAAACAAAAAAAATTTTAGTTTATATTTTTTTTTACACTTTTTAGACATAAAAAACCTGTATATTCTGGGTATTATTGCAATTGTACTGACCCATAGAATGAAGGGCAAAGCCTGTGAAATGGTGGAGAAATTGTGAATTTTTTTTCCATTTCTACACATTTTGAATTTTTACCGCTTCACACTACATTGTATGCCATAATTAATGGTGGCATAAAAAGTACTACTTGTACTGCAAAAAAATAAGCTCTTACACAGCTATGTGAATGTAAATCTAAAAAAAGTTATGGCTCGAGGAAAATAGGGAAGAAAAATTAAAACGAAAAATGAAAAAACCTTGGCATCTTAAAGGTTAACAGTTCATAACAACAGTAATTTTGGCCAGGGGTGCAATCTATACCCAGTATTTATGAAACTTTGCATGTTATAAGTAGAGTTGAGCGAACACCTGGATGTTCGGGTTCGATAAGTTCGGCCGAACTTCACGAAAATGTTTGGGTTCGAGATCTGAACTCGACCCGAACTTGACCGAAGTCAATGGGGACCTGAACTTTTGGGCACTAAAAAGGCTGTAAAATAGCCTAGGAAAGGGCTAGAGGGCCGCAAAGGAAAGCAAAATGTAGGTAAATCCCCTGCAAACAAATGTGGATAGGGAAATGACTTAAAATAATATAAATAAAAATTAACTAATATCAATTGGCAGTTTGGAGGAGAAGGTGGAATAGGAGGTTGGGGTGACATCAGGTGTGAATGCTATGGGAGTTGATGTTCTCATCACAGCCAAAAAGGATTCATGTCTGCCTGCAGTGCCACTGGCCTCATTCCCAGACCCAAGGCCATGGCAACCATACATGGGAGTTGAAGTTCACATCACAGCCAAGAAGGATTCATGTCTGCCAGCAGTGTCACAGGCCTCACTCACAAACTCAGGCCAATGGCAACCATACATGGGAGTTGAAGTTGTCATCACAGCCAAGAAGGAATCATGTCTTCCTGTAGGGCCACAGGCCTTATTCAAATATTCAGGCCCACTGGAGCCACAAAGAGGAGAGTTAAAATTACTCCAAGACAGTATTGATTTCACCCAGCAATGCCACAGGCCTCAGTCACAGATTCAAACCCATGGCACCCACATCGAGGAGCGTTACAATCATGCCAAATAAGTATTAATTTCACCCAGCAATGCCACAGGCCTCATTTACTAATTCAGGAGGACCATGGCACCCACAAAGAGAAGAGCGGTCCCGTAACAGCAACACAGGCCTTAGGTCAACCTGCAATGGAACAGGCCATTATCATTTATGTAGGCCCCTGAAACCCAGACAGAGGAGAGGTCATTTGACAGTAAAAAGAGTTTAATGTCTCCCACCAAGACAGCTAGCAATTAAACGAAATATAGGCCCCTGACACCCACACAATGTGGCGGTCATTTGACAATAAACAGAGTTTAATGTCTCCCACCAATGCAGCAAGCGATTAAATGAAATGTAGGCCCCTGACAAGCAGACAATTTATAGGTCATTTGACAGTATAAAGAGTTTAATGTCTCCCACCAATGCAGCAAACAATGAAACAAAATATAGGCCCCTGACAACCAGACAATGTAGAGGTCATTTGACAGTATAAAGAGGAAAATGTCCCCCAACAAAGCAACAAATTATTAAACGACATATAGGCCTCTGATACCCACACAATGGGACAGTCATTTGACAGTAAAAAGAGTTAAATGTCTCCCACCAAGACAGAAAGCAAGTAAACGAAATATAGGCCCCTGACACCCACACAATGACGCGGTCATTTGACAGTAAAAAGAGTTTAATATCTACCACCAAGACAACAAATGATTAAACGACCTATAGGCTCCTGACACCCACACAATGGGGCAGTCATTTGACAGTACAAAGAGTTATATGTATCCCACCAATACAGCAAGCAAGTAAATGAAATCTAGGCACCTGACACCCACACAATGGGGCGTTAATTTGACAGTAAAAAGAGTTTAATCTCTCCCACCAAGATAACAAATGATTAAACGACATATAGGACCTTAACACCCACACAATGGGGCAGTCATTTAACAGTAAAAAGAGTTAAATGTCTAACACCAAGACGGCAAGCAATTAAACGAAATATAGGCCCCTGACAGCCAGACAGAGTAAAGGTCATTCAACATCAAAAAGAGCATAATGTCACTCACCAAAGCAACAGGCGATTATCTGAAATGTAGGCCCCTGGCACCCAGACAGAGGAGAAAGGTCCCATATCAGCAAAAAAGGCATCATGTTGCCCACCATTGGAACAGCCCACTTTCAGCAATTTAAGCCCCAGCACCCAGACAGAGGAGAGAGGTGCCATAGCAGCAAAACAGGCATCATGTTACCCACCAATTGACCAGGCCACTATCAGTAATTTAGGACCCAGCACCCGGACAGAGGAGAGAGGTCCCATATCAGCAAAAAAAAAAAGGCATCATGTTGCCCACCATTGGAACAGCCCACTTTCAGTTATTTAGGCCCCAGCACCCAGACAGAGAAGAGAGGTCCCATAGCAGCAAAACAGGCATCATGTTACCCACCAATGGAACAGGCCACTTTCAGTTATTTAGGCCCCTGACACCCAGACAGAGGAGAGGTTATTTGACAGCAAAAAGAGGTTAATGTCACGCACCAAAGCAGCAGGAGATTAGCTGAAATGTAGGCCCCTGGTACCTAGACAGAGGAGAGTTTCATTCAACTTCTTGTTGCCCCCAAAATAATAGTACAATAAAAAAAAAGAGGATTCAATACAGAAGTACAAGAATGTATGGTTGAGGGTGAGGCAATTATAAATGTCTATTCTGCAAAAGGGATGGACAGGTCCTGTGGGATCCATGACTGGTTCATTTTTATTAACGTCAGCTTGTCCACGTTGGCTGTGGACAGGCGGCTGCGTTTGTCTGTAATGACACCCCCTGCCGTGCTAAATACACGCTCAGACAATACACTGGCCGCAGGGCAGGCCAGCACCTCCAAGGCATAAAAGGCTATCTCTGGCCATGTGGACAATTTGGAGACCCAGAAGTCGAATGGGGCCGAACCATCAGTCAGTACGTGGAGGCGTGTGCACATGTACTGTTCCACCATGTTGTTGAAATGCTGCCTCCTGCTAACACGTTCCTTATCAGCTAGTGGTGCAGTTAGCTGTGGCGCTGTGACAAAACTTTTCCACATCTCGGCCATGCTAACCCTGCCTTCAGAGGAGCTGGCCATGACATAGCTGCGTTGGCGACCTCTTGCTTCTCCTCTGCCTTGTGCTTCCACTTGTTCCCCCGTGTCAGTTGGGAATGCTCTCAGGAGCGCGTCTACCAGTGTGCGCTTGTAGTCGCGCATCTTCCTATCACGCTCCAGTGCGGGAACTAAGGTGGGCACGTTGTCTTTGTACCAGGGATCCAGCAGGGTGGCCACCCAGTAGTCAGCACACGTTAAAATGTGGGCAACTCTGCTGTCGTTGCGCAGGCACTGCAGCATGTATTCGCTCATGTGTGCCAGGCTGCCAAGAGGTAAGGACAAGCTGTCCTCTGTGGGAGGCGTATCGTCATCGTCCTCCGTTTCCCCCCAGCCATGCACCAGTGATGGGTCCGAGCTGCGTTGGGTGCCACCCCGCTGTGAACATGCTACATCCTCATCCTCCTCCACCTCCTCCTCATCCTCGTCCTCCTCATCCCCCAGTAGTGGGCCCTGGCTGTCCAAATTTGTACCTTGCCTCTTCTGTTGCAAAAGACCTCCCTCTGAGCCACTTCTAAAAGACTGGCCTGAAAGTGTTAGAAATGACCCCTTTTCCTCCTCCTCCTCCTGTGCACCATCCGCTTCCATCATTGCCCTAAGTGTTTTTTCAAGAAGACATAGAAGTGGTATTCTAATGCTGATAACGGCGTCATCGCCACTGGCCATGTTGGTGGAGTACTCGAAACAGCGCAACAGGGCACACAGGTCTCGCATGGAGGCCCAATCATTGGTGGTGAAGTGGTGCTGTTCCGCAGTGCGACTCACCCGTGCTGCAGCTGAAACTCCACTATGGCCTACTACTGCTCGCACAGTCTCTCAAGCATGTGCAAGGTGGAGTTCCACCTGGTGAGCACGTCGCATATGAGGCGGTGAGCGGGAAGGACAAAGTTACGCTGTAGCGCAGACAGGCAAGCAGCGGCAGGATGAGAATGCCGGAAGCATGCACAGATGGCCCACACTTTATGCAGCAGCTCTGATATGTCGGGGTAGTTGTGAATGAATTTCTGCACCACCAAATTCAGTACATGCACCAGGCAAGGTATGTGCGTCAAACCAGCTAGTCCCAGAGCTACAACGAGATTTCTCCCATTATCGCACACCACCAGGGCGGGCTTGAGGCTCACTGGCAGCAACCACTCGTCGGTCTGTTGTTCTATACCCCACCACAACTCCTGCGCGGTGTGGGGCCTGTCCCCCAAACACATGAGTTTCAGAACAGCCTGCTAATGTTTACCCCGGGCTGTGCTGAAGTTGGTGGTGAAGGTCTGTGGCTGACCGTATGAGCAGGTGGAAGAAGAGGAGGAGGAAGCGGAGTAGTAGGAGGAGGCAACAGGAGAATGATGCCCTGCGATCCTTGGTGGTGGAAGGACGTGCGCGAAACAGCTCTCTGCCTGGGGTCCAGCCGCCACTACATTTACCCAGTGTGCAGTTAGGGAGATATAGCGTCCCTGGCTGTGCTTACTGGTCCACGTATCTGTGTGGTTAGGTGGACCTTGCCACAGATGGCGTTGCACAGTACACACTTGATTTTATCCGATACTTGGTTGTGCAGGGAAGGCACGGCTCTCTCGGAGTAGTAGTGGCGGCTGGGAACTATGTACTGTGGGACAGCCACCGCCATCAGCTGTTTGAAGCTGTTCGTGTCCACTAGCCTGAATGACAGCATTTCAAAGGCCAGTAGTTTAGAAATGCTGGCATTAAGGGCCAGGGCTCGAGGGTGGCTAGGTGGGAATTTACGCTTTCTCTCCAAGGTTTGTGAGATGGGGAGCTGAACGCTGCCGTGTGACGTGGTGGAGATGCTTGGTGACGGAGGTGGTGGTGGTGGTGTTGGTGGCACATCCTCTTTTTGCTGGGCGGCAGGTGACAACCTTCCTCCAGAGGCGGAGGAAGAGGCCAAGGCAGCAGCAGAAGATAGAGCAGGAGCTCTTTCTTGGTTTTGAAGGTGCTTACTCCACTGCAGCCCGTGTCTCGCATGTAGATGCCTGATCATGCAGGTTGTGCTAAGGTTCAGAACGTTAATGCCTCGCTTCAGACTCTGATGGCACAGCGTGCAAATCACTCAGGTCTTGTCAGTGAGCACATTGTGTGAAGAGGTGCCATGCCAGGGAACTCCTTGAAGCTGCTTTTGGTGTGCTCGAGCTCCGGTGGTGGTGGCCAGTAGCAGGCGAACTCTCTGGGCGACGGCTGTTCTGCTTTTGCACCCAGCTCCCTCTTTTGCTACGCTGTTGGCTCGGTCTCACCACTGCCTCTTCTTCTATACTCTGAAAGTGAGTGGCACGACCTTCAATCCATGTGGGGTCTAGGACCTCATCGTCCCCTGCATCGTCTTCCACAAAGTCTTCCTCCCTGACCTTCTGTTCGGTCTGGACACTGCAGAAAGACGCAGAAGTTTTCACCGGTGTTTCGTCATCATCAGAGATGTGCTGACTCTGCTGAGGTGGTATTCCCATGTCCTCATCAGGAAACATAAGTGGTTGTTTCTTCAAACAGCATAAGATACTGCTGCATAACTTGAGGCTCAGACAGGTTCCTTGATATGCATGGCGGTGATGTGACAGACTGATAGGCTTGGTTTTCATGCACCACCTGTGCGCGTTCTGCAGAAGACTGGGTGGGAGATAATGTGAACCTGCTGGATCCACTGTCGGCCACCCAATTGACTAGCGCCTGTACTTGCTCAGGCCTTACCATTCTTAGAACGGCATTAGGCCTGACCAAATATCGCTGTAGATTCTGGCAGCTACTGGGACCTGAGGTAGTTGGTTCACTAGGACGTGTAGCTGTGGCAGAACAGCCACGTCCTCTTCCAGCACCAGAGGATCCACTAACACCACCACGACCATGTCCGCGTCCCTTATTAGATGTTTTCCTCATTGTTAACGTTCACCACAATATGGAAAAACTTATTTGGTCCAATGTATAGAGTTCAAATTAAGGCCTTTTTTTACAGGCACCTAACACTATCTAGCTATCTATTTATGTACCGTATTACACTAATACAGGCACTGCAGAAACCACAGATTTAGGGGAATATCAATTTTAGGCCTAGTATTTAGGCCCTGGCTGAAAGGTATCCTTTTACGGACAGAATTACACTTAGAGATGCACAATAGCGTGTGCAAATATAGGGGATTATGCTTTCAGCACATGTATTTAGACCTTGAGTGTAATATACCCTTTTACGGACAGAAATACACTAGGAGATGCACAGTAGCGTCTGCAAATGTAGAGGATTTATTTTTTAGGCCTTGTATTTAAACGCTGACACGCTGAATGTAATATACCCTATTGCGGACATAATTAGACTTGGAGAGGAACAGCTGAAAGCACAGATGTTTAAGTTTTCTATTTCAGGGATTTAATTTAACCACAGAAAAGAATCTATCCTTTGATGGACAGTATTAAACTTAGCCAGCTGCAGCTGGAACACCAGATTTAGGAGATTGGTATTTTAGCAATTGAATTTCACCCCAGAAAAAAATCTATCCTTTGACGGACAGTATTAAACTTAGCCAACTGCAGCTGGAACACCAGATTTAGGAGATTGGTATTTTAGCAATTGAATTTCACCCCACAAAAAAATCTATCCTTTGACGAACAGTAATTCACTTGGACAGTCAAAGCTGGAACACCAGATTTAGGGGATAGGTATTTTGGCAATTGAATTTCACCCCAGAAATAAAATCTATCCTTTGACAGACAGTATTAAACTTAGCCAGCCACAGCTTAGCCAGCCACAGCTGGAACACCAGATTTAGGGAATTGGTATTTTGACAATTGAATTTCACTCCAGAAATAAAATCTATCCTTTTACGGACAGTAATACACTTGGCCAGCAACAGCTAAAACCACTGATTTAGGGGATTTGTATTTGGGCAATTGAATTTCACCCCAGAAAAAAAATATATCCTTTGAAGGACGGTATTAAACTTAGCCAGCCACAGCTGGAACACCAGATTTAAGGGATTGGTATTTTGGCAATTGAATTTTACACCAGAAATAAAATCTATCCATTTACGCACAGTATTACACTTGGACAGCCACAGCTGAAACCACTGATTTAGGAGATTGGTATTTTGGCAATTAAATTTCACCCCAGAAAAAAAGCTATCTTTTGACATACAGTATTAACCCCTTAATAACCAATGACGTACTGTGTATGTCATGATGTGGTGTTAATTACCACACATTGACATGCGCAGTACGTCCTGCGATGAAAGTGCCACCGCAAGTGACACCGGCATCTAAACGGGTGTCACGGACAGCAGAGCTGTCTGGGCACCCGGCAGAGGACCATTCACAGCGGTCCTTGCATTTGATCGCTGCGATTGGTCAGTCAGATTTGACTGACCAATCGCAGCGTTCAGCAGCGCAGCTCTGATCCCATCATTGAGTTTATGTGTGATCGGGTCCGCGCTGCTGTATTTCTGAGCCACGATCTTCAGGATGGCCGAGCGGAGGTAACATTTGACCCCGACCCCCCCCCCTCCTTCTTACCTCCCACCCCTCCTCTAAATGTACACCATCAGGATGGCCGAGCGGTGTTAGTGGATTGTCAGGTGTAACATACACCTGACAATCTACTGTAACGGCCGACATCAGTGTATGTCGGCCGTTTAACCCCTTCCATGCTGTGGTCCGTAGAGACCGCTGTATGGAAGGGGTTAACAGGGAGGAAGCTGTCTCCCTTCCAGTGCTGTGCTGCTCTCCTCTCCTCTGGCAGCCCAACATGTAGCAGAGGGAAGGAGCTCCCTCCTTCCCCCTTCCCATCAGTTGCTATAGTAACCACGAGACACCGCTCTGAAGCGTCCGATGGTTACCATGGCAACTGTTACCATGGCAACTGGACACCATATGCAGGCATCCAGTTGCCATGGTATGTAGACCTGATAGCCAGCAGCCTGATCAAGCTTCCTATGAATTAAAAATACACTGCAGTACATTATACAATGTACCATAGTGTATTGTAGAACCATCAGACCCACTGGATCTTCAAGAACCAAGTGGGCCTGAGTCAAAATAAAAGTGTGAAAAACTATAAAAAAATTAAAATAGTAAAAAAAAAATTTTATATTTTCCAAAATATGCATATTTATAATTGGTTAAAAACTAAGAAAAAAAAATACCCTAAACATGTTTTGTGTCGCCACGTCTGTAAGAACCTGCTCTATAAAATTGTCACATGAACTAACCCCTCAGGCAAAAAGACATTTTGTTTGTCACCTACCATCACAAAAAGTGAAGCCCCAAATGATCAAAAGGGCATATACTCCTCAAATTAGTACCAATCAAACAGTCACCTCATTCCGCAAAAAATGAGACTCTACCTAAGACAATTGGCCAAAAAATAAAAAATCTATGGTTCTCAGACTATGGAGACACTAAAACATTGTTTAAAAAATGCTATTATTGTGTAAAACTTGAATAAATAAGAAAAAGTATACATATTAGGTATTGCCACGTCCGTAACAATCTGCTCTATAAAACTATAACATGATCTAACCCTTCAGGTGAATGCCATAAACATAAATAAATGAAAATGGTGCCCCAAGAAGTGTAATAATGAATGATCAAAAAATCATATGTGCCTAAAAATAGTACCAATAAAAACATCAACTCTTCCTGCAAAAAACAAGCCCCTGCAAAAGATTATTGGCAGAAAAAAACATGGTGTTCAGAAAATGAAGACACAAAAACATAATTTTTTTAATGCTTTATTACTGTATGTAAAACTGAAACAAACAAAGAAAGTAGACATATTTTGTATTGCCACGTCTTTAATAACCTGCTCTAAAAAACAGCACATGACCTAACCTGTCAGATGAACGTTGTAAAAAAAAAAAAACGTGCCAAAACATCCAATCTTTGGTTACCTTGCCTCACAAAAAACATAATATACAGCAGATTAAAAATCATATGTACCCCAAAATAGTACCAATAAAACTGTCACCTTATTCCATAGTTTCCAAAATGTGGTCACTTTTTGATTGTTTCTACTGTAAGGTGCATCAGGGGGGCTTCAAATGGGACATGGTGTGTAAAAACAGTCCAGCAAAATCTGCCTTCCTAAAACCATACAGCGCTCCTTTTCTTCTGCTCCCTGCCATGTGACCATACATCAGTTTACGACCAAATGTGTGGTGTTTCTCTAAACCGCAGAATCAGGGCAATAAATACTGAGTTTTGTTTGGCTGTTAACCCTCAATGTTTTAAACGAAAAAATGGTTAAAATGGAAAATCTGCCAAAAAAGTGAAATTTAGAAATTTCATCTTGATTTTCCTTTAATTCTTGTGGAACACCTAAAGGGTTAACAAAGTTTGTAAAATCAGTTTTGAGTGACTTGAGGCGTGTAGTTTCTGCAATGGGGTCATTTATTGGGGGTTTCACTATGTAAGCCTCTCAAAGTGACTCCAGATTTAGGGATTGTTATTTTGGCAAATGAATTTCACCCCAGAAAAAAATCTATCCTTTGATGTACAGTACAGTACAGTATACTGTAAACTGTACAGTATTAAACTTAGCCAGCCACAGCTGGAACACCAGATTTAGGGGATTGGTATTTTGGCAATTGAATTTCACCCCTCAATAAAATATAGCAATTTCTATCCTGTGTTTCAAGGTGTGACAATAAGCACAACCCCTGATGTAGGATATTGCAAAAAAAAAAAGCCTACTATTGAACCCAAAAATATATGTTGAACTTGGTGGCAGCTCAAAACATGTGCTGGTGCACCGAAAGATCGCAATTAGTAGGCAGGGCTGTGGTGGCTTCTTAGGGCAAGAAGTAAAATGCTAGCTGATTGGCTGCTGTACAGCCCTTCAGAAAGCGAGAAGAAATCGCAGAACAATGGACCCGAACCCGAACTTTTTTGAAAATGTTCGGGTCCGGGTCCCGAAAACCCCAAAATTCGGTACGAACTCTAGTTATACGTTCAAATATTTAATATGGTCCTCAGATATAATAAATAAGATAACTATTTCTCTCCTAACAATCATGATACATTATTGAAAGATTTCAACTAACTACTATATTTGCATATTAAACTACTAATGATCAGTTAGTGTTTATTTTTTAAAGCATAAACTTTAAATCTATTGAGAGCTAGCAGTTATTGAAATTCAAAACAAAAAAACTAAATGTATCTCCAGTTATAGAACATTTTCATCAACAGAAAGCACACAGAGAAACAACATTCTGCTATAGTATTTACATGATCCCAGTAAGACTATTTTGTATTTTCTATACAGTCTACATAAAATATGTAAAACCAATTTCCAAGGAAATCGCTTTGATATTTTTGCCATTTTAGTTATTTTTTTCCTATTCAAGTATGGGTAAAAATAAGTATTAACATAGAAAAATGTCACAAGAGCACAAAACATTCCACATAAATAAATTAATTATATTAAATGCACAATAAAATAAGCAAAAAATAGACTAATAATTAGAGTTGACCTAAGCGAGCTTCGGATCATAAGTCAAAAAATCACTTCAGTCAAAACTTAATTTGAATGCTGTACGGAGACCCGTCTCCATACAGCATTCAAATGTATGGGTTTCTCCGAGGTGAAATTTGTTATCTCCAAAGTGTGGTAAAACTTGTTGAATAACTGTTGAATAACTTCAGCCATTGATTCTATTACTTGAAAATAATTTTAAACTTGAATCAGAAGTTGGCTTCAGTATCAGCTGGGCCATCTGCTGGCTGACCACACAACCAGTGTCAGATAGTGGTGGGCTAAGACAATAATATCAATGTGGTTTCTGTCATCTGGTGTTCAAACTACATTTTGCTGGAAGGTGATTTGTCATGTATTCTGAATTAATTAGGAGAGATCAGTATTTCTGCACTACTTTCCAGCTTATCAGAACACAGTTGAGCTGTATATCTCTAGGGCCAAAGAGAAAATAAAGTAAGCAATGCTAGACTTGCTTTCTGCATAACTACTCCTCAACCAGTTCCTGCTGGATATGTTTCTGATAGCATTCGTCAGCATGGGTATTTCTTTGGCTGCTTCACAATCATGTAAGTTGCAAGCTTCCCGATAATATGGGCCGGGGAGGGCATGAATATATTATACATGGGTAGTGAACAATAGTAATGGCTATAATTGCAAGCACCTTATTTAACCACTTGAAGACCACAGGTTTATACCCCCCTATTGACCATGCCCTTTTTAAAAATCCTCACTACACTACTTTTACCGTTTTATTGCTCGGTCATACAACTTACCACCCAAATGAATTTTACCTCCTTTTCTTCTCACTAATAGAGCTTTCATTTGGTGGTATTTCATTGTTGCTGACATTTTTACTTTTTTTGCTATTAATAAAAATTTAACGACATTTTTGCAAAAAAATGACATTTTTCACTTTCTGTTGTAATTTTTTTTTTTAAAAAACTACATTTCTATATAAATTTTTCTCTAAATGTATTGTTCTACATGTCTTTGATAAAAAAAAAAGTCCAATAAGTGTATATCTATTGGTTTGGGTAAAAGTTATAGCGTTTACAAACTATGGTGCAAAAAAGTGAATTTCGGCATTTTGAAGCAGCTCTGACTTTCTGAGCGCCTGTCATGTTTCTTCGGGTGCTAGAATGCCAGGAAAGTATAAATATCCCCCAAATTACACCATTTTACAAAGAAGACACCCCAAAGTATTCGCGGAGGGGCATGGTGAGTTCATGTATCATTTCATTTTTTTCACAAGTTAGCGGAAAATGACACTTTCTGAGGAAAAAAAAAATAATAATAAAGTTTCAATTTCTGCTAACTTCTGGCAAAAAAAAATAAAATCTCATACGGGCTCATTATGCCCCTCAGTGAATACCTTGGGGTGTCTACTTTCCGAAATGGGGTCATTTGTGGGGTATGTTTACTGTTCTGGCATTTTGGGCGGGGCTAAATTGTGAGCAGCCATGTAAAAGCTAAAGATACTCGTTGGAATTTGGGCCCCTTTGCACACCCAGTCTGCAAAAGTGAGCACTCATGTGGTATCGCCGTACTCAGGAGAAGTAGGGCAATCTGTTTTGGGGTGTATTTTTACATATACCATGTTGAGTGAGAGAAATATCTCTGTAAACTGACAACTTTGTATAAAATTTTTAAAAATTGTCGTTTACAGAGATATTTCTCACACCCAGCAGGGGTATATATAAAAATACACCCTGAAACACATTGCCCCACTTCTCCTGAGTACGGCGATACCACATGTGTGACACTTTTTGCAGCCTGGAACGCAAAGGGACCCTAAAACCAATGAGTACCTTTAGGATTTCACAGGGCATTTTTACGCATTTGGATTCCAGACTTCTTCTCACGCTTTAGGGGCCCCTAAAATGCCAGGACAGTATAAATACCCCACATGTGACCCCATTTTAGAAAGAAGACACCCTAAGGTATTCCGTGAGGGGTATGGTGAGTTCATGTAAAATTTTATTTTTTTGTCTCAAGTTAGTGGAATATGAGACTTTGTAAAAAACTAAATAAAAATATATATATATCTCATTTTCCGCTTACTTGTGCCAAAAAAAAAAAAATTCTGTGAACTCGCCATGCCCCTCACGGAATACCTTGGGGTGTCTTCTTTCCAAAATGGGGTCACATGTGGGGTATTTATACTCACCTGGCATTTTAGGGAACCTAAAGCGTGAGAATCCAAATGCGTAAAAATGCCCTGTGAAATCCTAAAGGTACTCATTGGTTTTAGGGCCCCTTTGCACATCTTGGCTGCAAAAAAGTGAGAAATATCGCTGTAGACGACAACTTTTTACATTTTTTTATACAAAGTTGTCAGTTTACAGAGATATTTCTCTCACCCAACATGGGTATATGTAAAAATACACCCCAATACACATTGCCCTACTTCTCCTGAGTACGGTGATACCACATGAGTGACATTTTTTTGCAGACTGGGTGCGCAAAGGGGCCCAAATTCCCATGAGTACCTTTTAGGAGGGCATTTTTACGCATTTTTCTTCTCATGCTTTAGGGCCCTAAAATGCCAGGGCAGTATAATACCTCACATGTGACCCCATTTTGGAAAGAAGACACCCCAAGGTAGCTCCATGAGGGGCATGGTGAGTTCATGTATCATTTCATTTTTTTCACAAGTTAGCGGAAAATGACACTTTCTGAGGAAAAATAATAATAAAGTTTCCATTTCTGCTAACTTCTGGCAAAAAATAAAATCTCATACGGGCTCATTATGCCCTCAGTGAATACCTTGGGGTGTCTACTTTCCGAAATGGGGTCATTTGTGGGGTGTTTGTACTGTTCTGGCATTTTAGGCGGGCTAAATTGTGAGCAGCCATGTAAAAGCTCTAAAGGTACTCATTGAATTTGGGCCCTTTGCGCATCCAGGCTGCAAAAGTGTCACTCATGGGTATCGCCGCACTCAGGAGAAGTAGGGCAATGTGTTTGGGGTGTATTTTTACATATACCTATGTTGAGTGAGAGAAATATCTCTGTAAACTGACAACTTTGTATAAAAAAATTTAAAAGTTGTCATTTACAGAGATATTTCTCACACCCAGCATGGGTATATATAAAAATACACCCCAAAACACATTGCCCTACTTCTCCTGAGTACGGCGATACCACATATGTGCCACTTTTTGCAGCCAAGATGCGCAAAGGGGCCCTAAAACCAATGAGTACCTTTAGGATTTCACAGGGCATTTTTACGCATTTGGATTCTCACGCTTAGGACCCCTAAAATGCCAGGGCAGTATAAATACCCCACAAGTGACCCCATTTTGGAAAGAAGACACCCCAAGGTATTCTGTGAGGGGCATGGCGAGTTCACATAAAAAAAATTTTTGACACAAGTTAGCGGAAATTGATATATATATATATATTTTTTTTACAAAGTCTCATATTCCACTAACTTGTGACAAAAATAAAATTTTACATGAACTCCCCATACCCTCACGGAATACCTTGGGGTGTCTTCTTTCTAAAATGGGGTCACATGTGAGGTGTTTGTACTGCCCTGGCATTTGAGGGGTCTCCGCAATCATTACACGTATGGCCAGCATTAGGAGTTTCTGCGATTCTCCGTATATTGAGCACACGGGTAATGAGATTTTTTTTCCGTTCAGCCTCTGCGCTGAAAAAAAAAAATGAACGGCACAGATTTCTTCATTCGCATCGATCAATGTGGATGAAAAATCTCTGCCAAAATCAGTGACTGCGGTGCGGTGGGCTGGGCGCTAGCTACCTAACAAGTAGCTAACTAACTGGCGGTGATAAGGGACCCTTATGCCCCATACACACATCCGAAATTTTGTTTGCGGAACGGAATTGCGGACCCATTCATTTCTATGGGGACAGACTTTGTCCTGCTCGGATCCGGAATTACGGATCCGCGCTTCCGGGTCTGCACTTCCGTTCCGCAAAAATATAGAACATGTCCTATTCTTGTCCGCACTGCGGACAAGAAAAAGCATTTTCTATATAGTTCTGTGCGGATCTGCAAAATGCGGAAAGCGCATTGCCGGTGTCCGTATTTTGCGGATCCGCGAGATCCATGGATCCGCAGATCCATGGATCCGCAAAACACATACGGATGTCTGAATGAGCCTGTAGGGGGTGATTAGTGACAGGGGGGTGACAGGGGTGATCAGGGGGTGACATGGGTGATCAGGGGTTAATCAGTGATGGGGGTGGGGGTGTGTGTGTAGTGATTGGTGCACTTTTTCTATGTTCCTCTGGTGGTCCCAAACAAAGGGACCACCAGACGAGCAGATAGCAGGCATATCAGACGCTGTTTAAAAAACAGCGTCTGATATGCAATTTAAATGCGTTTTTTTCCGCATCTACAGCCTGCCAGCGCATGATCAGCGCTGGCAGGCTGTAGTTTCAGTTGTCCCGGCTCCGATCACATGAACGCACGACGCGCGCGCGTTCATGTGAAATCTCAGGTCTCACGAGATGACGCCGATAGGCGTGACTGAGACCTGAGAGAGCCGCCGCGCTGACGCCCATCGGCGTTAGCGTGGCGGCAAGAGGTTAAGTAAAGAGGGTGTCTGTAGGGAAAAGAGTTTAGCTAGACAGCAGAAGCTGCTGGAGGGTTAGAAAGATGAACCTGAGAAGGAGTTTTAAAGAGTCATTGTAATTTCACAAAATTTCATTTAATTTATTAGAGCATGGTGTAACTATGAACTTTTTAATCACTTCATTTAAAAAAAAATATGCTGTATCCACCTTAAAAAAAAAAAACGGTAAAGTAATGGCCACTAGGGGTCTTGTCTCACTTCAGCAAGTGGCATTCATCATGTAGAGAAAGTTAAAGAGGTTCTCTAGGCTTTTAGTATTGATGACCTATCCTCAGGATACATCATCAATATCAGATCAGCGGGGGTCTGACACCTGGCACCCCCGCCGATCCGCTGTATGAAGGGAAGGCGCACGTGCTATCTCCCTTTTCTCTTCCAACTTGCTGCTGTTATGTCTATGGGGAGTAGGAAGAGAGAAGGGAGACAGCACATGTGGATTGCGCACATCTGAATAGCAGGGTTGCCGGGTGTCAGACCCCCACCAATTTAATATTGATGGCCTATCCTGAGGATAGGTCATCAATATTAAAAGCCTGGAGAACCCCTTTAATACAAGCCACTTACCAATTTATTGTTATTATCTATATTGCTTACTTTGCTGGCTTGATTCATTTTTCCATCACATTATACACCACTTGTTTCCATGGTTACCTCCATTCTGCAATCCAGCAGAGGTGGCTGTGCTAGCACACTATAGGAAAAAGCAGCAGCCTATGTGCTTTGACCCAGTCCACCAGAGAGGACAACATTTTTTCTTATATTTTTCATTTTCATAGCAATGTGCTTCTATATTCTTTGACAGGTGTTTCTAAATTCTGTTTCTAAAATCGGTGTCTGCAAAATTCATATTTTGCAGTTTGCCTTCTGAGCACTGCTATGTGCCTATACAGCAATCTATGAGCGCATATGAGCAACCCACTGTGGGGTACATTTTCTCCTTGTAGAAATGAAAAATTTAAACCTAAAGCATTATTTTCTTTTAAAATATGTAATTAGTTTCACTGCCAAGTTTTTCTACATTCTATTAAACAAATGCTTGGCCAAAGTGCTCACTACTCCCTTTGAAATATTCATATGTGTGTGGGTGGGGTGTAATTTCCAAAATGGGTAACCTTTTAGCAATTTCCACTCTAGGGATGCATCAAGTGGTCTTCAAATGCGACTGTGAGATGGCAGCTGAAAATTATTCCTGTGAAATCTGCCCTCCAGAAGCCATTTGGTGCTCCTTCCCTTCTAACTCCTGTGTTCCGCTCATATAGCACTATACAAGCACACATGGAATGTTGCCATGTTCAGGAGGAAATGGATAACAAACTATGGAGTGCATTTTCTCCTGTTGGCCTTTGTAAAAATGGAAAATTTTGGACCTAATGTGTCATTTTCTTGTAAAAAAATTAAATTTTTCAGTTTTACTGCCAAGTGCTTTTGATTTCTATGTAACACTTATTGGGCCAAAGTGCTTATTACACCCCTTGAAATATTTCTTAAGGGGTGGTTTGCAAAATGGGGTCACTTATTTGGGTTTCTGCTTTAGGAGTGCATTAGGCAGTCTTCAAATACGACATGGCACTTGAAAATTATTTCAGTGAATTCTTCCTCCAAAATCCAGGTAATAAATATTGTTTTGTTTGGCTATTAGCCTTCACTATGTTACAGTAAAAAAAAAAAGGATTAAAATGGAAAATCGGCAAAAAAAAGTAAAATTTAGAATTTTCTGTTATATTTTCTATTAATTCTTGTGTAGTACCTTAAGGGTTAACAACATTTCAAACACAATCAGATTTGAATAACTTAAAGGGGTGTAGTTTCTAAAATGGGGTCATTTATTGTCACTTTCTATTATGTAAACCCCCAAATGTAAACCCCCATAACTGAATTTATCCTTTAAAAAATAGGTTTCGGAAATTTTCTGGAAAATCTAAAAGTTGCATCTAATATTCAAAGCTATCTAACAATCATAAAAAAAAAACATTTACAAAATTATGCCAACATAGAGTAGACATATGGGGAATGTAAAGTAATGACCGTTTTATGTTTATCAATATCTGTCTTAATAGGAAAGAAAATTAGATTTTGAAAATTGTGAATCTTTCAAAATTTTTGGTAAATTTTGGAATTGTTATGAATATTTATTTAATAAATATAACTTAAATTTACCACTGCCATGAAGTATAAGTTGTCACAAGAAAGCAATCTCAGAATTACTTGGTTAAGTAAAAGCATTCCAAAGCACTTATTACCACATAAAGTGACACATGTCAGATTTGAAAAAATAGAGCTGGGTAGGAAGGTGAAAACTGGTCATGGGTAGAAGGTGTTAAGGACCAGGTCAGTTATTGTTTTTGAGTTTAACATTTTTCCTTGTTTCTACCATCCAAAAGCAACAACTTTTTCATTTTTATTTTTTGCTTACATAGCCATGATATGAAATATTTTTTGTGGGACAAGTTGTATCTTTAATGGCAGCATTTAAGTTACCATGTCTGTTGTTGAAAAATCGGAAATAAATTCTTTGTTGGGTGAAATTGAAAAAAAAAAATGCACACAATTGTACCAATTTTTTTCATCTTTTTTGGGGGGGGTTTGATATTACACTGTTCACTATGAAAAAAAAAAAACTATTATTATTATGATGTTACACTTAAAAAAAAAATTAAACCCTTTGAAAACATGTCAATTTTCTTTGCACCACTATCTTCTGACACTCTTAACTTTTTTTATATTTCTGCCTACAGAGCTGTATGGGGGCTTGTTTTTTAGCGTACAAACTGTAGTTTTTATTTGTATATTTAATATTTTGGGGGTAAATATATCTTTTGTAATGCCTGTAGTTTAGGGACAGAGTAGTACAATGAGTCCTAAACTAGATCCCAGCCCTTTTCCCCTACCTACTTGCAGAATAAGCTCTAAATGGCAGAACAGCAACAGGGCAATGGTCCCTACTCTATTTAAAGTGCAGAGATGGACAAATACAAACAGATAAATAAACAAAATAGGAGCATCATATGAAAATGAGTTAGAACCAGTTCAGCAACAAGGTACCAAAAGCGAGAGATAAAGGATAGTGAAGAGACAAGCTGGAGTCAAAAACATGAGATATCAAACAGCAATTAGGAACAGGAACCAAGAACAAGCTAGTGAGCCCAAAGACTATCACTGGAAATGGTTCTATATAGTAGAGGATTTAAATAGAGAGTCAGGTCCCTGGACCAGAAGTTGATGTGGATGTTCGGGTTTGAGAAGTTCAGCCGAACTTCACGAAAATGTTCGGATTCGGGATCCGAAATTGACCCCCAAACCCAAACCCCATTGAAGTCAATGGGGACCCGAGCTTTTGGGCACTAAAAAGGCTGTAAAATAGCCCTTGAAAGGGCTAGAGGGCTGCAAAAGGTATCAAAATGTAGGTAAATCCCCTGCAAACAAATGTGGGTAGGGTAATGACTTAAAATAAAATAAGTAAAAAATGAACCAATATCAATTGGCAACTTGGAGGAGGAGGTGGAATAGGAGGTTGGGGTGGCGTCAGGTGGGAATGCTATGAGAGTTGAAGTTCTCATCACAGCCAAATAGGATTCATGTCTGCCTGCAGTGCCACAGGCCTCATTCACAGACTCAGGGCCATGGCAACCACACATGGGAGTTGAAGTTCATCATCACAGCCAAGAAGGATTCATGTCTGCCAGCAGTGTCACAGGCCTCACTCACAGACTCAGGCCAATGGCAACCATAAATGGGAGTTGAAGTTGTCATCACAGCCAAGAAGGAATCATGTCTGCCTGCAGGGCCACAGGCCTCATTAAAACATTCAGGCCCACGGGATCCACAAAGAGGAGAGTTAAAATCACGCCTAGACAGTATTGATTTCACCCAGCAATGCCACAGGCCTCATTCACATATTCAGACCCATGACACCCACGAAGAGGAGAGTTACAATCATGCCAAAACAGTATTGACTTCACCCAGGAGTGCCACAGGCCTCATTCACTAATTCAGGACCATGGCACCCACAAAGAGGAGAGCGGTCCCGTAACAGCAACACAGGCCTCAGGTCAACGTGCAATGGAACAGGCCATTATCATTTATGTAGGCCCTTGACACCCAGACAGAGGAGAGGTCATTTGACAGTAAAAAGAGGTTAATGTCTCCCACCAATGCAGCAAGCGATTAAAAGAAATATAGGCCCCTGACAACCAGACAATGGGGCGGTCATTTGACAGTAAGACGAGGTTAATGTCTCCCACCAATACAGCAGGCGATGAAACAAAATATAGGCCCCTGACAACCAGACAATGTAGAGGTCATTTGACAGTCTAAAGAGTTTAATGTCTCTCACCAATGCAGCAACCGATGAAACAAAATATAGGCCCCTGACAACCAGACAATGTAGAGGTCATTTGACAGTCTAAAGAGTTTAATGCCTCCCACCAATACAGCAGGCGATGAAACAAAAACTAGGCCCCTGACAACCGGACAAAGTAGAGGTCATTTGACAGTCTAAAGAGTTTAATATCTCCCACCAATGCAGCAAGCGATGAAATCAAATATAGGCCCCTGACAACCAGACAATGTGGCGGTCATTTGACAGTAAAAAGAGTTTAATGTCTCCCACCAATGCAGCAAGCGATGAAACAAAATATAGGCCCCTGACAACCAGACAATGTGGCGGTCATTTGACAGTAAAAAGAGGTTAATGTCTCCCACCAATACATCAGGCGATGAAACAAAATATAGGCCCCTGACAACCAGAAAATGTAGAGCTCATTTGACAGTATAAAGAGGATAATGTCACTCACCACAGCAACAGGTTATTATCTGAAATGTAGGGCCCTGGCACCCAGACAGAGGAGAGAGGTCCCATAGCAGAAAATCAGGCTTCATGTCACCCAGCAATGGAAAAAGTCACTTTCATTTATTTAGGCCCCAGCAGCCAGACAGAAGAGAGTTCCCATAGCAGAAAATCAAGCTTGATGTCACCCGCCAAAACAGCAGGCGATTAACAGAATTTTAGGCCCCTGACACCCAGACAGAGGAGAGGTTTATTCAACTTGGGGTTTGCCCCAAAATAATGGTACAATAAAAAATAAGGATTCAATAAAGAAGTGCCCTTGAGTACAAGAATGTATTGGCTGTGGACAGGCGGCTGCGTTTGTCTGTAATGACGCCCCTGCCATGCTAAATACACGTTCAGACAATACACTGGCCGCAGAGCAGGCCAGCACCTCCAAGGCATAAAGGGCAAGCTCTGGTCATGTGGACAATTTGGAGACCCAGAAGTTGAATGGGGCCGAACCATCAGTCAGTACGTGGAGGCGTGTGCACAAGTACTGTTCCACCATGGTGTTGAAATGCTGCCTCCTGCTTACACGTTCCCTATTAGCTGGTGGTTCAGTTTGCTGTGGCGCGGTGACAAACTTTTCAACAGCTCGGCCATGCTAACCCTGCTGTCTGAGGAGCTGGCCGTGACACAGCTGTGTTGGCGACCTCTTCCTCCTCCTCCGCCTCTGCCTTCGCCTTGTGCTTCCAACTGTCCCCCCGTGTCAGTTGGTAATGCCCTAAGGATTGCGTCCACCAGCGTGCGCTTGTAGTCGCACATCTACCTATCACGCTCCAGTGCGGGAATTAAGGTGGGCACATTGTCTTTGTACTAGGGATCCAGCAGGGTGGCAAACCAGTAGTCAGCATAAGTTAAAATGTGGGCAACTCTGCTGTTGTTGTGCAGGCACTGCAGCAAGTGTTCGCTCATGTGTGCCAGGCTTCCCAGAGGTAACAATAAGCTGTCCTCTGTAGGTGGTGTATCATCTGTGTCCTCCGTATCCCCCAGCCATGCTCCAGTGATGGCCCTGAGCTGTGTAGGGTGCCATCCTGCAGTGAAACCGGTTCCTCCTCCTCTTCCTTATCCTCCTCCTCCTCATCCTCCAGAAGTGTGCCCTGGCTGACCACATGTGTACCTGGCCTCTGCTGGTGCAGGAACCCACCCTCTGAGCCACTTCTGTATGACCGGCCTGAAACCCTGTGAAATGCCCCCTCTGCCTCTTCCTTCTGTGCCGCATCCTCTTCCATCATCAGCATAATATTTTTTTTAAGCAGACATAGAAGGGGTATTGTAATGCTAACAACGGCATCATCAGCACTGGCCATGTTGGTTGAGTACTCCAAAGACCACAACAAGGTACACAGGTCTCGTTTGCAGACTGGTTGTCAAGTGGTGCTGATCTGCAGAGAGACTGACCCGTGCATACTGCATCTGAAACTCCACTATCGCCCGCTGCTGCTCCACAGTCTCTCCAGCATATGTAAGGTGGAGTTTCACCTGGTGGGCATGTCGCAGATGAGGCGGTAAGCAGGAAGGCCAAAGTTACGCTGCAGCGCAGACAGGCGAGCAGCAGCAGGGTGAGAACGCCAAAAGCGCGCACATATGGACCGCACTTTCAGCAGCAGCTCTGACATGTCTGGGTAGTTTTTATGAAACTTCTGCACCACCAGATTCAGCACATGCGCCAGGCAAGGGATGTGCGTCAAACCGGCTAGTCGCAGAGATGCAACGAGATTTCGCACATTATCGCACACCACCAGGCCGGGCTTGAGGCTCACCGGCAGCAACCACTCATCAGTCTGCTGTTCTATGCCCCTCCAAAGCTCCTGTGTGTGGGGTTGGTCACCCAAACACATGAATTTTAAAATCGCCTGCTGACGTTTACCCTGGGCTGTGCTGAAGTTGGGGGGAGGTTCTTTCGATGACCGGATGTGGAAGTGGTAGAAGAGGAGTAGGAGGATGCAGAGTAGGAGGAGGAAGCAACAGGAAGAAACAAATAATGCCCTACGATCCTCAGTGGTGGAAGGACATGTGCCAAACCGCTATCCGTCTTGGGCCCAGCTGCCACTACATTTACCCAGTGAGCAGTTAGGGAGATATAGCGGCCCTGGCCGTGCTTACTGGTCCATCTATCTGTGGTTATGTGGACCTTGTCACAAATGGCGCTGCGCAACGCACACTTGATTTTATCCTCCACTTGGTTGTGCAGGGAAGGGACGGCTCACCTGGAAAGGTAGTGGCGGCTGGGAACAAGGTACTGGGGGACAGCCACTGCCATCATCTGTTTGAAAAAGTCCGTCTCCACCAGACGGAATGACAGCATTTCAAAGCCAATAATTTTGAAATGCTGGCATTCAGGGCCAGGGCTCGAGGGTGGTTAGGTGGGTATTTCCTCCTTCTCTCCAATGTTTGGGAGATGGACAGCTGAATGCTGCCATGTGACATGGTAGAGATGCTTGGTGATGGTTTTGTATGTGGCGGTGTTGGTGCAACGTCCTCTGTTTGCTGGTCGCCAGTTGCTGCGGTGACGATAGAGGTGGAGGGAGAGGCCGAACCAGCAGAAGAAGAGGGAGCAGGAGGAGCATGAGAGAATTCCTTGTTTTTAAGGTGTTTACTCCACTGCAGTTCAAGCTTTACATGTAGATGCCTGGTCATGCAGGTTGTGCTCAGGTTAAGAAAGTTTATGCCTCGCTTCAGGCTCTGATGGCACAACATGCAAACCACTATGTGTCTTGTCATCAGGACATTGTGTGATGAACTGAAACGCCAATGAACTCCGTGGAGTAGGCCTTGGTGTGCTCGGTGCCTGGGTGCGGTGGACAGTAGCAGGTGTACTGTCTCTGGAACAACCGCTGCGCTTTTGCATCCTGCTCCCTCTTTTGCTGTGCTGTAGCCTCTGTGCGACCACCACCTCTTCCTCAGAACTGCATGCCTCACTAGCTCGACCTTCAGTCCAGTCTGGGTCTAGGACTTCATCATCCTCCACATCATCTTCCGCCCATTCATGACCCCTGCCCTCTTCATCTGTCTGCACATTGCAGAAAGCCACAGCAGTTGGCACCTGTGTTTCGTCATCATCAGAGATGTTTTGTGGCGGTATTCCCATGTCTTCATCCTGCAACAAAAGTGGGTAAGCATCAGTGCATTCAAGGTCTTCCTCTTATTGGGCAGGGCTAGGTGGATGGGCCGGGGAAACCCTGCCAACAGAGTTATCAAAAAGCATGATAATTTCCTGCATGATTTGGGGCTCTGACTGCTTGGCTGATTTGCAAGGGGGTGAGGTGGAAGACTGATGGGCATGGGCTGCAGGTGCCAACTCTGAGGTTTCTGCAGAGGACTGGGTGTTAGATACTATGAAGGAACTGGAGGGACTGTCAGCCACCCAATCTATTATCGCCTGTATATGTTCTGGCTTCACCATCTGTAGAGTGGCATTTGGGCCTATCAAATAACACTGCAGATTCTGTCGCCTACTCGCACCAGAGGAAGGTGTTTGACTTGGAGTGGTAGTTGGCACTGAACAGCCACATCCTCTCCCAGCAACAGGATCTCCACCAACACCACCACGACCATGCCCACGTCCCTTATGTAATGTCCTCATTATTTGTGTTCACCCACCAAGCTGAAAGATTGGTCTCTCTCTGGTGTCAATTTACCTGCCACTAGTTGACAATTATGTTCGCTAAGGCAGTGCCCGTGTCATAAAAATGCTCTGTGGACCCAGAATAATGTTTTTTGTACCCAAAATAGACTGATTCACAATTTCTATGCGGAAATATAAAAAATGTTTTGGGTACGCTGCATGCACAAGTGGTTTCTGGAACAAGAACAAGTATTTTTGTAATAAAATACTGAAAATTAGTATTTCACTGCTATAAATTGAAATTAATTATTTATACGCCGGATGCACAACAGTTTTTTGGGCCTAAAACGTGGTATTTTTAAATAAAACCCCAAAATGCAGTTTTTAACTGCTGGACATTAAAAGTAGACATTTATACTATGTATGGACACCAGATTTTGGTACCCACAACACAGATTTGGTCACCAAAATTCACAAATGCAGCATTAGACTGTTATAAATTAGAAATAATTATTTAAACAACGGATGCACAACTGTTTTTTCGGCCTAAAACACAGCTTTTTTCAATAAAACCTCAAAATGCAGTTTTTAACTGCTGGACATTAAAAGTAGACATTTATACTATGTATGGACACCAGATTTGGGGACCCAGAAACGGATTTGGTCACCAAAATTCACAAATGCAGCATTAGACTGTTATAAATTGGAAATAATTATTTAAAAGACAGATACACAACAGTTTTCCACTTTTTGTTCAAAAATACACTTATGCTGTATTTCACAGCAGCAATGTAAAAAAGGTGATTGGAATGTGTATTTCAGACTGTTTGGTGGACCTTGAATAACGTTTTTATTCTATGAAAAACAAATAAGCACTATTTCCCTGCAGAAATATAAAATATGTCATTGGACGGTGTATGCAGAACTGTTTTGTGGACAAGGAATATGGTTTCCCCCAAAAAATTACATGGATTCTCTATTTCACCGCAGA
This sequence comes from Bufotes viridis, assembly GCA_033119425.1. NCBI lineage: Eukaryota > Metazoa > Chordata > Amphibia > Anura > Bufonidae > Bufotes > Bufotes viridis. The sequence goes on along the minus strand of CM065593.1, from coordinate 246,655,143 downwards.
AATCTCATATATATATTTTGGTGGTGTTAAATAGGCATGGTGGATCAGGATGACCACTTTTTTTAACTTAAATACACTGATGCACTAGCTGAAATGAAATATACGGTTTAGTGCATTGTATGCACAAGTGCTCTGTGGCACCAGAGATCCCTTGCTAGACAAATGGACTATGTCACCCCCTAAAAATACAAACTTGAGCAGCCAGAAAAAAAAGTTTTTTTTCCTTCACTGAGCTACAAAATAGGATTAGGCTGATGTCTCTGGCAGGCTGGCAGACATGCAGTACACTGCAGTGCCTAAATTGGCCACCGACCCCCACCTCAGTAACAGATGGATTACAAATAAAAATCTCCCTGGCAGTGGCTGGGCACAGAAATGTTGGATTGCTGAGGCTCCCTCCCTCTCTATGTGCTGTATCTTGTGGATTAAAGTTGCACAGGTTCTTCAGATTTCTGCCCTATTCTGTCCCTGATCGCACCAGCAGCAACCTTGCTCTAATCTCAATTCAGCAGACTGACGTGCGGCACTACGTGACTCCAGCTTATAAAGAGGCTGGGTCACATGCTGCACTCAGCCAATCACAGCCATGCCATTAGTAGGCATGGCTGTGATGGCTTTCTAGGGTAATAAGTAAAATGCTTGCTGATTGGCTGCTTTGCAGCCCTTCAGAAAGCGGGAAGAAATCACAGAACAACGGACCCGAACCTGAACTTTTTTGAAAATGTTCGGGTTCGGGTCCGTGTCCCGAACACCCCAAAATTTGGTACAAACCCGAACTATACAGTTCGTGTTCGCTCAAATCGACACACAACCCAAAGGCAATAAGAAAGATGGGCACTCCTTTGCTTATCTCCCCCTGCGCACGTGCACTGTGGGAAAAAGCAGAGCATTGCACTCTATAACTAAAGACATGGCCATGCCTCTTGGGAGCGTGGCTCAGGAGTTCATCTCAACCGTTGCAGCTGTGCCAAAAGCTGAGGATTGAGCCGCTGGAGCCCAGACAGGTATATTTTTTAATCTTTTTAACAATTTTTTTTATTTAGAGTGACAAACTGGCCAAAAATGCTGAATTGTGCATTCTTTTTTCCATTACATCATTTAAAAAATAAAAATAAAATGATATTTAAATAGGTTGGAATGAATGTTTGAATGAATGTATATAGTATATATTCAAGCTTCTATATACATTCATTCAAACATTCATTCAAGCATCCATTCAAGCTTTTATTTGATTTTATTTTAGTTTATTGTGTCTAGATTTTATGGCATTCTATTTCATTCTTATTGTGCACCAGTACAACAACCTGGTAGTGTTATTTGTGTACATGATTTTAACTATGTGTTTTATATATATGTGATACCAATGCGGTTATAGTGCGTTTTTCTTTTACAACGAGAGGAATCCCATTCCGGAATGAGAATCCGGTTCACTATTTGAAAATCACTCTCATCAAGGAATCTAACTATAAAAGGTTACCCATTCAGTCTGCAGACATCACCACTGAAGAAGGGGCGTACCCAAGCAGCGCTTGGTGCAGTCTGCAGTCCACTTGAAGTCTACTTGAACCTTAAGACTTGTCTCCGGAGACCAAGCTAATCCAGGCTTTTGAACCGTATGCCCTCATCCGAACGAAAGGAAAGATCCGCAACAAGTGCTGTTCAATTGCACTCTACCCAAGGACCTGCGAAAATACCGCCTATCCCAAGTACGTCATAGTCACGTGGATACAGCCGGTCACGTGATCCAGCTGGTCACGTGGATTCAGTCGGTGACGTGAGACGCCGCATTAGACCGAGTAGCCAGCACGGGACGCCGAACACGGTCCGGTCCAAGATAACTACAGGAAGCGGTACAGTACTCTTATGGGCATTGATTAGGATTATACGGCACCTTGCTACATTAACTCATGCGCTTACTCTAACATAAGCGCCTACCTGGGCTTACATCTCGCACTTTAGTGAACGTAATCACTCCTGGACAGTCTATTACCTGGTGCATTTTATTACTGTGTGAACTTTATCTTTTACTATTTTTAGGGTGTGATCTGTAACTGTTGTTATTGCATTAAATTTATGTTTATTATCTACCCCGGGTCCATCTGATCCCTGTATTTATGAGTGCCCCCCAACCATCAACTCCTTACCTTAGTCTAACCCCATAGAAGCCATGGTCACTATTGACAGTGGCATCTATGGGATTAAATTACTGGGATTGCCTGCACCACTGATCCTGGTCACTGCTGGCAGGTGTCTGATGTATTATACAGCTAGCATCCACCATGTATGGAGTGTGTGAGCTTGCTCCATAAATCCACTGCATGCAAATTCTGTACATGCACTGTACAGGCATTGGTCCAGAGGTTGGAATCACTTGAATAATAAAACACAATAAAATGCATATTACAGAATCAGTGGCCAACATCACCAATAATAACAATATTATTCTACTCCACCATGACCATCCCCTTTAGTTTTTTTTCTCTCAGTCCCACACAGATCACTATCACACAGATGACGTCTTCTGACCACAACTAGTTTCTGCATAATTGGTAGCGATGAGCAAAGCAAGCTTTGGATCCTAGATCCAAAATTGCTCAGCTCTAAACTTCGTTTTAATGATGAACGGAGATTCATTTCTGTAAAACATTAAAATGTATGTGCTCCTCCGAGGCAAATTCATTATCACTGAAGTCCCATAAGACTTTGGGATTTGATTTTTCAACTTGAAAACCATTTTAAATCTTGATTCTGAAGTTAGCTTTGGTATTGAGGTACCAATCGGAGTGCATACATTTTAATGCTCCACGGAGATGGATTGCCGTACAGCATTTAAACTGAGTTTGGAGCGAAGCGACTTCAGATCTTGGATCCAAAGCTTTCTTAGCTCATCACTAATAATTGGACATACATAACACACCTATTCAGTAATAATGCCTTTTTTTGCCCCTACTTAGTAATCACCACAACTTGTTTCTGTATAATCGGTAGAGATGAGCAAAGTAAGCTTCAGATCCTAGATCCGAAGTCGCTTAGCTCCAAATTTAGTTTTAATGCTGTGTGTAGATCTGTTTCTGTACAACATTAACATGTATGGACTTCTCTGAGGCCAATTCATTATCACCGAAGTCCCAAAACACTTTGGGATTAGATTTTTTAACTTAAACACCATTTCAAAACTTGACTCTGAAGTTAGCTTTGGTACCGAGATGCACAATATTTTAATGCTGTATGAAGACGGACCTCCATACAGCATTAAAACTAAGTTTGAAGCAAAGCGACTTCAAATTTGGATCTGAAGTTTGATTCACTCATCACTAATAATTGGACATACAGAACACACCTATTGAGAAATGATGCCTCTTTTTATGTCCCTACTCAGTAATCACCCTATTTAGGCCCCAGTTCCACACAGTAGTAATTTCCATTTAGGCCTCAGTGGATATAATGCCCCTCCCCCCCACACCCCTTAACGCTCTATGTACATTAAAATGCCTCCCAGTATTGCTACCTGTAAAAATATTGTCCAAAATTTGTGCCCTCTGTAGATAAAATGCCTCCCTGTAACGTCCGTTTTACATATAATACCCCTAGTAGTATCCTCTTCAACTTAAACATTGCCTAGTAGTGTCCTGTTTACATATAATGTCCCCCAGTAGTGCCCTCTTCACATTTATGGTACTGGTTCATAGCCCAGTAGATGGAGATTCTTGCTATGGCATTATGTACTAAATGGTTAAATCGCAGATCACCAATTGTAAACACTAAGAGTACTTTCACATTAGCTAAACGTTAACGTTTTCAGGTATTGAGTTCCGTCCTAGGGGCTCAATACCGGGAAAATAAAAAGCTTTTGTTTTGTCCTAATGCATTCTGAATGGAAAGCATTCCATTCAGTATGCATCAGGATGTCTTCAGTTCAGTCACTTTTACAGTATTTGGCAAGAGAAAATATTGCAGCATGGTGTGGTATTTTCTCCGCCAAAATTCTGGAACACTTGCCGGAATGCCGGATCAATTGAAATATATTAATGCCGGATCTGGTACCAAGTGTTCCAGACAACCCTTTAAAAATGTGAAAAAGATAAATACCGGATCTGTTTTTCCAGATTACACCAGAGAGACAGATCCGGTATTTCAATGCATTTGTCAAACAGATCCGCATCCGGATCCGGGAACAAATGGTATCCATTTGCAAGCGGATTTACGGATCCGGCAGGCAGTTCCGGCAACGGAACTGCCTGCCGGATTCCTCTAACGCTAGTGTAAAAGCTCCCTTAATTTATAATGTTATCAGATGTGGTTGATGGCTTTACTATAATATTCCATTAAATGCATGTAATAAATTAATGCTCTTGCATGTAAAGGCACTAGGGATATTCCAATCAGCATCAAGTATGTTGAAATCCTCCATGGTTACAATATTTCTCTTTATTGACAATTATGTAATTTCAGCAGGTTTCAATAATGCTCAGATTTCATGGATGGCTACATGTAAATGCTGTAACATACCAATTATAACCACAGTTCCTTCTTTAATTTGCATTAAAAAAATGAAAGTGTTTCTATATCTCTGTGGTTATTTTGAATTACCGCCCACCACTCTTCCTTTTATTAAATATGGCTATTTCCCAGTTATTACAATTCTTGAACCATGTCTCTGTTATATCAACATATTTTTCAGGATATTATAGTCATTAATTTTAAGTGGTTGCGAAATCAAGCAAAAAAAAAAAAAAAAAAGCCAAGGAGGAGACAAGGCAGGTACTTCCGGGAATAGATTGTACTTACTCTTAGCATACCCTCATTACTCCACATACTGTATGTTACTTCATGGGGCTTTTTTTCCTTAAATACATTCAAATTAACTGTAGTGGTAAGACTTTTTTGATCAGTTCATGTGAAGTTGGATATATGCTTTGACATGATACATCTGTACATGTATAATGTAAAGTAATAACCATTCTGCAGACTGAAACTAATAAAAAATAGATACTGTTAATAATTTCATTTGCACAAATATTCATATTTAGAAATTATTTAAAAAAATCCATTTGAAGGACTAGATTACTGTGTTAGGACACTTGGGCTTTACATAAATAGTAATTATTAGTATTTCTGAAGGCTTGTTTCAAACTTTAAATTAGTTTTGATATTGTAGCTACTCATTTTTTAAAGAAAGAAACCAATATGCAATAATACTGTATGCATAAAAGTAGCAGAGTTAACACTTTACAATAAGTCAGCACACAACTTACAAAAGTTGCATTTATGTGAAGCCAGATAAGGAGTGAACGGATTATAATTTAGAAAGTCCAATAATTAGCTCAAGAGAGAAATAACAGTGTATTTCACTGACATTATGATAGCATTCCTTGACAAGACTGGCTCCAAACATGCAAACTGTATTGTTTTTTTTGCCAAATGACTTAACTTTCATTGTTCTTGCTGCTGCAGTAGACTCATGCAGTAAATACAACTATGCAATGTTTGTACCTCTTTCTGTTTTTACTTGCTCTCTACTATAATAATAGAAAATGAGTAGACAATCAAGTTAAGCAAATCTACTGCAGTGTAATCAGAATACTTGGCTATTATCTGCATTATCTTGGCTATCTATCTTTATGTCTGTGTGTCAATCAATCTATCCGTTAGTGTAAGATCTTAGATTGTGCCATTTGGCACAATTCAACTTTGTTGCTTGAGACTATCTCAATGTTCAAGGTGATAGAAAAGATAATTTGAGGATAATCATGGAGCATCTACTCAAACAGTGGCAGCTAATGCAATGTTTTATAATGTGGGTTCCAATCAACTTTGCTTAATCCTATGAGTTTGAAGAGAAGGAATATGCTAAACTGCATGCCTATTTCATAGTAATGTTTGAGATAACCTGGGTAAAATTATACATTAAAAAGTAAACTCTAGTATAAAAAGATCTAAAGGGAAAGTCACTCTGTGACCATATTTTGTTGTTTGATTACACCTAAAATATGAAATTAACCCTTTCAGGACCAAGCCATTTTTCACCTTAAGGACCAAGCCATTTAAAGCAAATCTGACATGTGTCACTTTATGTGATAATAACTTTAAAACGCTTTTACTTATCCAGACCATTCTGAGACTGGTTTCTCATCACATATTGTACTTTATGACAGTGGTAAAATTGAGTCAAAAAATGTCATTTTTATTTATAAAAAAATATCAAATTGACAAAAAAAATTGAAAATTTCCAAATTTACAAATCTCAATTTCTCTACTTTTATAATAGATAGTAATAACTCCAAAAATAGTTATTACTTTATATTCCCCAAATGTCTACTTCATGTGTGGAACATTTTGTGAATGTCATTTTATTTTTTGGGGACAGTAGAAGGCTTAGAAGTTTAGAAGCAAATCTTGACATTTTTCGAAAAATTTCCAAAACCCACTTTTTAAGGAAGTGTTCATGTCTGAAGTCACTTTGTGAGACTTGCGTAATAAAAAACACCCAAAAATGACCCCATTTTAGAAACTACACCACTCAAGGTGTTAAAGAGTAGTTATAATAAAGTGCCCAGTGCTTTGGATAAACTGATAAACCATGCCCAGCCCACATAAACCTCCTATAATAGCATAATATACCTGGTATACCGTTACCTGCGTCCCAAAGCGCATTAAGCTTAGATTGCTTCTTCAGGGGATCATGCTCAGCTTAGTGGTCATTCTAATTCTTCTATTTAATATGGCTTCACCCATCATGCTATGCTGTTGATAGCTTCAGTTTGGTATTTGAAGTGGTGGTGTGTGGTCCACTCCTCATCTGAGTTCCTGCTTGTCCATTTACTTCAGAAATTAAGAGTTACTTCCCTTTTATATTTTGTTGTTTCCCCTCTGTCTTTTGTTACTAGGCCTCAGAGAGATGCTGTCTCCTTCATGTTGGAAGGAACAGGTCTTCTCAAGCCCTGAGACTATTCCAGGGCAATTGAGGGTTTCCAGGGTCATAGGTTCCAGTATATGAACATTCCTACCCTCAAGGACTGTTCATACGGATAGGAGTCAGGGCTAGGATTAGGGTTTCTATAGGTGGTGTTTGTGTCCCTTACCCTAGCTTTGAGGCCTAGTTCTTTTTCCCTTCCCTCCAGTTGTCGGTGTGGTGTTCCCTCCCACATCACTAACGTGACAGGTGTGGCTTCTGTTTAACATTGATTTTTAGCCTTTTTTTAATGTTACTTTATGTACTAAAATGATGTACTATAGAACATAGTTCACATTCGGCTTGCTTTTTATAAAAATAGTCTTTATGGATTTTTCTACTTTTTCCAATTTAAAAATAAAAATAAAATCAATAGTTTTGTATGAATGAGCATATATATTGTTATAGGGCCTGACATGGTTTATTTAAAAGACAATTTATCTTTTTTTATGTTGAGGGCCGTGTTTTGCAACAATTGATACATATTGTATTGGGCTTTTAAGAGAGATCTCTCCAAATGCAATTATTTTAAATTTGGAGCTGTGCTTCCAGATGAGTTTGAAAATTATTGTCAAGATCATAAATCTTGTTACATTATCAGAAGAAATGACCCATGTGCTGCCAGTGTCATTTTAATATTGGGATTTAATGTGGTTTAGATGTATGTTAGACACAGTAAGGTTTATAAAACATGTCCTATACGATATCAAATTATTGCACTAGACATAAAATTAATGTTTTATAAAGCTTAAGTTACTAGAGTGAAAGATTGTTAATAGAAGATTAAATGGGTTTTCAGAGATTTTGATACTGATGACAAGAGATGAGCCAAATTCAGGTTATGATTATGAAATTCATTTGCAATTTGTTTACTGGTAAAATGTGAATTGTGTTATGGATTCCGTTACCACAGACCATAACGTAATTCTATGATGGAATGCATAATGGAATGCCTTTAGAGGCATTCTGTTATTCATTCCTTAATAATTGAAGTCTATGGGCTGCATAATGGATCTGTCCAGTTTCTGTTATGCAGGAGAGGACTCCCCTGCATAACGGAAACAGAACGGATCTGTTTTGCAGCCCATAGACTTCTATTATAACAGAATAAATAACAGAATGCCTCTAAAGGCATTCCATTATGCATTCCATCATAGAATTACGTTATGTTCTGTGGTCAGGGGCATAGCTAATGGCTGATGGGCCCTGGTGCAAAAGTTCATCTTGGGCCCCCCTTCCCTCAGTGCTTTGTGTGTCTTCTTATGCAGCACAAGGGTCTTTGGGCCCCTTCAGGCTCCTGGGCCCGGTAGCGACTGCTACCTCTGCACCCCCTATAGCTACGCCCCTGTCTGTGGTAACGGAATCCATAATGCAATTTACCTTTTACCAGTAAACGAAGCATGAACTAATTTCAAAATATGAAATTTGCTGATCTCTACTGATCACCTATCCTCAGGAAGCCATAATATGGCAGTGGGATTGAACCCTCAGCAATAATTTGAAATTTTAGTACTCTTATATATCTTACACACTTGTATTCAGTAGTCAGTATTTGGTCAGTATGTTTCATCAGTGTTTACTTACTGCATGTCCCAGGAAGGCAACACCTCCTTCTGGCACATAATTTGGTCCTGTGCTCCGATTGACCAATTCTGTACCCCGGTTATATACACCTTCTGTCCACACTTTAAAAAGAAAGAAAAAAAAAAAGATTATTGTCACTGTACATACAATGCATTCAAAAAGTCTTCAGATTTTCACTTTTTTCATATTTTGTTATGTTGCTGCCTTTTGCTAAAATAAAATTCACATTTTCAAAACAAAAATCACAGAAAAAAGATAAACAAGAAAGATAAAAACACCCTGCACGATATAATAAATACATATGTGGATGTCCATGACTAAAATCACAGAAAACAAATAATAATGCACTAACACAATATATGAAAGCATTATATATAGACTCAGTCCTCATTCTGATACAATAAATTATGAGATCTTAGCCAATATATTTTGATCAAAACATATCTGTGCCCACCTACCCCCACCAAGGTGGTCTCAGTCAGGCAGGTCCTACGCTAAACCTACCTATGCCATTGGGCATCTATATTCAGGAGAGCAGATACTGCACATATAGTGTCAGGGGTCAAGTCCTGGAAGAAAAAGTGTGGGAACTCACCCAAGATTCACTGCCAGTCTGCCCCCGCCCACCCAAAAACAAAATATATATATATATATTTCGCTGATAATTCAGTGCAACATTTATTGTAAAGTGCCAGTTTACACAAACAACTGAAAAATTCACATGCATTAAACAAATGAAAATATATAACAGTTCTACCAACCGTGATAAAGAGAATGGTGTGATTTTTGAGGGAGTTAACTTAACTTATTTGTCTAGTCCCATTAGAAAATATCCCACAAACTAGAATAACGTTGCCCTTTACGTGCAATATTATCAACTTTCCGGGATTTATTATCATCTGCGCTACGATGTGTGGTCAACCATTTTGTGAAGTATGGTAAAGGATCCCATAAATGCACAGGAGGCCCAATGAGACTAATGAACAAAAGAGAAGACAGGCGTTCAATGCCAAGCCCACTCCTAATGGGTGACATCACCAAATTCATTGTACTGAAGCCCCTTTCACAGTCACCGGATGTCACTGGAAGACTGTTAACTGCTGTCACCACTGGTTTCAGTTTTTCTGGAATCTCTGTGCCACCATTATCAATGTAGTCTCGGAAACCTTCACAGATGGATGCATAGCTGAGACGGAATCTTTTGCATAGCTGCTCCAGCTTCACTTCACCTTCAAACCACGGACTGTCCACATTGATTGGCCAGCGTTGTGAATTCAGGATGTCAATTTCAGACACAAGAGTTTCAAATTCACCTGAATGTGATGAAGCTGCAGGTCTATTGCTCGCAGTTAAAGCAAAAAGTCTGGAGCGTAAGTTATCCACCAAACTTTGATAAAATTGAGGAGATTTATCCTCACTTGGCCTTTTGAACTCTCTGGATTGATAGTCACACCTTTAAAATTCCCTTTCTCCAGCGAATCCAGGACTTCTTTCAGATGTTTGCCAGGCATGTCTTTCATTTTTTCAAGTGCACGAACTGTACGATTAATCAGCTGATAAGCTCGGGGAAGTGTGATGTCATCACTTTGTAGAGCTTCAGATAACAGTGCCATTTCCTGAACAGCATCTGCAACCCCTGCAAGGTTTAACAAATAATCTTCTGATGTCAAGACCTTGTTAAGGCCACTAAATACAGATTTCTGCTTACTGTTATGAGTGGAGCTTACGCTTGCTTTCAGGAAATGATTGTGCAGTGCAGGATATGACTCCCAAACTGCCCGTATAGCTCTCTGGCTAGAAGCAACCCATCTAACTGAAAATACTTTTCCAATTTTAAGAATTTGTACTTCTAATTCTTTTGCGCATTCTGAAAGCTCTGCCAGATTTTTGGGTGACTGATGGTATACAGCATACAATTTCTCAAAAAATGATGTTAGATGTTGAAGACCAGGAATTGAATCTATAGTATCTGAAATGCACAATTCCAGCCTATGACACAAGCAGTGCCATTTCACAATCTGTGGATATTTTTGGCTGAGTCGTTCCAGAACACCTGACTTTCTTCCAAGCATTACACTTGCACCATCACTGCAAGCTCCAATCCAGTTTTTAGCAAGAAAGTCATTACTGAACCCAAATTTAGAAAAACAAGCTAGAAGAGTGGCTTCAATAGACTGTGCATCTGTTTTAGGCAAATCAAGCAAATCCAGAAAGAAAGTGACTGGGTCTTTTCCGTTAACAGAGGCACGAATATAAACGATTAACACTGAATGGGTAGAAACTGTTGTAGACTCATCAATATAAACAGAAATTTTTGGAGCCTGCTCAACTATTGCTTTGCAAAGCTTTTTCTCATTTCACTAGCAATGCAATCTATTATTTGTGCTGCTGTGTACTCACTATGGAGAATACATCCTAAGTCAGCTCCATTTGCAACTTGCAAGCTGATAAGATCTCTGAAGTCTGTGAAAGGGCGATTTTTTTCGCACAAAAGTAGGCAGTGCGAAATACCTTAGTAGTGGATGCAAATTTATGTTTCTGCTGTTCTGCAATATTGGATTGCAGAATCTCCTTTCTGGATACTGCATGGATTTCTCCTGCCTTTACATGTGCTTCTGAAATCTTATGTATGTGGATTTTTTACGTAGTGATGTCAACATATCTTTTTGGTTTTGCCATATGGAGCAATTGTACCAGTGCTCCATTCTTTAGAAATGGATACACCTTGTGAAACAGACACTCCAAGGTGTTTAACCTCTTGACAAACTTTGCATCCTAAAAGACCATTTTGTACAAACAGCCAAGGGTACTTTTTTAAATTCTAGCCAATTACTCTGGTCCCAACATTCTGGAAGAATGTTATCACTGACTATGGGCATCTTCAGCCACATCAGTGACCATGTCCACTACAGCCGATTCACTGACTGTCGTAGTTTCTGCAGCGGAAACCACCTGCTGGAGCAAAGGCTCAGACTGAGTGGAGCAACTTGCAGAATCAGCATGTGATTTTTATTGGATGCCTTTGTGAAGAAATCCGTAATGCTGGTTTTTCGTTTACTCATTTCTGTACAAATAAAAACAATTTAAAAATTTTAAAAAATTCTGATTTACAAAATTTTTTGATAAAATAACCTCTTTGGGCAAAGTATTCCTCATCCGTTGTATTACCTCTTATTGTAAAAACTCTTTCTTCTGTTGTCTGTGGTGGCAGTGGTGGGGTGGTCCGGTGACTGTGAGGTGCAGGGTAAGGCACAAATCAGCATAATTGTATTAAATAAAATCATTACTCTAAAAATTATTTAAAAAAGAAATTAAATTATCTAACAATTAGTCTCATATGAGCCTCCAGTCCAGTGGATGTGATGCAGATTAGTTATCAGTTATTTTAACCCCTTAAGGACTAAATGTACACGTTAAGATCAAAACAAAACATAAAGAAAAACTGAAATTTGACCTACGGATGTAGCAGGGTTAACACTCCTATTTTATGAGTTAAGTTATCTTTTTTTAGATAACATAACTGGTTAAGCAATTGCTTTCAATGGCTTTTGTTTCAAGATAACTCAATGGAATAATGAAATTTGAGTTAAAGGAAGGAGTGCTAACGCTGCTGCATCTGTATAAGTCTGTTCAGGTGTAATTTGTCTCTTTCATAGTATAAGCTTTCCTTATATATAATTTACTTACAGTTCTGAAGATTCAAGGGTGCTGGCAGGCTTGTCCTCAGGGGTGCTGGCAGGCTTGGCCTCAGAGGTGCTGGCAGGCTTGGCCTCAGGGGTGCTGGCAGGCTTGGCCTCAGAGGTGCTGGCAGGCTTGGCCTCAGGGGTGCTGGCAGGCTTGGCCTCAGAGGTGCTGGCAGGCTTGGCCTCAGAGGTGCTGGCAGGCTTGGCCTCAGAGGTGCTGGCAGGCTTGGCCTCAGAGGTGCTGGCAGGCTTGGCCTCAGAGGTGCTGGCAGGCTTGGCCTCAGAGGTGCTGGCAGGCAAGGAGTGTGGAACTCAAGCTTTTTTCGCCTTATAAGAGGCACCTAGGTTTTAGAGGGGACAATAAGAAAAAATATTTTTCATTACATCTCCCCCGTAATGTTTTCATAATCTCTTCCTTTCATGCTGCCCCTTTCCTGTGGTTAGTAAAGGTCGCTCTCTCAGACCAGGCCCGGCAGCTGTTTCATCCGTTTCCTAGACTGTCTATACTGTCACTGTATATAATTTCTTTGTGGAATACTTTTGAAAGGCCCCCTAAAAAAATATTTTAGTCCTCCTCCTCCTGCATGGGCCCTAAAGCAGCCACTTCCCCTGTAGCTATGCCCGACCCCAGTATAACGTACCCTGATACACCTGAGTTATATTATATAACTGAGGAGGGCTGAGGCCTGAGGGGTAATAGAACTGAGGGGTATCAGGGGACATTATAAAGGGTTAATATAACTGTGGGGTATCAAGGTACATTATACAGGGGCTAAGACGAATCGGGGGTATGACTATGGGGTATCAGCCAGGGTACATTATACAGGGGTAATATAAGTTATCCCTCCTCAGTTATATTACCACTGTATATAATGATACCCTGATGTGGCCATTGTACCCTTTAGTTTTACCCCCTGTATAATTTACCCTGATGCCTCAGTTCTATTACCCCTCTTTATAATGTACCCTGACAGCCCTCCTCAGTTATATAATATAACTCAGGGGTATTAGGCCAGGGTACGTTATACAGGAGTCGGGCATAGCTACAAGGGAAGTGGCTGCTTTAGGGCCCTGACCTTCAAAAGTATTCCACAAAGAAATCACGGTACATAATACACTATATGGGGTATAATTTAAATGAGGAGGGGGTAGCAGCAACAGGGTACTTTTACTGTTTATTACGCACGCAGGGCTGCGCCTGCCACACTTTATCATTGTAAAAATGTAAATTATAGTCAGATATATATTGTTTTGTCATTTTATTCAAAAAGCTCAGTATAGAGAATACCAAATCTCATTATATGCAATTTAATGAATAATAAGCCATATTAAGTAAGTTAAATTAACTTTATTAATATGGCTTATTATTCATTCAATACATATAATGAGATTTGGTATTCTCTATACTGAGCCTTTTTAAGAAAATGACAAACCATTATATATCTAGTTTACATTTTTACAATGATAAATTGCTGCACTATTGGAAAGGTTCTTCTTAGGAGGAATGAGTTATATTCAGGCATTCACGGGGTCAGGTGTAGAAGAATAACTGCACAGTGGAAATTCACTTTATTGTGTAGGTGTCAATCTGCAAGCTGTTTGAGAAACATCATTGCTGCTTCACATTCTTCACATTTGCGTTTCCCTCTTCCGTCCTAGAGCTCCGTCCTCGGGGCTCTAGGACGGAAGAAAACTGATCAGGATTTTCCCAATGCCTGCTGAATGGATAGAAATCCGTTCAGGGTGCATCAGGATGTCCTCCGTTCCATCCTGACCAGTTTTGTGGACGGTGCAAAATCCGCAGCATGCTGCGGATTTTGCTCCGGCCCAAAAAACTAAAGTGAAGCCAGAAGGACGGATCTGGAATTAATGCCCATTGAAGAGCATTAATCCGGATCCGTATTAAAGCTAAACATCATTTCGGCGCATTGCTGGATATGGTGTTTAGCTTTTTTTGAATGGTAACCATGGCAGGCAGGATGCTTAAGGTCCCGGTTGCCATGGAAATACTACTGGGAAGCATGTACTTACCTTCCGCGGGCAGCCCGGGCGCTCCTCTGTGACGTTAGAGCCTCTCTGCGTTGCAGATCACGTGATCCATGCGACGCAGAGAGGCTCTGACGTCACAAATGAGCGCCCGGCTGCCCGCGTGAAGGTAAGTACATGCTCCCCGCTCCCCAGTAGTATTTCCATGACAACGGGACCTACGCTTGCAGATGCAGATCCATGATACATCCTGCCCTCCATCCTACTGCCAGGAGTAAAGAGAAAAAATGAAGAATCCATAACTCTGACTAACCACTATATCAACTGACTGGGTTGAGTAAGTTTGTTTTTCACTGGTGTCTGGCGACTGGAGTCTCTGTCTGTCTGGAGTCTGGACCCTGCAGTGCAGAAGCAGCTCTGCTCCTCCTCACTACAGACGCAGACGCGCGGGCAGGCAGTGACGTCTGACATCATCTCCCAGCCTGCACGCACCGCACGTCTCTTCCTCCACCAGGAGAGGTCCGCCCTCAGCCCCGCCCCCTACTAGCTCCAGCCAGGCAGTTAACATGTAAAGCCGAGGAGCGTGCGTCCGTGCTGGAGGGGCGGTAGTCGGGGCGAGGAGGTGAAATGAATAATTAGCCTTCGGCTTCACCACCAGGCATTTGACCCTGAAAGGGAACGGCATTCCTGCTTAGAAAAAAGTGCAGGAACGCCGTTCCCATGCGTTCCCACTGGACTCGAGCCCTGTATAGTGTGCTTCTTCTAGTCACCTCTATCTGCATCCAGCAACTAATGAGAGAAGGAGCAAGCACAGCTATATGTACCACCCTAATCAAGGTAGCCTGTTTGATAGGATCTGCCATGAGGCTTCATTCTAGCCACTGTATAAGCCAGTCCATAAAGACCAGATTGTGGAGGACTGCTACAGTGAAAGTTGACCCTCTGGAAGTTTTCCCCATCTGCACACAGGATCCTTGGAGCTCAGCCAGAGTGACCAATGGGTTCTTAGTAACCTTTCTTACTAAGGCCCTTTTGCCCCAGTTACTTTGGTGGAGCTGCCAGCTCCAGGAAGAGTCCTGGTTGTCCCATTCTTCTTTCATTTAAGATTAATGGAGCTATGCTCTTGGAAACTTTTAATACAGCAGACATTTTTGTACCCCTCTCAAGACCTGTGCCTCCAAAAGTTACTGGCTCTGAATCTCTACCATCAGTTTTTCTTCCTCATAATAGATCTTGTTTTTTGCTTTGATATGCATTGCCAACTGTGAGAACTTATTTAGACAGTGATCAGGGCCGGCGCGTCCTATAAGCGGACTAGGCCGCCGCGTAGAGCGCCCCTTGGCAAGGGGCGCTGCTAGGAGCGCCTGGCCCTGCCTCATGCTGCAGCCGCCCGAGCGCTCTGAATTGAGCCTCAGACGGCTGCAGCACTGCCCGGGCTGGCGCGTCCATGAGGACGCACCGCCCGGGCTCAGCATGAAGAGAGGAGCTGACAGGAGGGAAGCGCTCAGCGCTCCCTCCTGTCAGTCCATTGTAGTGCGGCCGAGCTCTTTATGGCCGCGGGTACAGGAGCATGTGTCTCCTGTACCCGGCCGGACTGACATGAAGTGCGCACACAGTGTGCACTTCCTGTCAGTCCGTCAGGGCACAGGAATCTAAAGCTCCTGTACCAGTGGACCATAAAGTGCTCGGCCACGCTACATTACAGGCGGGGGAGGGAGGGGGGAGAATGACAAGAGTGGGGGAAAGAAGAATGACAAGGCGGGGGGGAGAATGACAAGAGGGGGGAAGGAAGAATGACAAGAGGGGGGGAGAAGAATGACAAGAGGGGGGGGGAGGAAGAATGACAAGGGGGGGGGGGAAATGACAAAGGAGGAGGGGTGAAGAATGACGGGGGGGAGGAATGACAAAGAAGGAGGGGTGAAGAATGACGGGGGGGAGAATGACAAAGGAGGGGGGGTGAAGAATGATAAGGGGGGGGGTGAAGAATGATAAGGGGGGGGCGGCAAACTTTTCTTTTGCCTAGGGCGGCAAAAATCCTTGCACCGGCCCTGACAGTGATGTATATTTCCACATCATGTCCAATCGACTGAATTTACCATAGGTGGACTCCAATCAAGGTGTAGAAAAATCTCAAATAATGATCAAGAGAAATACAAGGCCCCAGAGCTACAGTAAATATCAAGTGTCATTGCAAAGGATCTTAATACTTATGTCCATGTGAAATTTTATGTTTTTCCTTTTTAACAAATTAGCAAACATTTTCAATATTCTGTTTTCACTTTCTGAATAAAAAGGATTGAGCAGATTGATGGGGGGAAACTTGATTTTTTTATTCTTAGCACAAGGCTGCAACTTAACATAATGTGAAAAAAGTTAAATTTTTTCACAATTTTGTTTGCAATTTGGCAATTTTTTTAAAAAGCTTGTTTTAAGTCCAAATTAATTGCACCTGCATCAAATATGCTCCATTTGCCTTGACAATTGGCATATAACATCCTAACTGAGGATAACTGAGTTCTAGAGAGGCAAATATACTATGCTAGGTTTCTGAGCAATATATATCCATTGTCTGGATAGAGTTTCGAGTATGTGTAGAATGTGTCCAGAATATTATAGGCCAGACAATGCTTCTCTGGGGTTCTTGGATATTCAAATTAGCTTTCAAATTAGCTAAGCCTACCTGTTGCCAACAGAAATAGGAGATACTAATTTTCATATATATTTTCCCAGAAACCTAGAGGAGTGTACTCATGTGTACTCAGTGTGTTCCATAAGCAGTAATAGTACATCAAGCAAATTTTCTTTGTTCCACTTTGTTACATGTTAGTTGACCAAAAATAGCTAGGTTCCTAGTATGAAACACTCAGTTTTGTTTGCCTTTTGGAAAGGAGATTGGTTTGAATGTCTCTTTTCTAGAGAAGCATGGAGATAGAAAAAAAAATATCTTATTATGACAAAGTACTGATTGAACAGTTTGAGGCTATTACCAGAAAAAAATCATATCATAAAAAAACACTGTGATTGAACAGTTTGAGACGATCACCAAAAACTTAGTGGATAAAAAATAGGGGAACATTTGACCATGAAGCATTAATTTTATAGATGAGCACATTTTAAAAAAAAAAATAATTTGCCTGTTTCGCTGAAGATCCCTGAGAAAATTGATTCTTTACGAATTAAGTTGTTACAAATCCCAATAAATCAGGTATACCCAGGCCACTCTTCATTAGTGTATGGCTACAAGGAGCAGCCATGCTGCGGGCGAGTTGAGGCTATGTTGCAGTAAAGAACCAGGTGGCCAATTAGCCCGCAGCTACCAAAAATTTAGTAATGAAGACCACACTGTATATTCGGTCTTTATTGTTAATGGCCACAAAGCACCTTTAATGCACCTTTAATCAGGGGCAGTTGCTGGTATGGGGTTTGGCTGGTTGGGGTTAACCCCAGCGCTTTCCTGCCATACAGGTGGGGCCCCTTCTTCTGCCATCTGATTTTCCTCCTTTTCCACATCATCAAATATTGATGAAAACATCCAGCTACACCTCTCTCTGTATCTTGTTGACTTTTCTAAGAATTAAAGACAAAAATGACAATGGTAATCAGTAAGACTTGGCCCCCCTAAGGGGTGCCGACTGGATGGTATTGGTTTGCACACTGGTCACTGGAATAATAAAGGCTTCCATCTTATTGGTAAGTAATTTCTCTATTAATCACATATAGAAACATTGTCCCCAGTGTATGAATGCTTACCACATCTCTGCCTATGTTTAGCTTACAGGGCAATGGCAGAGACCACATGGAATGAGGGTTTTATAGGGCTGTGACATCATAGGGGATGGCTCTCTGTCGATTGGCTGGCTGCAGGGCATTGTCGGTGATCTTGAGTTCCTGGGGATGTCTCCTCTGCATTAAGTTTTGCTTTGTAACACTTTCAGCTGCCATTTTAGGAAAACCAGATTTGCTACTACGAAGCATGAGACAATTTGGTTTATTTGCAACCTGAAGTTTTCCTGAACTTCGGACCAAATTCCCCCTTTGCTTTGTTTAACACTAATGACTATATACATGTATTTCAAGCAACTCATTACAGAATCCATCTCAAGTTTCAAAATAATTTCCAATTCTAACAAACCTAAACATTTTGTGATTTGTTTTTTAAGCAAAGCATAAGAAAGATCTGCATGTTATAAGCATACACAATTAAGCTTCTTTTTTCAAAAGAATAAAAACTAGATGTTCCAAAACAGCAGACATGGCATGTCCATCCAGTCATTCCTGAGCCTTTTAAGCTGGCCTCCTAACATAAGTAGGATAGTAGCTAAGTCAGCTTTAAATCAATGACTAGCTCTTCTAGGACTAAAGCCCTTTATCAGAACCAAGCAGAGAGCATCAGCTTTTCTAGCTGACAAGGCTTGGGAGGGACCACTATTTATATTATGAAAACTATATTATATCTGATGACTATATGTACACTAGGCAAAACTTTTGATTTCTAGGAAAATATGAGCAAATTAGCATATCTAGCATCAGCTGGCATCAGAAAAATTATCTTTCTTATATTTTTGTCTGGAAAACTAACTTTTTGGGAAAGATATTCAAATTGGCGCTCCTGACAAAAAGGATAAGAAAGGTAATTCTTTCTTATTCCAGCTGATGTTAGAGATGCTAAATTGCTTAGGTTTTGCCTGAAATCAAGAGAAACATTGCCTAGGCTACAAAATATATCTTGTATATTAAAATATATAATTGTATAGGAATAGTAACCACCCAAAGGTCTCCCCAAGGCCTCTCAGCTAAAAAACCTGATTCTGCCTGCTTTTCTATGATATAGGCTATTTGCAGATATGAGGAAAGGCTGGTTAGTCATTATCCTAGTTATGCTAAACCTGTTTAAATAGCTGAGCAATGACTGGAGGGTTATGCTGTATCTGCAGATGTGAAAAACTAGCTATTTAAACTGTTTTGGAAAAAAATTGTATGGTACATGTTTTTTGCATGCTGGTCTTTTTCTTTTGTTTTACCTAAAATGATTTGTGAAAAATGTAGGCTTGTTAGAAGCTGAGTTTTTTTTTTTTTTTTAAATTTAGGATGAATTCTAAATTGATAGAACCAATTTACTAATTTCTAGTATGTATGTTTACCATGCATACCTCCTTGGGCATCATACTGTAGATCAATTTCTCCCTATATTTTTATACACTAAGTTTTGGGATGTAACCTCAAACTGTTCAAATAGTGCTTTTTCATAAAAAATTTTGCCCTGGTGGTAGTCTCAAAATTTCCAGTGAGATTTTTTATATATTGCAATGCTTGTGTCCCCACATAATGTTTCTCTGGAAAGAGACATGAAAGCCAGTCTCCTTTTAGAAAATATAAGAAAACTGAGTGTCATATACCAGGAACTTTTTCAAAACAGTGAGTTCGTATAGCTACAAGTAGCCACTACAAAAAGAATTTCACTTTTTGGCAGATCCATTTTTATTAATTTTTTCTGTTTACAAATCAAAGGTTAACAGCCAAAGAAAATTCAATATTTATTACTCTGATTTAGTAGTTCACAGAAACACCCCATATATGGCAATAAACTGCTGTACGGGCACACGGCAGGACGCAGAAGGAAAGGAACACCATATGGTTTTTGGAAGGCAGATTTCACTGGGATAATTTTAAGTTGCTAGGTCATATTTGAAGACCCCTGATGCACCTCTAGAGTAGAAACTCCAAAAAAGTGATCCCATTTTGGAAACTATGAGATAAGGTGGCAGTTTTGTTGGTACTATTTTAGAGCACATATGATTTTTGGTTGCTCTATAAAACACTCTTTGTGAGGCAAGGTAAGGTTATTTTTTGTTACTTACAATGTTCATCTGACAGGTTAGTAGTGATGAGCGGCAGGGGCAATATTAAAATTTGCGATATTTCGCAAATATTTGGGCAAATATTTGCCATATATTCGAAAATTCGCAAATTTGTAATCTCCAGTCATTCTTTTCTTGATTGCCAAAATTCGCATAAAAAATTCGCATAAGTTTACATTAAAAAATTGCATAAAATTTGCTTAAAAATTTGCATAAACTGGTATTTAAAAGGTAGCTTTTAAATGCCAGTTTATGCAAATTTTTTATGCAAATCTTCGCGAATTCTCGAAGTGCCGATATTCGCGATTAAAATTCGCAATTCGAAAATTTGTGATCAACACTACAGATTAGATCATGGAAGGCAGCCATGATGACTAAACATCGGGCTGCCTTCCCTCCCATCGGGTCCCCGTCACAGCAGCATGGGAACCCATTGGCCACCCGCACCCTGCACGATCCCGCACATGCCACGGTCAGCACTGACTACTGCAGTGCGATGGTTAATGCGCCAACATTACCCACCCGATCAGCCCGCCATACATTTACGACACTGGTCCTTAAGTCACGTCCACCAGTTCCTTATGGGGCTAAAGGATTGTCTCACTTCAGCAAATGGAATTTATCGTGTAGACAAAGTTAATACATGACACTTACTAATGTATTCTCATTGTCCATATTGACTTCTTTTTTTCATTTGTTTTGTTTTTCCATCACATTATACACTGCTCATTTCCAAGAGTTACGACCACACTGCAGTCCAGTAGCGGTGGCTGTGATTTCCCACTATAGGAAAAAGCACCATCCTATGCAAACTCTCCTGGTCCCAGCCACAAGAGAGGTACATGGTTATATTACTACTTGCTTGCTTAGATGATTGATTACTAATTAATGCTTTTAAGTATGTGTATACAGTACCTGTCCTGAATGATTATGTATGCACTTGTATTCCCTTGAATTATAAAACATCTAATTCAGTTTACTTTTTTGTGTTCACTTGTATTGTTTTATACTACTATATTGTTTAAATTTCCAATAAAAACAAGTTAAAAGAAAACAGATTGATATGAAACCAATGTCACTTATCAAACATATACAGTATCAATGGAATGGAAAGTAAAATATCAGCTAAAATCTAACATTTATGTCACTTACTTGGGTTATTTTGAAACTGATTTACTGCGAGTCATGAAATCGAATATTTAAAGTGATTATCCAATACTATAAAAAATGTCCCCCATATGCCAGGCCCCTCACAGTAGATATACTTACACCTCTCCCTGAGCCGCTCCTGGTCCCTGCACCACTGCTGCTGCTTCTCCCTTGCACGGATAAAAACATCCAATGTCAGGAGGGAGCAGCCAATGGCAGGCAGGGACGGGGGACCATTGGCTGCTCGTTCTCGACACCAGATGTTTTCATCAGTGCACAGGTTGATGCAGCAGTGGCGGTGAGGGGACCAGGAGCGGCGCAGGGAGCAGGGAAAGTATATTCATTGTGAGGGGCCTGGCATATGGGGGACATTTTTATTGTATTAGATAACTCATTTAAGAACTGGGATACAATCATTTCATAGCATTTACTTTATCATAGTTTACCAGCCATTTATTGAATACATGAAGAAATCCTCATCTCAAGAAGTTATCCTACAAAAAAAAATATTTTGCAGTTTTCAGACTAGCACTTGGATCTGAATACTTTTAAAACTGCATGCAATTAAATATTTTGTATAGCCACTGAGTTATTCAGTACGATATATATGTATAGCGGTACTTGCCGTTTGTTGTTTTACTTATTTATCTGTCCACCTTGGTGAGGTGTAGAGATGTCGCAAACATTAAATTTTCTGTTCGCGAAACGGCGAACGCGAATTTAAGCAAATGTTCGCAAACCGACATAGACTTCAATAGGCAGGCGAATTTTAAAACCCACAGGGACTCTTTCTGGCCACAATAGTGATGGAAAAGTTGTTTTAAGGTGACTAACACCTGAACTGTGGCATGCGGGAGGGGGATCCATGGCAAAACTCCCATGGAAAATTACGTAGTTGACGCAGAGTCAGGTTTTAATCCATAAAGGGCATAAATCACCTAACATTCCTAAATTGTTTGGAATAACGTGCTTTAAAACATCCAGTGTGTGTATACGATCAGGTATGATGTTGTATCGATCAGGTAGTGTAAGGGTTACGCCCGCTTCACAAACTCTGACAGACCAAACTCCCCATTTAACGCACTGCAAACAACCGCAAAGAGTTGTCAATAGTTGACACACTCATTACATAAATTTTATTCCTCTATGCGTCAATCTTGGTGTAGTGATGACTGTGCTTGTGCACACGTTTGGGAGATTGCAGGCGATGGTGGTTTTTCAAAGCCTATGGTCGTGCTGAGGTAGTTCAGTGACAGTTAAGTGACCCAGAAAAAAATGATTCTGCAGTGTGGGTCCATTGTTGGCCTAGTAGGCTTTAATGATCACCTTAGATGATCACAAAGAAAATTTATGTTTTTTCTATAAAAAATTATCCAGCCGATCGCTTTTGGTCTGTTCACAATGAAGCAACGACCTTATCATCTGGGGTGTGCCAACATTGCCAACACACTCATAGAGGTGATCGCTTCATTGTGATACACAAGCCCCTTCACCACAGCAAGATAGGGGAATTGACATATGTATGTGCCTTTTTTTTTGTTTTGTTTTTGCAGCCACAGTGCAGCACCAGAGGCCAGAAAAATTAGGCATGTACACATGCCTGAAAAATTAGGCTTTGTTGCAGCCGCTGCCGGAAAAATTAATGTTTTCCAGGCAGAAAGTGTACTAAAACATTGTGGCTTAAACCCTAGTTGGTGGCGGAGAAGTCACGCAAGTCATCCGGCATTCAGAGATTAAATACAGCAGCGTGGGGACCATTTTTAGCCTAAGACATCTCATCAGGCCTTTTTAGTCAAATGCATCCCCCTCTGTCAGTCCCTTCGGGATCCATGCCTCATTCATCTTAATAAAGGTGAGGTAATCTAGACTTTTTTGACCTAAGCGACTTCTCTTCTCAGTGACAATACCTCCTGCTGCGCTGAAGGTCCTTTCTAACAGGACACTTGAAGCGGGGCCGGCCAGAAGTTCTATCGCAAATTGGGATAGCTCAGGCCATAGGTCAAGCCTGCACACCCAGTAGTCAAGGGGTTCATCACTCCTCAGAGTGTCAATATCTGCAGTTAAGGCGAGGTAGTCTGCTACCTGTCGGTCGAGTCGTTCTCTGAGGGTGGACCCCAAAGGGCTGTGGCGATGCGTAGGACTTAAAATGCTCCGCATGTCCTCCATCAACAACACGTCTGTAAAGCGTCCTGTCCTTGCCGGCATGGTCGGTGTAGGAGGAGGATTACTTTCACCTCTTCCCCTGTTAGATTCTCGTTGTGCTGTGACATCACCCTTATACGCCAAGTAAAGCATACCTTTTAACTTGTTTTGGAACTGCTGCATCCTTTCCGACTTCTGGGAATTCGGTAACATTTCAGCCACTTTCTGCTTATACCGGGGGTCTAGTAGCATGGCTACCCAGTACAGGTTGTTCTCCTTCAGCCTTTTTATTCGAGGGTCCCTCAACAGGCATGACAGCATGAAAGACCCCATTTATACAAGGTTGGATGAAGAGCTACTCATGTCCCGTTCCTCGTTCTCACTGATCTCATTGAAGGTCTGTTCTTCCCCCCAGCCACGTACAACACCATGGGTCCCAGATAGGTGACAACAAGCACCCTGGGATGCCTGCTGTGGTTGGACTTCCTCCCCCTCAAAGCCACATTCCTCCTCTGACTCCTCTACCTCAGATTCCTCTTCCAGCGTTGCTGCAGGTCCAGCAAGCGATGATGATAAGGCTGTTTCTGGTGGTGATGGTGACCACAACTCTTCCTCTTCACGCTCATCTACGGCCTGATCCAGCACTCTTCGCAGGGCACGCTCCAGGAAGAAAACAAATGGGATAAGGTCGCTGATGGTGGCTTCGGTGCGACTGACTAGGTTTGTCACCTCCTCAAAAGGACGCATGAGCCTACAGGCATTGTGCATGAGCGTCCAGTAACGTGACAAAAAAATACCCAGCTTCGCAGAGGTTGTCCTAGCATCCCGGTCATACAAATACTCGTTGACGGCTATTTTTGTTGGAGCAGGCGGTCGAACATTAGGAGTGTTGAATTCCAATGTGTTGATCTGTCGCAAATCACACACCTTCCTGGCCTGCTTGAGGACGTCCTGTAAGCCTGGGTACATATACACAAAGCATTGTAAGATCAGATTCAACACATGTGCCATGCAGGGCACATGTGTCCACTTGCCCAAATTCAATGCCGCCAACAGATTGCTTCCATTGTCACACACCCCTTTGCAGATCTCCAGTTGGTGCAGGGTCAGCCACTGATCCACCTGTGTGTTCAGGGTGGACTGGAGTGCTGGTCCGGTGTGACTCTCTGCTTTCAGGCAAGTCAACCCCAAGGCGGCTTGACACTGTCGTATCCGGGATGGGGAATAGCCCCTGGGGAGCTATGGGGGTGCAGTGGATGGGGAGCAAGACGCAGCAGCACAAGAGGACTCACGTGATATACCTGCCCTGACCGTGCTTTGCAGACCAGGTATCAGTGGTCAGATGGACCCTTGCCCCAACACTGTGTGCCAGACATGCCATGACTTCCTTTTCCACAATAGAGTACAGGTTGGTAATTGCCTTTTGTGAAAAAAAAATTCGGCTGAGTACCTTCCACTGCGGTGTCCCAATAGCTACAAAATTTTTGAAGGCCTCAGACTCCACCAGCGTGCATGGTAAAAGCTGGCGGGCTAAGAGTTCCGACAAGCCAGCTGTCAGACGCCGGGCAAGGGGGTGACTCTGTGACATTAGCTTCTTACATGTAAACATTTCCTTGACAGATACCTGACTGTGGGCAGATGAGCAGGAACTGCTGAAGGTGAGAGGCGGAGTGGCAGGTGGTTGAGAGGGGGCAAGGAGGACAGCAGTGGTTGACGTGGCTGAAGATGCTGGACCAGGAGGAGGATGGTGGCTTTGAGTTTGTGTGCTGCTTGTACTCATGTGTTGATCCCATAGGCGTTTGTGATATGAGATCATGTGCTTTCGCAAAGCAGTTGTACCTAGGTGGGTGTTGGACTTCCCACTACTCAGTTTCTTTTGGCATAGGTTGCAAATGGCATCGCTGTTATCAGAGGCAGACACACAAAAAAAATGCCACACCGCTGAGCTTTGCAATGACGGCATTCTGGTGGTGGCAACAGCATGCGTTGATTGGCGTGCAGTCTGGCTGAGCCCGGGTGCCGATACATGCTGTCTGACTAGGCCACTAGCTCCTTGCGACGACCTCCCCCTGCTTCAGACTTGTCTCCTCCTCCTCTCTGTCTCTCCATCTGAACTTCCCCCTGTTCTTCTTCTCTTTGAGCGGGTACCCACGTGACATCCACGGACACATCATCATCATCAACCGCTTCAATTGTATCTGACAACTCAGCAAAGGAAGCAGCAACGGGTACAACATCATCATCATCATCACACCGTACGTCCATGTGTTTAATGCTGCCTGACTGAGACTTACTAATTTATTCCAACTGATGTGTAAATAATGACAGATCAAGTGAAGCGGCTGTGGTGCTAGTGTTGGTGGTGGCGGCGGGCGGGCAAGTGGTAACTTGAGAGAAGCCTGAAGCTGAGCTGGAGGAGTATGGTGTGTCAAGGTTCCGAGCGGAAACTGTAGAAGATTGGGTGTCCTGTGTAAGCCAGTCAACTATGTCCTCAGAATTTTTCGAGTTCAGGATACCTGTGGGGTGGCCTGCCTCTGCCTGTCTTTTTTTTTTTTTTATTAGTGGTACTATGCGTGCAAGGTACTATGCCACCATATATGAGTCGTGGGCAGTGGGCACAGTACAGTCTGTGGGCATGACACACACTGGCAGGCAACTGCAATTATATTACAGAGAAAAAATGTAATGACTTTTTTTTATCTGCAAGGTATTGTGCCACCCTATATGAGTGGTGGGCAGTGGGCACAGTACAGTCAGTGGGCCTGACACTCACTGGCAGGCAACTGCAATTATATTGCAGAGAAAAAATGATATGACTTTTTTATCTGCAAGGTACTGTGCCATCCTATATGAGTGGTGGGCGCAGGCCCACAGTACAGTCTGTGGGCCTGACACACACTGGCAGGCAACTGCAATTATATTACAGAGGGAAAATTAAATGACTTTTTTATCTGCAAGGTACTGTGCCAACAATAACCAAGAGGAAGCAAGGGTGCGAAACGGCTGTTGGGTGTGCTGCCTACTGTGACCCCGGACCCCCATCTACTCTATGTAAGCATTATTTTTTTGCCCATGCTTTGTGTTTTATCAGGTCCAGTGACATATCTATATTGAACTAGTGAGCACTATGGACGCACTTTAGCAATTTTTAGGCTGGGCTTACCGCATTGGATCTTACTATAAGAGGGTACTAGTGTTCGCAGGCTCATATGTTAATCTCCATGTTACCTTGTATTACTGTTGTGGATTTTATATTGTAATGTCATTATGTGTATGCACAATAAAAATCGTTTTTTATAAAGAATATGGTGTGGAGTAGGAATACTTGTTAGGTGTTTAAGGTACTGTGCCACCCTATATGAGTGGTGGGCAGTGGGCACAGTACAGTCAGTGGGCCTGACACTCACTGGCAGGCAACTGCAATTATATTACAGATAAAAAATGTAATGACTTTTTTATCTGCAAGGTACTGTGCCACCCGATATGAGTGGTGGGCACTGGCAGTGGGCACAGTACAGTCTGTGGGCCTGACACTCACTGGCAGGCAACTGCAATTATATTACAGAGGAAAAATGTAATGACTTTTTTTATCTGCAAGGTACTGTGCCACCCTATATGAGTGGTGTGAACACAGTACAGTCTGTGGGCCTGTGGCCTCTCACACACGGGCAGGAAACTGCAATATATATATAGGGGAAAAAAAGCAGACTGATGTACCAGCCCTAAAAATGGCTTTTTGGGGTGCTGTCAGGATGCTGTCCTTACAGCAGATGAGTCTTTGAGGACTGGAGTGGACACAGAACACTGGCCTAGCTAGCTTACCCTATGAATTCAGCAGTAGCAGCACTCTCCCTGCTCTAACTAACACTGCAGCTTCAGTATGAATCTAACATGGCTGCCGTCCTTGCTTTTCTATAGGAGGTGGGAGGGTGTGGGAGGGTCTGGGATGGAGGGAGGTTATGCTGATTGGCTGGAATGTGTCTGCTGACTGTGAGGTACAGGGTCAAAGTTTGCTCAATGATGACGTATAGGGGGCAGACCGAAAAGTTGCATATGTTCGCCCGCCGCGGCGAACGTAAACAAGCGATGTTCAACGGGAACTGTTCGCCGGCGATATAGTTCGGGACATCTCTACTGAGGTGGATGCACATACTCAGTTCTATCCTTCAATTGCCTTCTGAGCTATGGTATGGAAAGACCTGCAGCAGAAAGGACATGCCACCAGATCTGGACATGATTCCTGAGTTGCCAACTTGATATTAATTTAGCAGAGCGACTGAATCAATGAATGGGGAGATCTTTGGATGCATGTGAGGTACAGGGCTGGTTCTAGCTTTGTTAGAAAGAGATTGTCATATACTATATGAGGTCTGATTTTCATTTTTTACATTAATCATAGGATAACCTGTTTACAGAAAATATGGCAAGAACATATTAATTTGTTTTTTACAGTGTTTTTTGTGTCATGATATCACGGTAAACCAAAGACTTTGATACACAAATATTATTTCATGGTAGGAGAGAAGAAAAATAGTTTCACAAACTACTTATGTATCTTGTTTGGAAAATTTACTGTACACTCAGTTCTTCAGTTATTACAAGGACTTGAGGATTTATAGCTCTGACTGAGTAGTTTTAAAAAGCAGCTACAAACCTGTAGTGAACAGAAAAGTTACTACCCTGTCTTGGAGTTTATGGGTTATTGTTTGCATTATATATTGCCTCTTTAGTCAACACCTACTGATGGTGGGTAGATCAAGTTTTACTTTTTGTCTGCTGAGCACACAGTATACAGTAGTAAGCCTAATGAATACAATCAGACACTAATGCGTTCTCAATGGTCAGAAGGATAAATCCACTAACAGACATTTCTGGCGGTGGTTTATCTCCTAGGAGCAAAATAGGTTCAGGCAAAAGTATTCATTTTGTCCAATTCTTCTCAGCATTGTGTGTTTGTGTGTGCCATACTAAGCATGGAGAACAGAAAGAGGCGAAAAGAACTGTCTGAGCACTGGAGAACCAAAATTGTGGAAAAATATCAACAATCTCAAGGTTACAAGTCCAACCCCAGAGATGTTCATTTGTCTATGATGTGCAACATAATCAAAAGGTTTACAGCTAATCTCCCTGGATGTGCTCATAAGAGAAAAATGTATGAAAGGTTGCAACGCAGAATAGTCTGGGTGGTGGATAAACAGCACCATGTGCAGCACCAGACTCAGGGTGCATCAGTGTCAGCTCAAACTATCCTTTGACATTTGAATAAATGCCATGGCAGGAGACCCAGGAGGACCTCACTGACACAGAGACATAAAAAAGATAGACTGCAGTTTGGCAAAATTCACGCGAGTAAGCCAAAATTCTTCCGGGAAAACATCTTTTGTACAGATGAGACCAAGATACAGCTTTTTTGGTAAAGCACATTATTCTACTGCTTACCGAAAATGGAATGAGGCCTACAAACAAACGAACACAGTACCTACAGTCTGATGGAGGTTCAAAGATGTTGTGGCGTTGTTTCTCTGCCTCTGGCACTGGGCAGGCCTGAGGACTAAGAGGTTGAATGCTGGGGCAAAGAACCATCATTTCCCATGACACAATGCAGTACTTAACTGCATCACTGGGCCCATGCTGCTTTGCCACAGTTTTCAACTGCATCGCAGTCATGGGGGAGGTGATAAAGTTAAATTGAGGAGGAGGAGCTGTGGCTGCCAGCTACTTACATGACTACCTGGTGCTCTCAAATTTTATTAATTTTGGGAGCTTTTGATTGTTATGTATCTGGCTGGTCATAAGGAGGGCTATGGCAGAAACTGTGTATCAGCCCACTGGGAATGATCCAGCCCTACCCTGGAGTATAGCCATGACAACTCTTCAACATCCTTGGTTCAACCTATTCTCTCTAACTGCTTAGATACTCTAAATGCAATTAATTACAACATCAGAGGGTGTAGATGTCTGGTATCAAAGTTAGCTTAAATAGCTTCAATCCCAGCCGGCAGTGTATCAGCTGCTTGTTATTGCTGATATTCTGAGCTGAGCTCCTAAGCTCATCCCCACACTGTACATTTGTGCTGCTTTGCATTAACTACCAACAACCAACATAAAATATAATGTTCAAATACATCTTATTTATTGTGCCCTCACATGTGGCAGATTGTGTTGCAGAAAATTTCTGCAAATGTAAATCAACTCTATTAATCCAAACGATTATTGCAGAGATCTCTCTCCTTTCTGTCAAAAACAACCCCATTCCAAAGAATGGAACTGATTTTCAGTTGAAGACATTTTTCGCAGGAAAATATTCTGCCTATGAAGACATCCTTAGAGACAACAACATACTGGGGTAGATTTATCAAAACTGGTGTGTAAAGTAGAACTAGCTTAGTTGCACAAAGTAACCAATCATATGCCAGCTTTCATTTTCCAAAGGCGTTCTGAAAAATGAAAGGTGGAAGATGTTTGGTTGCTATGGGCAACTAAGCCAGTTTTCGTTTATACAAGTTTGATAACTCACCCCCACTGTGTTGTTGCCTAAACCATACACTACATAGACAAGAAATGTCTATAGACAAATATAAGTAGCAGTATGAATTCTATTATAAGAGATAGTAACTTTCCGGCTATGTCCACTTGTAGCAGAACGGCTGCAGATTTCCCATTCCGAGCATATTTAACAAATCTCATTGTCAAGGTGTGAAAAATATCTCTGTAAACTGACATGTGGTGCAGATTTTAAATCAGCAGCATGTCAATTCTTTCTGTAGATTTTCACTGCAAATGTCACCTGTTTGAAAACACAGAGTGAAATCTTCGGCAATTTTGAAAACCCTAGAAAAAAATCCACATGGGATAAATAAATATATTTGCTATGGATTAAGTGGAATTTCTTGCAAAATACAGGAGTTCTCTTAATGTGGCACCTTGAATGGCTGGCACCTTTACCACAAGTCCCTTTGGGAAATTTATGATCTGCTCTGTTCTGCTCTGATTAACTATAAAAGATAGAGACCCCACAAGCTCACAAAGTGGTGGTGCAGGAGAACTTAGTGAATTTGAAAACACTTTGCTGTGTTGCATCGATTCTTGGAGAGTTCCAACCTGCCTCTGAAGGTAACATCAGTACTAAGGATGAGCGAATTGACTTCGGATGAAATATCCAAAGTTGATTCGCATACAACTTTGTTTGAATACTGTATGGAGCGAGCGATCCGTATTGGCTCCGATGAGCCGAAGTTATTACTTTGCGAAGTCTCGCAAGCCTTCACGTAATAACTTCATAAATTAATTTCAACTGTAAAAAAATTTCATGAACTCAGGTTTGGTTCCACGGTACCGCTTGGAACCGATTTTGAGTTTTGGAAAAAAGTACAAAAAACATTCTACTGCATTGAAATTGCACAGTGCCCTCCATAATTATTAAATTGAAGAAGTTTGAATATCTAGAACACTTACTACAGTTGACCACCCCACTAAATTAAGTAATCAGGGAAGAAGAGCCTTGGTAGGAGAAAGAACCAAGAATCCGATGGTCACTCTGGCTGAGCTCCAAAGATCCTATGTGCAGATGGAAGAAACGTCAAGAAGGTCAACCATCACTTCAACATTTTACCAAGTGGCCAGAAAGATGACTCTCCACAGTAAATAACACATGAAAATCTTCACAATGAGATGAAAAATAAATCAGAGCAGCACTAACCAGTGTGAAGTCCAAACTAGATCCTTTATTCAGTTCAAGTGTACAGTACATAATGGCAGAGGCAGACGACGACCTACATGCGGCAAACAGTGATGGCCATTTCACACAAACTGCGCTTTGTCAGGCTGTACGTCGGCACGTTTGTTCGTGCCCCTTCCTAAATAGCTGCTAAAAGCGCACTGTTAAAGAGACGCTAATGCAGCTTCAATACAAGGTAAGTTAAAATCAATGAACATACAAGGAGTTACCAATCATGAGAAGTGCACAGAAGTCACATAATAGGAACACGCTCATATTGTTTCTATCATTCAAACCC
The DNA here is from genome assembly GCA_033119425.1 of Bufotes viridis. Taxonomy (NCBI): domain Eukaryota; kingdom Metazoa; phylum Chordata; class Amphibia; order Anura; family Bufonidae; genus Bufotes; species Bufotes viridis. Next base: position 246,623,774 of record CM065593.1, on the reverse strand, counting down.
AAAGTACCTAATGCCTGGGTACGTAATATTCATCTGGCTTCTTTCTGCAGCAGGAGACGATGTCTGTGTCTCCCCTCCACCCCCCTGCAAAGGAGCCGCCACTAACTCCAAACCCGCAAAATTGATAGCGTTTATATCACCCGCATGTGCACTTCTAATGTGGTCTATGAGCCTAGGGCATCCTTTGCCCCATCTAATGGAACTCAAATGTTCCCTGACACGCTCATACAAACATCTGATTGTTTTGCCAATATAAAAGCAGCCGCAATTACATACCAACACATATACCACATAGGTGCTCCTGCAGGTGATAAAACTCTGAACCTTATGCCGTATTCCTGCAATTCAATCAATTTAACCTGGGAGGGTCAAATTCCACATTTGTAATTCCCCTTTGGTCTGCTTCTGGTTAACCAGTCTGCTTGCTTGCTCAGAGTGAACATACTTCTCACCACACAATCTTTGATTGTACAACTCCTTCTAAAAGAAATCAATGGGCTCTGTGTCGTACAATCGAATAATGTCGTATCTCTCCTTAGGATGTCCTAATTTCTGAAAATAACACATGAAAGCCCATCTGGCATTTGCAAAAAATAAAATAAAAAATCACCTAAAGAACTCCCAGACTATGAGAATCAAGATTTTCTGGTCTGATGAAACCAAGATTGACCTTTTTTGGCCTCAATTCTAAGTGTCATGTCTGGTGGAAACTAGGCACTGCTCATCATCTGCCTAATATTTCCTTTTCATTAAATTAGCAAAGACTTCAAATATTCTGTTTTCACATTTTGACAGTGGAGATTGATAGGAAAAACATAGATTTTTTATTTTTTTTAACACAAGGCCGCACATAACAAAAAAAGTGCAAGTGTGAAAACTTTTTGAATGCATTGTAGTTATTTCCATTAAAACACATTTCCCCTATAGATCAACCAAACATTTAAGGGACAATTTAACAAAACTAGAGTAAACAAAAACTGTCTTAGTTACATATAGCAACCATTCATATTCCACCTTTCTTTTTTAAGAACACCTTTGGAAAATGAAAGGTAAAAGCATCTGCTATGGGCAACACAGACACTTTTTCCTTTACAGCAGTTTTAACAAATTCCCCCCTTTGAGTGACAAAGTTATATTTCTAATACAATGATTGAGGATGATTGGAAACATTTGAAAAGGTTAAATCACCCTACAGAGGAGCTTGTAGGTAGACCTGCCAAATCTCTTACTGCTAGAGTGAAACTTCCCGACCGCCCATAGGATATAAACATCCTATGGGCAGTTGTTTATCTCTAAATGGACGTTCTGAAACATCCATTAAGAGATGGCAGCTACACACTAATTGTGCAGCTGTGGAGCAGGGGGCCCACTGTCAGTGACAACAGGGCAAACCAGAGAGAAGGCAGGGACTATTCCCAGGTGTCCCTGCCTTCTAGGTCACTGTATACACAGCGCTCAGCGAGTGCTGTGTATACAGATCAGGAAGCGCTATGCTGCTTCCTGTCCCGGCCAGGTGGTCATGTGACCGCCGGAGCCGGGAAAATGCAGGAGCTGTCGGGTATTCCACAGACCTCGATCAGCCCAGCACTGTATACTGCTGTACAGCCTCCCTGGGGGAGTATTTCCCTGTAACTGGGGCTACTATGTCAACCCCAATTACAGGAGAACTAAATAGTGCAAAAAAAAAGTTAAATGTCCCCCAGAGGTCTTGTATGACCTTATGGGGGACGCAAAGTATAAAATAAAAAATAAAAAAAATGAAGTATTTTATAAAAAAATTAAAGAAAGGTTTCATAAGTCCCAAAAAACCTCTCAAATGTTAAAAATAGAAAAAATAAAATAAAATAGACATATTTGGTATTGCTGTGTCCTGCTGTGTCACATGATCGACCCCGTCCAATAAACACTATTAAAAAATAAAAAGGGTGTAATCTAAAGCCATTTTTGTCACCTTATATTCACTAAAAGTGCAACACCAAGTGATTAAAAAGGCGTATATCCCACAAAATGGTACCAATAAAACCGTAACCTCATCCCGCAAAAATGAGCCCTCCATAAGAAAATCGTTCAAAAATAAAAAAAACTATAGCTCTCAGAACATGGAGACATTAAAACATCATTTTTTGTTTCAAAAATACTATTATTGTGCTAAAGTCAAATACAAAAAAAAAAGTATACATATTACGTATCGCCGCGTTCGTAACAACCAGCTCTATAAAATATCACATGGCCTAACCCCTCACATAAACACCGTAGTAAAAATAAAATAAAAACTGCCAAAAAAGCCATTTTTTGAAACCTAACATCACATAAAGTGCAACACCAAGTGATCAAAAAGGCATATGCCCCCCAATATAGCACCAATTGAACCGTTAACTCATTTCGCAAACAATGAGACCCTATCTAAGGAAATCAGTCAAAAAATAAAAAAAGCTATGGCTCTCAGACTATGGAGACACTAAAATATAATTTTTTTGGTTTCATAAAAAAATTCGGGTTCGGGATCCGAACTTGACCTGAACTTGACTCTGAACCCGAACCCCATTGAAGTAAACGGGGACCCGAACTTTGGGGCACTAAAATGGCTCTAAAAAACTAATGGAAAGGGTTAGAGTGCTGAAAAAGGAAGCAAAATGGGGATAATAGAAAAAAGACGGATATTCTAAAAAACAAATATATAGCACTATAGCGAATATTTTGGTTTTTTAAAATATTCATCTTTTTTTCCGTCTCTACCCTTGCTCCACTTCTACATACTCCCCCCCGACAAGTGTCCCCATCACCATGGGAACGCCTGGGGGTTAGAATATACTATCGGACTTGAGTTTCAGTGAGATCGTGAACACTCAAATCCGATGGTATATTCTAACCCCATGACATTCCCTGGGTGACGTGGATGCTTGTAGGGGAGGAGTATGTGAATATTATTCAATTGCCGCTGATCACTACTGATCTGTGGGGACGCTTGCAGTTTAGAATGTACTAACACATACCGGCCCCCTGCTGTCCGGCGGCACCCTACCTCTGACAGGGCGCTGTGATCCGCACAATTAACCTCTTAGGTATGGCACCTTAGGGGTTAATTTTGCTGATCACAGTGCCCTGTCAGAGGTTGTGTGCCGCCAGACAGCAGTGCGCCCCCCCAGTATTATAAATCATTGGTGGGCAGTGTGCAATCCCCCACCCCCTCCCCAGTATTATAAATCATTGGTGGGCAGTGCGCAATCCCCCCACCTCCATCCCCAGTATTATAAATCATTGGTGGGCAGTGCATCCCCCCTGCCCCTATCATTGGCAGCGGTAGGTGGCAGCGGTAGTTCCAATCGGAATCCCAGCAGTGTAATGCTGGGGCTCCGATCGGTAACCATGACAGCCAGGACGCTACTGAAGTCCTGGCTGTCATGGTCAGTTAGCAGCATTATACTTACCTGTGCTGTGGCCGGCAGGCGCTCCTTCTTCGGGTAAGTTACTCACATTTTTGTTTTTTCCACATTTTTGTTTTTCATTTTCCACATTTTTGTTAACGATTTTTTTATATATAAAGTTAAAACATATTGACACAAATTTACCATTAACATGAAGTACAATGTGTCTCGAGAAAACAATCTTTTAATGGCTTGAATAAGTAAAAGCGTTCCAAAGTTATTACCCCATAAAGTGACACATGTCAGATTTGCAAAATAAGGCCTGGTCAGGAAGGGGGTAAATGGTCGGTCTGCAAGTGGTTAAAGAATAACTCCTTCCAGAAAACCTTTCTCTAACCTGCTAGAAAGGTACATTATGTAATCTGCATTGAATGTAATCTTCTCATCAGTGACTGTGTTTGTGAGCTATCCCCTCTAATTTTTTGCTGTGTCATGTGACCAAATCTCTGATCTCCAACTGACACGGGAGAGAATGTCAGTTATTTCTCTATTCATTCCTATGAGACTGAGAGTGATGATCCCATAGTAGTACACAGAGAAACTGACTTCCTTTCCACACATAAGATCCTGCGTTATTTGGAAAGTCTGATTGCTGGTCACATGCCAGAGCTTAGAAACAGAAGGGAGGGGATACCTCGCAAATACAGTCACTGGTAAGAACATTACGTTCACCACAGATTACATCATGCACCTTTCTAGCAGGTCAGAGAATACATTTTTTTGCAGGAGTTGTTGTTTAGTCTGGCAGCCTTTTACGGTACTGGTGTGTGAGACACCAGTCTTTAAGGATATAAACTCTTATATATTTTTGCATAGCAGATGCCAAGATAGGGGTACTTGTGATCATGAAAGTGTAAAGGTGAAATAGAAAACACAAAAAAAAAAAAATGTTATTGGAAAGAAAATGTATTGTGAGATGCTGGAAATATACAAAAATGTATAAATGCTTCCAAGGTTTATGATTATGGCACCTGTTGTCTAGTGCTACAGGATGAGCATAATATATGTTATTACTTTCTAGGATATTTTCACTTTTATAGTCTATTCACTTTAAATCATCATACTTCCTTCATAATATATATTTACAACTTGTATATGGACACATGAAGGCCTTAAAAAGTTATATACTCTTTAAAAACGGTTAATATTTATAGGTCATATCAGCTGTAGAATTATAGGATGCCAAAAAAGAGATTTTCCTGAAAGCCTTACAAACATTAAAGTTCAATTTTACTGAGATGTGCATGTTGCCAGAAATTTAAAATGAAATGTCATATAGTCAGGTATTATTAAAACTGGAAAAGGAAGGACATGTTGCAACAGAAAATATATGTACAGGAATTTGACAGCAGAAAGAGACTCCTTATGATGGAAGTCTAGCCCATCACTTCCCATTTTTTTCTAATTTACTCATAAGAAATTATGCTTTTCAAGACCATTCAAATATTATGATTTGAGATGAGCGAATTTTTCTAAAATTCGATTCACCGGTTCGCCAAATTTTTCGTGAAAAATTTGTTTCGATCTGAATATTCTAATCTAATATTTGCGGCGAATTACATTAAACGGCTATTTCCTGGCTGCTGAGAGCCTTTATAGTGGTGTAGAACACTGTGCCTTGCAGTAACACGCATAGGGAGTCTGCTTTGGTAGTAAAATAATACTGTGAGTCAGTTTGGCATGCAGATGACAGGCGTTGCTCTTAGAATCACTGCATAATTCACTTATTTGGGCGGTCTCGGGGCCAAAACTAACCAAATAACTCAAGTATCATCTCAACCTTACCGGTAGATGTTACCGTCAAGAAGAAGTGCACTCCTTTTACACCCTTGTCAGCTGATTCCACAAAGATGTCTACAGAACCTGCTCTATTAAACGCTCAGACAATTAGAGTCCCCCTGACAGAGTGGGGGGCGTCAGCAGTAAGTTTGTGTTGACGTCACCGATTATTTTGACTTTCCTCTAAACCGTCAGATCAATAACCCACAAAAAACGGATCTTGTCTGTGGAGCATATGCCTTCACTCGGTCAGCATTTGCTCAATAATCCATCAGTATTGCTAAAGGCAAAAAAAACAAAAAACGAGTGAATCTAAAACAGAGATGACACTTGAACTGAATATTTGCATGTCTTCTGTTTGTTATCAAGGCGGGTTGAGGACAGGTGAGGGCACAGGGCCGGCTCCCAGGCCATGCCAACTAAGGGTTTTGTCTGACAAAACCACCGTCTATTGGCTGGGGGTGTCTGATGTCACTTGGGATGACGTGTATACCCGAGTTGACCAGCAACCCAGTGGTTTTTGATTGGTTAAGACACTACCGATAGATGACCTCTGCATGCGCCAGAAACATTCAGGCCTCTGCCATTCCACTGTGCATGGCCCGGCACTTCTCAGCCTGGAAATGAAAGAATAATGTTACATTAAACCCAAGCACACCATTGTTTTTCTTGCGAAATTCCCAATAAGTTTGATGTGTCACATGACCCTCTTCCTATTGAAAAAACAAGAGTTGGATTCAAAATAGCCAACTTCGAAATGGCCGCCATGGTCACCACCCATCTTGAAAAGTTTCCCCCCTCACATATACTAAAGTGCCACAAACAGGAAGTTAATATCACCAACCATTCCCATTTTATTAAGGTGTATCCATATAAATGGCCCACCCTGTATATTTCTTGATGGTCGGAAAAAGGCCCCTATACGCTTTAACCAGAAAACAATTAAAGAGTGAAATGCATATACATTTTTCTTGTACGAGCCTATACTCTTTCAACAGATGTAACTGCAACAGTGAAATGTGTATATATTGTTCTTTTTTTACTGTAATACGCCCCTATACACTTTCACCAGAAATAACTGCAGAAGTGACCCGAGAATATATATTTTTTGTTGCACGGAAAAAGGCCACAATATGCTTTAACCAGAAAACAATTAAAGAGTGAAGTGCATATATATTTTTCCTGTAGTACTGAAATATAACCCTATACGCTTTCGCCAGAAATGACTGCAAATGTGCATTGCATTTATATTTTTCGTGTATGACTGAAATACCACCCTACAGTCTTTCACCAGAAATGACTGCAAACGTGCAGTGCGTTTATATTTTTCGTGTATTACTGAAATACTGCCCTACACTCTTTCACCAGAAATGACTGCAAAGGATTTTAGTGTAAATAACAACAAAAGTGACCTGCGTATATATTTTTCTTTTTCCACAGAGCCACTAAAAACTTTTCCACAAAGCCACTAAAAACATTTCAACATAGCACTTGCACCCCAATAACTAATTGCTGGAATGACAGAGCTGTAGTATGAGACTATCTGGATCCCCAAGTAATGTTTCCCTGCACTAAAATCTCTTTTTTTTGCAGGATTTTGAGGATTTTTCTATGAATCTCCCTAGCATCTGCACGCGTTTCTCCCTTGCCTGTGAAATCATTCCTCTCACTATCCTTTCCCTGCACTAGCAAAGCGATTTTTTCCTTTTTTTTTTTAAACAAAAAATAATAATTTTTTCTTTCGCTCTCCTTAGCGCCTGTATAAACAACTGTCCCTGAACAAAGTACGATTGTGAATGGCAGAATTATGTAAGATGGCTGCCGTATTTATAGGGCTGTGACATCAGCGGGCTGCTGATTGGCTGCATGCATGGTATTATGGGTCATCCCGCCTTCCCAGAGTTCCTTGCCCCATGTGCACACATGTGTAGCCGCCATTTTAGCCTCCATTGTAGCCACCGTGTTAGGAAAAATTATGATTCATTACCAGGAAGCGCGAGGAAATTCACATTCGTTGCAAATCAAATTTTTCCTGAAATTCTAAATGAATCCCACTTCGTCAGCTTTGATTCGCTCATCTCTAACTATGATTATTTTTTATAATTTTACTATTATAATAGCTAGCCACAGTTAATTTTTTTGTGCAGCCTTAAATCATCACTGTGCATTACAATATATAGGGTTGACAACATCCAGTATTTCAATTACATATGTAAATGGAAATGTCCAATACTTTTAAATTGATGGACTATCCTCAGGATCTGACCTGCACCCCCGACCCTTGCCAATCAGTTGTTGTAGAGTAGATCTAGTGCTAGAAGTAGGTACCAAAACTACAAAGCTCTGTATAGTGGATAGAGCTGGTTACTGTAGGACTTTCCTATTAACCTTAGTGGGGTCTCTACTGAAGTAAGCAGCTCTATCCACTAGACAGCTTTATGATAGGCCATCAAAATAAATGTACAGGTCAACCCATTTAAAGGTGTATTCTGGTTGTTAGTTAGTTGTAAAAGTTATCACCTATCCCCTACCATGAGGAGCCCAAATGATCACGAAAATAGGTACCCTGCACCACTCGGAGCTACTTCCTTGAATAGAAGGTCAATAATGTAAACTGCTGCTCCATTCACCCCTATGGGACTTGTATCTCTTGAACGCCCATACAGATAAATGTAACAGCAGTGTGCATGCTTTACCTGCTGCTCAATTCATTTTTGGGGCTCCGAGAGGTATGTGGTACCTGTTCTGGTGATCGTAGGGGTCCCTGAGGTAGAACACCCACCAATCTAATAGTTTTCACCTGTATTGTGAATAGAGGATTAATTTAAACAACCAGAATACCCCTTTAAGTGAATTGACTTTCTAATGTGTTTCAGGTCCAATTAATTTAAATCAGCCATCAGCTTTTATATCGAGTTGGACCAAATAAATTGGAATTGAAAGTGCCCCAATTCCCCTGAAAAGCCACGTATAACACTCTGAGTTATCTTAGGACTGTATTAAACCTCTTTCAACCTCTTTAAAGCAAGATAACATGAATGTAAATGTGACTGCAACATTTATGGCTATGGGTAAACTAATGCTAGCAGATGGTAACAGCAGCATACAGAAATAATACAGAATATAGAAAAAATAAAACAGTCCACATAATATCTCTTTTTGGTGGAAGATGCTTTCTTCTCTGTCTTCTGAACTGTAAAATAGCAGCTGCCTTTTTGTGCTATTTGTGAAGGAACAAAGAAATCTGATTAATTAGAACCTAATTTTGAGGTAATTTATAATTAAATCAATTTGTTTTGAATCTATTTAACTCAATTTTATAGGAAGCCTAATATAAGAATAATTTTCATTTAAATGAATATATTCAAACTCTTGCACATATGCAGTAATTCCTCATAAAGCAAACACCAGTCAGCCTTATCAGTAATACTAACTGCCTATTATTGTGTAGGTCACTCTAATGCCACCAAAATAGCTATGATCTGTACAGGTATGGGCTCCACAGAATTTCTGAAGGTATCCTGTTATATCTGGCACAAAGACATTAACAGCATGCCAGGAGAACTGCACATTTTTTATCAAATTAACACATAACATTTTTGATAACGTGAAAGCCGTGAAGTGGTGATTGCAACCCGCCCATCCGTGGTGGCAAATTGCCAAATAATACATTTCTCCTTATGTGGTGAAAGCAGGAGACATAAACTGTTATATTCAGACCTTTGAAGTGAATAGTTGACCATGTAATACATGGACAGGAAAGGCCTTCTAGAGAAAATTCCTCTTTTTCTTAGTGGACCTATGCTAAAATAATGCTCTGAGTAGAGGACCCGACATGATAAATGCTTTTTTGCAAACATTTTAGGCAGGTGTGGATAAATACTGCAAAGGAAGAGTGATTTAAAAAATAGAAGAGTGAGGCCTCATGCACACGACCATTCTGTTTTTTGCGGTCTGCAAATTGCGGATAAGCAAAACACAGAAGCCGCCTGTGTGCCTTCCGCAATTTGTGGAAAAGAACGGACGGCCCATTATAAGGATGCTTATTCTTGTCCGTAAAATGGACAAGAATAGGGCATGTTATATTTTTTGCAGGGCTACGGAATGGAGCAATGGATGCGGACAGCATACGGAGTGCTGTCTGCATCTTTTGTGGCCCCATTGAAGTGAGTGGGTCTGCACCCGAGCCGTAAAAACTGCGGCTCGGATGCGGATCAGAACGACATTCGTGTGCATGAGGCCTTAGGCTGAGTTCGCATTTCAGTTATTTGGTCAGTCATTTAAATCAGTTATTGTGAGCCAAAACTAGTAGTGAAGTCTACACAGAGATCAGGTGTAATGATTTGATTTACCTTTTCTGTGGTTTTGACCAACACCTGGTTTTGAATCACAATAACTGAAAAAAATAGCTAGAGATGAGTGAATTCAACCAAATGAAGTGGAATTCGATCCGAATTTCAGAAAAATTTTGATTTGCAACTAATGCGAATTTCCTTGCGCTTCGTGGTAATGAATCTCATTTTTCCTAAAATGGCAGCCACATGTGTGAGGACTGAGGACATGGGGCGCTAGGAACTCTGGGAAGGCGGGATTACTAAGATTGACATGCATGCATTCAGCTAATCAGAAGCCAGCCAGCCCTGTGATCTCATAGCCCTATAAATATGGCAGCCATCTTAGATTCTGCCATTTTCCAGTGTTCTGTGTGCCGGGACAGATGTGAGAAGGCGCTAGGGACAGCAATTGGAAAAAGCTAATTGTGGGGAAAAAAACTGAAAAACGATTTATAAGTGCAGGGAAAGGATAGGGAGGAATCTTTTCACAGCATCTTAGTGCAGGGAGAGAAGTCAGAAGGCACTAGGGACAGTGCTAGAAAAGTGATTGACAAGTGCTGGGAAAGATAATTTTGGGATCCAAATAGCCAATATACTGCTCTGTCAATCCAATTTGTTCTTGGGGTGCAAGTGCTATGTTGAAAAGCCTTTAGTGGCTTATATCTGTGAAAAAAGAAAAATATATACACAGTCCACTTCTGCAGTTACAGTATATGTGGTGATAGCATTTAGTGACGTTTTTCTGTTCTAGAAGAAAAAATATATACACAGTTATCTTCTGCAGCTATTTGGGGTTAAATGCATTCAGTGAGGAATTTCTGAACTACAAGGAAAATATATACTCAGTTCACTGTTGCCACTATTTGCGGTTAAAGCGTTTAGTGGCCTATTGCATTAATAAAAAGAAATATATATATGCAGTTCACTTCTGCAGCTATATGTGCTGAGAGTGTATAATGACGTATTTCTGTTCTACAAGAAAAATATATACACAGTTCACTTCTGCAGTTATTTGGTGTTAAAAACATTTAGTGAGGTATTTCCGTACTACAAGAAAAATATATACGCAGTTAACTGTTGCCGTTATTTGCAGTAAAAGTGTTTAGTGGCCTACTTCATTACAAAAAGAAAAATATATATGCGCAGTTCACTTCTGCAGCTATATGTGCTGAAAGCGTTTAGTGAAGTATTTCTGTACTACAAGAAAAATATATACACAGTTCACTTCTGCAGTTATTTGGGGTTAAAAGCATTTAGTGAGCTATTTCTGTAATGCAAGAAAAATATATACACAGTTCACTGTTGCCATTATTTGCAGTAAAAGCGTTTAGTGGCCTATTTCATTACAAAATGAAAAATATATTTGTTGCTTTTAGGGTTGTTTAAATTTTCTTAAAATTTTAGTTCAGCTAAAAGTATGTCTGACTGAGATGTGCCAGGCCATGCACAGAGGAGTGGCAGATGCCTAAATGTTTCTGGCGCAGGCAGAGGTCACAGCAGAGTAAGGGGGCGTGGCAGCAAGGGTCACAGCGAGAGGCATGAACTCTCGATGTCATCTGGCGGTCGTGTCTTGACCAGCAACCCAGCAGTTTTTGATTAGTTAACTCGGTCATCCACTTCATCAAAACATACATCAGACACCCCCAGCCAACAGTCGGTGGGTTCGTCAGACACAACCCTTAGTTGGCATGGCCCGGGAGCAGGCCCTGTTCCGTCACCTGTCTTCAACCTGCCTCTGTCCTTTGCTTTTCCCACAGCCACAGAAGTATTGTATGCTGTGGGCTCAGCTCCACTATACAGCGAGGACGAGCTACTAGAGGACAGTCAGCAGCTACTGCCCAACCAAGATCTGGAGGAAACATCCACCGCTTCCTCCGCTAGGCGGGCAAGAGTAATGAGGAGAGTGGCTTGGGTGGTGGTGTTGAGAGCGGTCAGGTTCCTGACCCAGAGGCCATTGAGGAGGACATCAGATAGGTGCAGAAACTACTCGATGATGATGAAGCCAATCGCACTTGGGAGCCGGGTGCAGAAGGGGCTTCATCATCATCAGGAGAAGAGGGTGGCAGCTTGCCCGTGAAGCAACGGCAGAGCCAGTAAGGTTGCAGCATTGCTGGGAGTCAGCAGGGTAGAAGCAACGGGAGGTCGGGAGCCAAGTGTGCCGGGGTTAGACCACCAGCTTACCTGCCCAGGAAGTAGTGGTGCAGGGTTTCACGAAGGCAGCGGCGGTAGCAGCGGCGGTAGCAGTCAGTGTGGACTGTAGGGGGGAAAATAACCTACCCGGCGGTGTGGCAGCTTTTTTTTCAAAGCGCCTGAGGAGGTGTACTTGGCCATATGTCAAATCTGTGGGCAGAAAGTGAAGTGTGGCAAGGGTGTCAATGTAAGAGTACCGTGGCTCCGATGTGGTGGTCCAGCTTGCCACAGCAACCGCTTCATTACCCAGTGGCACGCACCGGGTTTCAGGCACTCAAGGCTCCACCACCTCAGATGAAGGGAGCTGTCTGTCATTCCCATCTTCTGCTTGTCCAGAATCTCCTGCTCCTCCTCCTCCTCATCAATCATTCCGTCAGCAATCAATTACCAAAGCGATTGCCAAGAGAAAGCAGGATGCATGCACACATCCAACAGCGCAGAAGCTGAACATGCTCCTGTCAAAGTTACTGTTGCTGCATTCCCTTCCTTTCCAAGTGGTGGACTCTGCACCTTTCAGAGGACTGATGGCTTGTGCCAAGCTGGGGTGGAGAGTCCAAAGCCGTCATTTCTTTGTGAAAAAGGCAGTACCAGCCCTGCACAAATATGTAGAACAGAAGGTGAGACAGTCTTTGAGCCTGTCAGTGTCTGCCAAAATGCACGGCAGCAGTGTGGAGCTGTAACTACGGTCAGGGACAGCACATTACAGCAAACTGAACTAATGTGGTTCCTGCAGAGCCACACCAGAAACTTGGCCAGGTCACGTCGCTTCCGCCTCAACGTTCTAACGCTGTTAGTCCAGCGACAACGTCCACCTCTGCCTCCTCATACTCCACCATGTACTCAGCCTCTACTACAGGGAGAAGTCACAGTGCCCCTCCAGCATACCACATGTGCCGGGTACAGCAGTGTCACGCTGTTCTGCACCTCGTTTCCCAGGGGGAACGGGGTCACACAGGAGAGGAACTGCTCCATGTTATTCATCAAGAAATCAAATTCTGGCTTTCTCCGCGACAACTTAAAATCAGAACCATAGGAAACGACAACAGGAAGAACATTGTGTCAGCGCTGCGTCAAGCAAGGCTGAGACATGCGCCCTGCATGGCATACATGTTTAATCTGGTTGTCAAGCGGTTCCTGAAGTCTTCCACCCATCTAAAAGACATCCAAAAAATACACCATACACCGCAAGGCACACCCTCCTTGAGCTGCAGCGGCAGAACAGCATCCCCAACATAGGCTGATATGCAACGTTTCCACCCATTGGAATTCCAACCTCCATATGTTGGACCGACTATACGAACAGAAAAAGGCCATCAACAAATTCTTGATGATGCAAGGGGATAGGAGTGCTCCCCCGTGTAACTTTAATGTCAGCCACTGGCAGCTCATGCGTGACACCTGCTGTTTGTTCAGGCCCTTTGAGGACGCCACGTTATTTGTCAGTCGCCAGGAATACGGGATGAACGTCATTCCACTCCTTCATTTCCTGGAACAGATGGTGGTAACAATGGCTGGTCAGGGGAGAAGAGACATGGTGCCTAGATCTCATGGCCACATAAGCACTGTAGCGGCTGAACTGGAAGTGGAGGAGGAGGGGGAGGAGGACATTGGAGCACAGTCAAAATGTATCGAAATGGGTGGTTTTTCTACTCAGCTGACAGTAGAGGAGGAGCAGGAGCTGCTAGCGGAGCTTCAGGGCGATGGGGAAGACGAAACAGAGGACCCAGACACACCATGACAGTATGCAGAAATGGCTCGCTGCATGCTCACTTGCTTACGTAGTAACAGCCGAATTGTCACCATTCGGCAGAGGGATGACTTCTGGCTCTCCACCTTGTTGGACCCACGCTACCTGTCCAGAATGGTGGCCTTTTTTACACCCACTGAGAGGGAGGACAAACTGAACTACGACAGAGACATCATATGTAGTCAGTTGGCTGCAGCCTATCTACCATCATCCATCACAATCATCGTCCATCCTCTCACAGGTCTGACCAGGGGGGACCCTCTGCACTCACAGTCCACTGCCATGGCTGCTAGGGAGGGGTGGGGTGGCAGGAACAGTATCAGCTCCATCAGAAGTAGCCTGAGTCTACAGTCGCTGATGAGTAGCTTTCTTCACCTGCACCTGGAACAGGACCTGAACCAGCAGGTGGTGGCATACTTGGGCAGCACCCTGCCAACCCACATTAAAGATCTGCTGGACTACTGGGCAGCCAAACTGGATTTGTGACCGCAACTGGACCGAGTTTGTCCATGAAATGCTGTCCTTCCCGGCCAGTAGTGAGTTATCAGAGCAGGAGTTTAGTGCGTCGGGGGCCATCGTGACCCCAAGGAGAACTCGCTTGTCCACCCAAAATGTGGAGAGACTGACCTTTGTCAAGATGAATCAGGCGTAGTCAGCCAGGATTTCCACCCACTAATTCCTGATGCACCTGATTAGATCATCCATGCCGCCTCACCCAATTTTTAAAAAAAAATTGGCTACCTGCTTCGGCTACTACTCTGAGGCTGCCACCCACCTGATGCCACACATCTGATACCAAGTGCTCCTTCTTTCACCCAACTTCGTCATTGGGTACTGGTATTGCCACCCACAGCCCCATTCTGTCACCGGGTGACTTTGTGGTATCCTGATGCTGCTGCCATCTCCACACTATGTCACCTTGCCACTCTGTGGTATCCTGATGCTGCTTCCGCATCCACACTATGTGACCTTGCCATTTGTGGTCTCCTGATGCTGCTGCTGCTATCTCCACACTATGTAACCTTGCCATTTTGTGGTATACTGATGCTCCTGCCACCTTCAGACTCGGTCATTGTACCACTCTGTGGCCTCCTCCTGATGCTGATTTTGCTGCCACCACCTCCATACTCGTTCATTGTACCACTCTGTGGCCTACTCGTTCTGCTGCCACCTCCACACTCTGTCATTGTGCCACTCTGTGGTCTCCTGTATCTGCTGCCACCTCCATACTCTGTCATTGTTCCCCTCTGTGGTCTTCTCATGCTGCTGCCACGTCTACACTTGGTCATTGTGCCACTCTGTGGCCTTCTCCTGATGTTGCTGTTGCTGCCACCACCTCCAGACTCTGTTTCATACTGCTTCCACCTCCAGACCCTGTTTTTGGTCTCCTCATGCTTCTTTCACCTCACCACTATGTCATAGGTCCACTTAATGGACTTCTCATGCTGTTCCCACCCTCCCCACTCCATGTCTGGTCCACTATTTTGGATTTCGGTCTGGCTGACACCATCATTTGTTTTACCTTTCTTCTGATCTGTCAGAAGGAAGGAAAAATGAGACACACAACAGATCCTGTCTGTGTAGCAGCTGTAAGGCCTGTATGGTCCCATCAGAATTGGCTTATATTTGGTAGCCAAAAGCAGGAGTGGGTACAAAACACAGAAGACATCCAAATATTCCATCCATGTGTCATCTCTGTTTTAGATCCACTCCTGTTTTTTTGGGCATTAGCAATAGTGATGGATTATTGAGCAAATGCTGACCGAGTGAAGGCGTAGGCTCCACAGACAGGATCCGTTTTTTGTGGGTTATTGTTCTGACTGATCAGAAGAAGGGCAAAATAATTAGTGACGTCAACACAAACTTACTGCTGACTCCCTCTCTACTCTGTCAGGGGGGCTCCACTTGTATAAATGTTTTAATAGAACAGGTTCTGTAGACATCTATGTGGAATCAGCTGATGAGGGTGTAAAAGGACTGTGCTTCTGCTTGACGCTAACATCTACCTGTAAGGCTGAGTTGATACTTCAGTAATTTGGTAAGTTTTGGCCCAGTGACTGCACAAATAAGTGAAGTATGCAGTTATTCTAAGAGCGTCCCCTGTCATCTGCGTGTCATACTGACTCACAGTATTATTTCACTACCACTTCAGACTCCTTATGCACGTTACTGCAAGGCACAGTGTTCTATACCCCTATAAATCCTCTCTGCAGCCCGGAAATAGCAGTTTTTTAACGCGATTCGCCACAAATAAATTCGGATGAAAGTGAAGTTTTCCCAAAAAATTGGCTAACTGCCCGAATTTAATTTTTTTTAAATTTGCTTATCTCTAGAAATAACTGACCAAATAACTAAAGTGGGAACTCATGCGTAGTAGTTCAAATTTATTTTGCAGCAGTACAGTCACCCCAAACATATAGCCAGTGTCACTAAGAACTGTGTTTATAAAAGGATAAGGTGGCCTGAAAGTGATGGTATGGCCCCCACAGAACCCTAATCTCAACATCATCTAGTCTGTCTGGGATTAAATTAAGCGATAGAAGGATTTGAGAAAACCTATATTGACAGAAGACCTATGGTTAGTTCCCCAAGATATTTGAAACAACCTCCCTGCTGAGTTCCATCAAAAACTATGTGCAACTGAACCTAGAAGAAATTAGGGTGAGTTCACACTAGTGTTATAGTTTCCATTACAACATGGTTATAACGGAAAATAACGGAATCCATAAAATGGAGGACGGATTTGTTCTGGAGCCCATAGACTTGTATTATGACAGAATGCAAAACAGAAGCCTTTAAAGGGCATTCCGTTTGCCTTCCGTCATAATAGAAGTCTATGAGAAAGCATAATGGATCCGTCTGTTTCCGGTTATGGAAGACGGAAAACAAAGTCCTGTAGACAGGACTTTGTTTTCCGTCTTGCAAAACGGGACCCAGACGGGGTCCAATAGCCTTCTATTAGGACGGCGCAAAACGGAATGCCTCTTAAAGGTTTCCATTTGGCATTCTGTCTTATGGATTCTGTTATTTTCAGTTAAAACCATGTTATAAAGGAAAGCCATAACGGAAACCATAACTCTAGTGTGAACCCACCCTTAAGCTGTTTTGAAGGCAAATGGTGGTCACACCAAATATTGATTTGATTTAGATTTCTCTTTTGTTCATTCACTTTCTTTTTTTAATTGATAACAAATTGTTAACATTTCAACGTCTGAAAGCATTTGCAGTTTTTACTCACACCTGCCTTAAATGTTTACATAGTATTGTATATATACAGGTATATTCAGTATAGTCATTCTGCATATATCCTTCATCCACTGTGGAATCTAAAGTTTCTATGCCGGGAATCCAAGCAACTTGAGTTTCAAAATAAAAATGTCATGCTCTCTAAAAAATGGATCCCTAGAAAGTAAGAATTTGATATTGTATATTGAATGTCTAGACAATAAAAACTGCAAAACCACTATAGCTTTCAAAACAGTAGCAGGTGCCCCATTATGTCTTGATAGAATGGTATTGTATTTTTATTTACACGTGGAGTCTCGGTCCTAAAAGCCATTGTTTCTGTACTTTAAAAATATTGGATGTTTTTTTGAAAAAGCACTGCGTCCTTTATTCTCCTCTTTGAAACTAGTTTAGAGATATAAAGATGTACATAGAATGAATAAACATGACTTAAATAGTAAAATCCCTTTACAGTTCTTCTTGATTGACAATTTATTCATGAGGTAACAGTCATTTGAAGACTTTAAAGGTTTGTTGTGTATGATGATTCCTCTGTGATTTGCTTGAGTTAGCATTGACTTCATTAACTGCAAATTTGGATTACTCTGGCATAGCACATAAAAGCATTAGGGATGTGTTAATCAAGACAGTACTATTTATCTGCTTCCAAGCTAAGTAGTGGTTATGATACTATGCTGACATTTTGCAGACAGAGGGATTTTCAATGGGAAAAGCTTATGAATACCATATTTGCTAAATATGTTCTTAGTTTAATGTGTTTTTTATTTATTAAAAGACAAAGAACATTTGGAATATTTCGAATTCTAGAAAAAGTACCTGCCTGAGCATGAAGTGTTGGTGTGTCTGTGTGTTTATTGGATTCCATCCATGTCCTGTTATTTTTTTTGATATTTTTTTTCCCAAAGGGAAATCGCTAGTAGAATTATATACCTTGGCAGTTACACACTGTTTATATTATTTTTAACTGTCCCCAATAACAGTGACCTCCACAGCACCCCGCCCCTTAACAGTGACTTCCACTTCACCCCGGGGCCCGTTAACAGTGACCAGCACAGTGCCTGTCCCTTTAACAGTTACCTATAATAATTTCGAAAAATATGTTTATGGAAACCTAGTGTAAAATTGTGTTTATGTCAGTGAGGCATGTGAACTGTAATAAGAGTCAAGTGAAAGTGTGTGTGTCAGTTAGGGTATGCAAAGGATCTACAAGCTTCTATTGTCTATTATGGGTTATAAGATGTGCCATTTTTGTCTTTTTTGGAAATGTATGAAAAACAATATGTCCTAGAAAGCTAAGACTTTTATGAAAACCTTCCCAGACACGCAATGTATCTACATGTATGTGCCAAATTTGGTGTCCAACTATACAGGCGTTTGGATGCCTCTAGAGCACATATAGACAGACAGACAGACAAACAGACATTGTTTTTTATAATATAGATAGCTACATAAAGTACATTCAATACTTTAGAGAGAGAGAGGAAGTTGGAATTTCCTCTCACCCCATTTACCCAGCCTGACAGCAATCCAGTATTTCTGAGGGGTGTTAAGGCATCCAGAAGCCCAAAAATGGCCCAATGTGTGTATTGTACAGATGCTTAACTAAATAGGTATTATTGCGAAAGTATTGTGGTGTATTATGTGGGCGATCTAAGTATTATAGTACATGTTCAAGTTAATATAAAGGATGTGAAAATTCCTTTTTTTTGTTCATTGTTCATTGGAAAGCAATTAGTGTTGAGCGAACAGTTCGAGCATCGTTCGGGTTCGTACCGAATTTTGGGGTGTCCGGGACCCGGACCCGAACCCGGACATTTTCAAAAAAGTTCGGGTTCGGGTTCGTCGTTCGGCATGTATTTTGGCGCATTTTGAAAGGCTGCAAAGCAGCCAATCAACATGCATCATACTACTTGCCCTAAGATGCCATCGCAGCCATGCCTACTATTGGCAAGGCTGTGATTGGCCAAGTGCAGCATGTGACTCAGCCTCTTTATAAGCTTGTGCGCACGTCGGGACGTGCTCACTCCCGATGTGAATAGAACAGGGATAGACGCAGCTGATGCTAGGGCGAGAATAGGCAGGGATAATTGAATAACTGGAAGCAAATTTCTCTCCTCCACCTGTGATTCATCTGAACAACTGCAGCTGAGCTGCTTTTTGATAGGGATTGGCTATTTTTAGAGTGGCCAGAGTGATTTTTCCATCCACATGTACCTGGGCTGACCGCCGGCCGCCATTTTGCGACTTGTAGTGCTGCAGCAGAAGCTGCCACAGTGTGCATTCCAAAGCTCCAAACAAGTCAGACATCTACACCTGGGATTCAGACCAATAGCGATTTAGCAGCACAGTCCAAGGCTATTTTTTTAAAGGTTGTGCAGACCATTTTGTGGCACATGTTACTGGGCTGATAGGCGGCGTCCATCTTGGGACTAGTGCTGCAGCACAATCTCTCCCAACGTCCATTAATCACTTGTAATAGTGGTCTGTGCCATAGAAATCCTACATCAGGGACTTGGGTGTGCTTGTGTCACCCCTACTAATACCAGTCCACCTGTAATCCATACAGTGAAAAGCCATAAAGTATTCCAGTGAGGGAATTTTTTTATTTAAAAAGGCCAAGTTAGTTTATCTGGCGTTCAATATACTAGATACAGTTAGGCCTGCGTTTCATACATCTGGAATTAGCAAATTAATGTGCTGGGGTTGGGAAAACATATATGTACCCATACTAGAATCTGTCAAAGAAAGCGGTACTCACATATAACAGTCATTCCATCTGTAATCCATACAGTCAAAAGACTGAAAGTATTCCAGTGAGGGAATTTTTTTATTTAAAAAGGCCAAGTTAGTTTATCTGGCGTTCAATATACTAGATACAGTTAGGCCTGCGTTTCATACATCTGGAATTAGCAAATTAATGTGCTGGGGTTGGGAAAACATATATGTACCCATACTAGAATCTGTCAAAGAAAGCGGTACTCACATATAACAGTCATTCCATCTGTAATCCATACAGTCAAAAGACTGAAAGTATTCCAGTGAGGGAATTTTTTTATTTAAAAAGGCCAAGTTAGTTTATCTGGCGTTCAATATACTAGATACAGTTAGGCCTGCGTTTCATACATCTGGAATTAGCAAATTAATGTGCTGGGGTTGGGAAAACATATATGTACCCATACTAGAATCTGTCAAAGAAAGCGGTACTCACATATAACAGTCATTCCATCTGTAATCCATACAGTCAAAAGACTGAAAGTATTCCAGTGAGGGAATTTTTTTTTATTTAAAAAGGCCAAGTTAGTTTATCTGGCGTTCAATATACTAGATACAGTTAGGCCTGCGTTTCATACATCTGGAATTAGCAAATTAATGTGCTGGGGTTGGGAAAACATATATGTACCCATACTAGAATCTGTCAAAGAAAGCGGTACTCACATATAACAGTCATTCCATCTGTAATCCATACAGTCAAAAGACTGAAAGTATTCCAGTGAGGGAATTTTTTTATTTAAAAAGGCCAAGTTAGTTTATCTGGCGTTCAATATACTAGATACAGTTAGGCCTGCGTTTCATACATCTGGAATTAGCAAACTAATGTGCTGGGGTTGGGAAAACATATATGTACCCATACTAGAATCTGTCAAAGAAAGCGGTACTCACATATAACAGTCATTCCATCTGTAATCCATACAGTCAAAAGACTGAAAGTATTCCAGTGAGGGAATTTTTTTATTTAAAAAGGCCAAGTTAGTTTATCTGGCGTTCAATATACTAGATACAGTTAGGCCTGCGTTTCATACATCTGGAATTAGCAAATTAATGTGCTGGGGTTGGGAAAACATATATGTACCCATACTAGAATCTGTCAAAGAAAGCGGTACTCACATATAACAGTCATTCCATCTGTAATCCATACAGTCAAAAGACTGAAAGTATTCCAGTGAGGGAATTTTTTTATTTAAAAAGGCCAAGTTAGTTTATCTGGCGTTCAATATACTAGATACAGTTAGGCCTGCGTTTCATACATCTGGAATTAGCAAATTAATGTGCTGGGGTTGGGAAAACATATATGTACCCATACTAGAATCTGTCAAGAAAGCGGTACTCACATATAACAGTCATTCCATCTGTAATCCATACAGTCAAAAGACTGAAAGTATTCCAGTGAGGGAATTTTTTTATTTAAAAAGGCCAAGTTAGTTTATCTGGCGTTCAATATACTAGATACAGTTAGGCCTGCGTTTCATACATCTGGAATTAGCAAATTAATGTGCTGGGGTTGGGAAAACATATATGTACCCATACTAGAATCTGTCAAAGAAAGCGGTACTCACATATAACAGTCATTCCATCTGTAATCCATACAGTCAAAAGACTGAAAGTATTCCAGTGAGGGAATTTTTTTATTTAAAAAGGCCAAGTTAGTTTATCTGGCGTTCAATATACTAGATACAGTTAGGCCTGCGTTTCATACATCTGGAATTAGCAAACTAATGTGCTGGGGTTGGGAAAACATATATGTACCCATACTAGAATCTGTCAAAGAAAGCGGTACTCACATATAACAGTCATTCCATCTGTAATCCATACAGTCAAAAGACTGAAAGTATTCCAGTGAGGAAATTTTTTATTTAAAAAGGCCAAGTTAGTTTATCTGGCGTTCAATATACTAGATACAGTTAGGCCTGCGTTTCATACATCTGGAATTAGCAAACTAATGTGCTGGGGTTGGGAAAACATATATGTACCCATACTAGAATCTGTCAAAGAAAGCGGTACTCACATATAACAGTCATTCCATCTGTAATCCATACAGTCAAAAGACTGAAAGTATTCCAGTGAGGGAATTTTTTATTTAAAAAGGCCAAGTTAGTTTATCTGGCGTTCAATATACTAGATACAGTTAGGCCTGCGTTTCATACATCTGGAATTAGCAAATTAATGTGCTGGGGTTGGGAAAACATATATGTACCCATACTAGAATCTGTCAAAGAAAGCGGTACTCACATATAACAGTCATTCCATCTGTAATCCATACAGTCAAAAGACTGAAAGTATTCCAGTGAGGGAATTTTTTTATTTAAAAAGGCCAAGTTAGTTTATCTGGCGTTCAATATACTAGATACAGTTAGGCCTGCGTTTCATACATCTGGAATTAGCAAATTAATGTGCTGGGGTTGGGAAAACATATATGTACCCATACTAGAATCTGTCAAAGAAAGCGGTACTCACATATAACAGTCATTCCATCTGTAATCCATACAGTGAAAAGCCATGAAAGTATTCCAGTGAGGGAATTTTTTTATTTAAAAAAGGCCAAGTTAGTTTATCTGGCACGGCAGGGGCGTCATTACTGACAAGCGCAGCCGCCTGTCCACAGCCAACGTGGACAAGCTGACCTTCATAAAGATGAACCAGGCATGGATCCCACAGGACCTGTCCCTCCCTTGTGCAGAGTAGTCCTTATTAACTGCCTAAAACATGTCTTGTTGTGCTACGGGCCACTTCTTTATTTGATACAAATTTTATGAAACCCACAGTTGAATGAAACTCTTCTCTGTCTGGGCGCCGGGGCTAACCAGATGAAAGTGGCGGTTAAACTAACGGGTGACATGAAGCCATAACCTCTGCCATGCTACCTCTGTCTTCTGTCTGGGTGCTGAGGCCTAAGTCAAATAAGCGGTCTTCTGCTGTGCTGGGGATATGAAGCTAATCTCTGACCTCTCTCCTCTGTCTGGGTCCAAAGGCCTAAATCACTGAAAGCGGCCTTCTCCTGTGGTGTGTGATATGATGCCAGAATATGTGCTGTGGGGCCTCTCTCCTCTTCCTGGGTGCAGGGGTCAAATAAACTAAATTGTGGCCTACTCCTGTGGTGGTTGATATGATGCCTGATTCTCTGATGTGGAACCTCTCTCCTCTGTTTGGGTGAAGGGGTCAAAGTAACTAAATGGTGGCTTCTCCTGTGGTGGCTGATATGATGCCAGAATATGTGCTGTGGGGCCTCTCTCCTCTTCCTGGGTGCAGGGGTCAAAGTAACTCAATGGTGGCTTCTCCTGTGGTGGCTGATATGATGCCAGAATATGTGCTGTGGTGCCTCTCTCCTCTTCCTGGGTGCGGGGGTCAAAGTAACTCAATGGTGGCTTCTCCTGTGGTGGTTAGTATGATGCCAGAATATGTGCTGTGGGGCCTCTCTCCTCTTCCTGGGTGCAGGGGTCAAAGTAACTCAATGGTGGCTTCTCCTGTGGTGGTTGATATGATGCCTGATTCTCTGCTGTGAAACCTCTCTCCTCCATCTGGGTGTAGGGGTCAAAGTCTTTCAAAGTCGCCTTCTCCTGTGCTGATTGATATGAAGCTGATGGTTGTGCCATCTGACATGGTTGCCGGGGTCCCATTAAATTGGGGCCTACTCCTGTGGTGGGTGATCTAAATGCCTGATTCTCTGCTTTGAAACCTCTCTCCTCCGTCCGGGTGTAGGGGTCAAAGTCTGTCAAAGTCGCCTTCTCCTGTGCTGATTGATATAAAGCTTATGCTTGTGCCATCTGACATAGTTGCCGGGGTCTGATTCAATGGTGGCCTACTCCTGTGGTGGGTGATCTAAATGCCTGATTCTCTGCTGTGTAACCTCTCTCCTCCGTCTGGGTGTAGGGGTCAAAGTAACTAAATGGTGGCCTACTCCTGTGGTGGGTGATATGATGCCAGAATATGTGCTGTGGGGCCTCTCTCCTCTTCCTGGGTGCAGGGGTCAAAGTAACTCAATGGTGGCTTCTCCTGTGGTGGCTGATATGATGCCAGAATATGTGCTGTGGGGCCTCTCTCCTCTTCCTGGGTGCAGGGGTCAAAGTAACTAAATGGTGGCTTCTCCTGTGGTGGCTGATATGATGCCAGAATATGTGCTGTGGGGCCTCTCTCCTCTTCCTGGGTGCAGGGGTCAAAGTAACTAAATGGTGGCTTCTCCTGTGGTGGTTGATATGATGCCTGATTCTCTGCTGTGAAACCTCTCTCCTCCATCTGGGTGTAGGGGTCAAAGTCTTTCAAAGTCACCTTCTCCTGTGCTGATTGATATAAAGCTGATGGTTGTGCCATCTGACATGGTTGCCAGGGTCTGATTCAATGGGGGCCTACTCCTGTGGTGGGTGATCTAAATGCCTGATTCTCTGCTGTGAAACCTCTCTCCTCCGTCTGGGTGTAGGGGTCAAAGTCTTTCAAAGTCGCCTTCTCCTGTGCTGATTGATATGAAGCTGATGGTTGTGCCATCTGACATGGTTGCCGGGGTCCCATTAAATTGGGGCCTACTCCTGTAGTGGGTGATCTAAATGCCTGATTCTCTGCTTTGAAACCTCTCTCCTCCGTCCGGGTGTAGGGGTCAAAGTCTGTCAAAGTCGCCTTCTCCTGTGCTGATTGATATAAAGCTTATGCTTGTGCCATCTGACATGGTTGCCGGGGTCTGATTCAATGGTGACCTACTCCTGTGGTGGGTGATCTAAATGCCTGATTCTCTGCTGTGTAACCTCTCTCCTCCGTCTGGGTGTAGGGGTCAAAGTAACTAAATGGTGGCCTACTCCTGTGGTGGGTGATATGATGCCAGAATATGTGCTGTGGGGCCTCTCTCCTCTTCCTGGGTGCAGGGGTCAAAGTAACTCAATGGTGGCTTCTCCTGTGGTGGCTGATATGATGCCAGAATATGTGCTGTGGTGCCTCTCTCCTCTGTCTGGGTCCAAAGACCTAAATCACTGAAAGAGGCCTTCTCCTGTGGTGTGTGATATGATGCCAGAATATGTGCTGTGGTGCCTCTCTCCTCTTCCTGGGTGCGGGGGTCAAAGTAACTCAATGGTGGCTTCTCCTGTGGTGGCTGATATGATGCCAGAATATGTGCTGTGGGGCCTCTCTCCTCTTCCTGGGTGCAGGGGTCAAAGTAACTCAATGGTGGCTTTTCCTGTGGTGGCTGATATGATGCCAGAATATGTGCTGTGGGGCCTCTCTCCTCTTCCTGGGTGCAGGGGTCAAAGTAACTCAATGGTGGCTTCTCCTGTGGTGGCTGATATGATGCCAGAATATGTGCTGTGGGGCCTCTCTCCTCTTCCTGGGTGCAGGGGTCAAAGTAACTAAATGGTGGCTTCTCCTGTGGTGGTTGATATGATGCCTGATTCTCTGCTGTGTAACCTCTCTCCTCCGTCTGGGTGTAGGGGTCAAAGTAACTAAATGGTGGCCTACTCCTGTGGTGGGTGATATGATGCCTGGTTCTCTGCTGTGGGACCTCTCTCCTTTGTCTGGGTGCTGTGGTCAAAATAATAGTAAGTGACCTTCTCCATTGGTGGGTGACTTGAAGCCTGATTCTGTGCTATGGGACCTCACTCCAATTAAGGTAACAGTCTGAAATACCCATTACAACCACTTATTTTAAATTTCTGCTGTGAAATACAGCATAAGTGTATCTTTTTTGACAAAAAAGTGGAAATCCTGATCCACAAAGCATTTTGAAATAAATCGCCTAAATACCGATTTCACATTACAGCTGAGAAATAGTGCATTATTCTTTTTTTGTGTGAAAAAAGCAAAATTATTGCTTCACAAAGCAGTTGTACATACACGGTATAAATACCTACATTTAGGCCTCATGCACACAACAGTATTTTTTTGCGGTCCGCAAAACGGGGTTCCGTTGTTCCGTGATCCGTGTCCGTTTTAGCTTCCATTGTGTTTTCCATGTGTGTTTTTTTTTGCGGACATGACCCCCCCCAAAAAAAAAAAAAAATACAATCAATGTCATTTTAATATCCACACCCAGGAATATAGGTATATATGCTTGGCACCTGAGAGTTTGTTTGGTGACCATTTTCTGTAGTCTCCAGAGGGTACAGAGTGTGTGTTGGCTGCTTGGTTTTGCTGTTGTTGTATTCTCCCTTTTCTCGTGTTGGGTCTCACCATGGCGGATGATTCTGAGGAAGAAGTTGTACTGCACTGGCTTGTCTCTCGTCGCTGGGGCCAGTGTTCCCTTTTGGATGAGGAACCGACTAGAAGGCAGCGTTTTTGGGTCTATCCCATTGTGTCTCAATGCTACTGGAAAGGACACTTCTATAGCCTTTACAAAGATCTTCGTCTGCACCCTAAGAAGTTATTTGCGTTCTGTTGGATGTGAGTGGGTACCTTACCTTTATGGGCACCAATATGAGACGCAGTATTACTCCACAGGAAAGGCTCATCGTAATGTTGAGGTAAGCAAGATTTTAATAATGGTGACCACATTTTAATGTGCGTGAATTTGTTGCTTAGTGATTTTTTTTCCAGATAAGTTTGCTATAAGATATGTGGGTGTGTTATTGGAAGATGCCTTTTTATTGGCTTTAATATGTTAGTACCATTTTAAAGTCAGTTGGTTACTTGGTATCCAGGGCATATAACATGAGAAGGTTTTTAGCTGTTTTTGTGTCTTTGAATCCGCTTTCCCTGGAAATTTTGCTTAATGTCAGCATCATGCTGAGTGTACCCCAGCAGTCATCCTTTAATATACATAGTGCATGTAAATGGTGTCCACACAGGAGGTGTATCATTTCTTATTGGAGTCGTGGCTGCACCGCCATTGGTGGCAGTGGTTATAGTATCCATGCTAATGTAATCTTTGTATGGATATTCATTCACAATAGCCATAGACATTTTGAACACGTGGCATATAAAGCATTAGATGAGTGTTAAGGAACCTCTGGCTTTCTGGCTGTTTTTACCCTATCCCATGGATAGTTTATGATGCTGGTACCCAAAACAAAAAACATGTTGAAAATTGCACTTTCACTGCAGCTTGAGAGTCAGAGGTTCCCGACCCCTGCATTATAAGAAATATATGTGTATGCTGTCCCCTTTCCGGGGTTACTTTAATTACATTTTTTTTTATTTCCCCACAGATTCCTTGCTACAGGGAACTCATTTGCATCACTGCATTTTGATTTTCTTTGGGAACCTCGACAATTTCTCAGATTTTGCGTCACACTTGCCAGGTCATCTGGGAACAACTCCGAGAGACGGTGATGCCTCAGAACAAGGTGAACGATTGGTTTCGGATCGCTGAGGGCTTTAATGTATCAGCTCAGTTTCCAAACTGCCTGGGGGCAATGGATGGCAAGCACATTCGTGTGAAGAAGCCTCCTCACTCAGCGTCCCGATTCTTTAATTATAAGCATTATTTTTCTATAGTGCTGATGGCTGTTGCTGACAGTACCTATAAGTTTATAATGGTTGATATCGGGGCTTATGGAAGCACAGTGGATGCTCACATCTTTAGTGCTTCTAGAATGGGTGAGCGGTTTTGTGCCACCCAGCTTTGCCCTTCCCGAGTCCAGAAGACTGCCCGGATCAGCAGGTCCGCCGGCTCCATTTGTCTTTGTGGCGGATGAAGGGTTTGCATTTATTCACCATGTTATGGGGTCCTTCCCAAAGCGTGGTTTGGATGTCAGGAGACGTATTTTCAACTACCGATTGACTCGTGCCCGGTACTACTCGGTATGTTGAGTGCACTTTCGGAATATTCTCTAGCAAGTGGAGGGTGTTTCTGTCATCCATACAGATGGATCCGGAGAATGCTACCCGGGTGATTCAAGGTTGTGTAGTTCTACACAACTTCACCCAGATTCACGAGGCTTACTCTTCTGTTGACTTGGATGAATTTCCTATGTCAACAGTTTTGGGCTTGGATCGGACCCTGCATAGACGACCTGGTACTGCAGGTATTGCAGTTTGGGAACTCGTGGCAGACTACTTTTTGAGCCCAGAGAGGTCTTTGCCATGGCAGAGGGACTCTATTCGTGGCAGTGTTTGATATCTTCTGGTCTTGTTAGTTTTTTGTTTTTTTTTAAAGGTAGATTATCTAACTTTATTGGGTTTAGTTGAGTGTAGGGACTCACAAGAGAATGAGGACCCTTGACGTGGGCTTGCGGGCTGATGTTTTGAGGACAGAATACCTTTCTAAGTAAATCCAAAGAGCATAAAGATTGATTCACCAACATTGTGTGGTGACTACAATCTCTGTATTGTGAGCGGTATGGTCCCCAAAATCTTCTAATACCTCATGTTGACTGGACTATAAACACAGTTCTTCTGTAAATAAAGTTTAGCACTGTAAGTCCTGTGTGTGTCTCTGTTTCTATATGTTTAATGGGTTTTAAATGTAAATGTGTGTGATGGATAATAGGAACAAGAATAGCCGACAATGGACACTTTTTAAGACTAACTTTTAGTCAACCAAACCAACCAAATAATGAACTACTCCATAGAGTTAAAACACAAACATAATAAAATAACATAAAGAAAGAGGATATAAAACTAAAAATTACAACTCGTATAGCTCGCGAGTAAAAGAGCCTGGGCCATAGAAACTAGACGCAGGCACATGGCCAGAATCTTGTGACCCGCTAGCAAAAGTGGGCCCACGAATTTGAGGGCCATAGGGGGGGAAGTTTTGCTCATGCGACCCCTGATACTGTGTTGGGTGTTGGAACGAGGGGCCATGAGTGGGTGGAGGAGCGGCTGACAGGGTTGCACATGCAATGCCGGGGTGGCCTCATGACCCGCCGGCGCATATCATTGATTTCAGACAGTATGTCTCCCTGATAGGAGGAGGCATACATGTCCAAAACCAATGATATGGAAGCCATACATTGATTATATTTTCAAGGGGAACCCGCCTTAGTAGCGGAGCAAAACCCCTCAACATGGCCTCTTATTGCCCTTCACTACTCCTCTGGGCAAGAAACTCACAGAAATCAATAATTTTGTGAGTTTGTTACCCAGAAGGAAGAGGGATGAGCCTGACGCCTCCGCCTGGGCTGAGCTTATGTCCCCTGTTTAGGCCTGTGCTGTGATGTCATCTCTTCCTCAGGTGGAGCTGGTTGCGACTCCTCTGCAGGGGTGTTGCTGGGCTGGTGGCTGGGGAAAATCCAGCCGCTGTATCGCTAACCCCGTCATCCGAGTCCTCCGTATCATCCAGGCTATCCACGGTACTGCATTGAAAAGGTAAAAACAATACATTGCATTCTGGGACTATTTTCAATGTTTTTGTAATGTTTAAAAACACATGGAATGCAGTCGTATGTTTATAGCATAAACGACAGGCCCCACATAATTAATTATCCTGTTCTAATGAATGGTATAAGTTTGGACTGAATTAACGCCACACAAAAATGCCCCAATGCCATCTGTCAAATAGACAAGCACTTTAGGAACATTACTTAGTGTTTGGAGCTGTCCAGCACAAACATATCTCTCCCTTGTCAAGGAGCTAACCAAATGCTGATATTAGAGCCATACGTAATGTTGAGGTAAGCAAGATTTTAATAATGGTGACCACATTTTAATGTGCGTGAATTTGTTGCTTAGTGATTTTTTTTCCAGATAAGTTTGCTATAAGATATGTGGGTGTGTTATTGGAAGATGCCTTTTTATTGGCTTTAATATGTTAGTACCATTTTAAAGTCAGTTGGTTACTTGGTATCCAGGGCATATAACATGAGAAGGTTTTTAGCTGTTTTTGTGTCTTTGAATCCGCTTTCCCTGGAAATTTTGCTTAATGTCAGCATCATGCTGAGTGTACCCCAGCAGCATCCCTTTAATATACATAGTGCATGTAAATGGTGTCCACACAGGAGGTGTATCATTTCTTATTGGAGTCGTGGCTGCACCGCCATTGGTGGCAGTGGTTATAGTATCCATGCTAATGTAATCTTTGTATGGATATTCATTCACAATAGCCATAGACATTTTGAACACGTGGCATATAAAGCATTAGATGAGTGTTAAGGAACCTCTGGCTTTCTGGCTGTTTTTACCCTATCCCATGGATAGTTTATGATGCTGGTACCCAAAACAAAAAACATGTTGAAAATTGCACTTTCACTGCAGCTTGAGAGTCAGAGGTTCCCGACCCCTGCATTATAAGAAATATATGTGTATGCTGTCCCCTTTCCGGGCTACTTTAATTACATTTTTTTATTTCCCACAGATTCCTTGCTACAGGGAACTCATTTGCATCACTGCATTTTGAGTTTCTTTTGGGAACCTCGACGATTTCTCAGATTTTGCGTCACACTTGCCAGGTCATCTGGGAACAACTCCGAGAGACGGTGATGCCTCAGAACAAGGTGAACGATTGGTTTGCGGATCGCTGAGGGCTTTAATGTATCAGCTCAGTTTCCAAACTGCCTGGGGGCACTGGATGGCAAGCACATTCGTGTGAAGAAGCCTCCTCACTCAGGGTCCCGATTCTTCAATTATAAGCATTATTTTTCTATAGTGCTGATGGCTGTTGCTGACAGTACCTATAAGTTTATAATGGTTGATATCGGGGCTTATGGAAGCACAGTGGATGCTCACATCTTTAGTGCTTCTAGAATGGGTGAGCGGTTTTGTGCCACCCAGCTTTGCCCTTCCCGAGTCCAGAAGACTGCCCGGATCAGCAGGTCCACCGGCTCCATTTGTCTTTGTGGCGGATGAAGGGTTTGCATTTATTCACCATGTTATGGGGTCCTTCCCAAAGCGTGGTTTGGATGTCAGGAGGCGTATTTTCAACTACCGATTGACTCGTGCCCGGTACTACTCGGTATGTTGAGTGCACTTTCGGAATATTCTCTAGCAAGTGGAGGGTGTTTCTGTCATCCATACAGATGGATCCGGAGAATGCTACCCGGGTGATTCAAGGTTGTGTAGTTCTACACAACTTCACCCAGATTCACGAGGCTTCCTCTTCTGTTGACTTGGATGAATTTCCTATGTCAACAGTTTTGGGCTTGGATCGGACCCTGCATAGACGACCTGGTACTGCAGGTATTGCAGTTTGGGAACTCGTGGCAGACTACTTTTTGAGCCCAGAGTGGTCTTTGCCATGGCAGAGGGACTCTATTCGTGGCAGTGTTTGATATCTTCTGGTCTTGTTAGTTTTTTGTTTTTTTTTAAAGGTAGATTATCTAACTTTATTGGTTTTAGTTGAGTGTAGGGACTCACAAGAGAATGAGGACCCTTGACGTGGGCTTGCTGATGTTTTGAGGACAGAATACCTTTCTAAGTAAATCCAAAGAGCATAAAGATTGATTCACCAACATTGTGTGGTGACTACAATCTCTGTATTGTGAGCGGTATGGTCCCCAAAATCTTCTAATACCTCATGTTGACTGGACTATAAACACAGTTCTTCTGTAAATAAAGTTTAGCACTGTAAGTCCTGTGTGTGTCTCTGTTTCTATATGTTTAATGGGTTTTAAATGTAAATGTGTGTGATGGATAATAGGAACAAGAATAGCCGACAATGGACACTTTTTAAGACTAACTTTTAGTCAACCAAACCAACCAAATAATGAACTACTCAATAGAGTTAAAACACAAACATAATAAAATAACATAAAGAAAGAGGATATAAAACTAAAAATTACAACTCGTATAGCTCGCGAGTAAAAGAGCCTGGGCCATAGAAACTAGACGCAGGCACATGGCCAGAATCTTGTGACCCGCTAGCAAAAGTGGGCCCACGAATTTGAGGGCCATAGGGGGGGAAGTTTTGCTCATGCGACCCCTGATACTGTGTTGGGTGTTGGAACGAGGGGCCATGAGTGGGTGGAGGAGGCGGCTGACAGGGTTGCACATGCAATGCCGGGGGTGGCCTCATGACCCGCCGGCGCATATCATTGATTTCAGACAGTATGTCTCCCTGATAGGAGGAGGCATACATGTCCAAAACCAATGATATGGAAGCCATACATTGATTATATTTTTCAAGGGGAACCCGCCTTAGTAGCGGAGCAAAACCCCTCAACATGGCCTCTTATTGCCCTTCACTACTCCTCTGGGCAAGAAACTCACAGAAATCAATAATTTTGTGAGTTTGTTACCCAGAGGAAGAGGGTTGAGCCTGACGCCTCCGCCTGGGCTGAGCTTATGTCCCCTGTTTAGGCCTGTGCTGTGATGTCATCTCTTCCTCAGGTGGAGCTGGTTGCGACTCCTCTGCAGGGGGTGTTGCTGGGCTGGTGGCTGGGGAAAATCCAGCCGCTGTATCGCTAACCCCGTCATCCGAGTCCTCCGTATCATCCAGGCTATCCACGGTACTGCATTGAAAAGGTAAAAAACAATACATTGCATTCTGGGACTATTTTCAATGTTTTTGTAATGTTTAAAAACACATGGAATGCAGTCGTATGTTTATAGCATAAACGACAGGCCCCACATAATTAATTATCCTGTTCTAATGAATGGTATAAGTTTGGACTGAATTAACGCCACACAAAAATGCCCCAATGCCATCTGTCAAATAGACAAGCACTTTAGGAACATTACTTAGTGTTTGGAGCTGTCCAGCACAAACATATCTCTCCCTTTTCAAGGAGCTAACCAAATGCTGATATTAGAGCCATACTTACCCAGGGCAGTTTCACAAACAAACACAAATCACACTCCACAAATTCATTGAGAACTAGAACAGTGTAATTTTGTGTCAAACAACAAAACCAGGTAGGAGCCAGAACATGCACATGTTAGGGGAAGTAGTTATTATACAGGGACGGGGTGGAGGCCACCAATTGGACATTAAGACAAGGAGAAGAACTAGATAGGAGCACAACATTAAAGTATGATCATGTACAGTATGCCAAAAAGAATAAGCTGACCGCTACAAAGACAAGAAGAAACGCTTTAGAGAAAACAAGACGCCAGCAAAAAAAACAAAAAAAAACAAAGCCTGGTGCCCACCAACAACAAAAGTAACCCCTTTAGAAGCTTGTTTACCTATTAGCGGGATAGGTGACCAAGATCGGATTGTCAGGGGAACAACACCGTGCACCCCAGAAGATCCACTGTATGAAGAGATGAGACATGCAGGGCACACGTGTCAGCCACCTGCTCTCTTCTGGCTCTGCATGTAGATAGCACAGGTCTGTGGCATAGAAGGGAGGGACCCACATGAAGAGAGAATGAAGCCGGCATATGCACAAATCAGGCCCCATCGCATCATACAGCTAATCAGATAGCAGGGCAAAACAGCCAAAAATGTTAAGTTTACAGCAGTAAATGGATAACATGACATAAAACGAGAAATGTGTAATTCAAAAAAAGGTGGGGTGGAAAGAGTACTTACGGCCTCAGATCAATGACAGGCCTAAGAAATTGCAGCTGTGCAGAATATAGATAGGGCCTCTTCTTGGAGCTGCCTTGGCCACTTTGTCCCCGCTCGTTAATCTCCCGCCGAAATTGATCCTGAGTTTTGGTTTGTTTCACTGTAGACATTTTTTAAAAACTGACCAGAAAGGAAGCCAAAAATAAAATACAAAGGTAAGAAATAAGCCGAAACACAAAATTTTACTGCCAAACCCACTCTCCACGTAAAAAATAAATTTGGACCAAAAAAAATAAAAATCGATTTGCATGATACAGTAGGATAGAGAGGGACGAGAGGAATGTCCAAGCATGGCAGGAAGAAGGTGAATATTTGAGGAGTCCTGTTTAGAAAACACACACTTTTCACCATAGAGGATGGTGACAAATATTGCATGCACTATTATTACATACAGTCTTATTGAAAGCCCTCATAGAGACCCTCGGGATATAATGATCAATAAACTAAACGGTCAGAAGACCTGGACAAAATCCCTTAAGGGGTCTCTAACTTACAGTGTCTTAATATAAAATATATATCTTTATTAGTTCTTGTTTAAAACTGAAAAGTGAAAAAGAAAAAAATGTATCCAAAAATATCAGTAACAGTGAGACCAATTGCAATTTAGTTACAGGCCACACACATTTATCGACTGTTTCAAAGAGCCTGTCGTGTGTTGTGAACCAGTAGGGGTCAAATTTAAAATCAACGGATGCAACAGAGGTTAGATTTGACCCCTGCTGGTTCACAACACACGCCAGGCTCTTTGAAACAGTTGATAATGACAGGTTACAAGTTTTCTTCTCTGCGCACAGACACACAGCTTGCCACACGGTGGAGAGGGATCTGTAATCTATTTGCAAAGTCTCTCCACTTCCTGTTTTTTATTCCAGATATTACCAAAAGACAGGCTGACAAGTTGCCAAATGCCTGCCAAGGGATCCGTCAAAAAATGAGGACGCGGAACATGGATGACACACGGATGGCCATCCACATTATTTCACTGTCCTATTGACTTGAATGGGTCCGCAAACCCGTTTTTCGCGGACAAGAATAGGACAGGTTATATTTTTTTGATGGACTGGAATCACGGACCACGAACGCGGAGGACAAACGGTGCATTTTCTGAGTTTTCCACGGACCCATTGAAAACCAATGGGTCCGCAGAAAATCATGAAAAACGGCACAATAGACACGGAATCAAACAATGGTCGTGCGCATGAGGCCTTAATTTACAGTAGTGAAAACTGCATTTTTGAATTTTGGTGACAAAAGCCGTGGCATAGTCCATTTGTCTAGTCTGGGCTCTGTGGTGCCAAAGAGCACTTTTATATACTATGCACTAAACTGTATATTTAATTTCAGTTATCAAATAGTACATCAGTGTATTTTAGTTAAAAAAAAGTGGTTATCCTGATCTACCAAGCCTATTTTACACCGCCAAAATTTCCGCGGTGAAATAGAGAATACGTGTAATTTTGGGGAAAAAACTGTATTCCTTGTCCACAAAACAGTTCTGCATACACCGTCCAACAACATATTTTATATTTCTGCGGGGTAATAGTGCTTCTTTGTTTTTTATAGAAGAAAAATGTTATTCAAGGTCCACCAAACAGTCTGAAATACCCATTCCAACCACCAATTTTACATTGCTACTGTGAAATACAGCATTTGGCTAGGTGCACACGTCTGTTAAACCCGGACGTGACCAGTCCGTGCTAACCCGGACTGGATTTCTTCTTTACAGCCGGAGAGCACGACGTCATTGGTTTCTATGATGCCATGCGCTCCCTGCCGCCACTGCAGTACAGTATATTACTGTATTGCAGCGGCGGCAGGGAGTGCACAGCATCATAGCAACCAATGACGCCGTGCGCTTCGGCTGTAAAGAAGAAATCCAGTCCTGGTTATCACGGACTGGTCACGTCTGGGTTTAACGGATGTGTGCATCAAGCCTAGGTGTATGTTTTTTGACAAAAAAGTGGTAATCCTGATCCACAGAGCATCTTGAAATACACTGCTTAAATACCGATTTCACTTTACAGCTGAGAAATAGTGCATTATTCTTTTTTGTGGGAGAAAAGCAATATTCTTGCTTGAAAAAGCAGTTGTACATACACAGTATAAATATGTAATTTAAATGTACAGCAGTAAAAAAAACAGCATTTTGGAGTTTTATTGAAAAAAGCTGTGTTTTAGGCTGAAAGAACTGTTGTGCATCCGTTGTTTAAATAAATATTTACAATTTATAGCCGTCAAATACTGCATTTGTGAATCTTGGGGACCAAATCCGTGTTCTGGGTCCTCAAATCTGGTGTCCATACATAGTATAAATATCTACTTTTAATGTACAGCAGTTAAAAACTGCATTTTGGGGTTTTATTGAAAAAAGCCGTGTTTTAGGCCAAAAAAACAGTTGTGCATCCGTTGTTTAAATAATTATTTCCAATTTATAGCAGTCAAATACTGCATTTGTGAGTTTTGGTGACCAAATCCGTGTTCTGGGTCCCTTAATCTGGTTTCCATACATAGTATAAATATCTACTTTTAATGTACAGTAGTTAAAAACTGTATTTTAGGGTTTTATTATACGTGCATTCGACGTATAAATAATTAATTTAAATTTACAGCAGTGAAATACTAACTTTCTGTATTTTATTACAAAAATACTTGTTCTTGTTCCACAAACCACTTGTGCATACAGCGTACTAATAAACAATTTTACCTTTCCGCATATAAATTGAGAATCAGTGTATTTTGGGTCCAAAAAACATTATTATGGGTCCACAGAGCATTTTTATGACACGGGCACTGCCTTAGCGAACGTAATTGTCGAGTAGTGGCAGGTAAATTGACACCGGAGAGAGACCAATCTTTCAGCTTCGTGGGTGTACGCAAATAATGAGGAGAACATCACATAAGGGACGTGGGCAGGGTCGTGTTGCTGTTGGTGGAGCTCCTGTTGCTGGGAGAGGACATGGCTGTTCAGCGCCAACTACTGCTCCAAGTCAAACACCTTCCTCTGGTGCGAGTAGGCGACAGAATCTGCAGCGTTATTTGATAGGCCCAAATGCCGCTCTACGGATGGTGAAGCCAGAACATGTACAGGCGATAGTAGATTGGGTGGCTGACAGTGCCTCCAGTTCCTTCACAGTATCTAACACCCAGTCTTCTGCAGAAAGCTCAGAGTTGGCACTTGCAGCCCATGCCCATCAGTCTTCCACCTCACCCACTTGCAACTTAGCCAATCAGTCAGAGCTCCAAATCATGCAGGAAAGTCTCATGTTTTTGATGACTCTGTTGGCAGGGTTTCCCCGGCCTATCCACCTAGCCCTGCCCCAGAAGAGGAATACCTTGAATGCACTGATGCTCAACCACTTTTGTTGCAGGATGAGGACATGGGAATACCGCCACAAAATGTCTCTGATGATGCCAAAACACAGGTGCCAACTGCTGTGGCTTTCTGCAATGTGGAGACCGACGAGCAGGGCAGGGGTCATAAATGGGTGGAAGATGATGTGGAGGATGATGAAGTCCTAGACCCAGACTGGACTGAAGGTCATGCTAGTGAGGCGTGCAGTTCTGAGGAAGAGGCGGTGATCGCACAGAGGCAACAGCACAGAAAAAGAAGGAACAGGGTGCAAAAGCGCAGCGGCCGTTCCAGAGACAGTATGCCTGCTACTGTCCACCACACCCAGGCACCGAACACACCAAAGCCTGCTTCAAGGAGTTTATTGGCATGGCAGTTCTTCACACAATGCCCTGACGACAAGATACGAGTGGTTTGCATGTTGTGCCATCAGAGCCTGAAGCAAGGCATAAACGTTCTTACCCTTAGCACAATCTGCATGACCAGGCATCTAAATGCAAAGCATGAACTGCAGAGGAGTAAACACCTTAAAAATAGGAACTTTTTCATATGACAATATAAAAAAGTAGGTGCGACCCAGATTCACTAGGTGAGGAGGTGCGACCCAGATTCGCTCTCTTATATTGTTATATAGGAACTCTCTCATGCTCCTCCTGCTCCCTCTTCTGCTGCTGGCTCGGCCTCTCCCTCCACCTCTGGCGTCAGCTCGGCACCTGGAAACCTGCAAACAGAGGCTGTTCCACCAACAACACCACATACGACACCATCACCAAGCATCTCCACCATGTCACACAGCAGCATTCAGCTGTCCATCTCCCAAACATTGGAGAGAAGGAGGAAATACCCACCTACCCACCCTCGAGCCCTGGCCCTGAATGCCAGCATTTCCAAATTACTCGCCTTTGAAATGCTGTCATTCCGTCTGGTGGAGACGGACTGTTTCAAACAGCTGATGGAGGTGGCTGTCCCCCAGTACGTTGTTCCCAGCCGCTACTACTTTTCCAGGCGAGCCGTCCCTTCCCTGCACAACCAAGTGGAGGATAAAATCAAGTGCGCGCTGCGCAACGCCATCTGTGGCAAGGTCCACATAACCACAGATACATGGACCAGTAAGCACGGCCAGTGTCACTATATGTCCCTAAATGCACACTGGGTAAACGTAGTGGCGGCTGGGCCCGAGGCGGATATCAGTTTGGCGCATGTCCTTCCACCACCGAGGATCGTAGGGCATTATTCGTTGCCTCCTGTTGCTTCCTCCTTCTATTCCGCATCATCCTACTCCTCTTCTACCACCCCCACATCCAGTCATCGAAAGAACCTCACCACCAACTTCAGCACAGCCCAGGGTAAACGTCAGCAGGCAATTTTAAAACTCATGTGTTTGGGTGACAAACCCCACACCGCACAGGAGCTTTGGAGGGACATAGAACAGCAGACTGATGAGTGGTTGCTGCCAGTGAGCCTCAAGCACGGCCTGGTGGTGTGCGATAATGGCCAAAATCTCATTGCAGCTCTGGGACTAGCCGGTTTGACGCACATCCCTTGCCTGTCGCATGTGCTGAATCTGGTGGTGCAGAAGTTTCTTAAAAACTACCCA
This sequence comes from Bufotes viridis, assembly GCA_033119425.1. Classification (NCBI taxonomy): domain Eukaryota; kingdom Metazoa; phylum Chordata; class Amphibia; order Anura; family Bufonidae; genus Bufotes; species Bufotes viridis. Next base: position 246,585,966 of record CM065593.1, on the reverse strand, counting down.
GACATGTCAGAGCTGCTGCTGAAAGTGCGGTCTGTCTGTGTTTGCTTTTGGCTTTCTCACCCTGCTGCTGCTCGCCTGTCTGCTCTGCAGCGTAACTTCAGCCTTCCTGCTCACCGCCTAATATGCAACATGCCCACCAGGTGGAACTCCACCTTACATATGCTGGAGAGGCTGTGCAAGCAGCAGCGGGCGATAGTGGAGTTTCAGATGCAGTATGCACGGGTCAGTCGTTCTGCGGATCAGCACCACTTAATCACCTGTAACTGGGCCTGCATGTGAGACCTGTGTACCTTGTTGCGGTCTTTGGAGTACTCAACCAACATGGCCAGTGCTGATGACGCCGTTGTTAGCATTACAATACCCCTTCTATGTGTATTTGAAAAAAATATTACAGTGATGATGGAAAAGGATGCGGCAAAGGAGGAGGACAAAGAGGGGGCATTTCACAGAGTTTCAGGCAGGTCATGCAGAAGTGGGTCAGAGGGTGGGTTCCTGCACCAGCAGAGGCCAGGTCCACATGTGGACAGCCAGGGCATACTTCTGGAGGAGGAGGTAGAGGAGGAGGAGGAACCGGTTTCACAGCAGGGTGGCACCCTACGCAGCTCAGGGCCATCACTGGAGTGTGGCTGGGGGGATACGGAGGTCACAAACGATACACCACCTACAGAGGACAGCTTATCGTTACCTCTGGACAGCCTGGCACACAGGAGCGACTACATGCTGCAGTGCCTGCGCAACGACAGCAGAATTGCCCACATTTTAACTTGTGCTGACTACTGGGTTGCCACCCTGCTGGATCCCCTGTACAAGGACAATGTACCCACATTAATTCCCACACTGGAACTGGAGCCTGATAGGAAGATGTGCGACTACAAGCGCAAGCTGGAAGATGCGCTCCTGAGGGCATTCGCAACTGACACGGGGGGACAAGTGGAAGCACAAGGCGAAGGCAGAGGCGGAGGAGGAAGAGGTCGCCAACGCAGCTGTGTCACGGCCAGCTCCTCAGACAGCAGGGTTAGCATGGCTGAGATGTGGAAAAGTTTTGTCACCACGCCACAGCAAACTGCACCACCAGCTGATAGGGAACGTGTTAGCAGGACTCAGCATTTCAACAACATGGTGGAACAGTACGTGTGCACACGCCTCCACGTACTGACTGATGGTTCTGCCCCATTCAACTTCTGGGTCTCCAAATTGTCCACATGGCCAGAGCTTGCCCTTTATGCCTTGGAGGTGCTGGCCTGCCCTGCTGCTAGTGTATTGTCTGAACATGTATTCAGCACAGCAGGGGGCATCATTACAGACAAACTCAGCCGACACTGTCCACAGCCAACGTGGACAAGCTCACGTTCATTAAAATGAACCAGGCATCTGTCCCACAGGACTTGTCCGTACCTTGTGCAGAATAGACATTTATAACTGCCTCGTCCTCAACCATACATTCTTGTACTCAAGGGCACTGCTGCATTGGTGGGTGACATGATGCCTGTTTTGCTGTTATGGGACCTCTCTCCTCTGTCTGGGTGATAGGGCCTAAATTCCTGAAAGTGGCCTGTTCCATTGCTGTGTAAGATGATGCCTGTTTTGCTGTTATGGGACCGCTCACCTCTGTCTGGTTGCTAGGGCCTACATAAATGATAATGGCCTGTTCTATTGCAGGTTGACCTGAGGCCTGTGTTGCTGTTACGGGACCGCTCTTCTCTTTGCGGGAGCCATTGGCCTGAATGAGTGATTGTTGTCTGTGCCCTGCTGGGTGAAATCAAGACTGTTTTGCCGTGATTTGAACTCTACTATTTGTGGGTGCCAGGGGCCTGAGTCTGGGTGTGAGGCCTGTGACACTGCAGGCAGGCATGAATCATTTTTGGCTGTGATGACAACTTCTACAACTCCCATGTATGGTTGTCTTGGGCCTGAATCTGTGAATGTGGACTGTGCATTGCTGGCAGACATGAATTCTTTTTGGCTGTGATGAGAACTTCTACAACTCAAACCTCATATTCCACCTCCTCCTGCAAGTTGCCAATTAATTTTGGTTAATTCTTATTTTATTTATTTTAAGTGATTTCCCTATCCACATTTGTTTGCTGGGGATTTACCTACATTTTGCTGCCTTTAGCAACCCTCTAGCCCTTTCCAGGGAAATTTAAAGCCATTTTAGTGCCCAAAAGTTCGGGTCTCCATTTACTTCAATGGGGTTCGTGTTTGGGGTCAAGTTCAGGTAAAGTTTGGTTCCCGAACCCGAACATTTTCGTGAAGTTCGGCCGAACTTCTCAAACCCGAACATCCAGGTGTCCGCTGAACTCTAATTGTGGGGTGAAATATACCCATTTCCTGTTTTAAGTACACCTGCACTGCATACCTGACAGGGAAATAAATGTAGTAAATCCGTCTCTTAGTTCTGTGGGTGACCGAAAAGAATAAGGAGAGCGACAAATAAGGGACGTGGCCCTGGTCGTGGTGCTGTTGGTGTTGGTGGAGCTCTTGTTGCAGGTAGAGGATGTGGTTGATTTGTGCCAGCTACAAACCCAAATGAAACACCTTCCTCAGGTGCATGTAGGCGACAGAACGTTCAGTGCTATTTTGTAGGCTTAAATACTGCTTTATGAATGGTGAGGCCAGAACAAGTACAGGCGGTAGTAGATTGGGTGGCTGACAGTGCCTCCAGTTCCTTCACTTTGTCTCCCACCCGGTCCCCTGCTGAAAGCTCAGAGTTGGCACCCACAGCCCATGGGCATCTGTCTTTCACCTTACCCCCTTGCAAATCAGCAAAGCTATCTGAGCCCCAAGTCATGCAGCAGTTAGTCATGAGTGAGCAAGTTCGGCTCAAGCATCGCTATTCTCGGCATGTGGCGGTACTCGGCCGAATACCACGTGTGCTTGTCGCATTGCTCGAGTCTCCTCCCTGCACATTTGGTTTCTCAAAAGCAGCCAATCAACGTTCAGGTAAGTAAGTAATTCCCTTCAGTGTACTGCAATAGCCATGTTAGCTATTAGCCTTACACTGATTAGCTGGCCGGAACACGTGATACCAGTTTATATACGAGCCTATGTCCAGCGCTCGTATCATTCAGTGTTAGGCCCCTTTCACACGGGCGAGTTTTCCGCGCGGGTGCAATGCGTGAGGAGGACGCATTGCACCCGCACTGAATCCGGACCCATTCATTTGTATGGGGCTGTGCACATGAGCGGTGATTTTCACGCATCACTTCTGCGTTGCGTGAAAATCTCAGCATGCTTTATATTGTGCGTTTTTCACGCAACGCAGGCCTCATAGAAGTGAATGGGGCTGCGGGAAAATCGCAAGCATCCGCAAGCAAGTGCGGATGCAGTGCAATTTTCCCGCATGGTTGCTTAGCAACGGGACCAGATCTTTATTATTTTCCAAGGGAAAGTAATAGCATTCTTAATAAAGAATGCTGTGTAAAATCAAGATGAAGGGGTTAAAAATAATAAAAGTTAACTTACCTTTGCCACTTGATCGCGTAGTTGCGATCTGTCTTCTCTTTCCAGCTTCAGCTAACAACTAAAGGACCTGTGAAGATGTCACAGTTGATGGACCATGTGATTGGACCATGTGATGTGACGTCATCACAGGTCCTTTAGTTGTTAGCTGAAGCTGGAAAAGAGAAGACAGATCGCAACTACGCGATCAAGTGGCTAAGGTAAGTTAACATTTATTATTTTTAACCCCTTCATGTTCATTTTACTAAGCATTCTTTATTAAGAATGCTATTATTTTCCCTTATAACCATGATACTCTACCTGAAACTTCAGTGATGAAGTCCGGCTTCGGGTCTGGGTACCAAACATGACGATTTTTCACACACGCGTGCAAAACGCAGTACAAACGTTTGCACCCGCGTGGAAAAATCGCGAATATTCCCGCAACGCATCCGCCTCTTATCCGGGCGTCAAACATGACACCCGTGTGAAAGAAGCCTTAGGGAGAGCAGACAGTAGGCAGGCAGATAGCGTTTTGCTGGAAATTCACAGATTTAACTCCAAAAAAACACCAAACATTTCCTCAGTGTGTGTGTCACTACCAGAGCTTTGAGACGTTCTCACAGCTCTGTTTCTCCACCCCTGTGATGATGTCACTACTAGAGCTTGGAGGAGTTCTCTCTGCTCTGTTTCTCCGCCCCTGTGATGAGGTCTTTACTTTCAGTTTCCCCCTCCCAGCTGTACCTCCTGTGATTGATTCCTCTTCCTATAAAATACCCCTCTTCCTGTTTAATCGTGCGGATTATACTTTTCATTTGACCTGTGTTCTGCTGAAGCAAGTACTTCGGATATTGTCTGCTGACTTTGGATCTGTTTTCACTGCTGCTGCAGCTCCTTCAGTTAAGTGTGCAGACATTGTGTGTTTCTGTTTGTTTGCTGACTGGATCCGAGGCGACCCCGGTTCCGTCCATATACTGAGCAGGGCACCGGTGGCCGTGCCTCTTCCACTATTGTAGGGGTTACAGTGGTCATCAGCCTTAGGTACGCGGGCATGTCTCGATCCACCATCTGGATCTGGACATGTGCTTAGCAGCATAGGGAGAGCTTTTAGGGTCTGACAGGGGTCACCCTTTATGTTCCCTAGTTTGGGTCCGGTCAGTAGCTAATTCACTGTGTATGCTCTTGTTGTTCACATACAGCCGTGACATTATAATCCGCCGAAACCGTCCTTTTTGACATGGATCCGCTTTCTAACCTGGTTGACCGCATGCAGGGTCTTTCTTTGGAGGTAGCTGATCTCCGTCAATCTATGACTCTGCTTCAAGCACTGGGCTCGGCTCCGGCCCATGGAGTCTGTTACGAGCCAAAGGTCTCACTTCCGGAAACGTTCTCCGGGGGCAGTGAGAATTTTGTTCGCTTCAGAGAGGCATGCAAACTCCATTTTTGCTTGTGTCCCCATTCCTCTGGTAATGAGGAGCAGAGGGTGAGGATTGTCATCTCCCTGCTCAGGGGTAATGCTCAGACTTGGGCTTTTTCGCTGCCATCGGGGGATCCCTCCCTTCGATCCGTGGAAAGATTTTTTGTGGCCCTGGGGCAGATATATGATGACCCGGATCGTGTTGCTCTGGCTGAATCTAACTTACATTTTTTATGCCAGAACAAACTGTCTGCAGAGCTTTATTGTTCTGAATTTCGGAGATGGGCAGCTGATTCAGGTTGGAATGATGCTGCACTCCGGAGTCAGTTCTGTCATGGTCTCTCAGAGAGATTGAAAGATGCGTTTGCTTTTCATGAGAGACCAACGTCCTTAGAGTCTGCCATGTCATTGGCGGTACGCCTTGACAGGCGTCTAAGAGAAAGAAACGAGACCTCTCTGTCCAGCCATTGTCAGTCTAGGGGCAAGGGTGCGGACTCATTCAGTGTGCAGGGGCCTCATCCTGTCTCGGTCCCCTCTGAGGAGGAGCCTATGCAGCTAGGTCGACTTGTCCCTGATAAAGGAGGATTTAGTCCTCAGAGAATGGTGTGTTTTTGTTGTGGGGGCATTGGTCATTTGGCAAATGTTTGTCCGTCTAGGAAATTCATGAACTGTACTAAGAGTGATAATAAGAGAAAAAACTCAAAAGGTAAATCGTCAAACTCTGCTTCATCTGCTACCTTGGGCAAAGTTGATGTAGGAATTGATGCTTTTCCTCTGACCTGCAGTTCCCGTTTTCTCCTTTCTGCCAGGGTGGCGCTAGAGAGCAAAGTCATTTCTTGTGAAATTTTTGTCGATAGTGGAGCGGCCATCAATCTTATTGACACTCAATTTGAAGCCATGCATGGTTTTCAGGTTTGCACATTAGAAAAGGATATACCTGTTTTTGCTATTGACTCTGCTCCACTCTCACAGAGATCCCTGAAGGGCATTGTTCACAATATCCGGTTAGCTGTAGGTGACACTCATGTGGAGGATATATCTTGTTTTGTCCTTAACAGATTGCCTACTCCTCTAGTTTTGGGGTTACCCTGGCTCACTAGACATAACCCCACTATTGATTGGCAAGGAAGGCGAATAAATGAGTGGAGTGATTTTTGTAGAGAGAATTGTCTCACAGCGACTTTTGCAGAGGTATCTACTAAAACTGTGCCATCATTTCTCTCCGATTACTCGGACGTGTTTTCCAAGAGCAGGGTTCAGGAGCTACCTCCTCACTGGGAGTTTGACTGTCCCATTAACCTCATTCCCGGCACCAAGCCGCCAAAAGCACGCCTGTACAATCTCTCACAACCGGAAAGAATCGCAATGCGAACCTATATCTCTGAGAGTCTCGATAAGGGGCATATTCGTCCCTCAAAATCACCTGTTGCCGCGGGTTTTTTTTTTTGTTAAAAAAAAAGATGGCTCTCTGAGACCTTGCCTAGATTTTTGGGAGCTGAACCGTATCACGATTCGCGATCCCTATCCCCTTTCTCTGATCCCGGACCTCTTCAACCAAATTGTTGGGGCCAAGGTTTTTTCTAAACTGGATTTGAGAGGCGCGTACAACCTGGTCAGGGTCAGAGAGGGGGATGAATGGAAAACGGCCTTTAATACCCCTGAGGGGCATTTCGAGAATCTCGTTATGCCTTTTGGCTTGATGAATGCTCCAGCCGTCTTTCAGCATTTTGTTAACAGTATTTTCTACCATTTAATGGGGAAATTTGTATTGGTGTATCTTGATGATATTTAGATTTTTTTCCCTGATGTTCAGACCCATCAGGATCATCTTTTTCAGGTTCTGCAGATTCTGCGGGAAAATAAATTGTACGCCAAGCTGGAGAAATGTGTTTTTATGGTATCGGAGATTCAATTTCTGGGTTTTCTCCTCTCTGCTTCTGGTTTTCGCATGGATCCGGAGAAGGTCCGTGCTGTGCTTGAGTGGGAGCTCCCTGAGAATCAGAAGGCATTGATGCGCTTTCTGGGTTTTGCGAACTATTACAGAAAGTTCATTTTGAATTATTCCTCTGTTGTCAAACCCTTACTGACATGACAAAAAGGGGGCGGATTTTTCCTCTTGGTCGGAGGAGGCGCTTGCAGCTTTTTCTAAGATTAAAGAGAGTTTTGCGTCTGCTCCCATCTTGGTGCATCCCGATGTTTCCTTACCTTTTATTGTTGAGGTGGATGCTTCCGAGGTGGGTGTGGGTGCGGTTTTGTCCCAGGGCCCTTCTCCTGCCAAATGGCGACCCTGTTCCTTTTTCTCTAAAAAACTCTCCCCGGCAGAGAACTATGATGTGGGAGATAGGGAGTTGTTGGCCATCAAGTTGGCTTTCGAGGAATGGCGCCATTGGTTGGAGGGGGCCAGGCACCCTATCACCGTTTTTACCGACCATAAGAATCTGGCGTACTTGGAGTCGGCCAAGCGTATGAATCCGAGACAGGCCAGATGGTCTCTGTTCTTCTCAAGATTCAATTTTGTCGTTACATTCCGCCCTGGGATCAAAAATATGAAGGCTGATGCTCTCTCTCGCTGTTTTCCTGGAGGAGGAAACTCTGAGGACCCGGGTCCCATTTTGGCGGAGGGGGTAGTTGTTTCTGCTTTGTATTCTGATTTGGAGGCCGAGGTCCAGACTGAGGCACCTGCCCGTTGTCCTTCTGGGAAGTTGTTTGTGCCTCCTGAGTTACGTCACAAACTCTTCAAGGAGCATCATGATACTGTTCTTGCTGGTCACCCCGGGAGTAGAGCCACGGTAGATCTCATTGCTCGGAGATTTTGGTGGCCGGCTCTTCGTAAGTCAGTGGAGGGTTTTGTGGCTGCTTGTGAGACGTGTGCTCGCGCTAAGGTCCCTCGTTCACGGCCTTCAGGTCCCCTTCTCCCGTTACCCATACCTTCCCGTCCTTGGACACACCTGTCCATGGACTTTATCATGGATCTTCCTCGTTCCTCAGGGAAGTCGGTGATCCTGGTGGTGGTGGACCGTTTTAGCAAGATTTGCTGACTGTTTGTTTGCTGACTGGATCCGAGGCGACCCCGGTTCCGTCCATATACTGAGCAGGGCACCGGTGGCCGTGCCTCTTCCACTATTGTAGGGGTTACAGTGGTCATCAGCCTTAGGTACGCGGGCATGTCTCGATCCACCATCTGGATCTGGACATGTGCTTAGCAGCATAGGGAGAGCTTTTAGGGTCTGACAGGGGTCACCCTTTATGTTCCCTAGTTTGGGTCCGGTCAGTAGCTAATTCACTGTGTATGCTCTTGTTGTTCACATACAGCCGTGACAGTGTGTTTGACAGCAGTGCAGCACCATTATTCTTTTTTTTACCAGGGCTTAAATTCAGCATTATAAGGGACTAGCGTCTTCAGGAAGGTACCCAAGTACCCAAAAATGTTTAAAAGACTTAAAGATTTGATATTAATGAGATGTACAGTAAGCCATCAGGAAGCAGTGTGTTTAGTAGACATTATAAAAAGGGGTTTATTCACTAGAGTGTGTCTGCAAGTGAGATCTACAGTACGCCATCAGAAAGCAGTGTGTTTAGCAGACATTATAAAAAGGGGCTTATTAACTAGAGTGTGCCTGCTAGTGAGATATACACCGCGCCATCAGAGAATTTTCAATTTTTTTTTCTGGAGAAATTAACCGAATTTGTGCCACATCTGTGTGTGTGTTCAATCCGCAACTGTTATATTAATTACTCCAGCAGAGAATTATTTCAATTTTGGGCAAATTTAACTATTTTTGGGGACATCTGTGTGTGCTTTTAGGCCGCGACCATATATACAATATTCCACCAGAGAATAAATTTTGTTTGGGACAAATTTAACTCGTTTTAGGCACATCTGTGTGTGCTTTTAGGCTGCAACCATAGATACAGTATTCCAGCAGAGAATTATTTGTATTTGGGAAAAAAATAACTAGTCTGGGGAACATCTGTGTGTGCGTTCAGTCCCCAACCATTATATTCATTACTCCAGCAGAGAATTATTGGAATTTGGGACAAATTTAACTGCTTTGGGCCAAGTATATTGTCCATATAGTGTGGATTTCTGTGACAAATACTCTACCACATTTGAGAAGAGTGTCTGTTGAGCCAATCTAAATAATCTGTGCAAAATCTAGTGTCCATATTCTGGGGCATATACTGACTCAAATTTAAAATCTGTGTGTCTTGCTACAATCTAAATAATCTGGTTCTAATCTAGTGTCCATAGCGCATAGCTCTCTGTTTCAAATACAGTACCACATGTGAAAACAGTGTATTTTGGGGAGAAGTAAAATATTTGTGTCACACCTACTGTGTGTGCATTTCATACATATCACTAACACATACTGTACTTCATCCGCAGACAGTGTATGGTAGTCTGTGACATTATCTGGGCTACATCCCCTGTGTAAAGTGTGCGCATCCAAAATGCCTGTTTTAATTTATTGCTGCGTACATGTACATATCCTATGATACTGTACGTGTGACTATATTAACGTGTGAATATATAACATTTAAGGTCTGGAGTAAAGTATAACACCTGCCTGCACTACCGTTTATTCAGTCCATCAAATCTCCCTGGAGGGGGGATTCCGCTGCTTAGTATCTATTCTGGGCTCTGTTGCCGCCCTCGTACAATATATATTCAAAGTAGTAATCGCTGAATAGCGATATAGGATACTAGCGCTGGGAGATGGTTCTGATATAGGGTGGCTATATGATTCAAGAGAACTTCCAATTATCTGCAGTGTCTAATCTAAATTGATAAGTGATTTACTAAGTCCCTTTTCAATAGTTCTTGTTTTAACCTCTGTATTGCTGTGACTGCGGTGATAATTACTTTCTCCTTGTGTAGATGTGCATTAAACGGCGGTAAGTACAGCTGTATACAGTTATCAGTCACTCAGTATCTGTAATTACCTGTCTCCCTAGTTGGTTTCCATGTGGATGTCCGGTCACTGCGTAGTAAACTCCGTAACTGCTGTCTTCTGTCTGCTGCGCCTGCGATCCTCTTCGTTTCTTCTTAAAGCACTAATGCTGCTCCTGCTGGCAGCACACGCTGTGCGAGGGAACCCGTGAGAGTGTGAGAGTGTTGTCCTGGAAACTCCTGTGGGTGATGTCACCACCGCTTGTACTGTAGCCTCCAAAGTCTACAATTCAGCCTACGCGTTTCAAAGCCTAACAGCCTTCTTCATCAGGGATCCCTTATAGACATGTAGAATATACATAGACATGTATACCAGCCACGCCCAGCCTTTGTTATACTCCAGCGCACTTTCTCTTAGTTTTCTATATTTCCCAATGTTTTGGGGTCTACCCAAATTTAAAAAAGACAACAAACAAAACAAAAAACAAAACACAGTGTTGGCTATTACCTCCTCCACCACCGCTTCCACCTACACTCCCACTTCCACCGCCTCCTCTACATCCTACTACATATGGACCTCCTCCTCCTCCTAGTTCAAAATTAATATTTTTAATTTTTATGTATTTTATGTTATTTTAAGTCATTTCCCTATCCACATTTGTTTGCAGGACAATTGTCCTTTTCTTATCCCCATTTTGCTTCCTTTTGCTGCCATCAAGCCCTTTCCATGACTTATTTTTTTAGCCATTTTAGTGCCCAAAAGTTTGCGTCACCGTTGACTTCATTGGGGTTCGGGGTCAAGTTCGGATCCCGAACCCAGCGAACCTGAACTTCCAGGTGTCCGCTCAACTCTACTAGAGATGAGTGAGTTTTTAAAAAATTAGATTTGACCGGTTCACTGAATTTTTCAGAAAAATTAGCTTTGTGAATCGTGTTAAAAAACAGCAGTTTACGGGCCGCAGAAAGCCTTTATAGGGGTGTAGAACATTGTGCCTTGCAGTAACACGCATAGAGAGTCTGCTGTGGTAGTGAAACAATACTATGAGTTAGTATGACAAGCACATGACAGGTGTCGCTCTTAGAATCATTGCATACTTCACTTATTTGGGCAGTCACGAGGCCAAAACTGACCAAATAACTCAAGTATCAACTCAGCCTTACAGGAAGATGTTAGCGTCAAGAAGAAGCACACTACTTTTCCACCATCGTCAGCTGATTCCACATAGATGTCTACAGAACCTGTTCTATTAAACGCTTATACAAGTAGAGCCCCCGATAGAGAGGAGAGGGTGTCAACAGTAAGTTTGAGTTGACGTCACTGATTAATTTTCCCATTCTCTGATCTGTCTGAACAATAACCCACAAAAAACAGATCTTGTCTGAGGAGCATACGTTTTTACCCGGTCAGCAGTTGCTCAATAATCCATCAGTATTGCTAGGCAAAAAAAAACAGGAGTGGATCTAAAACAGAGATGACACGTGAATGGAATATTTGCATGTCTTCTGTGTTTTCAACCCACTCCTGCTTTTGGCCACCAAACCATAAGCCAATTCTGATGGGACCATACAGGCATTAAAACACAGGCAGGATCCGTTGTGCGTCTCATTTTTCCTTCCATCTGACAAATCAGAAGAGGTGACAAATAAATGATGATGTCAGCCAGGCTGAAAGCCAAAATAGTGAACCAGACATGAAGTGGAGAGGGTGGGAACAGCATGAGAATTCCACAGAGTGGACCTATGACATAGTGGTGAGGTGTAAGCAGCATGAGGAGACCACAGAGTGGCCCAATGACAGAGTCTGGAGGTCGAAGCAGTATGGGGAGGCCACCGAGTGGCACAATGACAGAGTCTGTAGGTGGCGGCAGCAGCAGCGTTGGAAGAAGGCCACCGAGTGGCACAATGACCGAGTCTGAAGGTAGCGGCAGAATCAGGAGGCGACAGAGTGGCAAAATGACAGAGTCTGGAGGTGTCAGCAGCATCATCAGAAGTAGGCCACAGAGTGGAATAAGGACTGAGTAAAGAGGTGGCAGCAGCATGAGGCGACCACAGAGCGGCCGAATAATAGAGTTTGTAGGTGTCTGCAACATGAGTAGGCCAGAGAGTGGCTAAATGACAGAGTGTGGAGGTGGCAGTCGCATGAGTAGGCCAAAGAGTGGCACAATGAAAGAGTCTAGAGGTGGCGGCAGAATCAGTAGGCCACAGAGTGGCACAATGACAGAGTTTTGAGGTGGCGGCAGAATCAGGAGGCCACAGAGTGGCACAATGACCGAATCTGAAGGTAGAGGCAGCATGAGGATACCACAGAGTGGCACAATGACAGAGTGTGGAGATATCGGCAGCATGAGTAAGCCACAGAGTGGCACAATGAAAGAGTCTAGAGGTGGCGGCAGAATCAGTAGGCCACAGAGTGGCACAATGACAGAGTTTTGAGGTGGCGGCAGAATCAGGAGGCCACAGAGTGGCACAATGACCGAATCTGAAGGTAGAGGCAGCATGAGGATACCACAGAGTGGCACAATGACAGAGTGTGGAGATATCGGCAGCATGAGTAGGCCACAGAGTGGCACAATGACAGCGTCTGAAAGGTGTCGTCAGCAGCAGCCACAGAGTGGCACAATGACCAAATGAGGAGGTGGAAGCAGCATGAGAAGGCCACAGAAAAGCACAATGACAGAGTGTTGAGGTGGCAGCAGCATGAGTAGGCCACAGAGCAGCACAATGACAAAGTCTGGAGTTATAGGCAGCAGGATCAGGAGCAGGCCAAAGAGTGGCACAATGACCAAGTGAGGAGGTGGCAGAAGTATGAGGAGACCACAAAAAATACAATGACAGAGTCTGGAGGTGGCAGCAGCCTGAGTAGACCACAGACTGACACAATTACAGATTGTGGAGGTGGCAGCAACATTAGTAGGCCACAGAATAGCAAAATGACCAAGTGAGGAGGTGGCAGCAGCATGATTAGGCCACAGAGTGGCACAATGACAGAGTTTGCAGGTGGCAGCTGCAGCATCAGGAGTAGGACACAGACTGGCACAATGACCGAGTGAGGAGATGGAAGCAGCATGAGGAGACCTCAGAGCGGCACAATGATAGACTTGATAGAGGTGGCAGCAACATCATTATGCCACAGAGTGGCACAATGACCAAGTGAGGAAGTGGCAGCCGCATGAGTGTGCCAAATAGTTGCACAATGAAAGAGTCTGAAGGTGTCAGCAGCATCAGGAGGATGCCACCGAGTGGCACAATGACAGAATATGCAGGTGGTGGCAGCTGCAATAGGAGAAGGCCACCAAAAGGCACAATAAAAGAGTCTTGAGGTGGCATCAGCATGAGTAGGCCACAAAGTGGCATAATAACAGATTGTGGAGTTGGCAGCACCTTGAGTAGGCCAAACAGTGGCACAATGACAGAGTCTGTAGGTGTCAGCAGCCGCATCAGGAGGAGGCCACAGAGTGGCACAATAACCAAGTGAGGAGGTTGCAGCAGCATTAGGAGATCACAGAGCGGCACATTGAGAGTCTGGACGTTGCGGCAGCAAGTGGAGACCACATAGTGGCACAAAGACAGGGTGTGGAGGTGTCGACAGCATGAGTAGGCCACAAAGTGGCACAATGACAGAGTCTGGAGGTGTTGTCAGCAGCATTATGAGTAGGGCACAGACTGGCACAATGACAGAGTGTGGAGGTGGCAGCAGCATGAGTAGGCCAAAGAGTGGCACAATGACAGAGTCTGGAGGTGGCGGCAGCATGAGGTGGCCACAGAGTGGCACAATGACTGAGTGAGGAGGTTGCAGCAGGATTAGGAGATCACAGAGCAGCACAATGAGAGAGTCTTGAGGTGGCAGATGCATGAGTAGGCCACAAAGCGGCACAATGACAGATTGTGGAGTTTGCAGCACCTTGAGTAGGCCAAAGAGTGGCACAATGACCGAGTCTGGAGGTGTCAGCAGCAGCATAAGGAGGAGGCCACAGAGTGGCACAATAACCGAGTGAGGAGGTCACAGCAGCATAAAGAGATCACAGAGCGGCACAGTGACATAGTCTGGATGTGGCGGCATTATGAGGAGACCACAGAGTGGCACAATGACCAAGTGAGGAAGTGGCAGCCGCATAAGAAGACCACAAAGCGGCACAATGAGTCTAGAGGTGTCGGCAGCAGCATAAGGAGGAGGCCACAGAGTGGCACAATGACAGAGTGTGGAGAAGGGAGCCGCATGAGTAGGCCACAGAGTGGCATAATGAGAGAGTGTGGAGATGGTAGCGGCATGAAGAGACCAGAGAGCGGAACAATGACCAAATTAGGAAGTGGCAGCCGCATGAGGAGACCACAAAGCGGCACAATGACAGAGTCTGGAGGTGTCGGCAGCAGCAACAGGAGGAGGCCACAGAGTGGCACAATGACAGAGTGTGGAGTTGGCAGCACCATGAGTAGACCAAAGAGTGGCACAATGACCGAGTCTGGAGGTGGCGGCAGCATGAAGAGTCCACAGAGTGCACAATGACAGGGTGTGGAGGTGTCAGCAGCAGCATCAGGAGGAGGCAACAGAGTGGCACAATGACCGAGTGAGAAAGTGTCCACAGCATGAGGAGACCACAGAGCGGCACAATGATAGAGTCTGGAGGTGGCAGCAGCATGAGTAGGCCACAGACTGGCAAAATGACAGGGTGTGGATGTGGCAGCAGAATGAGTAGGCCAAAGAGTGGCACAATGACCGAGTCTGGAGGTGGCGGCAGCATGAAGAGACCACAGAGTGCACAATGACAGGGTGTGGAGGTGTCATCAGCATGAGTAGGCCACAGAGTGGCACAATGACAGATTGTGGAGGTGGCAGCAGCATAAGTAGGCCAAAGAGTGGCACAATGACAAAGTCTGGATGTTTCGGCAGCAACAGCATAAGAAGGAGTCCACAGAGTAGCACAATGACCAAGTGAGGAAGTGGCAGCCGCATAAGAAGACCAAAAAGCGGCACAATGAGTCTAGAGGTGTCGGCAGCAGCATAAGGAGGAGGCCACAGAGTGGCACAATGACAGAGTGTGGAGAAAGGAGAAGCATGAGTAGGCCACAGAGTGGCATAATGACAGAGTGTGGAGATGGTAGCGGCATGAAGAGACCAGAGAGCGGCACAATGACCAAGTTAGGAAGTGGCAGCCGTATGAGGAGACCACAAAGCAGCACAATGACAGAGTCTGGAGGTGTCGGCAGCAGCAACAGGGGAGGCCACAGAGTGGCACAATGACAGAGTGTGGAGTTGGCAGCACCATGAGTAGACCAAAGAGTGGCAGCAGCATAAGTAGGCCAAAGAGTGCCACAATGACAGACTCTGGAGGTGGCGGCAGCATGAGGAGATCACAGAGTGGCACAATGACAAAGTCTGGATGTTTCGGCAGCAACAGCATAAGAAGGAGTCCACAGAGTAGCACAATGACCGAGTGAAGAGGTGGCAGCAGCATGAGGAGACCACAGAACGGCACAATTACAGAGTTTGGAGGTTGCAGCAACATCATTAGGCCACAGAGTGGCACAATAACCAAGTGAGGAAGTGGCTGCAACATGATGAGACCTCAGAGCGGCACAATGACCAAGGGAGGAGGTGGCAGCAGCATGAGGAGACCAAAGAGCGGCAAAATGACAGAGGAGACCACAGAGCGGCACAATGACCAAGGGAGGAGGTGGCAGCAGCATGAGGAGACCAAAGAGCGGCAAAATGACAGAGTCTGGAGTTGGCAGCAGCAGCATCAGGAGTAGGCCACAGAGTGGCACAGTTACCGAGTGAGGAGGTGAAAGCAGCATGAGTAGGCCACAGACTGGTACAATGAAAGAGTGTGGAGGTGTCGGTAGCATAAGTAGGCCAATGAGTGGCACAATGACAGAGTTTGGAGGTGTCAGCAGCATCAGCATCAGGAGGATGCCACAGAGTGGCACAATGACCAAGTGAGGAGGTGGCAGCATCAGGAGTAGGCCACAGAGTGGCACAATGACAGAGTCTGGAGGTGGCAACAACATCAGTTGGCCACAGAGTGGCACAATGACCAAGTGAAGAAGTGGCAGCAGCATGAGAAGACCACAGAGTGGCACAATGACAGAGTCTGAATGTGTCGGCAGCACCATCAGGAGGAGGCTACCAAGTGGCACAATGACTGAATGAGGAGTTGGCATCAGCATGAGGAGACCACAGAGTGGCACATTGACCAATTGAGGAAGTGGCAGCAGCATGAGGAGACCACAGAGCTGCACAATGACAGAGTGTGGAGGTGGCAGCAGCATGAGTAAGCCAAAGAGTGGCACAATGACAGAGTCTGGAGGTGTCAGGAGCAGCATCAGGAGGAGGCCACAGAGGGGCACAATCACAAAGAGTAGAGGTGGCAGCAACATGAGGAAGCTACAGAATGGCACAATGAGTGTCGACTGACCAAGATAGTTCTGGGGGAACCTGCCTGGCATGAACAGGCCTCTAGTAGCTACAGACAATAAGAAGACAAAGCATCAAGATAGCTTTGAACCAGGAAGAGTCACGACATTCATAAAGATACGTCACTAAAGATTTTACCACATATAACTGCAGCGCTGAATGCTGAATACAATTAGTTTTTCCACTGAAATACTTTAATAAAGGTTTTAGCACAGATAATGGAGCACGGAGATGGAAAGGGTCTTTGGATTCCCACCGCACTATAGGAATGTCTCAGAAATGAACCGCTGCTCCCGACACTAGCTCCTGGGAAGGTCATGGAGCATCCCGGTCTACCGGCATTTATTCGCTCTGCTGATGGATTACTTTGAAAATGTGTAGAAGCCACACGGGGTCCAACGCTGCAGATTTTTCATGAAGACATCATGGAGATTTTACTGCATATAACTACAGCGCTGAATAAAATTAGTTTTTCGACAGAAATACGTCAGTAAAGGTTTTGCCACTGTGACAGAGTGTCTGGAGAAGTGGTGGACGGGGTCTATGTGTGTCCAAGATTCCTCACTTCTGTCATTTAAAAAAGTAACCAGGGAAATGTTCAGCGGTCTATGCAGACGTCTCTGCAATTCGGGTTTGTATAAAAACCTGGTTTTAGGGCCTGTGTTGCTGGAGTGGGGAGAGAAGGGTGAGCCCCCACTCCATCCGGACAGTCCAGGTTTTGGGCTGTCAGGTAATCACTCCTCAGGAGTGCTAGTCTGATATAAGGCTGAGAATACAGACACAGCTTGCTCCACCTGGGAACAGTATGGGAACCGGTATTAGGTCGGCACTTGTGCAGTTAGGTTTCCTGCTGTATAGTTAGAACCGGACAGGCTTAGAATTTTGTTTGTTATATATTTATTTTTGTGGTCTGTACCTCACCTATCAATAAAACTTACTGAGGCCAGTTAAACGACTTCCGTGCTGTTTGGACTGCAATGTCTATGGTGTGCCTGCTGAACGGTGCCTGTCTACCCAGGAGACGACACTCCGCTAACTGATCCCTTACACCACATATACCGGCAACAGTGAACGCTGGATATATTTTGTTTCTGTACCGAAATACGTCACTAAATGTTTTACTACACATGACTGAAAAAGTAAACGCGGAATATATTTTGCTTTTGTACTGAAATAATAATAACTGCAGAAGTGAAATGTGTATATATTTTTTGTTTTGTACTGAAATAGGCCACTAAACCCTTTTTCCTCAAATAACTGCACCAGTGAAATGCATATTTTTTTTTTTCTTGCTATATTGACATAGGCCACTAAACACTTTCAACACATATAACTGCAGACTTGAAAGAGAAAGAGTAAGGCAGCTCTCACCAGCATAGAACACCCTCTGTGCATGGATGCCACACCTGGATGCGGGAGCATATAATCAAGCAAAAAAGAAAATCCAGCTCAGCTCGGGTGAATCTTTTTTCAGCGGTTAAAACCTTCATACAAGATGTGAAAAACAGTGAAGCGTTTCAGACCTCTCTGATATCTAGGTCCTTCTTCATGACAAACATACAAATGGAATGGAAACTGCATCTGATATACACCTTCCAAAATCAGGCTAACATACAACACCTGAGGAAGGGAGGTGCCAGGGGGAGGTCCCATACAGACCTCAATAGAAAAATACATAAACAAGCAAAAGCATATACAAAAAAGGGAAATGTAGTATACAATCCTTAGTCTAAAAGGGTAATCAATGTACTGATGTATTCATGACAAACATAATATACTTAGTGATGAGCGGCAGGTGCCATATTCGATTTCGACGAAATTCGCGAATAATTCGAAATCGAATATTCGTCATTATTCTAGTTATCGCGATTAATATGCGATTTAAATAATCGCGTATTGCGATTTTAACTTAAGGCTACTTTCCTATTGGTTTCATATC
The DNA here is from genome assembly GCA_033119425.1 of Bufotes viridis. Taxonomy (NCBI): domain Eukaryota; kingdom Metazoa; phylum Chordata; class Amphibia; order Anura; family Bufonidae; genus Bufotes; species Bufotes viridis. Next base: position 246,567,866 of record CM065593.1, on the reverse strand, counting down.
TAGAATTATAGCGAAGATGACGGATATGACGAATGTATTCGTCATATTCCACAAAACGAAGATAATGAAGTATTCTCCATCTTCGATTTAGCTACCTATTCGTCAACTTCGCTAATTCTAGCAATCAAATAGGAAGGTTGACTATAGAGACAACTGTGTTTAATTCGCTATGCGATTATATATATATATTTTTTCTAAATAGAATAATTATAATAATTATATCAAGTAATATAATTATTCTATTAAAAAATAAAAATAAAAATCGCATAGCGAATTTAACACAGCTGTCTCTATAGTCAACCTTGCCATTTGATTGCTAGAATTAGCGAAGTTGACGAATAGGTTGCTAAAACGAAGATGTAGAATACTTCGTTATCTTCATTTTGAGGAATATGACGAATATATTCGTCATATTCGCTATTCGCTAATTCTACCAAGCCAACCATAAACTTCCTTGCTCATGGAGTGTCCCCATCACCATGGGAACGTCTCCATATAATAAAATGTACTGTCGGATTTGAGGAATTACGTTGAAATCGCAATGCGATTAATTCAAGTTATATTAATCGCATTGCGATTTCAACTTAGAGCTGGGTTTATAATGGGTCAGCTTGCTAGAATGAACAAAGTTAACGAATATGGAATATAGCAGCAGTGCTAAGTTGAATTCGCAATGCGATTAATTTAACTTGAAGTAATCGCATTGCTATTTCAACTTAGTACTGCTAGTGCTATATTCCATATTCGTTATAATTCTAGCCTATGTAAGATAGCAGTGCTAAGTTGTAATCGCAATGCGATTAATATAACTTGAATTAATCGCATTGCAATTTTAACGTAATTCCTCAAATCCGACAGTACATTTTAGTATATAGAGACGTTCCATGAGCTCCATGAGCACGGAAGTCGGCAGAAGCGGCAACGGGCACTGACTAGAGCAGCCAGGAAGCCAGGAATCCTCAGGACAGGTAAGAACTACTTTTGGGAAGTGGGAAAAAAAAAATATAACTAAAAAAAAAAAAAAAAAAACGAATATTCAAAATAGCGAATTTATAGCGCTATATTCAAAATATTTGCGAATTAGCAAAGTGCCGATAATCGCTAAAAAAATTCGCTATTCGAATATTCGCGCTCAACACTAAATATACTGTGTATCACAAAAAAGCAGAATGCAAAACTTTGTAACATCTCTACATTGCATCACAGAAAACAGAAAGCAAAAAAAAAAAAAACAAGTGACATATCAGTATTGTAAAATCAGATCATGTCGCTTGTTGAGACCCTCCGGTTACTGAGACCCCAATTGGAAAATCCAAAAAGCCTCTCTGTTCAGAAGTTTTCTTCTATGATCTCCACCTCTAGGTGGTAGAGAGACCCTTTCAATGCCCTGTACCTTTAATCCACAGCTATCACCCACATGAACAGCCGCAAAATTCGAACTCGCTGCTGAAACATTGCGGTTCCCATGATGCGGTATATCAGATATATGTTTGCGGATCCTATTTTTCAGAGGATTAATGGTGCAACCCACATATTGCAAGGAACATATTTCACAAGAAATGAGATATATTACATATTTGGTGTTACAGTTTATGTACGAACATATATCATACTGTTTGTTGTGTGCAGTCGATCTAAATGTTTTGTCCGTGACCATATGCTTGCAACAGGCACATTTCCTATGGCCACATTTATGGCTACCTATATAATGGAGCCATGTAGGTAGTGTGGTTGTTTTTTCTGAAAATAAGCTAGGGCTAACCAGATTGCCAAGGGTGAGGGCTCTTTTAGCAACACACTTGATACCATCAGAAACAATACCGGACCATTGTCCGTCAATGTTGAGGATATGGAAGTATTTTTTTTTATAATTTTGCAAATTGCAGGAAACTCTTTACTGTATTGTGTAACAAAATAGGTGGCCCTTTTGCCAGACATGGAAGTATCTGATTTAGGCTGAGGTTCAGGGAAAATCAGAAAATGTCTGTCCAAACTGGAAACTGCTCTTTTGGCCCGATCTATGTTGTATTGAGGATAAGCCCTACGCAAAAGTCTGTTCTTCACATTAAATGCTTCTCTCTTATATATATCATTGTCAGAACTGTTGCGACGGGCACGGACCAATTCACCTTTGGGGATGTTCCTGATAGTATGCGGTGGGTGGCATGAATGGGCAAACAGAGTAGTGTTCCCCGCCAGTTCTTTATGATAGGTAGATGTACTAACCCCCCGAGTGGAGACATTCCCCCTCAGACACAGATCCAAAAAGTGTATCTCGGTAGAATCAAATTGGAAAACAAACTGTATTGAATCTACACAGGAATTAAAATAAGTGACCAGCTCCGGTATGGACGTCACATCACCAGACCACACCATAAGTGTGTCATCGATGTAACGTCCATACCAGAGCAAACGATCCAAAAAAGGGGAGGTGTCGATGAGGAGAAAACGACCCTCCCACCATACCATGAAATTATTAGCAATGGAGGAGAGAATTTAGCCCCCATCGACACCCCAGATACCTGCAAAAAAAATGTGTCATCAAACAAAAAATAATTGTGTCTGAGGAGGAAGTCCACCACCAGGGTAATATACTCCATTAGTTCCAAAGTATAATCACTGTAGTGGTTTAAGAACCAACTCAAAGATACAAGGGCCAATTCATGTGGGATGTTAGTGTAGAGAGAAGTAATATCTGCTGAGATCCACACTAAATTCCTATCCTATTCAAAGTCTGTGAAGGCTTGTAACACAGATCGAGAATCATTGATAAATCCCGGAATGGAGGGTATCAAAGGCTGGAGGAGGGAATCAACCTACTCAGAGAAACGCTCACAATGTGAGCCAATTCCAGCCACAATGTGTCTGAGTGGGGGAGGGAATGTATACTTGTGGACTTTAGGGAGCGCATGAAATATGGGGGATATCGGGTGTTCCACAAAAATATAATCCCTCTCTTTGTTGCTAAGACAGCCAGTTGATACTCTCAAATCAAAGATACTACCCATTTTTATTTGAAATGCTCGAAGGGGGTCACTGGATAAACGGGTGTAAACTTTAGTATCCTGCAGCATATTCATAATTAAGCATTTATATAGACCCGTATCCATTATGACCACTGCCTCACCTTTATCAGCCTCCTTAATTATAATATCCTTCCTGTCCCCTAGTTCTTGAAGAGCCCGCTTCTCAGCTGGCGTTATGTTGGAATAATTCCCAGATTTAGTAGCATCATGTAAGGAGCAGAGATCTCTTTCCACCAATTCCTGATATTTGTCTAATGCTATAGATCGGGACTGAATGGGATAAAAGTCCCTATTGAACGTTCTAAAATCTCTAGAGGAATTGGTGTGACCAGAGGTATTGTATGTAATGGTCTGAAAGATGTTGGAATGGACCATATCCACTAAGGTCATAGGGGGTGTATGGCCGTCGCGGAATGGTGCACCAACATCCCCAGATCCAGAGACACCACTAACAGCATTAGTAGATACAGTTGGAGATGATACATTCATTGAACCCAAGCGACATGATCTGATTTTACAATACTGATATGTCACTTGGTTTTTTTGCTCTCTGTTTTCTGTGATGCAATGTAGAGATGTTACAAAGTTTTGCATTCTGCTTTTTTGTAATACACAGTATATTATGTTTTTCATGAATACATCAGTACATTGATTACCCTTTTATACTAAGGATTTTATACTACATTTCCCTTTTTTGTATATGCTTTTGCTTGTTCATGTATTTTTCTATTGAGGTCTGTATGGGACCTCCCCCTGGCACCTCCCTTCCTCAGGTGTTGTATGTTAGCCTGATTTTGGAAGGTGTATATCAGAGGCAGTTTCCATTCCATTTGTATGTTTGTCATGAAGAAGGACCTAGATATTAGAGAAGTCCACATAACATATATCTGATATACCGCATCATGGAAACCGCAATGTTTCAGCAGCGAGTTTTTTGCGGCTGTTCATGCGGGTGATATCTGTGGATTAAAGGTACAGGGCATTGAAAGGGTCTCTCTACCACCTAGAGGTGGAGATCATAGAAGAAAACTTCTGAACAGAGAGGCTTTTTGGATTTTCCAATTGGGGTCTCGGCAACCGGAGGGTCTCAACAAGCGACATGATCTGATTTTACAATACTGATATTTCACTTGTTTTTTTGCTCTCTGTTTTCTGTGATGCAATGTAGAGATGTTACAAAGTTTTGCATTCTGCTTTTTTGTAATACACAGTATATTATGTTTTTCATGAATACATCAGTACATTGATTACCCTTTTATACTAAGGATTTTATACTACATTTCCCTTTTTTGTATATGCGTTTGCTTGTTCATGTATTTTTCTATTGAGGTCTGTATGGGACCTCCCCCTGGCACCTCCCTTCCTCAGGTGTTGTATGTTAGCCTGATTTTGGAAGGTGTATATCAGATGCAGTTTCCATTCCATTTGTATGTTTGTCATGAAGAAGGACCTAGATAGCAGAGAGGTCTGAAACGCGTCACTGTTTTCACATCTTGTATGAAGGTTTTAACCGCTGGAATAAAGTCACAGAAAAAGATTCACCCGAGCTGAGCTGGATTTTCTTCTTTGCTTCTTTTTGTAATGAAATACGCCAATAAATGCCTTCAACACATATAGCTACAGAAGTGAACTGCGTATATATATTTATTTTTGTTATGAAATACACCACTAAACGCTTTAAACACATATAGCTGCAGAAGTGAACTGCGTATATATTTTTCTTTTTCCACAGATATAAGCCACTAATGACTTGGATTTGGATCCCCAAAATATCTTTGCCTGCACTTGTAAATCACTTTTCTACCCCTGTCCACAGTGCTTTCTGACGTCTCTCCCTGCACTAAGATGCTGTGAAATTATTCCTCCCTATCCTTTCCCTGCACTTGTAAATCACTTTTTTAGCACTGTCCCTAGTGCCTTCTGACGTATCTCCCTACACTAAGATGCTGTGAAATGATTCCTCCCTATCCTTTCCCTGCAATTATGAATCGTTTTTTCATTTTTTATTTTTTTTTCACAATGAGGTTTTTCCAATTGCTGTACCTAGTGCCTTCTCACATCTGTCCCGGCACTCAGAATGCTGGAAAATATCTGATTCTAAGATGGCCACCGTATTTTTAGGGCTGTGACGTCAAAGGGCTGGCTATCTGCTGATTGGCTGCATGCATGCATATCAATCTGGGTTATGCCGCCTTTTCAGAGTTCCTTGCCCTCAGTCCTCACACATGTGGCCACCATTTTAGGAAAAATTGTGATTCTTTACCACGAAGCGCGAGGAAATTCGTATTCATTACAAATCTAATTTTTCCTGAAATTGTGATTAAATTTCACTTTGTCAGCTTGGATTCGCTCATCTCTAATTATGACCTATTGAAGAAAAATTTAGATCTTTTATTTGGTATTGTAAAAGAGCAAGACTCTCTTACATGTCTCTCTAAATACCTAAAGTATCCTGAGTGTCAATGGAACAAACTCTGTTGGGGTTCTGCTTTCCATACCTCTTGTTGGTTATAATTCTCTTCCTATGCCCCCCACAGCCATCAGTCCTATGTGAGAGCTACTTTAATCTCCTGTAAATGGTCCCAATCATGACAATGTTCTGTCCGATATCCCTCACCCTTGTTACTCTTGAAATATATTCTTCATTTAGCTCACACAGTCCTTTAGGAGGGAATTCCATTAGCTCTTCATAACTCCAAAATCCCTATTGCTAATCTATATGATAACAACAGCCTGGTCCTTGGCCTGGGGGAAATGACCTTCTGCGTACACCTACAAGGGTTCCAATTTCCACTTCTCTAATTCTTACGCTCTGATTTGACCCAACACATAGAGATTTGTTCGTCTGCATGTTTGGTTTGAGGGCATAGTCAGGAGACCAGCCCCACTCCTCAGACTATTATCACAATTATATGAAAGACTCCCCAGCTCCGTTCCCAACGTCAGCTTTCATTAGGCAATCCGAACAAGATCTCTCGTTAACATATTCTGAACTTAAAGGGCTTCTGTCACCCCCACTGATGTAATTTTCACTAGCTGACATTAGCTACTTGCTAATGTCAGCTGAGTTCAAACATATGTTTCCTAACTTTTTTCCTGTTTTCTATCTTCTAAAAAACTTACTTTTGTGATATGCAAATTATCTTCGCTACCAGCAAGTTGGGCGGGTACTTGCTGGTAGCCGCCGCATCTTCATGCCCTGGGAACGCCCCCTCTTCTTTTGATAGACAGGGCCAGCGCGCTCTCCTCCTCCCGCTGGCCCTGTCTGCAGCTGCAATCCCGCGCCTGCGCCGTATCGGTCTTTAGTCGGCGCAGGCGCTCTGAGTGAAGGACGCTCGCTAGGTGCTCCGTCCTCAGTGCGCCTGCGCCGATGACGTCAGCCCTACACCCGGAAGAAAAGACGCCGGCATCGCCTGCTCCTTACCAGGGATGCCGGCGTCTTCTCTTCCGGGTGTAGGGCTGACGTCATCGGCGCAGGCGCACTGAGGACGGAGCACCTAAGCGAGCGTCCTTCACTCAGAGCGCCTGCGCCGACTAAAGACCGATACGGCGCAGGCGCGGGATTGCAGCTGCAGACAGGGCCAGCGGGAGGAGGAGAGCGCGCTGGCCCTGTCTATCAAAAGAAGAGGGGGCGTTCCCAGGGCATGAAGATGCGGCGGCTACCAGCAAGTACCCGCCCAACTTGCTGGTAGCGAAGATAATTTGCATATCACAAAAGTAAGTTTTTTAGAAGATAGAAAACAGGAAAAAAGTTAGGAAACATATGTTTGAACTCAGCTGACATTAGCAAGTAGCTAATGTCAGCTAGTGAAAATTACATCAGTGGGGGTGACAGAAGCCCTTTAACTGTTCCTGACCTCACCTAGGTTTTCTCGATGTGTTAGAATTCAGGAGAATGGATATAAAATACTGACACACTGGTATAAAAAAAAAACTGACATAAAATGCCTCTCCACCCTCTCCACCCCAGGCACCTGATAGAGGTAACTGAAGAAGAAAGGTACTTTCATCCATATTTGGTGGCATTGCCCTGTTATACTAGACTGGTGGAAGGAGATCTTCTGACCTAGCAATCAAATCTGCAGCACTACCGTAGGTTCCCTACTTCCCTAGTAATTGTGTTATTAGGGTTATATAACCCCTCTAAAGTAAACATGCCTACACATTTGTTTAAACAGATTGCAGCTCGCTTTCTCATTCCAAAATGTTGGCTATCCACTGCACTACCTCCTGTACAGCAATGGAAGGTAGATCAAACATATCGATTTGAGGAGATTTCCTTCCAGGTCAGGTGTGCTTTCCCCCAGTCGGGAAAGCACCCGTTTCTAATAATGGATTATGCCTGTACTAGACTTTCAGGCTCGTTATTAGTATACCAAATGGTGACCACTGATGAAGGGACCAGCTGAGAGTCCCAAAACACGTTAGGTTTGGTTTGGAGAGACCCCCACTATTATGAATAACTAGCCTACAAGTTTATGCAATATACACTTTGGAGGTCACGGAGTGCTCCGGTAATTATAGGATCTTAACAGACCTCAGAGACTGATAACTACATATCGCGGGAGGGAGGACAGCAGACTTGAAGATACATGTGACAGGAAGAAGCACGGCAGATCGGTACACAGAGAAAGTAGGCATCCTTGTACATCGCGGAGGAAATAGATGCGGCTCGAGGTAAGCGCAGTCTGGCACATGGGATGCCGCAGCCAGGACCAGGAGATCTAACCGCAGAGCCAGCGGGACTACAGATAACAGGTACCTCCGAACATAGTACGCTAAAGATTTGCTAAAATATCATCTGTGTACCCATATGAGCATTGTTATATCGCCGGTATTCCTCCTTCCAATTTAGAAGGGACAAGCTTTACTGCTGCGGACCCCTCCTTATAATTTAGAAAGGACAGTATACTGCTGCGGACTCACATTGTCTCCGTATACTGACAGTACAATCATGGAGTTTCAATACCATTATATTTGTATGAACTCTTTTAGGTTCTTAAGGAGGACTCCACTAATCTGGGTCACCAATAAGGATGCTGATTTTATGACATCACAATATATATAAAATAGAAGAGGGCCCTCTTATATATAGGGATATGGTTCCTTTTTTTTATACACATGTGACTACCATTACTGCGGTGTGTTTTAATTGATTACAATAAATATATTTTAGTCATTCTACCTTTGTAAACTGTGGTTCCAATACAGAGTCCCGATCATACTGTATAAGCATTAAAAACAACAGATTGCCAAAAAAAATTAGCCTTCTCCCATCTCTATAGACATAACTACAAAAAAGTTATGTAGGTCCGAATATAGTGATGAAAAAAAAATAAAATAATTTTTTTTAAATGTTTTAACTTTTATTTCAGTATTAAAACACAAGAAATCTATAAATATGTGGTATCACCTGATTCATACTAATCTACAGTAGATAATTAAGTTTTACCGCATAGTGACCGACGTAAAAAGAAAAAAAATATATTTTCCATACCACTTGAATAATATTTCCTTCTTTCCACTACATCCAATGCAATATTAAATGGTGGCATGAGAAAATAGAACTTGTCCCACAAATAGCAATCCCTTAAACGGCTATGTGAACAGAAAAATAGAAAAGTTTTGGCTCTGGGAAGGCAGGGAGCGAAAAACAAAAATGCAAAAAAATGAAAAACGCCACGTCAGGAAAGGGTTAAACTCCATGTCTGGGGAAAAAACAGGAATGTCTCTTCTGTGGGAACTCACACTGGTTCATATGCATAGCATCCATAACATCGATTTATCTATTTAACTTTTTTAAAGGTTGTTACCATCTCATAAATTTATTGCACATCGGTGAAGGTCTAAGCTCTGAGATCTCAAGAATGAAGGATCCGCAGTTTTAACTTTGCACACCATTCTCTTCACAGTTTTAAGTTCACGGTGGCATTTCAGTCACCCATCTGCAGCATGGCCCAATTTTAATGATGTACAACTAAAACCGTATTGCAGCCCCTTCATCCTCAGGATTATGGGAGACCTGGAATTTGGACGTCTACTGATAATAAAGTGATGGTTTATCTTAGTGATATCTTTTCACCTTATAAGATCAAAATAAACATTGTAACTAGTTTAAATGAAATGATATTTGTAAAAATAAGTGTGGATATTGGAAAGCTTTACCAACATGTCATTGTGCTGCCACTATACTGAAATTGAAGAATATGATCCACAAAACAGATTTCCATATAAAGATAGAGGATTGTACATGGACATTACTGGGCAATTTAGCATTTACAGATGACAGCTCCGCTGTAGATAAGTTTGGAAAAGAAAATGTTACCTGCAGTAATCATTTGGGTTATTTTTTCTCTAGCAGTTTACAAAATGAAATCACATTTTCTATACAGTTAGCTTGTGAACATCTATCATAGCTGTATCAATTTGTAGCATGCAAAGAATTTCATTTCTTCACAGTGCAGCCTGAACAAGACGTGTGTGTGTGAATTTTCAAATGACAGATCAATTTTTTATTTTTATTTTTAAAGCACATGATGTCTATCACCCAAACTTTGACCCATCATCAGGGCAATTTAATTGGAGCTGCCAAATGAGACCTTATCACAGTGATGTTAGAATGAACTGTATTTTCATTAATTGATTATACAGGACACTGCAATTTACCAAAAGGAATAGCAATTTCCCATAAGTGAATTACGCTGGTACTACTGCAGCCAATAGCAGTTCTAAGTTAAGAATCTATTTCCCTATGTCAGTCTTGTCAATATTTGGAAGTTACTATCTCTCTTTGAGGAGAGAGAGCCTTAGGCAGTGTGATGAGACTTATAGGCCATACATGCTCCACTGGAATTCAGGGAAAAAAAAGGTATGCAAATGAGCTCTTAACAAGCTCTGCCTCTAATGCCACCAGATATATGGCAGCTATTCATTAAGTCAATGTACAACCCTTTAAACAGGTCTTGAAACGTAGAACCAGAGATAGGTGCACACTGCCGTCACACTAAACCCTCACACTGATGTTAAAAATTGAGAGTTAGTTCGACATATCCTACTAGGAGGACATGTCTTAAGCCTCGGGCACCAGCGTCAAGGTCTCTCAAGTAGCCCGAGGGCCCTAACACTCACCTACCTGCGCCACCTGGTACTTGTAGTCCGTTGCTGGCATCATCCATTGTATGCATTTTTTGCTGGTGATTTCCATTAGCAACAGACTACAAGTGCAGGATGTGCTCCCCTATAGAAATGCACAACTGCATATGGGTATGAGCGCATCCTGCTTTCTTATCACCACATTTTTTGATGGTTTATATATATATATGTACGGAGGTGTATAAACTCCAATTTAAATGTGCCTGTTTTTCATCTTCAGGTCACATTTGGGTGCACCTGCTAGGCCTTGGGCTATATCAGTCAGTCTTGGGTAGGGCTCATAGACACCTCCCACCTCCCATTGCAAGCATGGCTACATGCTGGAGGTAACAGAGGAGATGTTTGTGAGTCGTCCTAATGCTCCTGTAATTGCCCACTGGCCACTGATATCGCCCATATGGCGCAGGTAGGTGAGTGTTAGGGCCCTCGGGCTACTTGAGAGACCTTGACGCTGGTGCCCGAGGCTTAAGACATGTCCTCCTAGTAGGATATGTCGAACTAACTCTCAATTTTTAACATCAGTGTGAGGGTTTAGTGTGACGGCAGTGTGCACCTATCTCTGGTTCTGTGTTTGTTCTGAATTCTTGCCACATCCACATAAATTTCCTCTTATGTAGGATGTCCATTGTGGTACTTGTAGTCCGTTGCTGGCATCATCCATTGTATGCATTTTTTGCTGGTGATTGCCATTAGCAACGGACTACAAGTGCAGGATGTGCTCCCCTATAGAAATGCACAACTGTATATGGGTATGAGCGCATCCTGCTTTCTTATCACCACATTTTTTGATGGTTTATATAGGTCTTGAAACGTGACTCGGATATTAAATAAGCCAGTATTTTATCTGCAGACAGCTGTTTCAGAGTGATTGCCCCTCATCACTGGAGAACAGAGAGCACTGGCTTATCTGGGTGAGAGACCTAAGTCAGGATTTGGGGAGTACTATCTCTCCTTGGAGAGAGAGAGCCTTAGCTGGTGTGATGAGACTTATAGGCTCCTCTGGAATTTTGGGAAGAAAGGGATGCAAATGAGCTCTTAACAAGCTCGACCTCTAATGCCACCTGATGTAAGGCAGCTAGAAGCCACCAATCTAATACAATGTCGAAGAAGAGTTGTAGTAGAGGAGGGTGGTCCATTGAGTCTAAAAAGACTTATAAAGACTGTTTGGCAGCTTCTGTGTCCCTTTACCTTAGTGCTAGTACATAAATAGTTAAAGCATGTCTATTATTTTAGGTAAATTCTCAGAATATGCTGTTTTGTGTGTACATAAAGTGAGGCATTACATCTGCCCATTATATCACTTTCTGTAGATTCCATATCTATTTGTCAGTGTTTCCTGAGCTCTTCTACAGAGTTGAATGATACTAGTTGCTATGATGTCTCCCATACACAGCACACAGAGATCAAAGGAGATTGTGCAGCAATATTTTACTATAAGTAAAATACCCTCTTGAGCAGTAGAATGGAAAACATTACACAGGAATATTGAGCAATGTTACTATCAAATTTGGATGAGACACTAAACCACCATCAGCAGTGTGTCTCTGTCACAGTCTCACTCTGCAACTGCTCCCTTATCCCCTTTCCATAGACTTCCATGGGTGGCAACTGTAACCGGACTTCTGTGTATGAATTTTGAATTGAGAGGAGTGATCAGTGCAGTAGACAGGGGAAAGGAGAAAATGGCTGATAAGTGGAGATTTTGTAACAAAACATATTGAATAGTTTCGTATCATTACTTATACCAATGATTTATGAATGGCAGCTTATGTTTTTCCCCAAGGGAATCTTTGGCCTATGATCCATGTTTTTAATTCATGTTTCCATTATTTTTAGTATTTGCTATAATTTTCTCTATTGATATAAAAAGAACAAAAACTCATTTTCTATGAAAAACTTATGAGGATTACAACAAGAAGAAAACCTGTATTAACATGCATTTTTCAGTTTTCTCCTCGGTTGCATTAGCATTGAATCACACAACTCAAATACCAGTGTTATATGGATGTTTCAGATGCTACATATGGATGTTGCAAAGTTTAACTTAAAGGGATTGTCTGCGTTTTTATATTAATGACTTATCTTTAGGATAGGACATCAATATCAGAATAGCAGGGGGCCGACTACTGACACCCCCGCTGATCAGCTGTTTGAAGAGAAAGCAGCACTCGTATAGGCATTGTGTTCTCTTTATTGTTCACCTGCGTGCCGCCACAACTGCAGCGGTGAGTAGGTGTTACAACTAAGCCATCCCCATTCACTTCAGTTCCTCTGCACTGTCAACAGAGAGCAAGTAAACAGTGGAGAGAACACAATGCTCACACAAGCGCTGTTTCTCCACCTAACCCTTTTTCTTCAGCCTTATGGTTAAAGACATACAGGAGAATACAGTACCATATGCCTCTTACATACAGTGATGTCTCCTCTGATATAGATTTTTTTTTCATCATCTACTCCATTCAAACCAGACTTTCATGATTATTTATTTCAGTCACCTCTTGTCTCTGCAGAGTTTGACAAAAATGGATCTTAGGTTGCTACTTTTCCATCATCCTCCCACCTTCTCAGCACCTTATCCTGCCGCCCCAAATACTGTGCCCCCTGTGCTCCCTAATACTATAATGCAGAAACAGTTCCCCTGAAAATACTACCACACAGATAGTGCCCCATTCAATAATTATTGGCACACAATGCCCCCAAAAAATAACTGCACCCAGCTAATAGTGTCCCTGAAACAAAGAGTGTAAATATAATGTCCCCCAAGAATAATTGTGCTAAGCTGATACTGTGCCAAGGTGTCCCTCACAGTAATAGTGCTCCCCAAAGTCCCACCAATAGAAATAATTAGCTGCCAGAGTGCACTTAGTGTTAACAGTGCCCACAATAGTAATTATTAGATGAGTGAAGTGAAGCTGACAAAGTGGAATTCGATCTGAATTTCAGTAAAAATTTGATTCAAACAAAAGTGAATTTTCACGCGATTCGTGGTAACGAATCACATTTTTTCCTAAAATGGCTGCTGCACATGTGAGGACATGGGGCAAGGTACTCTGGCAAGGAATCATTCCACCAGCATTTGTGTTGAACAGGGTTCAGTCGGGGAGGTTACAGCCTGGGTAATAGGAACAATCCGATAACACCTTGCTGCTAAAATTTATTAAGGTTTTACTCTATATTATCCTTAAAAAAAAAAAAAAAAAAAAAAAAAAACATTTTAGTATCTCTGTAGTCTAGGAGTAATTTTTTTTTTTAGTTTTTAGCCAAATGTCTTAGGTAGGGGCTCATTTTTTGCAGTATGAGACAATGGTTTTATTGGCACTATATTGTGGGGCATATGACTTTTTGATCGCTTGCTATTACACTTTTTGTCATGTAAGGTGACAAAAAAATTCATTTTTTTTGCACTGTTTTCTTTTTTCTTTTTGACCGTTTTAGTCTGAGGGGTTAGGTCATAGGGTATTTTTATAGAGCAGATTGTTACGGACGCAGCAATACTTAATATGTCTACTTTTTTGAAACTTATTTAGGTTTTACACTATATTATCCTTTTTTAAACAAAAAAAAAAAATTTGTATCTCCATAGTCTAAGAGTCAGTTTTTTTAAAGTTTTTAGCCGAATGTCTTAGCGAGGGACTCATTTTTTGTGGGGTGAAAGGATGGTTTTATTGGCACTTTTTTGGGGGGCATATGACTTTTTGATCGCTTGCTATTACACTTTTTGTGATGTAAGGTGACAAAAAATTCCTTTTTTTTGCAGTTTTCTTTTTTCTTTTTGACCGTATTAATCTGAGGGGTTAGGTCATAGAGTATTTTTATAGAGCAGATTGTTACGGATACGGCGATACCTAATAGTCTGTCAGTTTTTTTTTTTAAGTTTTTAGCCGAATGTCTTAGGTAGGGGCTCCTTTTTTGTGGGATGAGAGGACGGTTTCATTGTTACTATTTTGGGGGGCATATGAGTTTATGATCGCTTGCTATTACACTTTTTGTGATGTAAGGAGACAAAAAATGTCTTTTTTTGCACTTTTTTAATTGATTGTGTTAATCTGAGGGGTTAGATCATGGGGTATTTTTATAGAGAAGATTCTTACGGATGCGGCAATACCTAATTTGTCTACTTTTTTCTTTATTTTAGTTTTACAAATTATTATAATTTTTTGTGTCTCAAGTCTGAGAACCAGTGTTTTTTTTTATTGTCAGTGGCTAAATGAAATTAAAATTGGGGAAGGGAATTACAAATATAGTACTCCATGGAAGTCTGGTACTCCCTGAAGCAACCAATAACGTAGAGTCCTGGATGATTGGGGCGCGTGTGACACTGAGTGGTGGTGTCATTCCGTATCCCCTTCCAGTGACACACTCTGCACTTTTCTGGGGTCCGTCCCTTCTTTTCAGTATGGGGGACCACACCTGGAAAGTGTTAGCCAGGGAGGATCCGGGCACCTCCAGTTCCCGAGGTACATGTATCATGTCCGGGTTTTGCGCATGGTGTTAATTGGCTTGAGTCGACGATACAATCAGGCTTGAGGACCATTGCTGCGGTACTTCGCACAGGGACAGGGGTGATGCTGTTACCGTGAATTGTGGATAGTACAAGGACATCCCTCTTGTCCTTATATCTGACCAGCAACAGGTTTCCATTGGTAAGGACATGGGTCTCACCCCTGTGGATAGGTACCTGGAGGGGAAGGGTAGGGAGGCCGCGTTGATTTTTCCACACGTTCCCACAAGTGGACGTGGATCTGGTGGTGAGAGAATGGAACAAGGGGATACTAGTATATAAGTTATCCACGTACAGGTGGTAAACCTTATCTAGCAGTGTGTGCATAAGGTTCCACACAAGTTTCCCGCTAACACCCAGAGTGGTGGGAAATTCTGAGGGTTGAATATGGGAATCTCGCCCCTCGTACACACAAAACTTGTAAGTGTACCCTGAGGTACTCTCACAAAGTTTGTGCAGCTTCACGCCATACCTTGCCCGCTTTGAGGGAACATACTGGCAGAAAATGAGTCTCCCCTTGTAAAGCAATGAGAGACTCATCAACTGCGACCTCCCTTCCAGGTACATAGGTCTCCAAAAATTTGGCCCTAAAGTGATCGATGACCGGTCTGACTTTGTACAGGTGGTCAGAGGTGGGATCACCTTGGGCGGGACATGCTGCATTTTCTGCATAATGCAGGCACTTCTGGATGGCCTCAAACCGGGAGCGTGTCATGGCTATACAGTAGAGTGGGGTCTGGAAGAGGACGTCCCCACTCCAGTACTGCCTGACACTGGGTTTTTTGACTAGGCCCATGTGCAGCACGAGACCCCAAAACGTTCTCATCTCGGCTGCACTGACCAGAGTCCAGCCACCGGCCCTAGCCAAAAAGCCCGGGTGTTGAGCAATGAACTGTTGAGCGTGCAAGTTTGTTTGCTCCACCATCAGATTCACAAAGTGGTCACTGAAAAAAAGACTAAAATAGTCGTATTCAGTGAAGCCCACTGAGAATTTGGTTCCTGCAAACAAAATCAGGAATCATGGGCTCAAAATCTTCTGGGGTACACAATGCAAGTTCACTGGTAGGGGGCTCAGGTTAACTTATCTGGTGGGCCGGAAAACTAGTACGAGCCCCAGAGCTGCTCGTACTAGTGTGGGCCACAGGGTCCCTGGCATGGCGGTCCCCCTGCTCTGCCTTGGCGGCATCTCCGCCGCCTTGGTCGGTCATCATCATCGCTAGATGAGGAAGAGGACGCGGATGACAAGAGGAAAGTGGGGTCATCCTCGTTCTCACTGGTGCTCTCAGAGTCGGAGGCAAGCTGGGCGTATGCCTACTCAGCTAAGAACATCTGGCAGGCCATAAGGAAGTGTGTGTGTGTGCGTGCGTGGAAAACTATATTTAGTGTGCGGATGTTCATGGACAGCCCAAAAAAAATTAAAAAAAATAAATAAAGATTCAAACTCACTGATCAGCGGTCCGAAGCTGATCAGCAGTGGGGTGGGCGGTGCGCTAACAGTGACCGGGCGCTAAACAGTGCCGGCCACAGTCAGCTTATGCAAAAAAAATATTTTAAAAAAATAGCTTGTGCCCCAAACAATGTGTGTGTGTGAGTGGGTGGGGGGGGGAGGGGTGGCAGGGAGGTAAGCTGCAGCACACCTGGGGGTTCTAGGGTCACACAGCTGTGCCTCTCAGTGGTGCAGTTATCTGTTTTAAAGCCCATTTTTGCGTGTATTAGTTCAGAAAGGAAAAATATGTTTGCCGCTCAGCGGTGCAGTTATCTGTTTTAAAGCCCTTTTTTACATGTATTAGTGGAAAAAGGAAAAATATATTTGCCGCTACACAGTGCATTAATCTGTTTTAAAGCCCTTTTATCTGTGTATTAATGGAAAGTCCTTTTTTGCATGTATTGGTTGAAAAAGGAAAAAATATATTTGGCGCTCAGCGGTGTAGTTATCTATTTTAAAGCCCTTTTTTGCGTGTATTAGTGGAAAAAAGATAAATATATTTGCCGCTCTGTGGTGCAGTTATCTGTTTTAAAGCCCTTTTTTCCATGTATTGGTGAAAAAAGAAAAAAAATATTTGCCGCTCAACGGTGCAGTTATCTGTTCTAAAGCCCTTTTTCCGTGTATTAGTGGAAAAAGATTTTAAAAAATCTTTGTCGCTCAGTGGTGCAGTTATCTGTTCTAAAGCCCTTTTTTCCGTGTATTAGTGGAAAAAGAAAAAATATCTTTGCCGTTCAGCAGTGCAGTGATATATTCGGAAGCCCTGTATACCGCGTATTAGTGGTAAAATAAAAATATATAGTCACCGTCCAGCGTTGCATATATTTGTTGAAAAGCCTGCTGTGTAAAAATAAAAAAAAATGAGGGCCTAATTGCCGTTCAGCAGTGCAGTGATATATTCTGAAGCACCATTTGCCATGTATTAGTGGTGAAATAAAAATATATTCGCCTTCCAGCGTTGCATATATCTGTTAAAAAGCCTGTTGTGTAAAAGTAGAACAAAATTTGGGCCTCATTGACGTTCTGACGTTCTGCAGTGATATATTCTGAAGTCCTGTTTGCCGTGTATTAGTGGCAAAATAAAAATATATTCGCCGTCCAGCGTTGTACTTCTCTGTTGAAAAGCCTGTTGTGTAAAAGTAGAGCAAATTTTGGGCCTAATTGTCATTCTGCGGTGCAATGATATATTCTGAACCCCTGTTTGCCGTGTACTGGTGGTGAAATAAAAATATATTAGCTGTCCAGCGTTGCATATATCTGTTAATCACTTCAGCTTAAACACCCTTAATGACCAGGCCACTTTTTACAATTCTGCACTACACTATTTTCACCGTTTATTGCTCCGTCATACATTTTACCACCCAAATGAATTTTACCTCCTTTTCTTCTCACTAATAGAGCTTTCATTTGGTGGTATTTCATTGCTTCTGACAATTTTACTTTTTTTGCTATTAATCAAAAATGACCAAAATGACATTTTTCACTTTCTGTTGTAAATTGTTTTAAAAAAAAAATACATTTCTATATAAATTTTTCGCAAAATGTATTATTCTACATGTCTTTGATAAAAAAAAAAAATCCAATATTTGTATAATTTTTGGTTTGGGTAAAAGTTATAGCGTTTTCAAACTATGGTGCAAAAAAGTGAATTTCCGCATTTTGAAGCAGCTCTGACTTTCTGAACACCTGTCATGTTTCTTCAGGTGCTAGAATGCCAGGATAGTATAAATACCCCCCAAATGACACCATTTTAGAAAGAAGACATCCCAAAGTATTCGCGGAGGGGCATAGTGAGTTCATGTATGATTTCATTTTTTTTCACAAGTTAGCGGAAAATGACACTTTCTGAGGAAAAAAAAAAATAATAAAGTTTCCATTTCTGCTAACTTCTGGCAAAAAAAAAAAAAAATCTCCCACAGACTCACTATGCCCCTCAGTGAATACCTTGGGGTGTCTACTTTCCGAAATGGGGTCATTTGTGGGGTGTATTTACTGTTCTGGCATTTTGGGCGGGGCTAAATTGTGAGCAGCCATGTAAACCTAAAGGTACTCGTTGGAAGTTGGGCACCTTTGCGCACCCAGGCTGCAAAAAAGTGTCACTCATTTGGTATCGCCGTACTAAGGAGAATTAGGGCAATGTGTTTTGGGGTGTATTTTTACATATACCCATGTTGGGTGAGAGAAATATCTCTGTAAACTGACAACTTTGTATAAAAAAAATTAAAAAGTTGTCATTTACAGAGATATTTTTCTCACCCAACATGGGTATATGTAAAAATACACCCAAAAACACATTGCTCTACTTCTTCTGAGTACGGCGATACCACATGTGTGACACTTTTTTGCAGCCAAGATGCGCAAAGGAGCTCTAATTCCAGTACCTTTAGGATTTCTAGTTTTTTGAATAATAGAAAAAAAAGTAAATATGTCAGCAGCAATGAAATACCACCAAATGAAAGCTCTATGTGAGAAGAAAAGGAGGTAAAATTCATTTGGGTGGTACAGTTGTGTTTAAAGTTATTCAACCCCCAATGCTATAAAGGGTTTTAGGGAATTTAGTGTACATTTGTAATTGTGTTCAGAATGAAATCTTACAAGGACTTTTTAAAGAACCAAATGCAACTAAAATGACATCAATTGTTTTTGTAATACAGTATTAAATGTTTTTTGTGATTTCTTTATTGACACAATTATTCAACCCCTTAAAGACTACCACTCTTAAGAACAGAGGTTCATTCAAGTGTTTTCGATCAGGTATTGAAAACACCTCTGAATGTCAAGGAGCAGCAATCAAGCATAATAAGCACCAATTAGGCAGATTTAAAATGACTGTGATACTCAGCTCCTTCTAGACATTTACTGGTGTGTTTACAAACATGGTGAAGTCAAGAGAATGGTCCAGGAAGACAAGAGAAGAGGTGATTTCTCTTCACAGGAAGGGCAATGGCTATAAGAAGATTGCAAAGATGTTAAACATACCAAGAGACACCATAGGAAGCATCATTCGCAAATTCAAGGCAAAGGGCACTGTTGAAACGCTACCTGGTCGTTGCAGAAAGACGATGCTGACTTCGACTGCTGTGTGCTACCTGAAGCACAAAGTGGAGAAAAGTCCCCGTGTGACTGCTGAAGAACTGAAAAAAGATTTGTCAGATGCGGGTACTGAAGTTTCAGCTCAGACAATAAGGCGCACACTGCGTAATGAAGGCCTCGATGACAGAACTCCCAGGCGCACCCCCTTGCTGTCTCCAAAGAATAAGAAGAGTCGACTGCAGTATGCCAAAAGTCATGTGGACAGACGTCAAAAGTTTTGGGATAGTGTTCTGTGGACTGATGAAACAAAATTAGAACTCTTTGGGCCCATGGATCAACGCTATGTTTGGAGGAGGAAGAACAAGGCCTATGAAGAAAAGAACACCTTGCCTACTGTGAAGCATGGCGGGGGGTCAATCATGCTTTTGGGCTGTTTTGCTTCTACAGGTACAGGGAAGCTTCAGCGTGTGCAAGGTACTATGAATTCTCTTCAGTACCAGGAGATATTGGATGAAAATGTGATGCAATCCGTCACAAACCTGAGGCTTGGGAGACGTTGAACCTTTCAACAAGACAATGATCCTAAGCATACCTCCAAGTCCACTACAGCAGGGTTGCAGATTAAAGGCTGGAACATTTTGAAGTGGCCATCGCAGTCACCAGACTTAAATCCGATTGAGAACCTCTGGTGGGACTTAAAGAAAGCAGTTGCAGCGCGCAAGCCTAAGAATGTGACTGAACTGGAGGCTTTTGCCCATGAAGAATGGGCGAAGATACCCGTAGATCACTGCAAGATACTTGTGTCAAGCTATGCTTCACGTTTAAAAGCTGTTATAACTGGAAAAGGATGTTGTACTAAGTACTAAGATTAAATGTCACTTGGGGGTTGAATAAAACTGATAATGATGTGAGCACAGAAAATACATTTGTGGTTATTTCATTATAAATGTTATATTTGTCTGACTTACAAGTGCCTCTTTGATTTAATTGTAAACAAGATGACTGAAATGATCAAAATCAATGTCAAACTGGCCAAAACACTCAATTTCAGTGGGGGTGGAATAATTTTGAACACAACTGTAAGTTGTATGACGGAGCAATAAACGGTGAAAGTAGTGAAGTGCAGAATTGTAAAAAGTGGTCTGGTCATTAAGGGTGTTTAAGCTAGGGGGGCTGATGTGGTTAATGGTATTGCTATTTTGGCAATTGAATTTCACGCCAGAACAAAATCTATGCTTTGCCGGACACTATTAAACTTGGCCAGCCACTGCTGGGACACCATATTTAGTGCATTGCTATTTTGGCAATATAATTTCACCCCAGAAAATAATATATCCTTTGACAGACACTATGAAACTTGTCCAGTCACAGCTGGAAAACCAAATTTACGGTATTTCTATTTTCGCAACAGAATTTCACCCCAGAAAAAAATATATCCTTTGCCGGACACTATAAGGCCCCTTTCACGCGGGCGTGATTTCCGCGCAGGTGCAATGCGTGAGTTGAACGCATTGCACCCGCACTGAATCCGGACCCATTCATTTCTATGGGGCTGTGCACATGAGCGGTGCGTAAAAATCGCAGCATATTCTATATTCTGCGTTTTACATGCAACGCAGGCTCCATAGAAGTAAATGGGGCTACGGGAAAATCGCAAGCATCCGCAAGCAAGTGCTGATGCAGTGCGATTTTCCTGCATGGCTGCTAAGCGACGGGACCCGATCTTCATTTTTTTCCCTTATAACATGGTTATAAGGGAAAATAATAGCATTCTCAATAAAGAATGCTTTGTAGAATGTTGAGTAAGTGGTCAAAAATAAAAAAAACGTAACTTACCTTAGCCACTTGATCGCGTAGTTGGCGATCTATCTTCTCTCTTCATGCTTGTCACCACAGGTCCTTTAGACTGCAGCTAATGCTTGAGGAGAGAAGAGAGATCGTCAACTACGCGATCAAGTGGCTAATGTAAGTTAAGTTTTTTATTTTTAACCACTTAATCAACATTCTACAAAGCATTCTTTATTGAGAATGCTATTATTTTCCCTTATAACCATGTTATAAGGGAAAACAATAAAATCTCCAGAATACTCAACCCGAAACCGAACTTCAGTGATGAAATCCGGCTTCGGGTTTGGGTACCAAACATGGCGATTTTTCTAACCCGCGTGCAAAATGCATTAAAAAACTTTGCACACGCGCGGAAAAATAGCACATATTCCCGCAACGCACCCGCATCCTAACCGGGCGTCAAACATGACGTCCCTGTTAAAGAGGCCTTAAACTTGGCCAGCCACAGCTGAAACCACTGATTTTATGATATTGCTATTTTGGCAATTGATTTTGAACCCAGAACAAAATATATCCTTTGCCGGACACTATTAAATTTGGCCAGCCACTGCTGGGACACCAGATTTAGGGGATTGCCATTTTGGCAATTGAATTTCAGACCAGAAAATTATCTATCCGTTGCCGGACACTATTAAACTTGGCCAGCCACTGCTGGGACACCAGATTTAGGGGATTGCTATTTTGGCAATTGAATTTCACCACAGAAAAAAAATCTATACTTTGCCAGACAGCAGACAGTATTACACTTGGCTAGCCACAGCTGGAACACCAGATTTAGGGGATTGCTATTTTGGCAATTGAATTTAACCCCTCAATAAAATATAGAAATTTCTATCCTGAGTTTCTAGGGGTGACTATAAGCACAGCCAAGCCCCTGATGTAGGATATAGCGAAAAAAATAAATAAAAAAAATTTGATGGATTGATGGACTTGGTGGCAGCTTGTGCTGGTGCACCACAAGACACAAAATGGCCGCCGATCACTCCAGAAAAAAGTGACAGAAAAACGCTCTGTGCAGCCTAAAAACCAGTGAGCAATTAACTAGCAGAAGTTGAATAATTCACAGCTGTAGATCGATCACTTTATTAGGTGTTTTTGCTGAGTTCTCCCTGCCTAATCTCGCCCTCACAGCTGCGTCCTATCTCTACACTAATCAGAGCAGAGTGACGTGCGGCGCTACGTGACTCCAGCTTAAATAGAGGCTGGGTCTCATGCTGCACTTGGCCAATCACAGCCATGCCATTAGTAGGCATGGCTGTGATGGCTTCTTAGGGCAAGAAGTAAAACGCTATCTGATTGATTTATGTACTTTGCGGTAATTTTAACCTTCTGGGAATGCCGTGGCACCGTCACTGATTTTTTACCTGGTGAGGGAGCGCACGGCTTAAGAAGACGGGCGCATGCGCGCCTGTGACGTAACAGCCTGACGAAGCGCGTCTAGCGCGAAACGGCCGTCGCTCTTTCCATCGGATGAAATAGATGGCGTCCTGCCCGACATTGCCTGCACGCTTTATCATCTAATAAAGTGTATCCTTGATTCCATCGGTGAGTGCCGCCCCGTTCATACCTTCATTTTTGAGACTGTCTATATCCTGCTGCTTTGGGGCTTGTGCACCGCCGGGTTGGAACTTTCACAGGAGACTGCTTGTGCTGCTGTAAGCGATCGGTTCACGGTCTGCGTGCTGACCTTTGGAGTGCCGCTCTATCTCCCCTGTTTGTTGAATTGTACTCTTTGCCTAGGAGCAGAGCACCCGTCTCAGGTTAAAAGCAGCAGTATTATCTGGTGTCAGTTGGACACTGAGTGATGGCAGCTGAAGAAGCGAGCAGTTCCCTTTATGATGGCCGAGAAGGGGCGGACGCCTTTTTCATTCAATGTAACAGCAAAGACATTTTACAGAACATTAGTACCCGGTCTTTGGAGACCAAAGTAACACAGTTGGCGGACAAAGAAGTACGACTTTTCTGGACAGTGGAGTCGCTTCGATCATACAGAGAAAGTGGCAGAGTACCGCGCGGTTTACGTGTGTATAGAGACCCTGCACAGTTTGAACAGGATACTACATTTGTCAAAGAGTGGCAACAGCTGCATGCTGCGTTTTCACTCCAAGTTTTGGAGTTGGTACTCAAAAGAAATACTATGGAGTACGAGAAAATAAAGGAAGACCTAGCAAAATCTAGGGATGAACTCTCCACCCGGTTTACGGATACCCAATTGACGACTTTTGATAAAAGGTTGAATAAGAAATTGGTGGTTACACAAGCTGAGATTAAAGAAAGGAAAAAGGACAAATTCATCAGAGACAAACAAGACTATGAGTCCGGACACATCTTTGATTGGAACGTTGCTAGGAACAGTAACAAGAGAAGATCCATACGACGCCAAAAGAGTGACTTTTGGACCAGCGAGTCCGATTCGAGCTCATCAGACGAACCTACCCAGCCCCGTAATGACTCTAATAGATCTGAAAGTGGCCCTTTAGAAGGCGCATTAGAAGGGGCCGGAGAAAAACAGAAAGAAGTCAGAAAGTCTGGGCGTACAAGGAAGCAGGTGTCTTGGAGGAAGTAACCACCCCCGTGACACCTGAGATTGAGCCCTTGGACGCTACCTTGGTGGTCAATTTGACTGGCCGCGACTTGCCGTCGGGCTGCACCCGAGCCCTCAGTCGAGGGCTCGGGTTCAGTCTGACTGAGCAATTCGATCCAGTCACCTTTGAAATTGACCTGTTCAAGGCCATTAGGAAATTGTGTCTGCACAAAATGTTTAGCAATGTCCCTCAAGTTGCCACCCCTAAACCAGAAGGGCAGCGCCCGCTCAGTCCTGACCCTTTGGCTTTTTTCATATCTACTAAGTTCAGCACTAATGAGTTACAGTGTTTGGAGTTCCTGTCGGGAGGGACTCTGACTGACCAAGAAGTGATGCCTAGGGGAGAGGCTATATTTACGGGTGGTGTGAAATCTACCCTTTGCCCCCCTATGCCCGCCGGTACGAGCATTGACATCTTTCACCACCAAGTGATGAGAGATGTGCGAGCAATTATGTATCCGAAGGCTCCTGATAATATAGGCATCGAAGAGCGCCAGGCGCTCAATTGGCTACGTGCCCAGGAGGACATTGTAGTAAAACCGGCGGACAAGGGGGGCAATGTGGTCCTCATGTCCAGGTCATATTATGTTGGCGAGGCTCTTAGACAGTTGAGGGACACCGATACTTATGAAGTGATACGGGGGGACCCTACTGCGGATATCAAAAGTCAGCTTGGGTGCTTTGTTCGCGACTATGTAAGTAAGGGCTTTTTAACCGAGAATATGCTGGCCAAATTGATTCCTCCTTCCCCGTCTAGACCTTGCTGGTATTTCCTCCCCAAGATACATAAGTCCCTGACTCACCCCCCGGGTCGACCTATCGTCTCAGGGGTGGGGTCAGTGACGGAGCCTCTATCTAAGTATCTGGACTGGCTACTGAGACCGCTACTCTCCAGTGCCCCTGCCTATCTTAAAGACACGAATGACTTCCTGTTGTCCTTGAAACAAGTGCACTGGCAGGATGGGTTCCATCTTGTCTCGCTGGATGTCGAGAGCCTCTACACCCGCATCCCACATGTTGGGGGTGTGGAGGCTATACGCGACATCCTAGCGAATGCAGGAAAGAGCGCACTTTTTTGTAATTTTGTATGTGAAGCACTGCACCTCATACTTGCGAACAATGCATTCAGGTTTGGCAACGACTGGTACAGACAAAAACTGGGGACCGCGATGGGGACCCCCGTTTCATGTACATTTGCCAATATGTATCTCGCTAGATTGGAGGATAAGCTGATCTTCTCAGTATCCAATCCTTTCTCTCAGTTCCTCAAATGTTTTCTCCGCTATGTCGATGATGTTTTCATTGTATGGTCAGGCAATAGAGACCAATGCGAGGAGTTTGTGCGTTACCTCAACAGTAACGCCATGGGGATGAAGTTTACCCTGAACTTTGGGGGCTCACGACTAGAGTTTCTGGATGTGGCGGTTGTGGCGGGTAGCGACGGGTTGGTCACGGAGGGCTTTCGTAAGCCCACGGCGACCAACTCCTTGCTCCGCCGCGACAGCTTTCATCCTGAAACGGTCATAAGGTCGTTACCATACGGGCAGTTCATTAGATTACGTAGAATTAACAGTGAGGTGGAAGGTTACCGACGGCAGGCACTGGAACTTAAGCATCGACTTGTTGAAAGGGGCTATTCCCCACAGGCCCTAGATAGAGACATGGAAGAGGTGGAGAAGAGGTTTTCCCAAGCCGACCTCCTACATAAGAATAGGGATCGCAGTAGTTCGAGGACTCCCGCCAGGGGCTCCAATTCAGGTAGATTTGTGTTCTCTTTTAAGTTTAGCCCGATGGCAGACACTATACGCACTGCCATCCACAAAAACTGGGACATACTCAAACGGGATGGCACCCTTTTGGACTTGACGGAACAAAGACCTATTATCGCATTCAGACGCAGCCATACGCTGCGCGATAAATTAGTTAGGAGTAGACTACCGCCTCTGCGGCTGACTCATTGGCTGAATATGAATCGCCCGTAGGTAATTTTAAGTGCGGTAATTGCCCTTTATGTAAGTACAACTCTTGCAAGAAAACTTTGGTGGTTGCAGGCCTACATCACAGAGTGGGTAGCTTTATTAACTGTAGGAGTATGTATGTAGTGTATATGTTAAATTGCACGTGCGGACGTTTTTATATAGGCAAAACCATTAGGTGCCTGTATGAACGAGTCCGCGAGCATCTTAACTCCATTACCTCAGGAAAAGGCTGCCCCAGAGTTATAGAGCATGTGAATTCGGCGCATGGTGGGGATATCAGTTCCCTCTCCTTCTCGGGGTTGGAGATGGTGCCTCCCCGGCTCAAGGGGTGACAGGCACCGCGTTCTCCTACAACGAAGCGAGATGGATACTGCGCACCAGGGCGGCTGAAGGGCTAGGGTTAAATGATCGCACCGATCTGGGCATGTTTATCTAGGTGCCCTAGGAGGGTGATAGTCCCATTGTGTGCGCTGCACCCCAGTCCTTTATTCCCTTCTGATAAATTGTTCCTGCCTTATCATCTTCCTTTCCCTGTCCCTCATTTCCGATACCTGGGATTGCGGTAGATCCGCCTAGTGTGATCCGCAGTCTATAGGTGTGCGCTTTTGCTCTCCATGAAGTGGCATTTTTTGCCAGGATTTTGATTTGTGTCACAACACTATCTGTTATGTTGTCCGGTGTATATTCAACTATGTGGGATGTTTCACAGTATTGTTCGCTATTTATGTACTTTGCTGTAATTTTAACCTTCTGGGAATGCCGTGGCACCGTCACTGATTTTTCACCTGGTGAGGGAGCGCACGGCTTAAGAAGACGGGCGCATGCGCGCCTGTGACGTAACAGCCTGACGAAGCGCGTCTCAGCGCGAAACGGCCGTCGCTCTTTCCATCGGATGAAATAGATGGCGTCCTGCCCGACATTGCCTGCACGCTTTATCATCTAATAAAGTGTATCCTTGATTCCATCGGTGAGTGCCGCCCCGTTCATACCTTCATTTTTGTGATTGACTGCTGTGCAGCTATCAGAAAGTGGGAAGAAATCGCCGAACAACGAACTTGAAATTTTTTGAAAATGTTCGGGTCCATGTCCCGAACACCCCAAAATTTGGTACGAACCCGAACTATACAGTTCGGGTTCGCTCATCCCTTTTAGTGACAAGATAAAAATATATTCGCCATCCAGAGTTGTACTTCTCTGTTGAAAAGCCTGTTGTGGAAAATTAGAACACAATTTGGGCCTATTTGAAATTCTGAGGTGCAGTGATATATTCTAAAGCCCTGTTTGCCATGTATTTGTGGTGAAATAAAATAAAAAAAATCATCTAACATTGGATTATTTGATCTAACAGTATTTCATACAGAGAAGTGGCATGCCCTGCACAGGGGAGTGGCAGAGGCGTAAATGTTTCAGGGGTAGGCAGAGGTCGCAGCAGAGTAAGGTGGCGTGGCAGGGCTCACAGTAAGGGGCCTCCCGGTGTTGTCTAGTCGTGTCTTGACCAGCAACCAAGTGGTCCTTGAATGGTTGATTCGGTCATCGACTTTGTCCCAAGTGACATCAGACACCCTCAGCCAAGAGTCGGTGGGTTCCCCTGACATGACGCTTAGTTGAAATGGCCCAGGGGCAGGCCCGGTGCCTTCCCTTGTCCTCAACCTGTCCTTTTTGGTTCCCTCAGCCAGAGAAGTTTTATATGCTGTGAGCTCGGCTCCACTTTTCAGCGAGGACTAGCTACTAGAGGACAGTCAGCAGCTACTGCCCAGCCAAGATCTGGAGGAGACATCCGCCGCTTCTGCCACTAGGTGAGCAAGTACTGATGAGGAGAGTGGAATGGTAGCTGGTGTTGCGAGAAGTCAGGCTCTGGACGCAGAAAAAGTTGGAGAATATCAGGGACATGCAGAAAGTAGTTGATGATGGTGATGTAGCTGATCGCACTTGGGAGTCAGCTGGCAAAGGGGCTTCATCATCATTGGGAGAAGAGGGTGGCAGCTTGCCTGTGAGCCAGCGGCCAGAAATCAGCAGGGTGGCAGCAGCGGGAGGTCAGGATTGAAACATACCTGGGGTAGACCACCTGTTTCTCAGAAGCCTACCTTCCCGGGAAGTAGCAGTGCACGGGTTCACTGAGGCAGCGGCTGTAGCAGTCAGTCAGTGAGGAGTGTGTGTTGTAAAATCAGCTACTCGGCGGTTTGGCAGTTTTTTGTTAAGCCCCCGGAGGAGGTGAACATGGCCATATATAGAATATTTGGGCAGAGGGCGAAGCATGGCCAAGGTGCCAATGTTGGCACCATGGCCCTGCGTCAACATATGCAGCATCACCATAAAATGGTCTGGGAGAACCGTGGCTCCGATGTGGTGGTCCAGTCTGCAGCAGAAACCGCCGCATCACCCAGTAGCACGCACCCGATTTCAGGCAGTCAAGGCTCCACCTACCTCAGCCGAAGGGAGCTTTCTGTCATTCCCATTATCTGCTGGTCCTAATGCTCCTGCTCTTCCTCCTCCTACTCTTTGTCAGTCATTACGCAGCAATCGGTCACCAACGCGATTGCCAAGAGACAACAGTTTGTGTGCACGCATCCAACGGCGCAGAAGCTGAATGTGCTCCTGGCCAAGTTGCTGATGCTGCAGTCCCTCCCTTTCAAAGTGGAGGACGCTACACTTTTCAGAGAACTTATGGCTTGTGCCAAGCCAAGGTGGAGAGTCCCAAGCCATCATTTATTTTCCAAAACGGCAGTACCAGCCCTGCACACACATGTAGAACAGAAGGTGGGCCAGTCCTTGAGCCTGTCGGTGTCTGCAAAAGAGCACGGCAGCACCGACATGTGGAGCTGTAACTACGGTCACGGACAATACATGTTCTTTACAGCCCATTGGGTGAATGTGGTTCCTGCACAGCCACACTAGCAATTTGGCCAGGTGACGCAGCTTCCACCTCCACGTTGCCACATCGTTGGTCCTGCGACAATATCCTCCTCTGCTTCCTCATCCTCCACCCTGTCCTTAGCATCCACTGCAGGGACAATTCATAGTGCCCTTCCAGAATACCACATGTGCAGGGCAATGGCGGTGTCACGCTATCACGGACCTCGTTTCCCTGGGCAAATGGAGTCACAAAGGGGAGGAACTGCTCCGTGTCCTTTGTCAAGAAATCAAATCCTGGCTTTCTCCGCAAAAACTCAAAATCGGAGTCATGGTGACCGACAACGGGAAGAACATTGTGTCGGTGCTGCATCAAGAAGAGCCGAGCCATCCGCCCTGCATGGCACACATGTTCAATCTGGTTGTCAAGCGGTTCCTGAAGTCTTCCACCCATCTGCAAAACATCCTAAACATGGCCAGGAAACTTTGCATGCACTTCAGCCACTCATACACCACAAAGCACACCCTCTGTGATCTGTAGGGGCAGAACGGCATCCCCAAACATAGGCTGATATGCAACGTTTCCACCCGTTGGAATTTCACCCTCCATATGTTAGACCGACTATACGAACAGAGAAAGGCCATAAACGATTTCTTAATGATCCAAGCGGACAGGAGTACTCCCCTGTGTAACTTCAATGACAGCCAGTGGCAGCTCATGCCTGACACCTTCTGTTTGCTCAGGCCCTTTGAGGATACCATGCTATTTGTCAGTCGCCAGGACTACGGGATGAACAATGTCATTCCACTGCTTCATGTCTTGGAACAGATGCTGGTAAATCTGGCTGCTCGGAGGACTAGAGACGTGGCACCTAGATCTCACGGCCACATGAGCCCTGTGGGGGCTGAACTGGAGGTAGTTGGAGGAGCACATTGGAACATAAGCAATGTGTAGCAAAATGGGTGTTTTTTTTTTTACAGAGGTGACAGGAGAGGAGAAGCAGCCAGAGGAGCTACAGGGTGATGAGGAAGATGAGGCAGAGGACCCAGACACACAGTGGCAGTATGCAGTGGAGATGGAGACAGGGAGTCCCTCCGAGTCACTTGCACTTGTCTATCTTCGCCATCGTCCATCTTCTCGCAGGACCCTTTACGCTTACGTTCCACTGACATGGCTGCTGGGGAGGGGTGGGGTGGCAGGAGCAGTACCAGCTCTATCAGCAGCAGCCTGAGTCTAGAGTCGCTGATGAGCAACTGTCTTCACCCGCATAGTGAGGAAAGTACTCACCAGCAGCTAGACCTGGAGCAGGACCTGAAACAGCAAGTGGTGGCATACTTGGACACCACCCTGCCACTCCACATTGAAGATCCACTCAGGGCAACACCATCCCAGGTTCGCAGGTCCTTTGCATTTGTTTTGGTGAGTTATCTGCACCTCTGTATAGGTGCACCGTACTTTGTATTAGCTCTTTTTGAGTTTGACTATGCTTTTACATGTTTTAGTAGGAACGTACTGCCGACACTGGGGCATATTAGATTAATAAGGGCCCCACTACTCTCTGTATCTGTACTCTTGGGCAGTCTGCAATTTTTCGCTCCCTTTGATCATTGCCTTTTTTGGTACTCACCATATGCATTAAACACTGCCTCATCTACTATTTGGATGCTGGCACCCCCCTGATGCCAAACATCTGATGCCAAGTGCTCCTTCTTCTACCCACCATCCTCAGCTGGTACTGTTATTGCCACCCACCTCCACACTCTGTTGTTGTGCCACTCTGTGGCCTCCTCCTTATTCTGCTGCCACCTCCACACTCTGTTGTCGTGCCACTCTGTGGCCTCCTGATGCTTCTGCCACCTCCAGACTCTCTCATTGTGCCTCTCTGTGGACTCCTCATGCTGCTTCCACTACACTACTATGTCATAAAGCAACTCTGTGGACTTCTCATGCTGTTACCACCCTTCCCACTTCATGAATGGGCCACTATTTTGCCTTTTTGGCTTGGCTGACATCATCTTTTATTTGACTCTTTTTCTTATCTGTCAGAAAGAAGGAAAAATAAGACGCACAACATATGCTCTCTATGTAGCAGCTGTAAGGCCTGTATGTTCCCATCAGAATTAGCTTGTAAATAGGTAGCCAAAAGCAGGAGTGGGTGCAAAACACAGAATACATGCAGATATTCCGTTCACGTGTCATCCCTGTTTTGGATCCACTCCTGTTTTTTTTGGCATTAGCAATACTGATGGATTACTGACCAAATGCTGACTGAGTGAAGGCAAATGCTCAACAGACAGAACTGTTCTTTTGGGGGGTTATTGTTCTGATCGATCAGAGGAAGGGCAAAATAATCAATGACATCAGCACAAACTTACTGCTGACACCCTCTCCACTCAGGGGGGCTCAAATTTTATAAGCGTTTAATAGAACAGGTTCTGTTTACATCTATGTGAAATCAGCTGACGACGGTGTAAAAGGAGTGCACTTTTTCTTGACACGAACATTAATCTGTGAGGCTGAGTTTATTCTCAAGTTATTTGTTCAGTTTTGGCCCTTTGACTACCCAAATAAGTGAATTGTGCAGTGATTCTAAGAGCGATGCCCTGTCATCTGCATGTCATACGAACTCAGAATATTATTTCACTACCAAAGCAGACTCCCTATGCGTGTTACTGCAAGGCAAAGTGTTCTACATCACTATAAAGGCTATCAGCAGCCAGAAAATATCCATTTTAACATAATTTGCCGCAAATATATACTGGTCTTACCAATTTTTTCTGGAAAAATTGGCGAATCAAATTTTGGAAAAATTTGCTCACCTATAGTAATTATGTCCCAAATCTGTCCTAGAAGTAATAATGTCCCAATAGTGCCCATACTAGTAGTTATGTTCCCCATAGTCTCCCAGTAGAAATAATTCTCCGTATAATGTGTGCCAATACAAAAAACCTCCTCCTTATAATGTGAGCCAATAGAAACCACTACCCCCTTATAATTTGCTCCATTGTAATGTGTGCCAGTGCAAAAAATGCCCCCTTTTAGCCTGTGCCAGTACAAAAATAGCCTCTTTATAATGTGTGCCAGAGCAAAAATACCCCTTTATATTGTGCACTAGTACAAAAAATACCCCCTTATAATGTGTGTCAATACAAAGCACTACTGACTTATAATGTGCTCTATTGCAAAAAATATCCCTTACAATGTGCACCAGTAAAAAAAAAAGACCCTTATAATGTGTGCCAGTGCAAAAAATATCATCTTATAATGTACGACAGTACAAAAAATACTGCCTTATAATGTAATCATCCGGACAGTGCAGCACGGTACCAGGGAGGAAGATCAGGGAGGAGAGGGAGCACAGGCAGCGCTCGCAGCACCTCACTTCCTGCTCCTCCTATGTACTAATGAGGACGAAATTATAAAGCAAAAAATACTGCAATTGGCAGGAAAGGAAAAAAAAAAAAAAACAGCTCCATAATGGGGGTGGGGGGGTGGGGGGGAGTAGCACTTTACTGGCACATGGGGGGGAGAGGAGAGTGGAACTTTACTGGCACATGGGTGGAGAGAGGAAATTGGCACTTTACTGGCACATGGGGGGGTGGAGAGAGGTACTTTACTGGCACATGGGGGGAGAGGAGAGTGGCACTTTACTGGCACATGGGGGGGGGATAGTGGCACTTTATTGGCACATGGGGGGAAGATGAGAGTTGAAATTTACTGGCAAATGGGTGGAGAGGAGATTGGCACTTTACTGGCACATGGGGGGGGGTGGAGAGATACTTTACTGGCACATGGGGGAGAGTGGCACTTTACTGGCACATACGGGGGAGAGGAGAGAGGCACTTGTTACTGGCACACAACTGGAGGACAATATGGGGGCTTCTACTGAGGCCACAAAGAAGGTGTATTTTTTATGGGGGCTCTTAGTGGTACTAGTATTTTCAAGGGTTTATCTGTTTCTGCAGTATAGTATTGGGGAGCACAGGAGCACAGTATTGGGGGTAGTAGCATGATTTGTCCAGAAGATGAGAGGTTGATGGAAAAGTAGTAAACTAAGATTTATTTTTTTTTATCAAACTGCAGAGAAGAAAAATGGTTGAAAAATGGTGGTCTGGTCTGAAAGGAGAAGATGAGGACAGATATTATCTACATCAAAGGAGACGTGACCACTAGAGATGAGCGAACACCTGGATGTTCGGGTTCGAGAAGTTCGGCCGAACTTCCCGAAAATGTTCGGGTTCGGGATCTGAACTCGACCCGAACTTTATCCCGAACCCGAACCCCACTGAAGTAAATGGGGACCCGAACTTTTAGGCACTAAAAAGGCTGTAAAATAGTCCAGGAAAGGGCTAGAGGGCTGCAAAAGGCAGCAAAATTTAGGTAAATGCCCTGCAAACAAATGTGGATAGGGAAATTAATTAAAATAAATTAAAATAAATAAAAATTAACCAATATCAATTGGAGAGAGGTCCCATAGCAGAGAATCATGTGTCATATCACCCACCACTGGAGAAGGCCACTTTCAGTTATTTCGGCCCCAGCACCCAGACAGAGGAAAGAGGTCCCACAGCAAGGAATAAGGCGTCATATCACCCACCACTGGAGAAGGCCACATTCAGTTATTTAAGCCCCAGCACCCAGACAGAGGAGAGAGGTCCTACAGCAAGGAATAAGGCGTCACATCACCCACAACTGGAGAAGGCCACTTTCAGTTATTCAGGCCCAGCACCCAGGCAGAGGAGAGAGGTCCCACAGCAATGAATAAGGCGTCATATCACCCATCACTGGAGAAGGCCACTTTCAGTTATTTTGGCCCCAGCACTAGAGATGAGCGAACACCTGGAAGTTCGGGTTCGGGAAGTTCGTCCAAAGTTCCCGAAAATGTTCGGGTTCGGGATCCGGACTCGACCCGAACTTTATCCCGAACCCCATTGAACTCAACGGGGACCCGAACTTTTAGGCACTAAAAAGGATGTAAAATAGTCCAGGAACCGGCTAGAGGGCTGCCAAAGGCAGCAAAATGTAGGTACATCCCCTGCAAACAAATGTGGATAGTGAAATGAATTAAAATAAAATAAAATAAATAAAATTTAACCAATATCAATTGGAGAGAGGTCCCACTGCAAGGAATCATGCGTCATATCACCCACCACTGGAGAAGGCCACTCAGTTATTTCGGCCCCAGCACCCAGACAGAGGAGAGAGGTCCCACAGCAAGGAATCATGCGTCATTTCACCCACCACTGGAGAAGGCCACTTTCAGTTATTTATGCCCCACCACCCAGACAGAGGAGAGAGGTCCCACAGCAAGGAATCATGCGTCATATCACCCACCACCGGAGAAGGCCACTTTCAGTTATTTTGGCCCCAGCACCCAGACAGAGGAGAGATGTCCCACAGGAAGGAATCATGCGTCATATCACCCACCACTGGAGAAGGCCACTCAGTTATTTCGGCCCCAGCACCCAGACAGAGGAGAGAGGTCCCACAGCAAGGAATCATGCGTCATTTCACCCACCACTGGAGAAGGCCACTTTCAGTTATTTATGCCCCACCACCCAGACAGAGGAGAGAGGTCCCACAGCAAGGAATCATGCGTCATATCACTCACCAATGGAGACGGCCACTTTCACATATTTCAGCCCAGCACCCAGACCGAGGATACAGGTCCCACATCAAGGAATCATACGTCATATCACCCACCACTGGAGAAGGCCACTCAGTTATTTCGGCCCCAGCACCCAGACAGAGGAGAGATGTCCCACAGGAAGGAATCATGCGTCATATCAATCAACACCGGAGAAGGCAACTCTCAGTTATTTCGGCCCAGCACCCAGACAGAGGAGAGAGGTCCCACAGCAAGGAATCATGCGTCATATCAACCACCACCGGAGAAGGCCACTGAGAATGCTCTCAGGAGCGCCTCTACCAGCGTGCGCTTGTACTCGCGCATCTTCCTATCATGCTCCAGTGCAGGAAGTAAGGTGGGCACATTGTCTTTGTACCGGGGATCCAGCAGGGTGGCAACCCAGTAGTCCGCACACGTTAAAATGTGGGCAACTCTGCTGTCGTTGCGCAGGCA
This sequence comes from Bufotes viridis, assembly GCA_033119425.1. Lineage (NCBI taxonomy): Eukaryota > Metazoa > Chordata > Amphibia > Anura > Bufonidae > Bufotes > Bufotes viridis. The sequence goes on along the minus strand of CM065593.1, from coordinate 246,533,327 downwards.
CTGCAGCATGTAGTCGCTCATGTTTGCCAGGCTCCCCAGAGGTAAGGACAAGCTGTCCTCTGTGGGAGGCGTATCGTCATCGTCCTCCATATCCCCCCATATCCCCCCAGCCACGCACCAGTGATGGGCCTGAGCTGTGTCGGGTGCCACCCCGCTGTGAACCTGCTTTATCCTTATCCTCCTCTACCTCCTCCTCATCCTCCTCGTCCTCCAGTAGTGGGCCCTGGCTGGCCACATTTGTACCTGGCCTCTGCTGTTGCAAAAAACCTCCCTCTGAGCCATTTCTAACAGACTGGCCTGAAATTGCTAAAAATGACCCCTCATCCTCCTCCTCCTGGGCCACCTCCTCTTCCATCATCGCCCTAAGCGTTTTCTCAAGGAGACATAGAAGTGGTATTGTAACGCTGATAACGGTGTCATCGCCACTGGCCATGTTGGTGGAGTACTCGAAACAGCGCAACAGGGCACACAGGTCTCGCATGGAGGCCCAATCATTGGTGGTGAAGTGGTGCTGTTCTGCAGTGCGACTGACGCGTGCGTGCTGCAGCTGAAACTCCACTATGACAAAGTCCAACGTGTTCCGGACAGTAAGTAGTACTTAATTTCTCCCCTTCCTTAGTTACCCTCACGTCTAGGAAGGCAATCGTAGTAGGATTGGTCTCAAATGTGAAACTCAGACCTATCTGATTGTCATTAAGTTCGCTGACAAATTGCTGGAATTCCCCTGACCCACCTTTCCAGACCACAAAAATATCGTCAATGTAACGTGTCCAAAAGATAATTTTATCGGACCACCACACAGAGTGGTCTGGAAAGATGCAACGGTCCTCCCACCAACCGAGGAGGAGGTTGGCGTACGTGGGGGCACATGGGCTCCCCATGGCCGTCCCCCTCAGCTGGTGGAAGAAACGGGCGTGAAAAAGAAAGTAGTTGTGGGTCAGGGTGAACTCCAGCAGGGACAGGACAAAATGGTTGTGAGCATGATGGTATATGCCCTTGGTCTTCAAGAAGTAGCCAACGGCCTCCAGACCCTTGAGATGCGGAATGGAGCTATAGAGTGATTCAACATCTATGCTGGCTAAGATGCAATCGGGGTCCAGTGTGATGTTGTCAATTTTCTGGAGAAAGTCCATCGTGTCCCTAGTGTATGCTGGTAGGGACACGACGAACTCCCTAAGTACCTGATCAAGGTACACTCCACAATTTTGTGTAAGGGAACCCACCCCCGAGACGATGGGGCGTCCTCTCAGAGGGGAGGTCCCCTTATGCACCTTAGGAAGGCCATAGAAGGTAGAGATGCACGGAAATTTGGGGAGGAGGAAGTCGTATTCAAGAGCGGAGATCAACTTATCCGCCAACCCTTTATCAAGAATAGCAGTGAGCTACTCAGTAAATTGTACAGTCGGGTTCCCGGGGAGGATTCAATACCCCTCTCTATCTTTAAGGAGATCAAGACACATTTTCTGATAGATCTCATGGTCCATTACTACGACATTGCCCCCCTTGTCGGATGGTTTAATAATCAAAGCAGTGTCCTGTTCCAAAGATCTCAAAGCCTGTATTTCTGACTGAGTCAGATTAAATTCTTTAGGTTTCAATTTTTCTAACCGTTCAAGTTCAGACGATGTCATTTGGAGAAAGATATCAATAGCATCATAGTTGAGGGGCGGTGGTAACTTAGTGCTCTTAGATCGAAGGTCAGTGAATGGTCCCTGACCAGGGGGTCGGCATCCTTCAGAGTCTAGTTCCACTAAAGTTTGAAAGTCAGCGTAGTCAGATTCATCCAGCCCCAGTCTCTCACATGTTTGTCTGTTGGTGTATTTGAAAAATTTATGCCACTTCAATTTGCGGCTAAACAAGTTGAGATCTTTGATCCATGTAAAGAGACTGAACCTGGTAGTAGGTACAAATGTAAGACCTTTACTGAGAACGCTGACTTCACTGACCGTTAAAGTCCTAGATGTCAAATTAATAATCTGTAAATTATTGATCAATCCTTCCCCATCCTGCCCCTGTTCCGGAGATGATATGGCGGCTGACTCCTCTCTAAAAAAGAGGAAGGTGGAGCCGATGAGGGAGGAGCCGAGTGTGGCAAGGAGGCAGAAGTGGAGGAAGAGGAGGGGATGGGGGAAGGGCTTGTATTTGGGTAATTTGGTCTGGCGCCAAATCCCCGACCTCTCCTGATATCCCTTCCACGATGCCATCCTCTCCCCCGTCTCGAAGGTCTACCTAAACCTCTACGGATAGGGTTAAAAAAGTGAACCTCGGTGTCCGAGGATTCTATATCTGACGAGGAGACCTCCGAGGCTGTTACTGCCGTACTCCCGGGGTCCTGAGAATAAGCCCTATTTTCCCTAAATTCAGACAGATCTCGTATGAACTGTCTGTGCTTTCTATCCTTAATATAGTTTTGGAATTTTTATACCGAAATCTGTAATGTTAACTCGCGTTTATTGAAATCAGGGTCATTCCAGAATTTCAACGCTAGATCAATCTGTGTTTGTAAGTCAACAGATGTTTTATCAAATACGGTTTTTTCTTCCTCAAGGAGAATATTCATCAGCTTAAGGGAACTGGCAGTTAATACCTCCTCCCATTTAGTCAATAGGGTGGGAGATGAGATACGCTCCGCTGGTTTAATCTGAATGCGGAGACCCCTTGGTACGATTTGATGTTCAATGTAACTCTCGAATGACTTCACCTCCCACCACGACTTGATATTCTCCTTATATCTGATATATAAATCCTTAAAAATTTGTTTACAGGATGACACAGTGTTTGATTCTGGGATGTCCCTATCTGAAAAGATATCCTTGGCCTCATTGATCAGGGCCTCAGTATACAGATTACCAGACAAGAATCCAGCCATAACACAAATTTGCAAAGTCAAAGTCCAACGTGTTCCGTACAGTAAGTAGTACAGGGACAAAAAGAGAGAACAAATTCCAGCAAAAATATCCCCATAAAATATAACATTTATTGATTACAAAGATAAAAAGGAGGTAAAGAACTCCCAATACTAATTACGTTCTCAAGGAGAAGACACTAATCAAAGATAAGTATATCAAGGGTGTATACTGATATCTGGTGTAAGGGAAACTATAGGCCAGGGACCTATCTTAAATCCGTTTATTAGAATGGGTAAGTGTATGAGGTCAGTAAAGGGTATATATATCCCTAGGCTTGCCCTTATCTAATCCTGACTGACCCTATTAAGGCCCTGGCCACCGTAGATTGCTATATTGCAAAAAGGTGATAAAATACTGTATGGATCCGGTGGCAAAGGTAATCCGCCGGTACCATACACATAGACAACCTGGAACCTCAACGCGTTTCCCCCCGGCAATGGAAGGGGTTCATCAGGAGGTTACAAAAACAGTAAAATTATACATACAATCAAGGCACAGATTATTAGGTGTGCGGCTGGCTGTCAAAGGCAGCATCAAGCAGATAATGGCCGCACATATAGATAAAGGAATAGAGAAGTGTTCGTCCCACAGATAAACTGGACAATAACCGTGTGCCCAAGAAAATTGGTAGGTGATGTGACAAATCACAAAAGGAGTTCAGGTAAGTAGTGTCGATAATAGTGTGTCCTTGGAGGCCTGTGGAAAAGAAATATTACGGCAGATCAGGATAAGTACACATCATATGGTGAAATAGCACATATATGTGTCAGAAATATAGTAACCTTACATAGATATGCGGTACTCTACTATGGCCTGCTGCTGCTCGCACAGTCTCTCCAGCATGTGCAAGGTGGAGTTCCACCTGGTGGGCACGTCACATATGAGGCGGTGAGCGGGAAGGCCGAAGTTCCACTGTAGGGCAGACAGGCGAGCAGCGGCAGGATGTGAACACCGGAAGCGCGCACAGACAGCCCTCACTTTATGCAGCAGCTCTGACATGTCGGGGTAGTTGTGAATGAACTTCTGCACCACAAAATTCAGCACATGCGCCAGGCAAGGGATGTGCGTCAAACTGGCTAGTCCAAGAGCTGCGACGAGATTTCGCCTATTATCGCACCCCACCAGGCCGGGCTTGAGGCCCACCGGCAGAAGCCACTCGTCGGTCTGTTGTTCAATACCCCGCCACAACTCCTGCGCGGTGTGGGGCCTGTCCCCCAAACATATGAGTTTCAGAATGGCCTGCTGACGTTTACCCCGGGCTGTGCTGAATGATGCCCTGTGATCCTTGGCGGTGGAAGGACGTGCGCCAAGGAACTCTCCGCCTGCGGCCCAGCCGCCACTACATTTACCCAGTGTGCAGTTAGGGAGATATAGCGTCACTGGCCGTGCTTACTGGTCCACGTATCTGTGGTTAGGTGGACCTTGCCACAGATGGCGTTGTGCAGTGCACACTTGATTTTATCGGATACTTGGTTGTGCAGGGAAGGCACGGCTGTCTTGGAGAAGTAGTGGTGGCTGGGAACGCCATACTGTGGGACAGCCATGGACATCAGCTGTTTGAAGCTGTCTGTGTCCACCAGCCTGAATGACAGCATTCCAAAGGCCAGTAGTTTAGAAATGCTGGCATTCAGGCCCAGGGCTCGAGGGTGGCTAGGTGGGAATTTACGCTTTCTCTCCAAGGTTTGTGAGATGGAGAGCTGAACGCTGCCTTGTGACATGGTGGAGATGCTTGGTGACGCAGGTGGTGTTGTCGGTGGCACATCCTCTGTTTGGTGGGCGGCAGGTGCCAACATTCCTCCCGAGGCGGAGGAAGAGGACGAGGCAGCAGCAGAAGAGGGAGCAGGGGGAGCCAGAGTGAGTTCCTTGCTTTTAAGGTGTTTACTCCACTGCAGTTCATGCTTTGCATGTAGATGCCTGGTCATGCAGGTTGTGCTAAGGTTCAGAACGTTAATGCCTCACTTCAGGCTCTGATGGCACAGCGTGCAAACCACTCGGGTAACTTGTCGTCAGCTCATTGTTTAAAGAAGTGCCATGCCAGGGAACTCCTTGAAGCTGCCTTTGGGGTGCTCAGTCCCAGGTGGTGGTGGCCAGTATCAGGCGAACTCTCTTGGCGGCGGCTGTTCTACATTTGCCCCCTGCTCCCTCTTTTGCTACGCTGTTGGCTCGGTCTCACCACTGCCTCTTCCTCTGAACTATGAAAGTCAGTGGCATGACCTTCCTTCCATGTGGGGTATAGGACCTCATCATCCCCTGCACCGTCTTTCACACATCTTCCTCCCATCTTCCTCCCTGACCTCCTGTTCGGTCTGCACACTGCAGAAAGATGCAGGAGTTGGCACCTGTGTTTCGTCATCATCAGAGACGTGCGGACTCTGATGAGGTGTTATTCCCATGTCCTCATCACCAGAAAACATCAGTGATTGTTCATCAGTGCATTCTATGTCTTCCACCACTGGGGAAGGGCTAGGTGGATTCCCTTGGGAAACCCTGCCAGCAGAGTCTTCAAACAGCATAAGAGACTGCTGTATAACTTAAGGCTCAGACAGTTTCCCTGATATGCATGGGGGTGATGTGACAGACTGATGGGCTTGGTTTTCAGGCGCCACCTGTGCGCTTTCTGCAGAAGACTGGGTGGGAGATAATGTTGTGAATGTGCTGGATCCACTGTTGGCCACCCAATTGACTAGCGCCTTTACCTGCTCAGGCCTTACCATCCTTAGAACGGCAATGGGCCACACCAAAAATCGCTGTAAATTCTGGCAGGTACTGGAACCTGAGGTAGTTGGTTCACTAGGACGTGTGGCTGTGGCAGACAGCACCAGAGGGTACACTAACACCACCACGACCGCGTCCGCGTCCCTCACTAGATATTTTCCTCATTGTTACCGTTCACCAAGCACCACAATAAGAAAAAATATATTTGGCCCAAAGTATTGTTTTTAAATTCAAGGCCATTTTTTACAGGCACCTAACACTATCTGCCTATTTATTTATGTAGCGTATTACACTAATCCAGGCACAGCAGTAACCACTGATTTAGGGGAATATCTCTTTTAGAGCTAATATTTAGGCCCTGGATTAAAGGTATCCTTTTATGGACAGATTTACACTTGGAGATGCACAGTAGCGTGAGAAAAAATATGTAGGATTATGCCTTCAGCAATTGTATTTTAACACTTTGTGTAATATACTCTTTAACGGACAGAAATGCAATGGGAGATGCACGGTAGCGTGTGAAGTTAATGACGATGACCCTCTCACCTCTTGTATATACACCTTGAGTGTAATATACCCTTTTACGGACAGATTAACACTTGGCCTGCAACTGCTGGAACACCAGATTCAGGGTATTGCTATTTTGGCAATTGAATTTCACCCCAAAAAAAAAAATATGTTTTGGCGGACAATATTATACTTTGCCAGCCACAGCTGTGACACCAGATTTATGGTATTGCTATTTTGGCAATTGAATTTCACCCCAGAACAAAATATATGTTTTGGCGGACACTATTATACCTTGCCAGCCACTACTGGAACACCAGATTCAGGGTATTGCTATCTTGGCAATTCAATTTCACCCCAGAACAAAATATACCCTTTTACGGACAGATTAACACTTGGCCTGCAACAGCTGGGACACCAGATTCAGGGTATTGCTATTTTGGCAATTGAATTTCACCCCAGAACAAGATATATGTTTTGGTGGACACTATTATACTTTGCCAGCCACTACTGGAACACCAGATTCAGGGTATTGCTATTTTGGCAATTGAATTTCACCCCAGAACAAAATATATGTTTTGGCGGACACTATTATACTTTGCCAGCCACTACTGGAACACCAGATTCAGGGTATTGCTATTTTGGCCATTGAATTTCACCCTAGAACAAAATATACCCTTTTACGGACAGAATAACAGTTGGCCTGCAACAGCTGGGACACCAGATTCAGGGTATTGCTATATTGGCAATTGAATTTCACCCCAGAACAAAATATATGTTTTGTCGGACACTGTTATACTTTGCCAGCTACAGTTTAAACCACTGATTTATGGTATTGCTATTTTGGCAATTAAATTTCACCCCAGAACAAAATATATGTTTTGGCGGACACTATTATACTTTGCCAGCCGCTACTGGAACACCAGATTCAGGGTATTGCTATTTTGGCAATTGAATTTCACCCCAGAACAAAATATATGTTTTGGCGGACACTAATATACTTTGCCAGCTACAGCTTAAACCACTGATTTATGGTATTGCTATATTGGCAATTGAATTTCACCCCAGAACAAAATATATGTTTTGGCGGACACTATTATACTTTGCCAGCCACTACTGGAACACCAGATTCAGGGTATTGCTATTTTGGCAATTTAATTTCACCCGATAACAAAATATACCCTTTTACGGACAGATTAACACTTGGCCTGCGAAAGCTGGGACACCAGATTCAGGGTATTGCTATTTTGCAATTGAATTTCACCCCAGAAGAAAATATACCCTTTTACGGACAGATTAACACTTGGCCTGCAACAGCTGGAACACCATATTCAGGGTATTGCTATATTGGCAATTGAATTTCACCCCAGAACAAAATATATGTTTTGGCGGACACTATTATACTTTGCCAGCCACTACTGGAACACCAGATTCAGGGTATTGCTATTTTGGCAATTGAATTTCACCCCAGAACAAAATATATGTTTTGGCGGACACTATTATACTTTGCCAGCCACTACTGGAACACCAGATTCAGGGTATTGCTATTTTGGCCATTGAATTTCACCCCAGAACAAAATATACCCTTTTACGGACAGAATAACAGTTGGCCTGCAACAGCTGGGACTCCAGATTCAGGGTATTGCTATATTGGCAATTGAATTTCACCCCAGAACAAAATATATGTTTTGGCGGACACTAATATACTTTGCCAGCTACAGCTTAAACCACTGATTTATGGTATTGCTATTTTGGCAATTGAATTTCACCCCAGAACAAAATATATGTTTTGGCGGACACTATTATACTTTGCCAGCCGCTACTGGAACACCAGATTCAGGGTATTGCTATTTTGCCGATTGAATTTCACCCCAGAACAAAATATACCCTTTTATGGACAGATTAACACTTGGCCTGCAACAGCTGGAACACCATATTCAGTGTATTGCTATATTGGCAATTGAATTTCACCCCAGAACAAAATATATGTTTTGGCGGACACTATTATACTTTGCCAGCCACTACTGGAACACCAGATTCAGGGTATTGCTATTTTGGCCATTGAATTTCACCCCAGAACAGAATATACCCTTTTACGGACAGAATAACAGTTGGCCTGCAACAGCTGGGACACCAGATTCAGGGTATTGCTATATTGGCAATTGAATTTCACCCCAGAACAAATATATATGTTTTGGCGGACACTAATATACTTTGCCAGCTACAGCTTAAACCACTGATTTATGGTATTGCTATTTTGGCAATTAAATTTCACCCCAGAACAAAATATATGTTTTGGCGGACACTATTATACTTTGCCAGCCACTACTGGAACACCAGATTCAGGGTATTGCTATTTTGCAATTGAATTTCACCCCAGAACAAAATATATGTTTTGGCAGACACTATTATACTTTGCCAGCCACTACTGGAACACCAGATTCAGGGTATTGCTATTTTGGCCATTGAATTTCACCCTAGAACAAAATATACCCTTTTACGGACAGAATAACAGTTGGCCTGCAACAGCTGGGACACCAGATTCAGGGTATTGCCATATTGGCAATTGAATTTCACCCCAGAACAAAATATATGTTTTGGCGGACACTAATATACTTTGCCAGCTACAGCTTAAACCACTGATTTATGGTATTGCTATTTTGGCAATTGAATTTCACCCCAGAACAAAATATATGTTTTGGCGACATGGCAGTTATTATGTTTTGCACATTATTGCTGATTGTAGTTCATACTACTAGATCTCAGGGTATTGCCTACTCTGCCTATTGAATTTTACCGCAGCTTAAGCAGTAATTTATGATTTTTGCTCAGATTAACATCTTGGCTGTTACAGCTAGAACATATATATATAGTATATATATATATATATCTATACAGTTGCACCAGAACAAATATGTGAACCCTTTCGGAATGATATGCAATTTCTGCACACAATTGGTACACATAATGTGATACTGATCTTCATCTAAGTCACACTATAGACAACTACAGTCTGCGTTAACACTATAACATCAGAGAATTAAATGTTACTATTTTATTCTGAACACACTATGTAAACATTCACCGCAGGGGAACAAGTATAGTGAACCCTAGACTAATGAGCTACAGCTTCAGCGGCACTGATTATGCATTGCTATTTCGTAATTAAATTTCACCTCGAGAACAAAATATATGTTTTGGCGGACACTATTATACTTTGCCAGCCACTACTGGAACACCAGATTCAGGGGTATTGCTATTTTGCAATTGAATTTACCCCCAGAACACTATTCTGGCCTCTTCCTCTGAACTATGAAAGTCAGTGGCACTGACCTTCATTCCATGTGGGGTCTAGGACCATCATCGTCCCTGCATCGTCTTCCACACAGTCTTCCTCCCTGACCTCCTGTTCGGTCTGCACACTGCAGAAAGACGCAGCAGTTGGCACCTGTGTTTCGTCATCATCAGAGACGTGCGGACTTCGATGAGGTGGTATTCCCATGTCCTCATCATCAGGAAACATCAGTGGTTGTGCATCAGTGCATTCTATGTCTTCCACCACTGGGGAAGGGCTAGGTGGATTCCCTTGAGAAACCCTGCCAGCAGAGTCTTCAAACAGCATAAGAGACTGCTGCATAACTTGAGGCTCAGACAGTTTCCCTGATATGCATGGGGGTGATGTGACAGACTGATGGGCTTGGTTTTCAGGTGCCACCTGTGCGCTTTCTGCAGAAGACTGGGTGGGAGATAATGTTGTGAACATGCTGGATCCACTGTCGGCCACCCAATTGACTAGCGCCTGTACCTGCTCAGGCCTTACCATCCTTAGAACGGCATTGGGCCCCACCAAATATCGCTGTAAATTCTGGCGGGTACTGGAACCTGAGGTAGTTGGTTCACTAGGACGTGTGGCTGTGGCAGAATGGCCACGCCCTCTCCCAGCACCAGAGGGTACACTAACACCACCACGATCACGGCCCGCGTCCCTTACTAGATGTTTTCCTCATTGTTACCGCTCACCAAGCACCACAATAAGAAAAAAATATTTGGCCCAATGTATTGATTTCAAATTCAGGCCTTTTTTACAGGCACCTAACACTATCTGCCTATTTATTTATGTAGCGTATTACACTAATCCAGGCACAGCAGTAACCACTGATTTAGGGGAATATCTCTTTAGGGCTAGTATTTAGGCCCTGGATGAAAGGTATCCTTTATGGACAGATTTACACTTGAGATGCACAGTAGCGTGAGAAAAATATGTAGGATTATGCCTTCAGCAATTGTATTTTAACACTTTGTGTAATATACCCTTTAACGGACAGAAATACAATGGGAGATGCACGGTAGCGTGTGAAGTTAATGAGGATGACCCTCTCAGCACTTGTATATACACCTTGAGTGTAATATACCTTTTACGGACAGATTAACACTTGGCCTGCAACAGCTGGAACACCAGATTCAGGGTATTGCTATTTTGGCAATTGAATTTCACCCCAGAACAAAATATATGTTTTGACGGACACTATTAATACTTGGCCAGCAACAGCTGGAACACCAGATTCAGGGTATTGCTATTTTGGCAATTGAATTTCACCCCAGAACAAAATATATGTTTTGGCGGACACTATTATACTTTGCCAGCCACTAGCTGGAACACCAGATTCAGGGTATTGCTATTTTGGCAATTGAATTTCACCCCAGAACAAAATATACCTTTTACGGACAGAATAACAGTTGGCCTGCAACAGCTGGGACACCAGATTCAGGGTATTGCTATTTTGGCAATTGAATTTCACCCCAGAACAAAATATATGTTTTGGCGGACACTATTATACTTTGCCAGCTACAGCTGAAACCACTAGATTTATGGTATTGCTATTTTGGCAATTGAATTTCACCCCAGAACAAAATATATGTTTTGGCGGACACTATTATACTTTGCCAGCCACTAGCTGGAACACCAGATTCAGGGTATTGCTATTTTGGCAATTGAATTTCACCCCAGAACAAAATATACCCTTTTACGGACAGATTAATACTTGGCCTGCAACAGCTGGGACACCAGATTCAGGGTATTGCTATTTTGGCAATTGAATTTCACCCCAGAACAAAATATATGTTTTGGCGGACACTATTATACTTTGCCAGCCAGTGCTGGGACACCAGATTTAGGGTATTGCTATTTTGGCAATTGAATTTCACCCCAGAACAAAATATATGTTTTGACGGACACTATTAACACTTGGCCTGCCAATAGCTGGGACACCAGATTCAGGGTATTGCTATTTTGGCAATTGAATTTCACCCCAGAACAAATATATATGTTTTGGAGACACTAATATGCAGATAGACGCAGCAGTTGGCACCTGTGTTTCGTCATCATCAGAGGCTGATTCTGATGCAGATTGGTATTCCCATGTCTCATCATCAGGAAACATCAGTGGTTGTGCATCAGTGCATTCTATGTCTTCCACCACTGGGGAAGGGCTAGGTGGATTCCCTTGGGAAACCCTGCCAGCAGAGTCTTCAAACAGCATAAGAGACTGCTGCATAACTTGAGGCTCAGACAGTTTCCTGATATGCATGGGGGTGATGTGACAGACTGATGGGCTTGGTTTTCAGGTGCCACCTGTGCGCTTTCTGCAGAAGACTGGGTGGGAGATAATGTTGTGAACATGCTGGATCCACTGTCGGCCACCCAATTGACTAGCGCCTGTACCTGCTCAGGCCTTACCATCCTTAGAACGGCATTGGGCCCCACCAAATATCGCTGTAAATTCTGGCGGGTACTGGAACCTGAGGTAGTTGGTTCACTAGGACGTGTGGCTGTGGCAGAATGGCCACGTCCTCTCCCAGCACCAGAGGGTACACTAACACCACCACGATCGCGTCCGCGTCCCTTACTAGATGTTTTCCTCATTGTTACTGCTCACCAAGCACCACAATAAGAAAAAATATTTGGCCCAATGTATTGATTTCAAATTCAGGCCTTTTTTACAGGCACCTAACACTATCTGCCTATTTATTTATGTAGCGTATTACACTAATCCAGGCACAGCAGTAACCACTGATTTAGGGAATATCTCTTTAGGGCTAGTATTTAGGCCCTGATGAAAGGTATCCTTTATGGACAGATTTACAATTGGCCTGCAACAGCTGGGACACCAGATTTAGGGGATTGCTATTTTGGCAATTGAATTTCACCCCAGAACAAAATATATGTTTTGGCGGACACTATTATCCTTTGCCAGCCAGTGCTGTGACACCAGATTTAGGGGATTGCTATTTTGGCAATTGAATTTCACCACAGAAAATAATCTATCCTTTGCCAGACAGCAGACAGTATTATACTTGGCTAGGCAAAGCTGGAACACCAGATTTAGGGGATTGGTATTTTGGCACTTGTATTTAACCCCTTAATAAAATATAGAAATTGCTACCCTGAGTTTCTAGGGGTGAAAATAAGCACAGCCAAGCCCCTGATGTAGGATATAGCAAAAAAAAAAAAAAAAAAACTAGTATTGATGGATTGATGGAGTTGGTGGCAGCTTGTTCTGGTGCACCACAAGTCACAAAATATCCGCCGATCACCCCAGAAAAAAAGTGACAGAAACTCGCTCTGTGCAGCCTAAAAACCAGTGAGCAATTAACTAGCAGAAGTTGAATCATTCGCAGCTGTAGATCGATCACTTCATTAGGTGCTAATGCTGACTTTTCTCTGCCTAATCTCGCCCTCCCAGAAGCTGCGTCCTCTCCCTACACTAATCAGAGCAGTGTGACGTGCAGCGATACGTGACTCCAGCTTAAATAGAGGCTGGGTCACATGCTGCACTTGGCCAATCACAGCCATGCCATTAGTAGGCATGGCTGTGATGGGCTCTTAGGGCAAGAAGTAAAACACTAGCTGATTGGCTGCTGTGCAGCCCTTCAGAAAGCGGGAAGAAATCGCCGAACAACGACCCAAACCCGAACTTTTTTGAAAATGTTCGGGTTCTCGTCCGTGTCCCGAACACCCCAAAATTTGGTACGAACCCGGACTATGTTCGAACTGTTCGCTCAACACTAGTCACCACTGGATGTAAGAGGAATGTAGGGCTGCTGCGCTGACAGGCCCATGGAGGGGGAGAAATGTGCCATGGGGGGGTGCCCTATTTTTTTTACCTATGCCCCTGCCCTTCAAAATCTCTGTGCACGTCCCTGGCTCCGGACTGGCCTGTGCCTGGGCTTGGGGGTCATTCTCACTGCAGGCACATTTGCGGATGACACATAGTAGCATAGCATAAAATGCTATATATGTGTCATCCACAGATCCCCCCATAACAGTGTCATAATCAGATCCTCTGTTATGGGGGATCCGTGGATGGCTCTGTTATGGGGATCTCTTGATGGCTCTGTTATGAGGAACTCTTAATGGCTCTGTTATGGGGATCTCTTAATGGCACTGGTACGGGGGATCTGTCGGTGACACTGTTACGGGGATCTGTGGATGACGCACTGTTACGGGGGATCTGTGGATGACACACTATCATGGGGGATCTGTGTATGGCACTGTAATGGAGCCTGGAGGATCTGTGGGTGACACTTATGGGGTATATGTGGCTGTCACTGTTATGGGGAATCTGTGGCTGACACTGTTATGCCAACATGGCAGTTTTTTTGTTTTGCACATTATTGATGATTGTATTTCATGACTACTAGTCTAAGGGTATGCACCACTCTGCCTGCGATTTTTAGCAGTTTAAGCAGTAATTTATGATTTTTGCTCTCAATAAATCTTGTGTTAAGTATATATATATATATATATATATATATATATATATATATATACAGTTGCAAGAAAAAATATGTGAACCCTTTGGAATGATATGAATTTCTGCACAAATTGGTCACATAATGTGATCTGATCTTCATCTAAGTCACAATATAGACAATCACAGTCTGCTTAAACTAATAACACACAGAGAATTAAATGTTACTATTTTTTTTTTTGAACACACCATGTAAACATTCACAGCGCAGGTGGAAAAAGTATGTGAACCCCTAGACTAATGACATGTCCAAGAGCTAATTGGAGTGAGGTGTTAGCCAACTGGAGTCCAATCAATGAGATGAGATTCAAGGTGTTGGTTACAGCTGCTCTGCCCTATAAAACAACACACACTAGTTTTGGGTTTGCTTTTCCTAAGAAGCATTGCCTAATGTGAATAATGCATCACACAAAAGAGCTCTTAGAAGACCTACGATTAAGAATTGTTGACTTGCATAAAGCTGGAAAGTGTTATAAAAGTATCTACAAAAGCATTGCTGTTCATCAGTCCATGGTAAGACAAATTTTCTATAAATGGAGAAAGTTTAGCACAGCTACTACTCTCCCTAGAAGTTGCCGCCCTGTAAAGATGACTGCAAGAGCACAGCGCAGACTGATCAATGAGGTGAAGAAAATCCCTAGAGTGTCAGCTAAAGACTTACAAAAGTCTCTGGCATATGCTAACATACATATTAGTGAATCTACGATAGGTAAAACACCAAACAAGAATGTATTTCATGGGAGACTACCACAGAGTAAGCCACTGCTATCCAAAAAAAAACATTGCTGCACGTTTACAGTTTGCACAAGAGCATCTGGATGTTCCACAGCAGTGCTGGCAAAATATTCTGTGAACAGATGAAACCAAAGTTAAGTTGTTTGGAAGAAACACACAACACAATAAGTGTGGAGAAAAAGAAGCACAGCACACCAACATCAAAACCTCATCCCAACGTTGAATTATGGTGGTGGGGGCATCATGGTTTGGGGCTGCTTTGCTGCATCAGGGCCTGGATGGATTGCTATCATCGAAGGAAGAACAAATTCCCAAGTTTATCAAGATATTTTGCAGGAGAACTTAAGGCCATCTGTCCACAAGCTGAAGCTCAACAGAAGATGCATGTTGCAACAGGACAACAACCCAAAGCATAGAAGTAAATCAACAACAGAATGGCTTGAACAGAATAAAATACACCTTCTGGAGTGGCCCAGTCAGAGTCCTGACCTCAACCCGTTTGAGATGCTGTGGCATGACCTCAAGAAAGCGATTCACACCAGACATCCCAAGAATATTTCTGAACTGAACCAGTTCTGTAAAGAGGAATGGTCAAGAATTACTCCTGACTGTTGTGTGCGTCTGATCTGCAACTACAGGAAATGTTTGGTTGAAGTTATTGCTGCCAAACAAGGTTCAACCAATTATTAAATCCAAGGGTTCACATACTCTTTCCACCTACACTGTGAATGTTTACATGTTGTGTTCAATAAAAACACGGTAACTTAGATTGATAGTTGTGACTTAGATGAAGATCAGATCACATTTTATGACCAATTTGTGCAGAAATCCAGATCATTCTAATGGGTTCACATACTTTTTCTTGCAACTGTATATAGTGATATGGTTAGCCTACATGCCCCACAAAATCAAACCAAGAGCCATACATCCACAAGGCATCAAAACAAAACACTGACTCTTATGTAAAATTGAGCTACACCTTTATTCAGTATAATACAAAATTCATAAAAATTCTCTATACCAAGATATTTACAGATCAAAAACGGTGAGGTATATGATAGTGGAAAAAACCTACTGCGGGAGGTCTAGGTACCTAGATATCAAAACAGGTCTATTTGATCTAAATTAAAGTTATATTGACCCAGATGTATAGTCCATATTGGCCATAAGCATGGTGAAAGTATATCACATATAATTGGGGGCTTTCACCCATAGAAAACAGTCAAGGATCAATCAGTCCAAAACATGATTATAGCCAATACTCATATCATAGACACAGGCATCAACCATACAAAGCCCCAATACAAGGTGGCTATGGTATGCAATAAAGATATTGTTGGTGATCTAAAAATAAGATCTAATGAAGTGGTACATACCCATGTCAATGACACACAGGACCCGGAATCCCCACAGTGCAGACCCTCGACACGTGTTTCGCTATAAAAAGCTTCGTCATTTGTAATTGGTTGCAATTACTCTTCTGATATGATTTCATCTAGCAGTTTTGATGTATGTGCGTGTGTGTGTGAGGGAGGTTGACACTCGCCCTGAGAGAAATCTTACCTAGAAACTGCACTGCTCAATATGTACATGCTAGAAAGTGCTGTGATGTCACAAGTTCACAACAATACTTAGAGCGCCAATCAGTAATATGTAGTAAGACCTGCTAAAATGTGAAGTTGCACATATTGCACCAAAATATTTGCATCATTAGTGCTGATTTGAGCAATCGCGAATATATCGGAGCAGTCAACTGCATATAAAGCTATTGGAATGTTCTGCCTTGCCAACCATTTTTTCCAATCTTAGGAAAGTTCTAGCAGCTTGAAAAAAGTAGCAAAAGTTAACCACACCTGTATTGCATGCGCAATATGCGCATATTACATTGCCGATTTTTGCAATCAATAAAATATTAGCAAATTATTGAATTTGTTAATATATGAGGAATATTCTTCCAAATATTCGCAAAATAACACAAATTTGAATATTGCCTCTACCGCTCATCACTAATCATGACATCACACAGTCACTTACAGGTCCTTCACCACTTCTCTGCACTGCTGAGCTCTGTCTCAGTGGTTAATTGAGGTGAAATGAATTAGCTGGAGTGAAACAAACAAGTTGAAAAGGCTGTGCGGAGGATGATCGCTCTCAGGGGAGTGGGCAAGAATGTGGCGGTGGTACCCTAGGGCAAGGACTACTATAGCAGTGCAGTCAGAATGATCTGCCGGCATTTCAGTGTGGCTGGTTCAATCCTGCCCTTCTTCTGAACTTCCTGTTTAGTGTGTGTGTGTGATAGATATCAGCCATAGTCACCTACTGTAGCTGTTCCTTAATCTAAGATGGAGAATTTTGTGGAAAAGGAAAAGTTATTTTTCTGCAAGATGTCTCCTGACCTGCTTATGAAGTTAGTTTGGGGAACACCTTAAAGACATTGCTGTGTGTGCCCAAGGACTTAATCTATGTGTGTTATGTTTTTTTAGGGTTCAGTTCCCCATTAACAGCATAATCTATATTTCCTTGAAACTACACATGGTCACTAGAGATGACTATGAAGATTTAACTCTCATGTGTAAGCAGTAGTAGTAAACTTCATCTGCTCTAACAATTTTTAAAAACAGTAGCAGCAATAATATCAAGGCAAACCTAATCTCAAACAGTTGGTATTAGCAATGGGTATAAAGAAATGTATTTTTAAATATTTAACTCTAGTCTGTGAACGCAAGTCAAAAGATGTTGACTAAGATTCTTACAGTATGGATAACATTTCCAAGATCTCAAAAGGAAAAGTTCCAATAAATGATTTCCTTCAAATAAAATAAAGATGTTAAATGGCTGAACTTCAAAATGTCTCAGGCAAAAAGCTAAATATTATGTGTTATTTAATGAAGAAATGTCAAACGCAAGAAAAATCTATTGCGGTTCAGAGCCATTTTTTGCAGTCATTTCACCTTCCAAAGTACAAATGTATATAACCCATAATAACCCTTTAAGAACATAGACAATTTTAGTCTTACAGACCTGAAGAGATTTTTATTTTTTGTCCTCTAGTTATAGCTTTTTTTTTTCATTACTACATCTCTATACCTCTATGAGGCATCCTTACTACAAGAAAGAAAGTTAACCGCTTAGCTACTTAGTTACATGGCAAATACTGGCTGTGTGATATAGCTGACCCCTGGCCACAATGACTGGCACCAGAGATAACTCTAATCCCAGTGACTTAATCCCTCAAATGTTACAATAAATAGTGTCTGTGGCATCTAGACGGCTAAACAAACTGAGGAGACTTCCTCTGCCCTCTGATCAACGTCCTTGTAGCAAAATTATGGAACTTTGCTATGAAAGCCTGAGGACTTGTGAATGTTCCCTGGTCTGTCATAGTAAACTGCATGTTTACCCATTCCTGCAGCATGACTTAGTAGGCAGCCTGTAAAAATCTCATAGACTATAATACAAGCAATCAGAAGATTACATGCTCAAGTCCCAGAAGGGGACTGAAAACTGCAATAAAAAAGTAAAAAAGAAAATCTAAAAATACACAAAATAAAAAAATCAATTCACTCCCCTTTCCAATTGTAAACCTAAAAAATAAATAAATACAGCATAATTAGTATTGCAGTGTCCAAAAAAGATGATCAGTGGGGGTCCTAACTCTGGGACCCTTGACAGCCCTATTTAAATACAACCAAAAAGTTAGGTGTTAGGCTGTGAATGAGGCTGGGTAGGTGTATAATCTGACAGAAAACAATCTTAGGGACAGTGTACAACTCTACAACAAATGTTTTACTATCCAGAGTATAGTAAAAACACTAGTCTTTTGAGAAAAATAGCAATACAAGTGTGTAATGTGTGTTTTAAAATACAGAGGGTAGTGTGACGAAATTGGCTCGTGACCAATGAAAGCTGGGCATTGAGTAATATGAGTTGTCCCCAGTAAAGTCCTTTATTCCCAAAACATGGACAGGCAAATCCAGAAGGAGAGAATGCCGCAGATTGTTCTAAAAAACCCCAAAAACTAACTACTACCCCTAGTTTCAGACATATGAATAGACACACACATCCCCTCCCTTGTCTGTACTATCACTAGCAGTGGGCCAGGATTTAGGAATGCTTTGGAGCACGTCCAGTCCACTGAGACTACTTTAAAAGTATACAGTTCCCAAACCTAACATTATCTGAGGGTTACAGAGGTTATCAGAGGTGAAGAGACGATCAATACATATCTAATATAATAGATATTAATGTAATAAGTAGTAATAAAAGGGATACAATAATAAGGCATGCACATCTCCAGACAGGTCAAGTTTTTGCTTTTTTTAATTTAATTTTTGTAAGAAAAATAGCAATTTAAGTAAGCAGTGTGTATTGTAATTTTTTTTTTTTTTTGGGGGGAATAGGAGGGCCAACGAACATCAACATTAAAAGAAATAAACACTTGGAATAAATCACTCTATATATAATGAATCTATATAATATATGAGTTTCACTTTTTTATTATTATTGAACATTAAATATATTTATATGTATTTTTTGTTTTTTTATGTTTTTAGTGGATAGTGAACACTGTAAAATTTGTATAAAACATGCAAAAAATGTTAAGAGAAAATTAAAAAGTTATGGTTCTTGGAAGTTGGGGGAGTAAAAATAAGCAAAAAATGTGCATAGCTAGGTTTTTGTGCTACACCTTAGTTTTCTGCATGGCACTGTATAACTTCAGCACTTTATC
The DNA here is from genome assembly GCA_033119425.1 of Bufotes viridis. Taxonomy (NCBI): domain Eukaryota; kingdom Metazoa; phylum Chordata; class Amphibia; order Anura; family Bufonidae; genus Bufotes; species Bufotes viridis. Next base: position 246,513,921 of record CM065593.1, on the reverse strand, counting down.
TGAAAGATCAACCCCTCCCATGATCATATTGTAGTCCATAATGCAGTCTGGCTTGCAGTATTAGTAGTGGTAACTTGTACAGAGGTAGAGGAGCTGCTGTTACCATGGTGCTGCTGTTGATGGGGGAAATCCTGCTGCAGGGAGAAGACGTTATCGATCTGTGCCAGCTACGCACCCAAATGAAAATTCTGCGTCATTTTGTAGGCCCAAATACCTCTGTATGAATGGTGAGGCCAGAAGAAGTAGAGGTGGTATTAAATTGGATGGCTGACAATGCTTCCAGTTCTTGCACATTGTCTTCCAACCAATCCTCCTCTGAAAGCACAGAGTTAGCACCAGTGGCCCATGGGCATCTGTATATCACCTTAACCTCTTGCAAATCTGCAAAGCAGGATGAGCCCCCAGTCATGCAGCAGTCACTTATGCTTTTTGATGAATCTGCTATGAATCTGCTGGTGTGGTTTCTATGAGCCATCCACCTAGCCCTGCCTTTGAGGTGCTGGCCTGCCCTGCGGCAAGTGTATTGTTCGAAAATGTGTTTAGCATGCCAGGGGTGTGATCACAGACAGGCATATTGAAAGAAAGAAAGAAAGAAAGAAAGAAAGAAAGAAAGAAAGAAAGAAAGAAAGAAAGAAAGAAAAAGAAAGAAACTACTCTTCCACTCGGACCTCCACTTCCTAGTTCAAGATTATTTGTTATATTTGCAGAGTAGAGAAGTATACCGACCGCATCCCAAAAAAATGGCTATAGATCACACACAGAATTAACAGACCAATACAAAAATAAAATAAAAGAAAGAAAGAAAAACACAAAAACAATGTTGGCTACCTCCTCCGCCTGCTAAGCCTCTTAGACCTACACCGCCAAGCCCTCCACCTTCTACTCCTCTTGGACCTCTGCCTCATGGTTCCAGATTTTTTTCTATTCTATGTTATTTTAAGTCATGTCCCTATCCACATTTGATTACAGTGCAATTGTCCTGCTCTTACCCCCATTTTGTTTCCTTTTGCAGCCCTCTTGCACTTACTATGACTATTTAACAGCCATTTTACAGCACTAAAGTTCGGGTTCAGGGTCAAGTTCGGGTCAAGTTCAGGTACCCAAACCAAACTTAGAACCAAAGTTCAGCTGAACCCGTCAAACCCGAACATCCATAAGTCTGCTCGTTCCTACATGTGGGATATAAACTGCAGAATCAGGGTAATCAATATTGATGTTTGTTTTGCTGGTAACCCTTGCTGTTTTATTTCATTTTTTATTTTCTTCAACATACTGGGATTATCTTGCTGGATATCATGAAGTGTTACTTGTTTGCACTTGGCTTCCCCAGGAAGAAGGAAGAAGCCCCCAGGAAGAAGCTCAGGTGAAACGTACGTCGGGGTCACTGGTCATCTACCTCTCTCACGGTATGCACTGAGTTGTTTCTCTTTGTATTTACTCGATAGGCTTGTTTGGCACTTTACTCTCTTCCTCAGTTGAGGTATTTTACTACGTAAGGAATTGTATCCTGTATGCCATACCTTAATCTAAGTGCAACTACATGGGCCCTGGAAACAGTGTGACCTTATTTTAGGATATACACTGCTATATATATTGTATGGCCCTTTTTACCGTGGGTAGATGGGGGATTCTTTGTGCTGCTGCATACAATCAACATTTTGCTGCTTTTTAAATGTGATGTATTTATATATTGTCATGTTGCTATAAATAAAAATATGTTCATTATTAAAATATGTGTGGTATTTTTGGTGTTGTGTATTGAGACTCCACACATTTTTTGTGAATTATCTCAGATTGGTGTTTCAGAATATGGAGACACAACAAAATATGTCTGTAAGGCCTCATGCACACGACCGTTGTTTTATTCCGTGTCCGTTTTTCATGATTTTCTGCAGACCCATTGGTTTTCCATGGGTCCGTGGAAAACTCGGCAAATGCACCGTTTGTGCTTTGCGTCCATGATCCGTGATTCCAGTCCGTCCAAAAAATATAACCTGTCCTATTCTTGTCCGTGAAAAACGGTTTGAGGACCCATTCAAGTCAATGGGACCACGAAAAAATGCGGAAGCACATCCGATTGTCATCCGCGTCTGCGTCCATTTTATTTATTTTTTATTTATATCTGTTGACCTGCATATATACCAGTATCCTGGGTGGAGATATTAAAATTACACTTTTTTTTCCCCTTCTTTGTTTTCTGACAGTCCACCATAAAAAAAGGAATACACACGGAAGCACAATGGAACCAAAAACGGACACGGATCACGTAACAACGGAACCCCATTTTGCGGACTGCTAAAAACAACTGTCGTGTGCATGAGGCCTTAGTCTAAGTGTATAACAACTTTATCACTAACAGAAGCATTTGCTATAATCAATTTATTTCCACTGCACACATGTACAGGGTGAAATATTTAACCATGGAATTATGCTCACGCAATGTAATGCAACAGCTAACAGAAGACATTTACTATAATCAGTTTAGTTCCACTGCAAAAATTTACAGGGCCAAGTATTTAACTGTGGCCTAATACTGACGCAATGTAACACAACAGCTAACAGAAGGCATTCATTATAATCAACTTAGTTCTACTGCACACATGTACAGAGTGAAATATTTACCCATGGCAACATACTGATGCAATGTAATGCAACAGCTAACAGAAAGCATTAACTATAATCAATTTAGTTACACTGCACACCTGTACAGGAATAAATATTTAACTATGGCATCATATTGATGCTATGTAATGCAACAGCTATCATAAGGGATTCACTATAATCAATTTTACTCCACTGCACACATGTACAGGTTGAAAAATTACACTGTCCTGAAATATGGACACAACATAACTGTATGAAAAAAATAAATAAATAAGGGATTAACTCTGAATGTGGGTGCACTTGAACATGATGCACACAGTGGTTACACTTGCCTTATATACTCAGGCACACTAACTGTATTACTAAAATAAAGGTGATATAATTCTAATCCTGACTGTAATGATAAGCATATAACTGAAGTAAAGTGATCTGCACAGACCAAGAAGTGGCACCTATTATTAGGCTTAGTTGCCAGTGTGAAAACTGTAGGATTTTATGTTTTTGTTTAAATATAGATATTGTCATGGCAAATTAAAAATAATATCACAAAAATTATTTAAAACTATGATTAACATTAAAAAATATAAATTAAACAATAACATATTTCCCCAACAATATAGTAGGCGTAAGATACTGAATGTGTTGCTCTAATTGTTTACACTGGGTTTTATAGATCCACCTGAATGAGGTGTTTTACTGAGTTCACATTAATGCTCAAAATCTGTCCACCTTTAAAATTGATAACACATATAGAAGTGCCGCAAAAATGCCTTCCAAGTTAAAATGTTTAATTATAGTCAAAGGAGACAAAATCAATATAAGCACCTCTAGAGTACAGTATATTCCATTCTGCAAGTCACATCATTCGTCTGACCCTAGGCTTATCCATTTAAAATTCTTCATGGGCATACTATGTAATATTTTTTTGTTGCTTTATTTTTGCAGAAAAACATATTGCTCCCTTGGTATTTCCTTCATGTGTATGTCTATCTGTTAGGAGAGCTGTCTCAGATCCATCAACAATGATAGCCTAGATGGCTAATGTGAAGAGTGGTTTAAAAGTCTGGCAGAATAGGTGTTTTAAATAAAGATGTTAATTATTTGAATAACATAAGATAAACCACAGCAATGAGTTTTCATATTTACTAAGAATAAAATAATCATACATTTATTTAGCGATTTACAGTTACTCTATTTAAAAGTTAGAATTTGCTTTATAGAAAAGCAGAAATAATGGAGCACATAAAAAATAAATGTATAATGAATGTATCAATAAACCCTATCTTTTGCTACAACAATTTTGGCAACTTTAACTGAACTTGCACAGCAAGAAATCTAATTGGGACAAAGTGGAGCCCCATATTGTCAAATTATCTATAAGGTTATGCCTAAATCATATATCAAGGTAAAGCTTTTGAAATTTTGAGCAATTTTGGATAAGCTTTTGAGTATTATACCCAGAGAAAAGTATTATTTAGAGAAAGGGGATACTTATCTTTAATGTGTTCAGTTTTACGGCTTGCTTTCATGGAACTGACTGAAGCGCTCTTGACAAAAGTGATTTTCACATTGGTGCTGGGAAAATCTATGGGAAAATACTTATTTTTTAGAAGCTTTCTTGTGAATGACTTATATGAAAGAGAAAAAGATATCGCTGCATGCAGACTTATTTGTTGGACATCAGCAAGTCAGCAATAAAAGAATATCAAGTTTCTTTTGCCTTTAGAAACTATGGATATTGTTTGCTTTAATACAAAGATTATAGGCAGGAGAGACAGTAGTGGATATGACTATTTTTAAAATGTGAGTTATTTTAAATTTGTGCTGAATGAAAAGTATTACATTTTCATTTTTAACAGATTTTTAGATTTGAAAGTAAAACACCATTTAACAATTATAGAAAGAACCAGTAAAACAACACAATCTGAATTACCATCTTTAGTGTATGTGTTTTATTGTTATCTAGTAGGACAATAAAGAATAACATATTACCTATGTCTGTTTGCTTGTTCTGATAGTAGAGTACAGTTATTGCAGTGTATGCTAGGCTATTATATCCAGGAGTGCTGCTCAGTGTTGTGCCCTAATTATGAATTAGACGCAGCATTCCGTGGTCCATGCACCTAAACTGAAATCTACACCAGAGCCTGGCTGATGTAGATTGCAGAGTTATTCTACTCCAGAAAACTGGTGTACAAAGTGACAAATGTTGGGGGGCCACTAGCCCAGCCTCCTCTCCACCCTCGCCATGACCCCTTTTTGGGAAAAGTGGTGAGGTCATCAGAGAAACAGCACTTGTACAAACATTTTTGCACAAGTGACGTTGAAAAAAATCTCAAAACATGCAGTTCTTTATGATAAATCTGCCCCACAGACTTTGCCATTAACATGCTGAGTACATTGAAGGAGCTGTAACCAGTTTCAATATTCCAATGACAGCAACAACATTGTATTTGCAAGATCTGCAATCTCCAGCAGTCCTTCATTGAAGTTCAAAACACTCATGTTGGTAAAAAAAAATCTATTATAATAGTAATTTCATATAAGAAATTGACATCCTATATAACTAGAGATGAGCGAATTTCTCAAAAATCCGATTTGGCCGGTTTGCCGTATTTTCAGAAAAATTTGGTTCGATACGAATTTATTTGTGGCGAATCGCGTTAAAAACTTCAATTTCCTGGCTGCAGAGAGGCTTTATAGTGGTGTAGAACACTGTGCCTTGCAATAACATGCATAGGCAGTCTGCTGTGGTAGTGAAACAATACTGTGAGTCAGTATAACACGTAGATGACAGGCGTCTCTCTTAGAATCACTGTACACATGACTTATTTGGACAGTTATGGTGCCAAAACTGACCAAATAACTCAACTCAGCCTTACAGGTCGATGTTAGCGTACAGAAGAAGCACATTCCTTTTAAACCGTTGTCAGTTGATTCTATTAAGAACATTCTATTAAGCGCTTATACAAGTAGAGCCCCCCAACAGAGTGGAGAGGGTGTCAGCAGTAAGGTTGTGTTGAAGTCACTGATTATTTTGCCCATCCTTTGATCTGTCAGAAAAATAACCCCCAAAAAATGGATCCTGTCTGCTAAAGCATCCGCCTTCACTCAGTCAGCATTTGGTCAGTAATCCATCAGTAATGCTAAAGCCAAAAAAACAGGAGTGTGTTTTGTACCCACTCCTGCTTTTGGCTACCGAATCATAAGCCAATTCTGATGCAAAATAGGGACCATGTCATGCAGGCCTTACAACTGTTACATTGACAGGATCCATTGTGCGTCTCATTTTCCTTCCTTCTGACAGATCAGAAGAAGCTTCAAACAAATCATGATGTCAGCGAGTGTGAACGGCAAAACAGTGGCCTAGTCATGAAGTGGGGAGGGCGGGAACAGCACAAGAAGTCCACAGAGTGGCCCTATGACATAGTGGTGAGGTGGAAGCAGCATGAGGAGACCACAGAGTGGCCCAATGGCAGAGTCTTGAGGTGGCAGTCGCATCAGGGGGAGACCACAGGGTGGCACAATGACAGTGTGGAGTTGGCAGCATTAGGAGGCCAGAGAGTGGCACAATTACAGAGTGCAGAGGTGGCAGTAGCAGCAATATCAGGAGGAGGTCAGAGGGTGGCTCAATGACAGTGTGGAGGTGGAAGCAGCAGCATCAGGACGCCACAGAGTTGCACATTGACAGAGTGTGGAGGTGGCGGCAGCATCAGCATCAGAAGGAGGCTACAGAGTGGCACAATGACAGTGTGGAGGTGGCAGCAGCAGCATCAGGAGGCCACAAAGTGATACAATGACAGTGCAGGGAGGTGGAGGCAGCAGCAGCATCAGGAGGAGGCAACGGGCAACCACAATGACAGTGTGGACGTGTCAGCAGCATCAGGAGGCCACAGAGTGGAAAAATGACATAGTGTAGAGGTGAAGGAAGCAGCAGTATCAGAAGGAGGCCACAGGGTGGCACAATGAAAGAGTGTGGAGGTGGCAGCAACAGAATCCGGATGCCACAGAGTGGCACAATGACTGAGCGTGGAGGTGGCGGCAGCAGCAGCATCAGGAGGAGGCCACAACGTGGCACAATGGCAGTGTGTGGTGGCAGCAGCAGCATCAGGAGGCCACAGAGAGGGACAATGACAGAGTGTGGAGGTGGCAGCAGCAGCAGCATCAGGAGGAGGACACAGGGTAGCACAATGACATTGTGGAGTGGCAGCAGCATCAGGAGGCCACAGAATGGCACAATGACAGAGTCTAAAGATGGCGGCAGCAGCATCATCAGGAGCAGACCACACAATGGCACAATGACAGTATGGAGGTAGCAGCAGCAGCATCAGGAGGCCAGAGAGTGGCACAATGATAGAGTGTGGAGGTAGCGTCAGCAGCATCATGATGAGGCCATAGGGTGGCACAATGACAGTGTGGAGATGGCAGCATCATCAGAAGGCCAGAGAGTGGCACAATGACAAAGTGGGGCAGCAGCAGCATCAGGAGGAGGCCACAGGGTTGAGAAATTACATTGTTGAGGAGGCAGCAGCATCAGGATGCCACAGAGTGGGGAGTTGGTTGCAATACCAATACCATCTGAAGATGGAGGGTGAAAGAAGGAGCACTTGTCATTAGATGGTGTGGTACAGGCAGGTGGCAGCATCAGAATAGTAGCTGAGGCATGTAGCCAGAAGAAACCTATCTCTTTTGTCAAAATGTTGGTGTGGCACCATGGATGATGCATCAGGCGTTGATGCATGGCAATCTTGGCTGATCCACGTCTGATTTATCTTGACAAAAGTCAGTCTCTCCATATTTTGGGTGGATAGGATAGTTCTTCTTGGGGTAACTATGACCCCCACCGCAATAAACACCTACTCTGATGCCACAATACTGGATGGGCAGGACAGCTTTTCCAGGGCAAACTCTGCCAGTTGCGACCACAAATCTAGTTTGGCTGCCCAGAAGTCCAGCGAATCATAAATGTGGGGTAGCAGGGTGCTTTCCCATTATGCCACCACCTGCTGGTTCAGGTCATGCTCCAGGTCTAGCTGCTGCTGCTGCTGGTGAGTAGTTTCTTTACTAGGCCGGTGAAGAAAGCTGCTCATCAGCAGAGCTCTAGACTCAATCGCTGCTGATGGAGTTGGAAAAGCTGCTACCCCCCTACCCTGCCACAGCAGCCAAAGAATGTGAGAGCAGTGGGCCCCCTGGTCAGACCTGCGAGAGGATGGACGATGGCGCAGATGGCAGCGGCCAACTGACTACATAGGATGTCTCTATAGTAGTTCAGTTTGTCCTCCCTCTCAGCGGGTGTAAAAAATGCCGGTTGCAAGGGTCCAAAAGATGGAGAGCCAGAAGTCATCCCTCTCCCGAATGCTGACAATTCGGCTGTCACTACACAAGCAAATGAGCATGCATCGGGCCATTTGTGCAAGTGACTCAGAGGGACTTCCTGCCTCCATCTCCACTGCATACTGCCTCAGTATGTCTGGGTCCTCTGTCTCGTCTTCCTCATCGCTCTGTAACTCCTCTGGTTGCTCCTGCTCCTCCTCTCCTGTCACCTGTCTAGAAAAACTACCCATTTCGTTACACAATGCTTGTGCTCCAATGTCCTCCTCCTTCAGTTCAGCCCGCACATGGTTGATGTTGCCATGAGATCTAGGCGCCACGTCTCCAGTCCAATAACTAGCCAGATTAATCAGCATCTGTTCGAGGACATAAAGCAGTGTAATGACGTAGTTTATCCCGTAGTCCTGGCGACTGTCACTACCAGAGCTTTGAGACGTTCTCACAGCTCTGTTTCTCCACCCCTGTGATGATGTAACTACTAGAGCTTTGAGACGTTCCCACAGCTCTGTTTCTCCGCCCCTGTGATGAGGTCTTTACTTTCTGTTTCCTTCCTCCCAGCTGTCCCTCCTGTGTTTGATTGCTCTGCCTTTAAATCACCTCTCTTCCTTTGTACGGTGCGGATTATACTACTTCATTTGACCTGTATCTCTCGCTTGAGTATCTTCACTGGTGTGATATCTTTTCTGGACCTGTGTTCTGCTGAAGCAAGTACTTCGGACATTGTCTGCTGACTTTGGATCTGTTTTCACTGCTGCTGCAGCTCCTTCAGTTAAGTGTGCAGACATTGTGTGTTTCTGTTTGTTTTGCTGACTGGATCCGAGGCGACCCGGTTCCGTCCATATACTAAGCAGGGCACCGGTGGCCGTGCCCCTTCCACTACTGTAGGGGTTACAGTGGTCATCAGCCTTAGGTACGCGGGCATGTCTCGATCCACCATCTGGATCTGGACATGGGCTTAGCAGCATAGGGAGAGCTTTTAGGGTCTGACAGGGTCACCCTTTATGTTCCCTAGTTTGGGTCCGGTCAGTAGCTAACTCACTGTGTATGCTCTTGTTGCTCACATACAGCCGTGACATTATAATCCGCCGAAACCGTCCTTTTGACATGGATCCGCTTTCTGACCTGGTTGACCGCATGCAGGGTCTTTCTTTGGAGGTAGCGGATCTCCGTCAATCTATGATTCAGCTTCAAGCATTGGGCTCGGCTCTGGCCCATGGAGTCTGTTGCGAGCCAAAGGTCTCACTTCGGAAGCGTTCTCCGGGGGCAGTGAGAATTTTGTTCGCTTCAGAGAGGCATGCAAACTCCATTTTTGCTTGTGTCCTCGTTCCTCTGGTAATGAGGAGCAGAGGGTGAGGATTGTCATCTCCTTGCTCAGGGGTAATGCTCAGACTTGGGCTTTTTCACTGCCATCGGGGATCCCTCCTTCGATCCACAGAAAGATTTTTGTGGCCCTGGGGCAGATATATGATGACCCGGATCGTGTTGCTCTGGCTGAATCTAACTTACGTTTTTATGCCAGAACAAACTGTCTGCTGAGCTTTATTGTTCTGAATTTCGGAGATGGGCAGCTGATTCAGGTTGGAATGATGCTGCACTCCGGAGTCAGTTCTGTCATGGTCTCTCAGAGAGATTGAAAGATGCGTTTGCTTTCCATGAGAGACCAACATCTTTAGAGTCTGCCATGTCATTGGCGGTACGCCTTGACAGGCGTCTAAGAAGAAAGAAACGAGACCTCTCGGTCCAGCCATTGTCACTCTAGGGGCAGTGGTGCGGACTCATTCAGTGTGCAGGGGTCTCATCCTGTCTCGGTCCCCTCTGAGGAGGAGCCTATGCAGCTAGGTCGACTTGCCCCTGATAAAGGAGGATTTAGTCCTCAGAGAATGGTGTGTTTTTGTTGTGGGGGCATTGGTCATTTGGCAAATGTTTGTCCCTCTAGGAGATTCATGAACTGTACTAAGAGTGATAATAAGAGAAAATCCTCAAAGGAAAATCATCAAACTCTGCTTCATCTGCTACCTTGGGCAAAGTTGATGTAGGAGTGGGGCTTTTCCTCTGACCTGCAGTTCTCGTTTTCTCCTTTCTGCCAGGGTGGCGCTAGAGAGCAAAGTCATTTCTTGTGAAATTTTTGTTGATAGTGGAGCGGCCGTCAATCTTATTGACACTCAATTTGTAGCCAGGCATGGTTTTCGGGTTTGCACATTAGAAAAAGATATACCTGTTTTTGCCATTGACTCTGCTCCACTCTCACAGAGATCCCTGAAGGGCATTGTTCACAATATCCGGTTAGCTGTAGGTGACACTCATGTGGAGGATATATCTTGTTTTGTCCTTAACGGATTGCCTACTCCTCTAGTGTTGGGGTTACCCTGGCTCACTAAACATAACCCCACTATTGATTGGCAAGGAAGGCAAATAAATGAGTGGAGTGAGTTTTGTAGAGAGAATTGTCTCACAGCGACTTTTGCAGAGGTATCTACTAAAACTTTGCCATCATTTCTCTCTGATTTCTCGGACGTGTTTTCCGAGAGCGGTGTGCAGGAGCTACCTCCTCACCGGGAGTTTGACTGTCCCATTAACCTCATTCCCGGCGCCAAGCTGCCAAAAGCACGCCTGTACAATCTCTCACAACCGGAGAGAATCGCAATGCGAACCTATATCTCTGAGAGTCTCGATAAGGGGCATATTCGTCCCTCAAAATCACCGGTCGCCGCGGGTTTTTTTGTTAAAAAGAAAGATGGCTCTCTGAGACCTTGCCTAGATTTTAGGGAGCTGAACCGTATCACGATTCGCGATCCCTATCCCCTTCCTCTGATCCCAGACCTCTTCAACCAAATTGTTGGGGCCAAGGTTTTTCCAAATTGGATTTGAGAGCGCGTACAACCTGGTCAGGGTCAGAGAGGGGATGAATGGAAAACAGCCTTTAATACCCCCGAGGGGCATTTCGAGAATCTCGTTATGCCTTTTGGCTTGATGAATGCTCCGGCCGTCTTTCAGCATTTTGTTAACAGTATTTTCTACCATTTAATGGGGAAATTTGTATTGGTGTATCTTGATGATATTTTGATTTTTCCCCTGATGTTCGGACTCATCAGGATCATCTTTTCAGGTTCTGCAGATTCTGCGAGAAAATAAATTATGCGCCAAGCTGGAGAAATGTGTGTTTATGGTATCGGAGATTCAATTTCTGGGTTTTCTCCTCTCTGCTTCTGGTTTCGCATGGATCCGGAGAAGGTCCGTGCTGTGCTTGAGTGGGAGCTTCCTGAGAATCAGAAGGCATTGATGCGCTTTCTGGGTTTTGCAAACTATTACAGAAAGTTCATTTTGAATTATTCCTCTGTTGTCAAACCCCTCACTGACATGACCAAAAAGGGGCGGATTTTTCCTCTTGGTCGGAGGAGCGCTTGCAGCTTTTTCTAAGATTAAAGAGAGTTTTGCGTCTGCTCCCATCTTGGTGCATCCCGATGTTTCCTTACCTTTTATTGTTGAGGTGGATGCTTCCGAGGTGGGTGTGGGTGCGGTTTTGTCCCAGGGTCCGTCTCCTTCCAAATGGCGACCCTGTGCCTTTTCTCTAAAAAACTCTCACCGGCAGAGAAAAACTATGATGTGGGAGATAGGGAATTGTTGGCCATCAAGCTGGCTTTCGAGGAATGGCGCCATTGGTTGGAGGGGCCAGGTACCCTATAACCGTTTTTACCGACCATAAGAATCTGGCGTGCTTGGAGTCGGCCAAGCGTATGAATCGAGACAGGCCAGATGGTCTCTGTTCTTCTCCAGATTCAATTTTGTCGTTACATTCCGCCCTGGGATCAAAAATGTGAAGGCTGACGCTCTCTCTCGCTGTTTTCCGGGAGGAGGAAACTCCGAGGACCCGGGTCCCATTTTGGCGGAGGGGTAGTTGTTTCTGCTCTGTATTCTGATTTGGAGGCCGAGGTCCAGGCTGCCCAGACTGAGGCACCTGCCCGTTGTCCTTCTGGAAAGTTGTTTGTGCCTCCTGAGTTACGTCACAAACTCTTCAAGGAGCATCATGATACGGTTCTTGCTGGTCACCCGGGAGTAGAGCCACGGTAGATCTCATTGCTCGGAGATTTTGGTGGCCGGCTCTTCGTAAGTCGGTGGAGGGTTTTGTGGCTGCTTGTGAGACGTGCGCTCGCGCTAAGGTCCCTCGTTCACGGCCTTCAGGTCCCCTTCTCCCCTTACCCATACCTTCCCGTCCTTGGACACACCTGTCCATGGACTTTATCACGGATCTTCCTCGTTCCTCAGGGAAGTCGGTGATCCTGGTGGTGGTGGACCGTTTTAGCAAGATGGCACATTTCATACCCTTCCCTGGATTGCCCAATGCTAAAACGTTGGCGCAAGCTTTTGTCGACCATATTGTTAAATTGCATGGCATTCCTTCTGATATTGTTTCCGATAGAGGCACGCAGTTTGTGTCCAGATTCTGGAAGGCTTTCTGTTCTCGCCTGGGGGTTCGGCTGTCCTTCTCTTCTGCTTTTCACCCGCAGTCGAATGGTCAGACTGAGCGCGTCAATCAGAATCTGGAGACATATTTGCGCTGTTTTGTTGCAGAGAACCAGGAGGATTGGTGTTCGTTTCTCCCTCTTGCTGAGTTTGCTCTGAACAACCGTCGTCAGGAATCTTCTGATAAGTCACCATTCTTTGGTGCATATGGGTTCCATCCGCAGTTTGGGACATTCTCGGGAGGGGCTCCTTCTGGTTTGCCTGAGGAGGAGAGATTTTCCTCGTCTTTGTCTACCATTTGGCAAAAGATTCAGACTAATCTAAGAAAGATGAGTGAGAAATATAAGCGTGTGGCTGATAAGAGACGTGTGCCTGGTCCGGACCTGAATGTGGGTGATCTGGTGTGGTTGTCTACAAGAAATATTAAACTGAAGGTTCCCTCCTGGAAATTGGGTCCCAAGTTTATTGGGCCTTATAAAATCTTGTCAGTCATCAATCCTGTTGCCTTCCGTCTTGATCTTCCACGGGTTTGGAAGATACATAATGTATTTCACAGATCTCTCTTAAAACCATATGTCCAGCCCACGGTACCCTCCTCTTTGCCTCCTCCTCCGATTTTGGTTGATGGCAATCTGGAGTTTGAGGTTTCCAGAATTGTGGACTCTCGCATTGTCCGCGGTTCTCTTCAGTACCTCGTTCATTGGAAAGGTTATGGTCCTGAGGAGAGGATGTGGGTTCCGGTGTCGGACATTAAAGCCACTCGCCTCATCAGGACTTTTCATAGGGCTCATCCTGAGAAGGTGGGTCCTGGGTGTCGGAGTCCACCCGTAGAGGGGGTACTGTCACTACCAGAGCTTTGAGACGTTCTCACAGCTCTGTTTCTCCACCCCTGTGATGATGTAACTACTAGAGCTTTGAGACGTTCCCACAGCTCTGTTTCTCCGCCCCTGTGATGAGGTCTTTACTTTCTGTTTCCTTCCTCCCAGCTGTCCCTCCTGTGTTTGATTGCTCTGCCTTTAAATCACCTCTCTTCCTTTGTACGGTGCGGATTATACTACTTCATTTGACCTGTATCTCTCGCTTGAGTATCTTCACTGGTGTGATATCTTTTCTGGACCTGTGTTCTGCTGAAGCAAGTACTTCGGACATTGTCTGCTGACTTTGGATCTGTTTTCACTGCTGCTGCAGCTCCTTCAGTTAAGTGTGCAGACATTGTGTGTTTCTGTTTGTTTTGCTGACTGGATCCGAGCGACCCGGTTCCGTCCATATACTGAGCAGGGCACCGGTGGCCGTGCCCCTTCCACTACTGTAGGGGTTACAGTGGTCATCAGCCTTAGGTACGCGGGCATGTCTCGATCCACCATCTGGATCTGGACATGGGCTTAGCAGCATAGGGAGAGCTTTTAGGGTCTGACAGGGGTCACCCTTTATGTTCCCTAGTTTGGGTCCGGTCAGTAGCTAACTCACTGTGTATGCTCTTGTTGCTCACATACAGCCGTGACAGCGACTGACAAATAACATGGCCTCCTCAAAGGGCCTGAGCAAAAGGCAGGTGTCACTCATGAGCTGCCACTGGCTGTCATTGAAGTTACAAAGGAGAGTACTCCTGTCCGCTTGAATCATCAAGAAATCGTTTATCTCATTTCTCTGTTCGTATAGTCGGTCGAACACATGGAGGGTGGAATTCCAACGGGTGGAAATGTAGAATATCAACCTATGTTTCGGGATGCCGTTCTGCCACTGTAGCTGAAGGAGGGTGTGCTTTGCAGTGTGCAAGTGGCTGAAGTGCATGCAAAGTTTCCTGCCAAATTTTATGATGTGTGGAAGACTTCGTTGTCAGTCACCATGGTTCCGATTTTGAGTTGTCGCAGACAAAGCCAGGATTTGATTTGTTGATGAAGGACATGGAGCAGTTCTTCCCCAGGCAAATGAGTTGCAGAAAAGCGTGACACCGCCATGTCATGCACATGTGGTATGCTGAAGGGGCACTGTGAATTGTTTCTGCAGTGGAGGTTGAGGGCATGGTGGAGGATGAGGAGGCAGATTGTCGCAGGACCAATGGCGTGAGAACCTGGAGGCAGATGCGGCGTTACCTGGCCAAGTTTCAGGTGTGGCTCTGCAGGAACCACATTCACCCAGTGGGCTGTAAAGGACATGTATTTTCCCTGACCGGACTTACAGCTTCACATGTCGGCACTGCCGTGCACTTTGGCAGACACGGACAGGCTCAAGGACTTGCCCCCCTTTTGTTCTACATACGTATGCAGGGCTGGTACTGCCGCCTTGGCTCGGCACAAGCCATCAGTTCTCTGAAAGGTGCAGAGTCCACCACCTTGAAAGGGAGGGACTGCAGCACCAGCAACTTTGGCAGGAGCACATTCAGCTTCTGCGCTGTTAGATAAGTGCACGCATACTGTTGTCTCTGTCGGAATGACTGACGAGGAGTAGGAGGAGGAGCAGGACCATTAGGACCAGCAGATGATGGGAAGGACAGACAGCTCCCTTTGGCTGAGATGGTGGATAGTGTTGAGTGAACCTGAACTGTAAAGTTCGGGTCCATTCTGAACTTTACGATTTTGGGTACCCGGACCCGAACCCGAACTTTGCCGGAAAAGTTTGGGTTCTTGTTCACTGTTCAGGAATTTAATAAAGCTTGTTGAAAGGCTGCAGGGCAGCCAATCAACAAGTTTTTAAGCTGTGTGCACTTAGAAGCCATCACTGCCATGCCTAGTAAAACCCGGATAACGTGTAGCACCACTCATCAGCACTGAGTAGTGCAGTGATAGGAAGCAGGCAGCTGAAGTGAGGGACAGTGTTAGGAAAGTCATCTAGCTATTTGTTATGTTGCTTTGCACCCCTGACAAAAAAATATAATAATTAATCTGGCTGTTAATTCTGTGGGTGACCTATGGTGATTTTTTTTGTGAGTGCGATCCACCATCTTTGTACCCCTGACACAAAAATATAATAGTTAGTCTGTCTGTTAGTGTGGTGGGTGACATATACTCATTTTTGTGTGAGGTACACCTGCACTGCATACCTGACAGGGAAATAAATATAGTTTATCAGTTTGTTAGTTCGGTGGGTGAAATATACCCAATTTTTGTGTGAGGTACACCTGAATTGAATACATGACAGGGAAATTAATATAGTTAATCTGTCTGTTAGTTCGGTGGATGACCTCAAAGAATGAAGAGAGCATCAAATAAGGGACGTGGCCCTGGTCATGGTGCTACTGGTGTTGGTGGAGCTCTTATTGCAGGGAGAGGACGTGGTCTATCTGTGCCCGCTACATGCCAAATGAAACACCTTCCTCATGTGCACATAGGTGACAGAACGTTCAGCGTTATTTTGTAGGCCCGAATACCGGTGGACGAATGGTGAGGCCAGAATAAGTAAAGGCGGTAGTAGATAGGGTGGCTGACAGTGCCTCCAGTTCCTTCACATTGTCTCCTATCTGTTCCCCTGCTGAAAGTGCCTAGTTGGCACATGAAGCCCATGGGCATCTGTCTTTTTCCTCACCCTCTTACAAATCAGCCAAGCAGTCTGAGGCCCAAGTCATGCAGCAGTCTCTTATGCTTTTTAATGACTTTGCTGGCAGGGTTTCCGTGGGCCATCCACATAGCCCCGCCCCAGAAGTGGAAGAGATTAAGTTCACTGATGCCCAACCACTTATGTTTCAGAATGTGGACATGGGAGGACAAACGCAGCACGTCTCTGATGATGACAAAACACAGGTGCCAACTGCTGCGGCTTTCAGCAATGTGCAGACCGGCAAGGAGGGCAGGGGTGAAGGATGGGTGGAAGATGATGTGAACGATGATGAGGTCCTAGACCCCACATGGAATTTAGGTCATGCAAGTGACGTGTGCAGTTCAGAGGAAGAGGTGGTGGTCATGCAGTGCCAGCCGCACAGCAAAAGAGGGAGCAGGGTGCAAAAGCAGAGTGACCGTCCTTTAGCCAGTATGCCTGCTACTGCCCACCGCACCCATGGATTGAGCACACCAAAGCCAGCTACAAGGAGTTCCCTGGTGTGGGACATCTTCAGACAATGTGCTGACGACAAAACGCGAGTGGTTTGCACGCTGTGAAATGAGAGCCTGAAGCGAAACATAAATGTTCTAACCTGAGCACCACCTGCATGACTAGGCATCTAAATGCAAAGCACGAGCTGCAGTTGAGTAAAGACCTCAAAAACCACAAAAGATCTCAGGCTCCTCCTGCTCCCTCTTCTGCTGAAGTCTCGGCCTCTTCCTCCCCTGCTAGAGTGACAGTGGCCCTAAATGCCAGTATTTCAAAATTCCTGGCCTTTGAAATGCTGTCATTCTGTCTGGTGGAGACGGAGACTTTTAAAAACCTTATGGCAGTGGCTGTCCCACAGTATGTGGTTCCCAGCCGCCACTACTTTTCCAGGTGAGCCATCCCTGCCCCGCACAACCAAGTGGCGGACAAAATTAGGTGTTCAGTGCGCAACGCCATCTGTGGCAAGGTCAACATAACCACCGATACATGGACCAGTAAGCACAGGCAGAGACAGTGTATCTCCCTAACTGCACACTGGATAAATGCAGTGGCGGCTGGGGCCGAAGGCGGATAGCAGTTTGGCGCATGTCCTTCTGCCACTGAGGATTGCAGGACGTTTATTTTTGCCTCCTGTTGCCTCCTCCTCCTACTCCGCTTCCTCCTCTACCACCTCCTCATCCAGGCAGCATAACACTTTCTCCACCAACTCCAGCACAGCCTGGGGGAAACGAAAGCAGGCTGTTCTGTTTTTCAACTCATCTGTTTAGGTGAAAAACCCCACACCGCGCAGGAGCTGTGGACGGGCATGGAACAACAGACCGATTAGTGGGTGGTGCCACTGAGCCTCAAGCCCGGTCTAGTGGTGTGCGATAATGGGCAAAATCTCGTAGCAGCTCTGGGCTTAGCTAGTTTGACACACATCCCTTGCCTGGCGCATGTGCTGAATTTGGTGGTGCAGAGGTTCCGGAAAAATTACCCCGATATGTTAGAGCTGCTGCAGAAAGTACTGGCCATCTGTGCGTTCTTTCGGAGTTCTCTCCCTACTGCTGCTCGCCTGTCTGTGCAGCAGCGTAACTTCGGCCTTTCTGCTCACCACCTCAAATGCGACGTACTCACAAGGTGGAATTCCTTGCACATGCTGGAGAGATTGTGAGAGCAGCAGCAGACAATAGTGGTTTCAGCTGCAGCACACACTGGTGAGTCACTCTGCGGAACTGCAGCACTTCACCACCAACGAGTGGGCCTCCATGCGGGACATGTGTGCCAAGTTGCGCTGTTTCGAGTACTCCACCAATATGGCCAATGCCGATGACGCTGTCCTTAACGTTACTATACCACTTCTATGTCTCCTTGAAAAAAACACTTTGGGCGATGATGGAAGAGGATGTTGCACAGGATGAAGAGTTGGAGGAAGATGGATAATTTCCATGGTTATCAAGCCAGTCATTTACAAGTTGCTCAGAGGGTGGGTTCCTGCACCAACAGGCCAGGTACACAACTGTCCAGCTAGGGTACAGTACTGGAGGATGAGGAGGATGATGAGGAGGAATAACCGTGTTCAAAGCAAGGTGGCACCCAAAGCAGCTCTTGGGCATCACTGGAGCATGGCTGGGGGGATACAGAGGACACAGACGATACACCTCCCATAGAGGACAGCTTGTTGTTGCCTCTGGGAAGCCTGGCACACATGAGCGACTACATGCTGCATTTACTACGCAATGACCACGAGTTGCCCACATTCTAACCAGTGCTGATTACTGGGTGGCCACCCTGCTGGATCACTGCTACAAGGACAACGTGCCATGCTTAAATTCGTCAATGGAGCGTGATCGGAAAATTCACGAGTACAAGCGCTGCTGATGGCATTCCTACCTGACAGCGGGGGCTCAGTGGAAGCAAAAGGCGAAGGCAGAGGAGGAGGAAGAAGTCACCAATGCATGGTTAGCATGGCCGAAATGTGGAAAAGCTTTGTCAGCATGCCACAACAACCAGCACCACCAGCTGATACGAAACATCTTACCAGGAGGCAGCATTTCAGCAACATGGTGGAACAGTACATGTAAACATGCCTACATATATTGACTGATGGGTCTGCCCCATTCAACTTCTGGTCTCCAAATTGGGCACATGACCTGAGCTTGCCCTTTGTGCCTTAGAGGTGCCCACCTGCCCTGCGGTTAGTGTACTGTCTGAACAAGGGCCAGTGCAAGGATTTTTGCCGCCCCTTTCTCAGCATTTAAATTAAAAGAGAGTTAAATGTTGCAATAAAGCCCCCTATTAAGAATGGTGGAGAATAACAACCATAACTTAAGCCATAGCTAAAGTAACAAGCCTGTGTATTAGATAGTTCGCTTACTCATTAATTTTCACATGAAAACTTACAATTAGTTGGCTTGACCCTTGGGGATCTCTGACACTTCCACACTTTGGCCGGGTACTCGGCGGAGCTGATGTGTTTTATCCTAATGAGAAAAATTTTATAATAAAGATTTGGAGAAGGGGCAGAGGGATAGCAGAGCATGGATAGGCTGGTGCTGCTACTAGGGGGTCATACCATGGTGGAGTAATATAGCCCACCATAATGCCCCCCCCCCCCCCCAGTAGAAATAATTCTCCTTACAATGTGCAAAAAAAATCCCCCTTGTAATGCCCCCAGTTCAGATACCAGTTCAGTGCCCCCCAGTAAATGCCCCCATAGTGCTCCTCTCCCCCCTCCCTCCTAGTGTCCCCTATAATGTACCAGTATAAAATGCCCCATATATAGGGCCCCAGTAGATGCCCTCAGTGTCCCCCATAAGTTGTAAGTATAAAATACCCCTTCTTAGTGCCCCCCGTAGATGACCCCATAGTACCCCTCTCCCCCCTTCCCCATAGTACTCACCATAATGTGTCCCAGTATAAAATGCCCCTATACAGAGCCCCCATATAAAATAACCGTTCTTTGTGACCTCCGTAGATGCCCCTATAGTGCCCACCAATAATGTGCCAGTAAGAAATGCCACCAATGTGCCAGTAATAGGTGCCCCCATAGATGTCCCCCAATAATGTGCCAGTAGCCAGAGCCCCCCTATCATGTGCCAGTAGCCTGAGTCCCCCCATCATCAACATGTGCCAGTAGCCAATAGGCCCCCCCTATAATGTGCCAGTAGCCAATTGGCCCTCCTATAATGTGCCAGTAGCCAATAGGCCCCCCTATAATGTGCCAGTAACCAATAGGCCCCCTATAATGTGCCAGTAGCCATAGGCCCCCCCTATAATGTGCCAGTAGCTATAGGCCCCCCTATAATGTGCCAGTAGCCATAGGCCCCCCTATAATGTGCCAGTAGCCATAGGCCCCCCTAGAATGTGCCAGTAGCCATAGGCCCCCCTATAATGTGCCAGTAGTAGCCATAGGCCCCCTATAATGTGCCAGTAGTAGCCATAGGCCCACTATAATGTGCCAGTAGCCATAGCCCCCCCTATATTGTGCCAGTAGCCATAGGCCCCCCTATAATGTGCCAGTAGCCATAGCTCCCCCCTATAATGTGCCAGTAGCAATAGGCCCCTCCTATAATGTGCCAGTAGTCTCCATAGGCCCCCCTATAATGTGCCAATAGCCAAATATCCAATGCCATTGCCCATTGCCAATTTGCCAGCCAGTCCAGACCATAATTCCCCCCCCCCCAATCATGTAGTCCATGTCCACCATTTATGATTCATGTCCAAGACAGACTATGGGGGCACTATGCCTTTTGCCAGCCAGTCCAGGCCATTATTAAACCCCCTCCCCCCCCCCCCCTTACCTTACCTCCTGGTCTGGACCTGTCCTTCTGAGTCCTCCTCCTCGGCTGCAGGGAATCCCGCAAGGCTCCCGTCTCCAGCGCTGCTGATGTCCGCCTCCAGCGCAGCGGCTCGAGTCAGGCGGCGCAATGACATGACATCATCGCACCGGTCTGCCAGCCTCTGATAGGCTGCCGGCAACCGGCAGCACACCTCCCCGTCTCCCTTCCCTGCCCTGCGCAGCGCAGGTAAGAAAGGATGCTTATTCTTAGCAACGCAGCAGTAACAGTATCCCCATTTGATGATCATGTTGGTCTGGCGGAGCCCCCTGCTAAATTGCGCCCTAGGCAGTTGCTTAGGTCGCCTTACAGGTGGCGCCGGCCCGGGTGTGAACGTGTGTTTAGCATGGCAGGGGGGGTCATCACAGACAAACGTAGCTGTCTGTCCACAGCCAATGTGGACAAGCTCACGTTCATTAAAATGAACCAGGCATGAATCCCACAGGACTTGTCCGTACATTGCGCTTAATAGACAAGTATACCGACCGCACCCAGCCATTGTTATACTCCAGCGCACTTTCTCTTTCCATTCTCTTTTCTATTTACCAATGTTTTGGGATCTTTCCAAATTTATAAAAAAATTAAAATTAAAAAAGAAAATTAAAGGGAAAAAAGAAAAAAACGGTGTTGGCTACCTCCTCCTCCACCACCGCTTCTACCTACACTGCCACTTCCACTGCTTCCTCAACCTCCTACTTCATTTTGACCTCCGCCTCCTAGTTCAAGAATATAATTTTTTTATTTTTTTATATTCTATGTTATTTTATGTAATTTCCCTATCCACATTTGTTTGCTGGGCAATTCTCCTGCTCTTACCCCCATTTTGCTTCCTTTTGTAGCCCTCTAGCCCTTACTATGACTATTTAACAGGCATTTTAGTGCCCCAAAGTTCAGGTCCCTATTGACTTCAATGGGGTTCGAGTTCGGGTCAAGGTCGGGTCCCTAACCCAAACTTTGAGCCGAAGTTCAGCCGAACCCAGCGAACACAAACTTCCAGGTGTTCGCTCATCCCTAGTGGTGGAGCCTTGACTGCCTGAAATCGGGTGCATGCCAGTGTGTGATGCAGCGGTCGCTGCGGCAGGCTGGACCACCACATAGGAGACACGGTTTTCCCAGGCCACTTTATGATGGCGCTGCATGTGTTGACGCAGGGCCGTGGTGTCAACATTGGCACCCTAGCCACGCTTCACAGTCTACCCACAGATTCGACAAATGGCCATGTTCTCCTCCTCAGGCGGCTTAACAAAAAACTGTCACACAGACGAGTATATGATTTTACCCCCAACACTATGCACTGATTGACTTCTACCGCCAATGCTTCCATTAAACCCTGCACCACTACTTTCCCGGGCAGGTAGGCTCCTAAAAAAGCTGGTGGTCTACCCCAAGCATGTTTTGCTCCCGCCCTCCCACTGCTGCCGCCCCACTGACTCCGGGAGCCCACTAGCGACTTGCTGTCTTTGCCGGACAAGCTGCAACCCTCTTCTCCGGATGATAATGAATCCCCTAAATCACCCGGCTCCCAAGTGCGATCAGCTATATCATCATCATCGAGTACTGTCTGCACGTCACTGATGTCCTCCTCAACTGTCTCTGGGTCAGGAGTCTGACCGCTCGCAACACCAGCTCCCATGCCACTCTCCTTATCACTACATGCTCACCTACCTCCACATCCTGGCTGGCCAGTAGCTGCTGACTGTCCTTTAGTAGCTCGTCCTTACTGTATAGTGGAGCTGAGCCCACAGCATATAATACTTCTCTGGCTGAGGGAACAAAAAAGGACAGAGGCAGGTTGAGGACAGGGCCTACTCCCGGGCCATGCCAACTAAGAGTTGTGTCTGACGAACCCAACGAACCGCTGAACGGCAAATAGGCCCTTACTTTTTTCCCGTTATACACAACACAATAGGCTTTAGAACATATAAATTCACTGCTGAACGGCAAATAGGCCCTTACTTTTTTCTACTTATACACACCACAAAAAGCTTTAGAACGGATAACTGCGCCGCTGAACAGCAAATAATATATGTTTTTTTTGCCACTAATACACGAGGAAATGCACTTTCAAACTCATGAGGCAACCTAAAGCTTGAAATGCTTTCAGCATTCGTCAGACAATATTTTTGTAGAGAGGATCTTTGTTATTGCCTAAAAATTTCTGTTTGACTTCTTTAAATGCAATCCACCCTTCTTTTCGAGGATCCGTCATAGAATTGACAAACTCTTGATCAACTATAAACCTTCTAATGTCTGGTCCGACGAACATACCTTCCTTCCATTTTGCACGGTGCAGTTCCATATAACTGCAACACTGAACAACAAAAAATATATATCTCCATGCCACTAATACATGTCAAAAAAGGCTTTAATTTTCTCACTTCACCACACAACGGCTAATAAGCCATTTTTTCCCACTAATACAAGCCAAAAAATGCTTTAGAACATATAACTGCACCGCACAAGGGCAAATAAGACATAGAAATATTTCCTTGTAATAAACCCTGTTAATGGCTGTATCAACAGCACTTGCACCCCAATAACAAGAACAGTTTCCTGGAATTACAGAGCTGTATAATGCCAATTTGGATCCCCAGTCAGTGTAGCAAGGTGTAATAAGACTGTTCCTATTACCCATGCTGTAAACTCCCCTATTGAACCCTGTTGTGCTTCAATACTGTGGAATGATTCCTCCCTATTCTTTCCCTGAACTTCCATACAGCAAAATTAAAGTTTTAAAGTATTTTCTACCTCTGTCCCTAGCGCCTGCTGACATCTCTCCCTGCACTATGTACACTGGAAAATGGCTGAATCCAAGATAGCTGATGCTATTTATAGGGCTGTGACATCACTGGGCTGGATGGCTGCTGATTGGCTGCATGCATATCATTGTGAGTTATCCCTTGTTCACAGAGTTCCTTGCTCCATGTCTTACACGTGCATCAGCCATTTTAGGAAAAAACTTGGTTTGTTACCACGAAGAGTAAGGAAATTTGCATTCGGTGCAATTCAAATTTTTGCTGAAATTAAAGTCGAATTCCATTTCGTCAACATCGATTTGCTCATCTCTATATATAATTCCCAAAGAAAGTCCTTAAAATGGTTGTCAACAGACAGGCCCCTATTAGTGTTTATCGAGCACCCAAGTGCTCGGATGCTCTGGCCGAACACATCGGGATGCTTCACAGAGCACCCGTGTATAATGGAAGTCAATGAGAGAACCCCAAACATTAAACTAGGCACTCCCTGCTCTGAAGAGGGGAGGGTACCTGGTTCATAGGAAAAGGTCTGAAATTGATTTAAACACCACTAAAATCGTCCGGGAACAGCATGGGGAGGATGTGTGGATGCATCTTGGACTCTCAGGTCGCTGCTGGGAACGATAGTGTCCGAGTAGTACACCACTTTTACAGACTGACAATAATACACACAAAACCAAAATCGATTTTAGAGGAAAAATTATTGTATATTTACTTGTACATAAAGTGCAAGTGCTACCAAAAGTTACAAGCAAGAGACAATCCGACACAACCTGTTTATGACATAACAAAGGGCCTCATTCACATTGTGGTACAATTGTTCAGGTAGTGGGACCCCTACACTCATAAAGCCTATGCACTAAGTGAAAGGGCTGCCAAAAATTACAAGAAACCAGCACTACAATACACCCTTTATTACACATAAAGGAGGGCATCATACACACCCTTGAAAAATTATGATTGATGGCCTGCTGGTGACTCTCAAATACATTTGGAGCAAGGGCCTGCTGATCTGACCATCTAAAACATTAGGGGTGAGGGTCTGCTGGTGAACTGACCCTCTAAAAGATTGTAGGTGAGGGCCTGCTGGTGAGATCACCCTCTAAAAGGTTGCAGGTGAGCTGGCCCTGTAAAACATTATATGCAAGGGCTTGCAGGTAAGCTGACCCTGTAAAACATTATAGGTGAGGGCCTGAAGGTGAGCTGACCCTGTAAAAGATTGTAGGTGAGGGCCTGCTGGTGAGCTGACCCTCTAAAAAATTATATGCGAGGGCCTGCAGATGAGCTGACCTGTAAAACATTATATGTGAGGGCCTTGGCTACTGAGACTGGAGTTGGTGGAAGATAGTACTTAAACAACTGGAAAAATTATCTGCTGCAATCCAAACGACCACATAGTCGCACTGGTCTGACTTCCAGTTTGCAGGAAGGCGCAGGAGACCACTCTTGGACATGAAGCTAGGTATCGTGGATGATTGTTTTTCTTGTGCTCTGGCAGCAGGCACAGTTTCAAGGCACCCAGGGCCACAGCCTCTGCGTGCACCATCAGCATCACGGCCACTTCCCCATCCCTTACTGCTCTCCTTCTTCATATTAAAGGTTATATATGCTTTAAAGTATGTCACACGTACAGTAGCGTACAGTAGGGTAGGATTTGGAAGTGTATGGGCAAAAAATGTAAAAGGGTATTTGGGATGTGAAAACGTCACACAGGAGATATCCCGCAGATAATGTCAATGCTGTCACCAGCGGCTAATAAAAAATTACAGGGAATGTCACAGGTATTTGGGATGAGGAAACGTTATACAGGACAGATACCACTGGTAATGTAACTGTCTGCAGCATCTACAGAAATAGTACTGGGTTGCATCAAAAGGGGAATAAATGCCCGTGATGAGAAGATAGTTCTACCACTTTACAAATCACTAGTCAAACCACACATGGAGTACTGTGTACAGTTCTGGGCTCCTGTGAACAAGGCAGACATAGCAGAGCTGGAGAGGGTTCGGAGGAGGGCAACTAAAGTAATAACTGGAATGGGGCAACTACAGTACATTACCCTGAAAGATTATCAAAATTAGGGTTATTTACTTTAGAAAAAAAGACGACTGAGGGGAGATCTAATAACTATGTATAAATATATCAGGGGTCAGTACAGAGATCTCTCCCATCATCTATTTATCCTCAGGACTGTGACTGTGACTATGGGGGCACCCTCTGCGTCTGGAGGAAAGAAGCTTTGTACACAAAAATAGAAAAGGATTCTTTACGGTAAGAGCAGTGAGACTATGTAACTCTCTGCCTGAGGAGGTGATGATGGTGAGTTCACTAAAAGAGTTCACGAGGCACCTAGATGTATTTCTGGAGTGTAATAATATTGCGGGCTATAGCTACTAAAGAGGGGTCGTTGATCCAGGGAGTTATTCTGAGTGCCTGATTGGAGTCGAGAAGGAATTTTTTTCCCTATAAGTGGGGAAAATTGGCTTCTACCTCACAGTTTTTTTTTCCCCTTCCTCTGGATCAACTTGCAGGATAACAGGACGAACTGGATGGACAAATGTCTTTTTTTGGCCTTATATACTATGTTACTATGTACTGTATGTCACAGATAAAAAATGTATGCACAAATGTTACACTGGAGATGTGGCACTGATAATATCACTGTCAGAAGCAGACACATCTATTGAAAAAGTACACTGTATGTCACGGATAAATGTTTTAAACACATACGTTACACTGCAGATGTGGAACTGGTAATGTCAGAAGCGGACACCGTCTATTGAAAAAGTACACATACACTGTATGTCACAGATAAATTTTTTCAGCGGACACGGTACACTGGAGATGTGGAACTGGTAATGTCACTGTCAGAAGCGGACCCCTTCTATTGAAAAAGTACACTGTATGTCACAGATAAATTTTTTGAGCACACATGTAACACTTTAGATGTGGCCCTTGTAATGTCACTGTCAGAAGCGGACCCCTTCTATTGAAAAAGTACACCGTATGTCACAGATAATTTTTTTCAGCGCACATGTTACACTGCAGATGTGGCACAACTAATGTCAATGCACTGTCCGCAGTGGACACCGTCTACGGAAAAAGTTCACTGGGTGTCACAGATATTTTTGGGATGCACACACTTTATACAAGAGATGTGGCGCATCTAATTTATCTGTCCGCAGTGGACACCGTCTATGGAAAAAGTACACTGGATGTCACATATATTTGTGGAATGCACACACTTTACAGAGGAGATGTGGCACAGATAATTTAACTGTCCGCAGCAGCCTATTAGACTCTATTTAGCACAGGATGCGCTAAAAAAATATATTGCTGCTGCCACACACAATAGTCCTTAAAAGAACTTTTGGGACTTTTATTAGTTTTTCTAATAAAATTAGTCCAATATCACTCCCTACACTGGAAGTCTGTCCCTTCCTATGCACAGCTCTCCCTGACTAAAACTGAGTCGAACATGCACCATTGTGTACTGTATAGCACCCGATGACACTTTCCGGCCAGCCAATCACTGTAATGCCAGTAACCAACATGACTACGGCAGCACTTACCTGCACATTTATTGGCTGCGTAGCCGAATACCGTCATGTGCCGAGCATAGCGATGCTCGAGCCGAACTGGTGTTTGGCTGAGCATGCTCGCTCAACACTAGCACCTATCATAAGTTGTGTCAGACACTCAGATTATGGTGCCTCTAAGATGTGTCTCTGTTACCTTTTGGCTCTAAAATGGTATGTCCATAACAACATGTGCCTCTAGTTCAGTCAAGCACCTTCATACACTTTAAAAAATACAACACTGATGAGGAAAAATAACTGTACTCGCTTGTGTCCTGCTTAATAGAGACACAGACCATAAACCCGGCTCAGCCAAGATTAAAGACCAAAAAAGTGGTGGGAAAAATCCATCTTACAATAAAAAAAAGTTAATTAAAGTTAATAAAAAAGTTAATAAAAAGTTAATAAAAGTGAATAAAATCCATATGTCTTATCATACAGACAGGATGGCATTATAGTAAGTTCAAGCTAAGCCTCTTTTTATCACACATACCTCATATATTGCCTTATTCATATCTTGGCAAGTTAAAGACTGAGACACAATTTTTCAAAGGCAGAGTGGGAACGCTACCCGCAACATATCTTACACTCTGTCAAAAGATACCTGTTTTGGGTCTACAATGCAATTTTTTTTCAGGTACCAGATTCTAGTTTCTATATGACTACGGTATTCCTTTCTGGGTATTTAAAAACATTTTGGATTCCTATTTATTCCCACTTTGGATTGCTTTTTTTTAAAACGTTTTTAAATGCGCAGATAGGAATACCATAGTCATTCACTGAAATCTCACACAACTTCGAGACAAAGTTTGGTTACATTTGAATGCTGAATGATACCAGCATTACCAACAAAGTCTTTTAACAAATTAACTCCGAATCTATGATCCAAAGCTCAATTCACTCAAGCCTATTTGGTATCATAGTGGTTCCCCAGAAAAGTCATCCAGTGGGATAAGTATAGAGTTCCCCAAAACAACACCTTTCACCTTCATAGCATCTAAACAAGACCAAGAAGGGAGATATCTATTTGTTAAAGTAAATATTGTCGGGCAAGTGGTGACAGTTGCTACGATACATGCTCCTAATACCGGACATAAGTGTTAGCTAAAATATCTGCAGCAATCTCACTCTAATTTTGAAGAGGGCATTCCCATACTGGGAGAACATGTTAACATAGCATTAGAACCAGATACTTGATTATATGCTTACCTCCTACAATTGTCTATGATTATGTAGCAAATATTATACAGTAGTCCCTCAAGTTACAATATTAATTGTTCCAGGATGACCATTGTATGTTGAAATCATTGTAACTTGAATAAATGGTTCCAAAGCCCCAAAATGTCATCCAAGATAAGAGAAAATTAAGATTTAAAAAACATAAGTATATAACTAAGACAGATAAAACAAGTCCTTACATATAGCAGTCAGGAACAGCTGCTAACTAGCAACTAATACAGCTATTTTACCATATAAGTAGCCTTGATTGGTTGGTTCTGAGGCATTGAATGTTGAGTCTAGTTTCAACTTACGATGGGTCAGAAAAGACCATTGTTTGTTGAAAATATTGTATCCTGAGGCCATTGTATCTTGAGAGACCACTTTCTATAGGATCTCATATTTTCTTTGACTATTCGCAAATAGGAATCTACTTAACACACTCAAAAGTATGCCAATAAGAGAGCCCAATTGGCAATTAAAAGAGACATTACTCAACAACCGGCAACAAACAGCTTTCTTAGAGGGAAAATTGAAAAAGTTATTTCTCATAAATGATCCGGAAGATATACAGTAAGTACCCAGATACTTTGGGAATCTCATAAATCATTTATGAGAGGAGAATTCATAGCTCTATTCTATCATATCAAAAGAAAGAAAGACATATGTAGACAACATTCTAAGGGAAATACAGAGGATGGAGGCTCAATGTAAAAGGTCAAAAAAAGGAGGAGTCAGAAACTCTGATAAAAATGAGATCAGAGATGAGAAACCACTTGACTCTAGACTCTACAAAGAATTACTTATCCTGTCAATGTAAATACTACTCACATGGGGACAAACCCACAAAATTTCTAAACTCCCAAATAAAAAGTAAGAAGGTGAAAGTAGTCATTCACAGTGTTAAGGATACCAGTGGAAATATTGTGCATAGTGTTGAGCGAACAGTTCGAGAATAGTTCGGGTTCATACCGAATTTTGGGGTGTCCGGGACCCGGACCCGAACCCGGACATTTTCCAAAAAGTTCGGGTTCGGATTCAGTGTTCGTCGATTACTTCCCGCTTTCTGAAGGGCTGCACAGCAGCCAATCAGCTAGCGTTTTACTTCTTGCCCTAAGAGCCCATCACAGCCATGCCTACTAATGGCATGGCTGTGATTGGCCAAGTGCAGCATGTGACCCAGCCTCTATTTAAGCTGGAGTCACGTAGCGCCACTACGTCACACTGCTCTGATTAGTGTAGGGAGAGGACGCAGCTTCTGTCAGGGCGAGATTAGGCAGGTTAAAGTCAGCAACAGCACCTAATGAACGGATCAATTTACAGCTGAGAATCATTGAACTTCTGCTAGTTACTTGCTCGCTGGTTTTTAGGCTGCACAGAGCGTTTTTCTGTCACTTATTTTCTGGGTTGATCGGCGGCCATTTTGTGACTTGTGGTGCGCCAGAAGAAGCTGCCACCAAGTCCATCAATCCATCAATACTAGTTTTTTTTTTGCTATATCCTACATCAGGGGCTTGGCTGTGCTAATTGTCACCCTAGAAACTCAGGAAAGAAATTTCTATATTTTATTAAGGGGTTAAATACAATTGCCCAAATACCAATCCCCTAAATCTGGTGTTCCAGCTTTGGTTAGACAAGTATAGTACTGTCTGCTGTCTGCAAAGGATAGATTATTTTCTGGGGTTAAATTCAATTGCCAAAATAGCAATACCATAAATCAGTGGTTTCAGCTGTGGCTGGCAAAATAGAATAGTGTCCGAGGTAACGCACACACGTACAGACGCAAGTACACGATTCTTGAATAGTTGTATTATCACGATAATAAAACTAACAGTGTAAAGTTGACTGTATTGCTCTAAGTTAATCTAATGTGATTAAGCAAATATATAAGAATCGCATTGGGATTTCAACTTAATTCTCAGATCCGACAGTACATTCTACTGGAGGAGGCGTTCCCATGGTGATCGTTAGCTCAAAGTTGTAATCGCAATGCGTTTATTGCGGTATATTATCCCTCTGGGTGTCTTTTACAGCCTTTTTAGTACCCAAAAGTTCGGGTCCCCATTGACTTCTATGGGGTTCGGGTTCGGGATGAAGTTCGGGTTGAGTTCGGATCACGAACCCGGACATTTTCCGGAAGTTCGGCCGAACCTCTCGAACCTGAACATCCAGGTGTTCGCTCATCTCTAATTGTGCATGATTCAAAATCTATTTCAGAACAATTCAGCATATTCTATCAAAGTCTATATAATTTAGAAGAAACAAGAGAGGATGGAGAGTTAAGTCAAAAGGCACAGCTCACTCAGGAGTTTCTCAAATCAATGTCACTTCTGGTTCTCACAAGCAATCTCACAAGCAATGGGATTATGTTCCTCTTTTATGCAACATGTCCTGAAAACATTAAAAGCCATGCCAAAAAATAAATGCCCAGGCCCGATGGCCTCCCTGCTCATTATTACTTATCATCTCTGAGGTGTTGCTTTCATACACGACAAAGTTATATAATGAAGTGTTATCAGGGATTCATTTTGCCCCTCAAACACTTTTGGCAAATATATCTGTTATCCATAAAGAACTACTGTCCAATATCATTGCTACATGCAGATTAAAAGGTATTTCTCAAATTGTTGGCTTTGAGAGTACAAACATTACTCCCAACTCTGATCAACCCATATCAGGTTTGAATGATGGAGAGGGAGGGTAAAGACAATGGCGGTCATTTATGATTAGATATATGCCACTTTTTTGGCATATGTCTGTCGCAGATTCTGTCTCAAAGGCGATTTGTGCCAAAATCTACAACTTCTTCCCCTTCCATGCAATGTATGGCAGCTCTAAAAAGCAGGGAAGAGGGCAGGCAGAAAGCACCGTCTCATTTCTCATTTGTCAGTTTTGGCATAGAAAATTATCTAAATCTAAGGCGGATCTACATACAGTAACTTAGGCACATTGTGCAACAGTGCAGGGGTATTAAGACTGGCATCTTAAACGTGAGTCTTAATAAATGATTCCAAATATGTATAGGGCTATTTCCCTAATAGACACAGTACACAAGTCAAAACTTACTGAGTAGGCTTTCAACAGGGTTTATTGGACATTCATGAAGGATGTGTTGATGAGATTAAATTTTCCCCAACAATTTGTGATTGCCATATTAACAATGTATACTCACCCCTTAGCAAGAGTAGCAGTCCGTGGCTGTTTATCTCAAATATTCCCTATAACAAACAGAACTTGGCAATTCTGTTATTCATTAAAACTCTTGAAGCTCTGCTTCAGAAAATATACCAATCCCTGAAAATCAAAGGAATAACATGTAAAGGTAGAAAACATAAAGTGGCTGCTTTCGCAGATGACACGCTTCTGTGTATCATGAATCCACATACTGTACTACCTTTTCTAGCAATACTTTTAAAGCAATTTGGATAATATCCAACTTTAAAAGAAATCAGAGGAAATTGCAGATTTTCAATCTCATGTTCTCAGCTAAAGGTAAAGATTTGTTGACAGAGAACTCCTAGTTTGATTGCAACCCCTTGAGAAAGCTGACCACGAAACGCGCGTTGGTGCGAGGTGGCGTGTGGTGACATTAATTTACACTTCAGGTTAGTACATGGTTATTTATGCAGCTTTGTACACCGATGGCAAGTTGGGCATACCTTCTTCATTGGCCTAATTGATGTTTTATGTCCTATT
This sequence comes from Bufotes viridis, assembly GCA_033119425.1. Classification (NCBI taxonomy): domain Eukaryota; kingdom Metazoa; phylum Chordata; class Amphibia; order Anura; family Bufonidae; genus Bufotes; species Bufotes viridis. Next base: position 246,482,436 of record CM065593.1, on the reverse strand, counting down.
TGGATATAATGTTGTATTAGAATTGTGGATGGACTTTATAATAATTTCTATCTGCACGTTTAGGCTGTGACATACAACATGGGAATTATAATCTATTTTAGGCTATGAATTTGATGTGATTGCTGCACAGTTGATGGAGTGTTACTGTTTATATCATATTTAACAGACAAGATATATGAATTGAACTATTTGTGCACTGTACACCACCCTCCTGTATAAATTTTAAATGTTTTCAAATGTGACGCTACTTTTTGATATATCGAGAATAATAAAGTTTCTGTGATTTTTTGATTATATATTGGTACTGGATTCTTTTTGACAGCATGATTTTGATATCTGATATTGGATTAATATATGTGGTATCAGATATTTACTAATGGGGAACATTTTGTTGGTTGCTCTCCCAGCTTGATTGGTCCTCCTCAACGCTTAGGTATCTGGAGATAAATATATCATCTAAGCATCAGTATATCATCAGTAGTAATGCCTATGGTGCCCCCTTTACAGTAGTAATGCAATTTGTGTCCCCTTCATAGCAATAATGCCCATTGTATCCCATGTATAGTAGTGATGCCCATTGTGCCCCCTCTGTGGAAGTAATGCCCATTGTGCCCCCTTCAAAGTAGTAATGTGATCTGTATCCCTTTGTATTAGCATTGCCCTCTGTGCCCCTTTGTATTGGTAATGCCCTTTGTTCCCCCTTCACAGTAGTAAAGTGCTCTGTGTCCCCTTTGTGGTAGTATTGCCCTCTGTGCCTCCTTTGCAGTAATAATGCTCTCTATGCCCCCTTTGTAGCAGTAATGCCCTCTGTATCCACTCTATGGTAGAAATGCCCTCTGTTCCCCCTCCATAGTAGTAATGTCCTCTGTGTCCCCTCTGTTAAAAAAAAAAAAAAAAAAACAACAACTATATCTACTCACCTAGTCCCGTTCCTGAAGCTCACAGTCCTCTCTCCCCAGCAGACACAGATCACTCTGCAGCACTTTGTGGCATGTGTCCATGTTTTCTGGTGGCAGGCTCCTCCCACATATTCCCATAGCATGATCCATGCCTGCAGGCTGAATGGTGAAGCAGGGAGAGAAGGAGTGCGGACCATCCCTTCCGCCCCCTCCTTAGCACGCCAGTGCTGCACACATGAACTGAGTTTTTTGCAGTTTTGTAGTTTTTTTTTTAGGTCTTTTGCTGTTTTTCCTGGAAACTTTATCACTTCTTTCAGGATTTACTTAATGACTTATTGGCATCTACATATAGATAATGTAAAGGTAACGTTTATATGTGGTTCGCCAATTAAATGTCTGTATTTACTGTAATGGGGTTTATACAGATACTTCCTAGAATAAGCATATAAAAAGCAACACTTTCATTTTACAAAGTTTGAAGATTCTAGGGCATAGCAAGCTAATGAACAATGTATTTGAAGAAAAGGGCAAATAATGTGGCTTTTCAGCTAGCATAGCTCTACATTAGGCACAACCTTAATTATTATGCAAGATAATTGCTTAACCACACATTTGCTAATATAATTTACATTCCAACAATAATCTGCAGGCTTGTGAGAAATGCCAAGTGTTATGCTATCCCTTAATGCATTTGGTGAATTTTGCTTTACAATAAAGATAAATGTTATATAGTATTTAACTGGATTAAATCAACATGAAGGTAAAGGTTAATATTATAAATAACTATGAGGTTTTTTATTCCTGTATATAATATCACACACAGAGGCTTAGATCTTGGCATCATGGTAATACAGTCTTGAATTTCAGGAATATTCTGCTGCACAATACCAGCATTGATATTACTATAATAGACATTATATCTTACATGTTGTAAAGTAAGGGCATTTTAGGGACTAAAACATTAATGGTCTTTCCCTAGTATAGGTCACAGAAATTTGATTGGTGATGTTTGACACTATGCCTGGATAATCAGTGAAGTGTCAGGATGGAGCACCACAAACCTATTAAGGATAGGTTGCAATCACTTAAATGGTATAACAGTCACAAAATGTATTCAATTCTCCAATGACATAAAGGGGTGTAAAAGTTCTTCTTTCCCTCCATTTTTTGGAGTGTTACAGCTAGATAGATAGTTGAGATGCCAAATTATTTGAAATTAATTTTGGTTCCAATTCAATCAATTTGGCTTTCAGATTAATTTCAGACTGAATAAATTTGACCTGAATCGAAAGTGTCCCAATTGCCCTGAAAAGTTGTGTATGACAATCTGAGGTCTATAAAGCCAAGACAGCATTAGTAATGACAAAGTCACAACCTTATATGGCTATAGATAAAAAAGATGGTAGCAGATGGTAACACACAGCCTGTTTAAAAACATACTGCACTCATCAGGTTTTTATTCTTTTTAAAATTAAAAAAGGGTCAAGAAATCTTCTTTTTGAGGGACAGATGCAATATCTTGTTTTTAAAAAGCAGTTAAAAAATAAATCCTGTTTGGGGTTTGGCAACAGGTTTTATGTTGTTTAAACCCTTTCCCGACCGCCCAACATAAATTCACATGGTGGTTGGGCAATAAAAAATTTCCATATCTACAAAGTGGCTGCTATTTTGAAGCATTACCACCGGTCACAGACTTTTAATCATTCATATGCCATGGTTAAATGTGACTACAGCATCTAGATGCCTTAAAACGAGTACTTCCTGGTGTGCTCTGGTTCCCCTGGCAGGCATCAGGGTAGCTGGAGCATGTCTTCGCCAGCCTCTGTCCTCCTGTGTGACAAAAGGCTGCTGCATAATAGTTTTATACTCCTCTTCAAGTTCAGCCCCCACAGGGTTCATGTGGCCATGAGATGTAGGCTCCACCTCTACTGTCCCCTGGCCAGCCACATTTATCAGCATCTGCTTCAGGACCTGAAGTAGTTGAATGACGTAGTTCATCCAGTAGTTCTGGCGACTCACAAATAAAGTTGCCTCCTCAAAGAGCCTGAGCAAATGGCAGGTGTCATACATGAGCTGCCACTGACTAATGTCAAAGTTACACAGGGGAGTGCTCCTTGCTTCCTGCATCATCAAGAAATTGTTTATGGCCTTCCTCTGCTCATATAGTTGGTCCAACATATTGGAGGTTGGAGTTCCAATGCGTGGAAATGTCATGCTCAAGGAGGGCGTGTTTTGCAGGATGGCTTGCAGCTGGGAGGAATATTTCAGGAACTGATTTAAAACCAGATTAAAGATATGCGCCCTGCAGGGTGGAAGGATAAGCCCTCCTTGATGAAGCGCCAACACTATGTTTTTCCTGTTGTTGGTTCTGTGAACCCATCCACCGCTAGTTCTTTCCAGTCAGGTAGACTCCTGAGTAGCAGGCAGTCTACCCCAGCCACGTTTGGCTACTGACCTCACACTGATGCCACCCTGCTGACTAACGGCCACGCTAGCACCCTGCTGGCTCAGTCACTGATATACTTATGTATAAAAAAATGTGACCACCCCAGTATTGGTAGTATCAGGCCGCAGTTTCACCCCAATTACACAATTAGGGATTAACTGATATACTTATTAATAATAAAATGTGATCACCCTAAAATCTGTAGTATAAGGCCGCAATTTCATCCCGAAATGGGATGGATACACAAATTAGGGATTATCAGTAGTGTTGATAGAGCATCAACGTGCTCGGGTGCTCGGGCCGAACACATTGGGATTAGTGATGACCAAGCATTCTCGGCCGAGTACCGGTTCGGCTCGAGCATCGCTATGCTCGGCACATGGCAGTACTCTGCCGAGTACCTTATGTGCTCAAGCGGAATGCTCGAGTCTCCGCCCCGCACGTTTTGTGGGTTTTAATCAGCAAATAAAGATGCAAGTAAGTACTGCCCTCACTGTCATTCCAGTAACCATGTTAGCTTCTGGCATTACAGCGATTGGCTGGCCAGAGAGCGTCATCGGAGGTTATATAGCAACCTATGACCCATGTTCGGCTCAGACATAGTCAGGGAGAGCATCGGGTGGGAAGGGAAAGACAGAGCAGGGAGCGAATTTCAGCCATTTTAGTTACCGAAAGCTTTTGAAAGGCCCAAAAGTCGTTTTGAGAACTACTGTGTGTGTGTGTTTTTTAGATCAGCAATATATTTAACAGCAATGTGCAGGGAGAGAAATTAACAGATAGTGCAGGGAGAGACATTTGCTGTATTTAATACCAACAGCTTTTTAAAGAACTCAAAATCCTTTTATGGGCTACTGTGTGTGTTTCACAGCAGCAAGATATTTTTATGTTTTAACTATTAGTGACATATACTGTACATCATCCGCCGACTGACTCTTTAATAATCTGGGTCACATCTAGTGTCCATAATCTGTGGTGTTCTCTGTAACCAATACTGTCCTGCATCAGAAAAGACTGTCAGTATTATAAATTCCAATAATCTGGTCCTCATATAGTGTTAGAAATCTGTGGTGTTCTATAAACAATACTGAACTTAATCTGAAAAAAAAAAAACTGTGTATATTTCAACTTCCATTAATCTGAGCCCAGTAAAGTGTCCACAATCTGTGGGTTTTTGTATCCAATACTCAACTTAATCTGAAAACTCTGTCTATATTACAACTTGCATCAATCTGGGCCTAGTAAAGTGTCCACAATCAGTGAATTTTTGTATCCAATACTGAACAGCTTCTAAAAACACTGTCTCTGTTCCAACTTTCATTAATCTAGGCCTAGTGGAGTGTCCAAAATCTGTGGTGGTTTGTAACCAATACTGTCCTGCATCAGAAAACGGTGTCTTTAGCGGACAGTAAAACAATCTGCGCCACATCTACAGACAAAACCATTAATATGAAGAAGGCGAGACCAAAGGGACGGGGAAGTGGGTGTGATGCTGATGGTGCAAGGAGAGGCCATAGCCCTGGGCGCAATGAAACTGTGCCTGCTGCCAGTGCACCAAAAAAAAACAAAAAAATCCACCTTACCCAGCTTCATGTCCAACTTAGCTTGGCAGCGCAGGACAACACTGTCCAAGTCGACCAGTGCGAACAGGTGGTCGGTTGGATTGCTGAAGATAATGCTTCCAGTCGGTTAAGCACCACCATCTCTTTCACTAAGTCCAGTCTCTGTAGCCAAGAGTCTGGTCAACGGAATCCCCACTCTGATCCTCCTTTCTCCCACCATGTTGCATCTGGGCAAACAAGTGATCCCACACTCGGATATTCACATGACCTTTTTTCATCGCCAGCACTTGGTTTAGCTCTCTCGCCAAGCACACTTGAAGAGGTAAAGGCGATATTGTGCCCTAAATCCCAACCTCTTGAGTCTTCACAGTCTCAAGAAGATGACGGTGGTGAACGGCAATCATTTGTTCATGAAGTGGATGATGATGAGACACAGTTTCCAATCACTGAGGTTGTGGTTAGGTCAAGTCAGGAGGATGAGCAGAGTGAGGAAGTGGAAGAGGAGGTGGTGACTCAACATGGGAAGATGAAAAGCCGAGCAAAGACAGCAGTACAGAGGGGGAGGGATCTGCAGCACAGCAACAGTCTGGAAGAGGCAGTGGGGTTGCAAAAGGGAGACGTCGGCCCACACCAAACAGGCCAGCAACCATTACACCGAGCACCACATGCTTAAATCTACCTTGCCAGTATGGTGCTTTTTGGAGGAAAGCGCAAACAACAAAAGAGTGGTAGTTTTCAACCTGTGCCGTACCAAAATGAGCCGGGGCGTAAACACTAGCAACCCCACCACCACCAGCATGATCCGCCACATGGCATCCAAGCACCCTAATAAGTGGGCCGAACACCTGAGTCTACAATCTGGGTCTGCGGGTCACACCACCGCCTCCTCTTCCCCTGTGTTACGCACTGCTGGCCAATCCCCTGTCGACGGCGCATGCCCAGATGCCCCGCTCCCTGCACCAGGACCTTCACATGAACCGTCAACAACAGCATCCACTTCCCTGTCCCATCGCAGCGTCCAAATGTCGGTAACACAGGCATTTGAACACAAGGGCAAATAACAATTTTCAAGAGCTACTACTGAAGTTGCGCCACGTTTTGTGCCCATTTCCACAATCGTCCACAGCTTCAGCCGGTCTTTCAACACTGCCGCAGTGCTTGCGCCTTCCAGCTCACCGACTGTTGTACGACGTGAGCATACGCTGGAACTCTACGTTCTACATATTGGCAATTCCAACATTACACAAATCACAACCAATTATGTGTGATAATACAACAACAAACACCAATTTGAGAACGCACATATTCAAAATATCAAATTTTATTATATACCATGATTACATTATAAACATAACAAAACCCATAAAAGACAGATTATGCAGGAGAGAATATAGAAAAATGTGTGTCCCACGATTACATTGAGATGGTAAGGACACAAGGGCAAAAACATCAAATTATAACCATCATGCTTAAGTAACTAACGCTACTCAAGTCCTGCACCTACTGAGCATCCATCATAATAATAAATCTCACCTATCCCGTAGTGCTAACAGCAAGTCCCCAACACAATATTGCTACTGAGCAGCCTAAAACATACACATGAATGGACACAACTGTGGGAATACCAACCAGCGATCAGGAGACACACCACCCCAATGTTTTGCCGTCGCTTCCTCTTGGGGGTGTGTCTCAAGATCTACCACCTACCCTTTATATAGTGCCCAGTCATTGGTGGTGAAGAGATGCTTTTCCGCAGTGCGACTGACACATGTGTGATTCTGCTGAAACTCCACTATGGCCTGCTGCTGCTCGCACAGTCTTTACAGCATGTGCAAGGTGGAGTTCCACCTGGTGGGCACGTCGTATATGAGGCGGTGAGAGGGAAGGCCGAAGTTACGCTGTAGCGCAGACAGCCGAGCAGAGACAGGATGGGAACGCTGGAAGCGCGCACAGACGGCCCGCACTGTATGCAGCAGCTCTGACATGTCAGGGTAGTTGTGAAGGAACTTCTGCACCACCAAATTCAGCACATGCACCAGGCAAGGGATGTGCGTCAAATCGGCTAGTCCCAGAGCTGCAACAAGATTTTGCCCATTATCGCACACAGCTTGAGGCCCACCAGCAGCAACCACTGGTCGGTCTTTTGTTCAATACCCCGCCATAACTCCTGCGCGGTGTGAGGCCTGTCCCCCAAACATATGAGTTTCAAAACGGCCTGCTGACGTTTACCCCGGCCTGTGCTGAAGTTGGTGGTGAAGGTGTGTGGCTGACTGGATGAGCAGGTGGCATAAGAGGAGGAGGAGGCTAAAGGAGGCAAAGAATGATGCCCTGCTATCCTTGGTGGCGGAAGGACGAGCTCCAAAAAACTCTGCGCCTGGGGCCCAGCCGCCACTACATTTACCCAGTGTGCAGTTAGGGAGATATAGCGTCCCTGGCCGTGCTTACTGGTCCACGTATCTGTGGTTAGGTGTACCTTGCCACAGATAGCGTTGGGCAGTGCACACTTGATTTTATCGGATACTTGGTTGTGCAGAAAGGCACGGCTCTCTTGGAGAAGTAGTGGCGGCTAGGAACAACATACTGTGGGACAGCCATCACCATCCGCTGTTTGAAGCTGTATGTGTCCACCAGCTTGAATGACAGCATTTCAAAGGCCAGTGGTTTAGAAATGCTAACATTCAGGCCCAGGGCTCGAGGGTGGGTAGGTGGGAATTTACGCTTTCTCTCCAATGTTTGTGAGATGGAGAGCTGAACGCTGCCTTGTGAAATGGTGGAGATGCTTGGTGACGCAGATGGTGGTGTTGGTGGCACATCCTCTGTTTGGTGGGCGGCAGGTGCAAACATTCCTCCCGAAGCAGAGGAAGAGGCCAAGGCAGCAGCAGAAGAGGGAGCAGGGGGAGCCTGAGTGAGTTCCTTGTTTTAAAGGTGTTTACTCCACTGCAGTCCACGCTTTGCATGTAGATGCCTGGTCATGCAGGTTGTGCTAAGGTTAAGAATGTTAATGCCTCGCTTCAGGCTCTGATGGCACAGCGTGTCTTGTCGTCAGCACATTGTTTGAAGAAGTGATGTGCCATGGAACTCCTTGAAGCTGCCTTTGGGGTGCTCGGTCCCTGGTGGCAGTGGCCAGTAGCAGGCAAACTCTCTTGGCGGCAGCTGTTCTGCTTTTTCCCTCTGCTCCCTCTTTTGCTACGCTGTTTGCTCGGTCTCACCACTGTCTCTTCCTCTGAACTATGAAAGTCAGTGGACGACCTTCATTCCATGTGGGTCTAGGACCTCATCGTCCCCTCCATCATCTTCCACACAGTCTTCCTCCCTGACCTCCTGTTCGGTCTGCTCACTGCAAAAGACGCAGCAGTTGGCACCTGTGTTTCGTCATCATCAGAGACGTGCGGTCTCTGATGAGGTGGTATTCCCATGTCCTCATCATCAGGAAACATAAGTGGTTGTGAGTGAATGCATTCTATGTCTTCCACCACTGGGGAAGGGCTAGATGGATTCCCTTGGGAAACCCTGCCAGCAGAGTCTTCAAACAGCCTGCATGACTTGAGGCTCAGACAGTTTCCCAGATATGCATGGGGGTGATGTGACAGACTGATGGGCTTGGTTTTCAGACGCCACCTGTGTGCTTTCTGCAGAAGACTGGGTGGGAGATAATGTTGTAAACGTGCTGGATCCACTGTCGGCCACCCAATTGACTAGCGCCTGTACTTGCTCAGGCCTTACCATCCTTAGAACGGCATTGGGCCCCACCAAATATCGCTTAAAATTCTGGCGGGTACTGGAACCTGAGGTAGTTGGTTCACTAGGATGTGTGGCTGTGGCAGAACGGCCACGTCCTCTCCCTGCACTAGAGGGTCCACTAACAACACCACTACCATGTCCACATCCGCGTTCCTTACTAGATGTTTGCCTAAATGTTACCATTCACCACAATATGAAAAAAATTATTTGACCCAATGTATTGAATTCAAGCCTTTTTTTACAGGCACCTAACACTATCTGGCTATCAATTTATGTACCGTATTAAATTAATCCAGGCACAGCAGTAACCACAGATTTAGGGGAATATCAATTGTAGGCCTAGTATTTAGGCCCTGGATGAAAGGTATCCTTTTACGGACAGATTTACACTTGGAGATGCACAGTAGCGTGTGAAAAAATATATAGGATTATGCTTTCAGCACTTGTATTTTAACACTTTGTTTAATATACCCTTTAACAGAAAGAAATACACTTATAGATGCAAAACAGTGTGTGCAAATGTAGAGGATTATGCTGTATTTTAACACTTACTGTAATATACCCTTAAACGGAAAGAAATACAGTTGGAGATGCACACTGAGTGTAATATACCCTTTTACGGACAGATTTAAACTTGGCCTGCAACAGCTGGAACACCAGATTTTGGGTATTGCTATTTTGGCAATTAAATTTTTACCCAAGATAATAATATATCCTTTGACGGACACTATGAAACTTGTCCAGTCACACCAGATTTATGGTATTTCTATTTTTGCCACTGAATTTCAACCCAGAAAAAAAAACTATCCTTTGCCGGACACTATTAAACTTGGCCAGCCAAAGCTGAAACCACTGATTTACGGTATTGCTATTTTGGCAATTGAATTTCACCCCAGAAAATAATATTTCCTTTGACGGACACAATGAAACTTGTCCAGTCACAGCTGGAACACCAGATTTACGGTATTTCTATTTTTGCAACTGAATTTCACCCCAGAAAATGATCTATCCTTTGCCGGACACTATTAAACTTGGCCAGCCACAGCTGAAACCACTGATTTATGGTATTGCTATTTTGGCAATTGAATTTCACCCCAGAAAAAAATATATCCTTTGCCGGTCATTATTAAACTTGGCCAGCCACAGCTGAAACCACTGATTTACGGTATTGCTATTTTGGCAATTGAATTTCACCCCAGAACAAAATATATCCTTTGCCGTACACTATTAAACTTGGCCAGCCACAGCTGAAACCACTGATTTACGGTATTGCTATTTTGGCAATTGAATTTCTCCCCAGAACAAAATATATCCTTTGCCGTACACTATTAAACTTGGCCAGCCACTGCTGGGACACCAGATTTAGGGGATTGCTATTTTGGCGATTGACTTTCACCCCAGAAAAAAATCTATCCTTTGCCAGACAGCAGACATCATTACACTTGGCTAGCCACAGCTGGAACACCAGATTTAAGGGATTGCTATTTTGGCAATTGAACTTCACCCCAGAAAATTATCTATTCTTTGCCTGACACTATTAAACTTGGCCAGCCACTGCTGGGACACCAGATTTAGGGGATTGCTATTTTGGCAATTGAATTTCACCACAGAAAAAAATCTATCCTTTGCCAGACAGCAGACATTATTACACTTGGCTAGCCACAGCTGAAACACCAGATTTAGGGGATTGCTATCTTGCCAATTGATATTAACCCCTCAATAAAATTTAGAAATTTCTATCCTGAGTTTCTAGGGGTGACAATAAACACAGCCAAGCCCCTCATGTAGGATATAGCAAAAAAAACTAGTATTGATGGATTGATGTACTTGGTAGCAGCTTGTGCACCACATGACACAAAATGGCTGCCGATCACCCCAGAAAAAAGTGACAGAAAAACGATCTGTGCAGCCTAAAAACCAGTGAGCAATTAAATAGCAGAAGTTGAATGATTCACAGCTGTAGATTGATCACTTCATTAGATTTTTTTGCTGAGTTTTCCCTGCCTAATCTCACCCTCACAGCAGCTGCATCCTATCCCTACACCAGTGCTTTTCAATTATTTTCTGTCATGCCCCCCTAGGAAGAAGAAAACATTTTGCGCCCCCCGCGCGACTGTAAATAGTATAATTTGTCTATAAAATTGTTATAAGTACACCAATCTCCCCACAAGGGCAAGAAGTAAAACCCTAGCTGATTGGCTGCTGTGCCACCCTTGAGAAAACGGGATGAAATCGCCGAACAACGGACCCGAACTCAAACTTTTTTGAAAATGTTCGGATCCGGGTCCGTGTCCCGAACACCCCAAAATTTGGTACCAACCCAAACTATACAGTTCGGGTTCGCTCAACTCTACTCAGAAGCCCTCCCTGTATATCGACAGCACATACATTACCTTTATGATCATCTTGAAGATCAAGAAAACAGGGGCCGACGCAACAATTTTAGATATAGAGGAGTCCCGGAATTGGTCGCCGCAGAAGCAGTATCCGATCAGCCTATCATTCTTTAAAGAGCACATCAGCCTCTCCGCCCAAGACCCAAACCTTCAGATCCCCCACGGAACATAATCTGCAAAAAAGACACTTATTGAAACCATTTACAGACTATCTCAGACATAAACACATTGCATTTCGCTGGTTATTTCCTTTTGGGATAATGATACAATGGAGGGACAAAAAGATGATAATCAGGAACCATGGGGACCTACAAGAGGCCTTCCAGACCCTGGAAATCCACGACCTAGACATCCCAGACTGGTCGTTGACCACAGACATCTGCATACCCTGCGAGATAACTCCACCCTTGCCATGAGAACAAGTTGGGCCAGGGAAGCCACAAAGGCAGAAGAAAAAGATGGGCAAATTGACACCTCGTCGAATCATCACTGAAGGAGAAAGCTGAACCTCAGGACTTTCAGGACAAAGTTAAAATTAGTTTCTTTATAAATCTGAGATGTTAATGTCCTAGACGCAGCCTTCCCGCTGGTTCTTCCTTTAGTTGGCAATGCACCCGACCCACCCGAAATCTAATAACCTATTGTGTTTGTACCATGATCGCTTATTCTAACAGCGGTGGGTCCGGGCCAGTGGGGAGGCTGTGGAGACACTGTTCACTACTTCCCCCTCCCCTTCTTCCTCATTCTTCTCATAAAACTTGTCGCTCCATAACTGTCTTCTCAACTCACATCTTCTTATGTATCCACCATCATATCCTATACTCACTTACTTCAGTTACTTTTCAATTTTCAACTCCTTCTATTCTTGCAACAGCATGCACAAACTAGCACGCTTTCATCTCTCACCTTTGTTGCTTTATCTTCCCATCCTCCTCCTTTTACACCAAGACAAACAGTCTAGGTATAGAGGCCTGAATAGGCCGTCCCAGGAGATATTTCCCTCCTAATTCTTCAGATCCTTAGGAATCTCTTAATTAATGTTCCTGTTGTTCGTTTTATTGTTAATATTGCACTCATTAGACATTTCATTCATGTCACTCTTTGTCCTCTAGACCTCTCTGATCTTCAGAGATTTGCGACTCTCTGTGCAGGTGAACGAGCGAAGGTGTCCTTCCTTAATTGGATCGGTCCGGGTAAGAGGCTCAACGACATACATCCTAACTGGTCCTTACACTTCTCACTGTCAATATGACTGACATCCGGATCGTGATGCACAACGTCAGGGGCTTAAGATCCCCTATAAAAAGAAGTCAGATCTTAAGACACTTGAACAAAAAAAAAGTACATATTGTGTTCCTACAGGAAACACACTTTAAACATGGGAAAGCACCAGACCTCACACATTCCCCTTATAGTCAGTGGTACCACAGCCCATCTGAATTCAATAATAAATTAGGTGCAAGTGTTCATCCATAAACACACTAACTTCACTTTGGTAGCGACAAAAATAGATGAGAATGGGAGATACCTGTTTATAAAAGGGTATATTGATTCTCAACTCTATACATTAGCAAATTTTTATGCTCCTAATTCCGCGCATAAACTATGGTTTGACAAGGTGATGAGGGAGCTGGAGATGTTCAGGGAAGGAGTAGTCATCACAGCCGGGAACCTTAATATTTCACTGCACCTCCCTCTTGATTCCTCAACAGACAGGTCCTCAATAGAGATGGCAAACGCAAATTTATGCAAATGTTCGCGAACGGGCAAACAGGGCAAACCGCCATAGACTTCAATAGACAGGCGAATTTTACCCACAGGGACTCTTTCTGGCCACAATAGTGATGGAAAAGTTGTTTCAAGGGGACTAACACCTGGACTGTGGCATGCCGGAGGGGGATCCATTGCAAAACTCCCATGGAAAATTACGTAGTGGACACAGAATGTGGTAAGTTGAATTCGCAATGCGATTAATATAACCTGCATTAATCGCATTGTGGATTCAACTTAGAGCTGGGTTCCTAATGGTTGTATTGCTAGAATATAACGAAGATTAAGAATATGGGGCTATATTCTCAATCTTAGTTATATAATTCTAGCAATACAACCATTTGGAACCCAGCTCTAAGTTGAATTCGCAATGTGATTAATATAACCTGCATTAATCACATTGCAAATTTAATTTAGAGCTGTTTTGCAACAGCTGGAGGGCCGCAGTTTGGACATGGCTGACGTAGGCAGACCCATCAGTCAGTACGTGTACTCCTCCACCATGTCGCTGAAATGCAGCCTCCTGCTAAGACGTTCCAGATCTGCTGGTGGTGCAGGTTGTTGTGGCGTGATGACAGAGCTTTCCAACATTTCACCAATGCTAACCCAGCCTTCTGAGGTGCTGATGGTGACCCAGCTGCATGTGAGCTGGCTTGGGTGCCACCCTGCTGAGAACACGGTTCCTCCTTATCCTCCTCATCCTACTTATCCTCCTCATCCTCCAGAACTATGCCCTGGCTGGACAATTGTGTTCCAGGCCAGGGACTATGTTGGTGCAGGAACCCACCCTTGGAGCCACTTGGATGTCACTGGCCTTATGTTAAGGATAAGGCATGTATATAGTTTTTTGGGTTTATATAGTAAGTTTAGCTGCATATAGTTATTTTAATATGTTTTTAAGAAAATCTGTAAATAGTTTGTTAATGGTTTGAGTAAAAGGGGGGGTGGGGGTGTTGTGTGTGTTCGATTAACTGAATTGATTTTCACTGTCTGGTGTTTAGGAATTTCTGCACCCCAAATTCAGCACATGGGGCAGGCAGGGGATGTGTGTCACACCGGCTAGGCCCAGACCTGCTAGTATATTTCGCCCATTAGAGCACAACACCAGGCCGGGCTGGAGGCTCAGTGGCACCAACCAATGGTCGGTCTGTTGTTCCATGCCTGTCCACAGCTCCTGTGCGGTGCAGGTTTATCCCACAAACACACAAGATTTAAAACAACCTGCTGTCGCTTCCCCCTGGCTGTGCTGCTGTGGGTGGTGAAGGTGTTACGCTGAGTGGATGAGGAGGAGGTAGAGGAGGAGAAAGCAGAGGAGGAGGAGGAGGAGGTAACAGGATACAAAGAGAAATGCCCAGCAATCCTCGGGGGCGGAAGGACATTCGCAAAAATGATATCCGCCTTTGGGCCAGCCGCTACATTTGCCCACTGTGTTGTTGGTTATATGGACGTTGCCACAGATAGCGTTGCGCAGTGCACACTTGATTTTGGCTGCCACTTGGTCGTGCAGGGAAGGGATGGCTCGCCTGCAAAAGTAGCAGCGGCTGGGATACAAGTACTGTGGGACAGCCACCGTCATAAGGTTTTTAAAACTGTCCACCAGACAGAATGACAGCATTTCAAAGGACCAGGAAGTTTGAAATAAGGCATTCAGAGCCATGGGTATGAGGGTACTTCCTCTTTCTATTTCTTTTTCTCCCCAGTGTTTAGGAGATGGACAGCTGATAGCTGAACACTTCCATGGGATTTGGTTGAGATGCTTGGTGACAATGACAGATGTGGTGGCGTTGCTGCCACATCCTCTGTTTGCTGAGTGACAGGTGCCACCGTCACTCACTTGTGCTCAAGTTTAGAATGTTTATTTATTATTTTTTCTGTATTTTATTTTATTTTAAGTAATTTCCCTATTCAAATATGTTTGCAGGGCATTTACCTACATTTTGCTGCCTTTTGCAGCCCTCTAGCCCTATCCAGGGCTATTTTACAGCCATTTAAGTGCCTAAAAGTTTGGGTCCCCATTGACTTCAATGGGGTTCGGGTTCGGCCGAACTTCTCGAACCCGAACATCCAGGTGTTCGCTCAACTCTAGCTAGAATATAACGAAGACTGAGAATATAGTGCTATATTCGTGATATTCATTATATTCTAGCAATACAACCATTAGGAACCCAGCTCTAAATTGAATTTGCAATGCGAGTATACGTTCACATTGCGAGTTCAACTTAGAGCTGAGTTCCTAATAGTTGTTGCTAGAAAAGATTGAGAATATAGCGCTAAATGTGTTATATTTGTTATCTTCGTCAATTCTAGCAATACAAGTTACAACCATTAGGAACTCAGCTCTTAGTTGAATTTGCAATGCGAATATAAATTTGCGTAACATTAGCAATATATAGAATAATGACGATTATTCGATTTCGACAAATATATGATGAATATTCAATCGAATATTTGCAAAATATCGCAAAATCTAATATGGCACCTCCCGCTCATCACTACTGCTCACAAAGCCTGAACAACATGTGGAACGTCGATTTCCAGCGTGTGCTCACGTCGCATAACAGCCGGTGAGTTGGCAATTTCAAGCGCTGCTGCAGCGTTGACAGACAGCTGTCGATGACTTGCAGAAATGTGAACACACGTGGCTCACCTTCACAAGTAGCTCAGGCAAATTGCGGTAGGTTTTGAGAAACTTAGGTGCTGGTGGAAACCCTGATCGACGTAGGGCCCGCAATCCTCGGCATCGGTAGCAGCTGTGCCATCCCAGGGTACGAATTGCTCCCAGCCTCCACAACATTCACTCAGTGTGCCGTCAGGGAAATGTAGTGGCCCTGGCCAAGTGCACTTGTCCATGTGTGCGTGGTTTAGTGGACCTTCCCAGTAACTGCATTGGTGAGGGCACATTTGATGTTATGGGACAGGCAGGCGCGACACACCTTGAAAAATAGTGGAGGCTGGGGACTGTGTAATGCGGGACGGCCACCGAAATCAGACTGAGGAAGCCCTCAGTGTCCACAAGCCTAAATGGCAACGTTTCCAGGGCCATTAATTTGGAAAGCTATGCATTAAGTGCTATGGCCTCTGGGTGGGCTGGCTATTTGCGCTTGCGTTCAAAGGCCTGGGGTAAGGACATTTGGACGCTTTGCTGGGACACAGAAGTGGAGGTGGTCACTGAGGGTGCTTGCGAAGATCCAGGTGTAGGGCGGGAGGCCTCGGGGCCTGCGCCTTCGACAGCGGATTGGCCAGCATGTAAAATAGGGGAAGAGAAGGCAGTGTGGTGAACTGCAGACACAGATTGTGGAGGCGTTCATTCCACTTATTATTGTGCGGTGCCATGTGGCGGATCATGCTGGTGGTGGTGAGGTTGCTTGTGTTCATGCCCCGGCTCATTTTGGTATGGCACAGGTTGCAAACTACTATTCATATGTCATCCGCACTTTCCTCAAAAAAGCGCCATACTGCGGAACACCTACCCCTTGACAAGGGAGATTTCCGCAGAGGGGTGCTCCATGAAACAGTTGCTGGCCTGTTTCATGTGGCCAGCCTTATCCCTTTTGCCACCCCACTGCCTCTTCCAGCCTGTTTCAGTGCTGCAGATACCTCCCCCTCTGTACTGCTGTCCTCGCTCGGATTTCCACCTTTCCAGGTTGGGTCAGTGACTTCATTGTCCAACACCTCCTCTTCCACTTCCTCACTCTGATCATCCTCCTGACTTGTTGACCTAACCACAACCTCAGTGATTGACAACTGTGTCTTATCCTCTTCATCAACCTCTTGAGACAGAAATTGCCATTGACTTATTGGCAACTGTGTCTCATCATTATACACCTCATTAAACAGTAATTGCCATCCTCCACCGTCATCTTCATGTGACTGTGGATGCTCAAGAGGTTGGGAATCAGGGCACAAGATCTGTCCCTCTTCAAGCCTGATTAGGAGAGAGGGCCAAATGAAGGATTAATGATGAAAAGAGGTCCTCTGAATAGTGTTGGATCACTGTCAGATCACTTGTTTGCCCAGACTCGCCATGGTGGGAGAAAAGAGGATCAGGGTGAGGATTGTGGTGACCAGACTCCTGGCTACTGAGACTGGACTTGGTGGAAGGCAGGGTGGTGCTTAACCAACTGGAAGAATTATCTTCTGCAATCCAACCGACCACCTGGCCGCACTGGTCTGACTCAAAGTGTGGTGTCCTGCGCCGCCCTGCAAACTGGGACATGAAGCTAGGTATCGTGAATTATTGTTTTTCTTGTGCTCTGGCAGAAGGTACAATTTCAACGCGGCCAGGGCCATGGCCTCTGTGTGCAGCATCAGCATCACGGCCACTTCCCGCCCTTACTGCTCGACTTCTTCATTTTAAATGTTATATATAAATAAACAGATAATGGGTGGCTCACTTGAGGAGAGAGACGCACCAGGGTGCTCCAACGTCCGGTCTGGGTCTCACCTCACCCAAAGAAAAGAAGTGATAAATAGGTAGAAAAAGGACGGGCACTCCAATACTGGTTCAATCTGGAAAATAGCTAAGTTTATTCACAATATAGACAAAAATAGGTCAAAACACTACTATGATGCCCGGTGAAAAATGCAAATGAGGCAAATGAGACGACCGTATATCAAAGTCCGTCTATTTGCCTGTCCATCCAACCCCAACGTCAGATTACTTATAAATTTCTGCTTCTAATGACCTATACAGATATTAGTAAAGTTAAATATTCAGCAGCAAAGGGATGGAAACATAAAATCGGAGGATCCTCTATAGTAATCCATATAGTAAAAAATCCATATAATAAAAATTCATAGGTAGTAATTCATAAGCAGTATTTCATCTAGCGGGGACTACCAAAGGTAATTCAAGTATTGGTTCATCAAAAAAATTATTGAAGATATGAATATAAATTAGTGTATCTATTGATCTACAAAATGAAGCAGTGCAGTTGATTGACACATCAATGTGGACAGGAAAAAGGATTGCTTCAATTCATGCAAGCATCATTGCTCCAATTCATATACATGTCATTGACCCAGCCTGGGGTATTAATAGTTAATCAGGAATAAATCTGGAGTTAATTTCCCATCCAAGAGCAACAGCGGCTTAGTTATTTCATATTAGTGCATATACCATTCATTAGTTCATTAGTTCATCCAGGGAGAAATAACAGAGGTATTTTCACTAATAGATGTTCCTCTAGAGAGTTTACCTCCCGAGGTATTAACAGTCATACACCTATGTAGCAGTGCCGTTTCTGTACAGTTAATGATACTGCTGTTCATCCAATAATAGCCGTGTTATTTGCTGTCCCATAGAGGGTACTGGCAATAATGTAAATGTGCGGAATCTCCGATATTGCGGCTTCCCTGTTTAAGAGCAGTTACATTCAAAAGGTTGCGATCCTACCTGTTCAGACGATGTCACTTTTCTTGCGGCATAGCCTAATGGCGTCTCCGGCTGATGTGCAGCTCCCTGCTCCGGTTACCCTCCGTGGCGTCCCACGTGGGTTTACACGGAGCCTCTTGCCTGGGGAGCGCGTAGTCTGTAGCGGGCTGCCAAAGCTATTCACTTAGATCTGCGGTGTGCTGTATTGATGATCCTACGGCCGTGGGTTAGAAGTGGCTCCGGAGTCCTCCTGCAGAAAAGTCCTATTAAATGGGGGTCTTATTCCTGCCAGACGCGTTTCGGGACTTACACGTCCTTTCCTCAGTGGCTAAGCCCCCATAGGCAGACCCCTGATTTTTTATAGTCTCTAATTTTTATTTTATTTTTCTTTCCTTTTCCTTCATGTCTTGTTGCAAATTTGGACCGGATCAACCTGGATTGGGATCAGAGATCCCAGTTACTGAGTTTCACATATGAGGATATATATATAGAGGATCAAAGTTTAAAATATATATAGACACATCCAATAAAACTATGTAACATGTTTACTAGAGATATATAGTAAAGATGAAATGATTTTAATAAACAAAATTATATATTACCTTTAATAAATAGTGGGTAATAAAATATGAACAAAATTAAAAATAATATTAAAAAATGTTAAAAGGTCAATTTTTGATAGACTAATGTAGGGATAAGATAGTATAGAAAAATATGTATAAAATATATATATAAAAATATATATAAAAATATAGATATGTATTGGAGATGGGATTTAATCTCCGTATGCCAATCTGAGTATACAGGTCAAAAAATATAGATGTCAATATGTGTCTTCCATGTTAATAATTCATCCGCAATCTGTCAATCTTCCCTGTTCACATTGTTCCACAACCTGTCAATCTATCAAAAAGGTGTTAGTGGTGGGTCTTTGTCGCCAAGAGGGAACCCAGGGTATATATCAAACCGTGGGTTCCACTGTCGACGGCAGACACCCACCACCTATAAGAACCCAAATATTTCATATTCGGCGTTGAGGCCATTCGGTATCAGGCAGTCAAAATCAAAAATTCTTCTTGATTCAATCCTAGACATCCTACATATGTGGTCACCCCCCCTCCAGTGTCTTTCCACTTTCTCCAGGGCCACAAATGTCAGATTTGTAGGGTCTTTATTGTGAAATTCCCTAAAATGATTTGAGAGGGTATGTTTTTCGTAGCCCTTCCTGATCTTCGCTATGTGTTCTGCCACTCTTATTTTCAGGGTTCTTTTGGTCCTTCCTACATATTGCTTTTTACAAGGGCATTCTATAAGGTAGATGACATTTGTTAAATCGCATGACAGATGCTCCTTAATCTCATGTGTATATGAACTACTAGTAGACTTTTTTGTTGTTGTTCTCCTCGGAAAAGTGGTGGTCTTACAATTAGAGCATTTGCCACACCTGTAGAAGCCCTTAAGGTTCAACCATTTTTGTATGCTTGGATTGTTTTTGTTGTGCCTCCTTATCGTGGGCGCCACTTTAATGCCCAGGTTCGGAGCCTTGGTGAAAGTAATTAACGGGTTAGGAGTCAGGCCTTATTCACACGTCCGCAATGTAGTCCGCATATATTCCGCAATTTTGCGGAATACATGCGGACCCATTGACTGTGAATAGGGCCGGGAAATATGCGGAGAGCACACACTTTGCTCTCCGCATCCGATTTTGCGGAGCGCGCCGCCGATTTTCCAGTCCGCGGCTCCGCAAAAAAAATAGAGCATGTCCTATTCTTGTCCGCAATTGCGGACAAGAAGAGGCATTTTCTATGGAGTCCGGGCAATGTGCGGTCCGCAAAAATGCGGAATGCACATTGCCGGTGTGTCCGTGTTTTGCGGATCCGCGGCTCCGTGGATCCGCAAAACACTTGCGGACGTGTGAATTAGGCCTCAATGTGGTACCTATAGTTTTGTCTTTGACAATCAAATGCCAATGTTTTTGTATGATCCCTCTAACCTCTCTATGCTTCACATTGTATGGCAAGACTAAGCGAATGTTTTCATCCTCCTGGTTTTTAATATGGATTTTTTCTTAAAATTTTTTTCTCTATCTAAGTTTCTGACTTTTTGTAGTGCTCCCTCCACTATCCTTTCAGGGTACTTTTTCTCTAGAAACTGTGTCCTCATCCCCATGGCTTCTATCTCAAAGTCCAAATCCTTCGTACAATTCCTTCTAATTCTTCTGAATTGTCCATAGGGGATGTTCAAGAGCCAGATGGGGAGATGGCAACTGTCATAATAAATGTAACTATTCTTATTAACTTCTTTTTGAAATGTAGTACATATTAATCTATTCCCTTCTTTTTTAATTTGCAGATCTAGGAACTCCACCATCTCTCTGCTCAAACTGGATGCAAAGCGTAAGTTTCTATCGTTTATGTTAATCTCCTCTAGAAAAACACGTAGTGAGTCCTCTCCCTTTTTCCAAATAAATAGGATGTTGTCAATGTACCTCTGCCAGAGCATCAGATCCGCCCCCAGTCTTGGTCTGATCACCTGATGTTCCCAATCCGCCATGAATAAATTAGCGTAGCTGGGGGAGAATCTGGTGCCCATGGCAGTACCCTGTATTTGCAGGTAAAATTGTGAGTTATAAAGAAAATAATTATGGGAGAGGATAAACAACACCAGTTCCTCCAAATAACGAATTTGTTCCGTTGGAATATTGCTAAGCCTATCTAATTGTCTTGCCATTGCCTCTATTCCCTTATTGTGTTCTATGATGGTGTACAGAGAGTGTACATCAAGAGTACCAATAATCCAATCATCCTCAATCTCCAAATTCTCCACAATGCGTATTACTTGTGTGGTATCTTTCACATACGATTCTATCTTTTTAACCGTAGGTTGTAAAATTTGGTCGATGTATTGGGATAAATTCGAGGTAATCGACCCTATACCCGATATTATCGGGCGTCCGGGAGGATTATGTGGATCTTTATGCAACTTTGGTAGATGATAAAATACTGGTACTCTTTTTGGTGTGTCAATAATAAATTTGAATTCTTCAGTTGTTAAAATGCCTGCTTCTAGACCCTTAGTGCTCATCCGTTCCAAATCTTTAAAAAATTAAATCGTTGGGTCCCCCTTTAAATAGATTGACAGGTTGTGGAACAATCGTTGGGTCCCCCTTTGATAGGTTGACAGGTTGTGGAACAATGTGAACAGGGAAGATTGACAGATTGCGGATGAATTATTAACATGGAAGACACATATTGACATCTATATTTTTTGACCTGTATACTCAGATTGGCATACGGAGATTAAATCCCATCTCCAATACATATCTATATTTTTATACATATCTTTCTATACTATCTTATCCCTACATTAGTCTATCAAAAATTGACCTTTTAACATTTTTTAATATCATTTTTAATTTTGTTCATAATTTATTACCCACTATTTATTAAAGGTAATATATAATTTTGTTTATTAAAATCTTTTCATCTTTACTATATATCTCTAGTAAACATGTTACATAGTTTTATTGGATGTGTCTATATATATTTTAAACTTTGATCCTCTATATATATATCCTCATATGTGAAACTCAGTAACTGGGATCTCTGATCCCAATCCAGGTTGATCCGGTCCAAATTTGCAACAAGACATGAAGGAAAAGGAAAGGAAAAAAAAAATAAAAATTAGAGACTATAAAAAATCAGGGGTCTGCCTATGGGGGCTTAGCCACTGAGGAAAGGACGTGTAAGTCCCGAAACGCGTCTGGCAGGAATAAGACCCCCATTTAATAGGACTTTTCTGCAGGAGGACTCCGGAGCCACTTCTAACCCACGGCCGTAGGATCATCAATACAGCACACCGCAGATCTAAGTGAATAGCTTTGGCAGCCCGCTACAGACTACGCGCTCCCCAGGCAAGAGGCTCCGTGTAAACCCACGTGGGACACCACGGAGCATAACCGGAGCAGGGAGCTGCACATCAGCCGGAGACGCCATTAGGCTATGCCGCAAGAAAAGTGACATCGTCTGAACGGGTAGGATCGCAACCTTTTAAATGTAACTGCTCTTAAACAGGGAAGCCGCAATATCGGAGATTCCGCACATTTACATTATTGCCAGTACCCTCTATGGGACAGCAAATAACACGGCTATTATTGGATGAACAGCAGTATCATTAACTGTACAGAAACGGCACTGCTACATAGGTGTATGACTGTTAATACCTCGGGAGGTAAACTCTCTAGAGGAACATCTATTAGTGAAAATACCTCTGTTATTTCTCCCTGGATGAACTAATGAACTAATGAATGGTATATGCACTAATATGAAATAACTAAGCCGCTGTTGCTCTTGGATGGGAAATTAACTCCAGATTTATTCCTGATTAACTATTAATACCCCAGGCTGGGTCAATGACATGTATATGAATTGGAGCAATGATGCTTGCATGAATTGAAGCAATCCTTTTTTCCTGTCCACATTTATGTGTCAATCAATTGCACTGCTTCATTTAGTAGACCAATAGATACACTAATTTATATTCATATCTTCAATAATATTTTTTGATGAACCAATACTTGAATTACCTTTGGTAGTCCCCGCTAGTAGTGATGAGCGGCAGGTGCCATATTCGATTTCGACGAAATTTGCGAATATTCGAATGAATATTCGTTTCATATTCGTCGAAATCGAATATTCGTCATTTTTTCTAGTTATCGCGATTAACATGCGATTTAAATAATCGCATATTGCGATTTGTACTTAAGGCTACTTTCCTATTGGTTTCATATCTAGAATTAGCGAGGATGACGAATATGACGAATGTATTCGTCATATTCCTCAAAACGAAGATAACGAAGTATTCTACATCTTCGTTTTAGCTACCTATTCGTCAACTTCGCTAATTCTAGCAATCAAATAGGAAGGTTGACTTACCAGACAGCTGTGTTAAATTCGCTATGCGATTTTTTTTTTTAATACAATAATTATATTACTTGATAAAATTATTATAAGTATTCTATTTATTAAAAAAATAATAAAAAAATCGCATAGTGAATTTAACACAGCTGTCTATAAGTCAACCTTCCTATTTGATTGCTAGAATTAGCGAAGTTGACGAATAGGTAGCTAAAACGAAGATGTAGAATACTCGTTATCTTCGTTTTGAGGAATATGACGAATACATTCGTCATATTCGTCATCCTCGCTAATTCTACCAAGCCAACCATAACTTCTGTGCTCATGGAGCGTCCCCATCACCATGGGAACGTCTCCATATACTAAAATGTACTGTCGGATTTGAGGAATTACGTTGAAATCGCAATGCGATTAATTCAAGTTATATTAATCGCATTGCGATTTCAACTTAGAACTGGGTTTATAATGGGTCAGCTTGCTAGAATTAACGAAGTTAACGAATAACTAACGAATATGGAATATAGCAGCAGTGCTAAGTTGAAATCGCAATGCGATTAATTTAACTTAAAGTATTCGCATTGCGATTCCATCTTAGAGCGGAGTTCCTAATGGTTGTATTGCTAGAATATAATGAAGATTGAGAATATAGCGCTATGTTCTCAATCTTCGTTATATTCTAGCAATACAACCATTAGGAACCCAACTCTAAGTTCAATTCGCAATGCGATTAATATAACCTGTATTACTCGCATTGCGATTACAACTTTACGAAGACTGAATTCTCAATCTTCGTTATATTTTAGCAATACAACCATTAGGAACCCAGTTCTAAGTTGAATTCGCAATGCGAACATATACTCGCATTGCGAATTAAACAGAGACTGGGTTCCTAAATTTTGTTAGTTCTAGATAGCCATAGCCAAACAATAGTGAAGTAAGGGCTCTTTCACACTGGCGTTTTATCTTTCTGTCCTAGAGTTCCGTCCTCGGGGCTCTAGGACGGAAAGATACTGATCAGGATAATCCCAATGCATCCTGAATGGAGAGAAATCCGTTCAGGATGCGTCTGGATGTCTTCCGTTCAGTACTGAGACTTTTTGCCGTAGCAAAATCTGGAGCATGATGCGGATTTTTCTCCGGACCCAAATCCTGAAGGCATGCCGGAAAGAAGGATCCGAATTAATGGCCATTGAAAAGCATTTATCCAGATCCGGCTTTAAGCTAAGCGTCGTTTCGGCACATCGCCGGATCCGACGTTTAGCTTTTGTGAATGGTCACCATAGCAGCCAGGACGCTAAAGTCCCGGCTGCCATGGTAAAGTGTAGTGGGGAGGCAGGGGAGAAGTATACTTACCATCTGTGCGGCTCCCGAGTCCGGGGCCCTCCACAATGAATGATGTCAGAGCGCCCCATGAGCATGGATCACATGATCCATGCGCGTATGGCTCTCTGGCGTCATTGTGGAGCACCCGGGAGCCGCACGGACTGTAAGTATCTGCTCCCCGGCTCCCACTACTTACTATGGCAGCCGGGACTTTAGTAGAGTCCTGGCTGCCATGATTACCTAAAAGCATATTGAAGATTGATCAGTATTCCAATGCTTTCTGTTGTCTTGCGTTGTGACGGATCCGGCGGGCATTTCTTGCGACGGAAGTGCACGCCGGATCCTCACAAGGCAAGTGTGAAAGAGGCCTAAGTTGCATATACCCCAATGCAAGAATATTACTTTGCATACTTTATTTTTTAAGTACATGTCTCTCTTAAAGGGGTGGTCACTCTTAAAGGGCAATGCCGGGTCATCATCAGCTAGGAGATGGCCAAAAGCACCGTAAAGGGATGCAGAAAATGGAGGAGCTACTTTCCCAACTCACAATGTTCCCATAGAGGCCTTTTTATTTTGTTAATAAATAGTTTTTCTGAGTTATAGCAGCGTGATTTCAGTTTTTATAATGTTATGTTATGGTGTAATTCTTACTGATAACTTTATTTATTGTAAGGCCCCACCATTAACAAAGACTGCTGCTATTATCCTCACCACTATGAGTTCTTTGTAGGCCTTATACTACCAAATTTCCATGTACCTGCGGCTGCTGTATGTCATCATACTGATGAGTTTTGGATGGAAAAAAATTGCCTTAATGTAACCAGAGTTATTAAAATAAAACAGAAAACCAAAAATGATTTAAAACCAAACCAAACTTTATAAATAAAATAAAAAAAATTGTTTAAAGAAACATAAAATAAAAATTAAATAAAACTAAGGCAGGGCTTTCAGGACATCATGCTGGTTGATCAGCTCTGTTATGGCCTTCTGATGCCACTCCTCCATGGCCTTCATTTCTTGGCTGATCTTCAGCTGCAAAGCCCTCATCCGCCTGGAGTGCTCCCGCTGCAGCATAATTATTTTATTTTCATTTCTTTTATTACTGTACAAAAAAATAATATATTAAAAATCAGATTAAATAACTTTTATTGATTAGTGTATAAAGGAGCTGGCCATTAAAATCACAATCAGTTATATAGTTCTTTACTTAGGAATATTTCAATAGAGTATTTTATTTAAAATATTTGTGGGATCAGTTGACTGTTTGATTGGTACTATTTTGGGGTGCATACGTCTTTTTGATCGCTTGGGTTTGGAATATATGTCATGGAACGTTACAAAATATGTATACTGTATAAAATATGTCTGTTTTGACAGTTTTAAAAAAAATATTTGTATGGGATTTGCCAAAGGGGTAAGAACACGCTATATTGTTATAGAGCTGCTTTTACGGATGCGGCTATACCAATTATGTGCACTATATTATTTATGTAATTTTTAGATTACATAAATGAATATATATGAGAAGACGATTTCTAATTTATTCTTCTTTAAAAAAATTTTTAGTCTTTTTTGTCTTTCAATTTTTTTATTTTTGTTTTATGTATCTATTTTCTTTTTATCAAAAACCATCTGCATAGTCTATTGTAATACACTGTATAGTCAGTGCCACACTTACACTAAGGCTGATCAGACCTCAGGGTCTGATCGGCCTTAGGTAAATGGCAACTAGGACGCCATTTGTAAGGCGTCCGGGTGCCATGGAAACCATCTTGCTGTTGCGGAAGCAGCAACGGCAAGATGGAAGAGAGAGGGAGCTTTCTTCCTCTCAACCACATAGATGTCGCTGGCCTGAAACAGGCTTTTTTTTAAAGTGCTGCGCTATGATTGGTTAGTCTGCAGAGACAAAACAATCAGAGTGCTTACTAGCAAGGGAACACTCAGTGGCGTATCTATCACGAGGCAAACAAGGCATTTGCCTAGGGCGGCACTTCCAATGGGGCGGCAAGATGCCTTGTTTGCCTCAGTGATAGATTTTTTTTTTTGTCCGGGCTGCGCTGCGCCGGCGCCGCTCCTCCCCGCCCAGCGCCGTTGTAGGTAATTTATTCACTCCACTTGCCTGAGAGAAGCGCCGGAAGACTCACACAGGCGCACTGGCAGAGGCATTGAAGTGCGCATGCGCCTGCCAGTGCGCCTGTGAGTCTTCCGGCGCTTCTCTTCTCAGGCAAGTGGAGTGAATAAATTACCTACAACGGCGCTGGGCAGGTAGGAAATCTGTGGAATCGGATGACACTGGGGGGAGAATCTGTGGATGACACTGAGGGGGGAATCTGTGGATGACACTAAGGGGGGAATATGTGGATGACACTAAAGAGGGGGAATCTGTGGATGACACTGAGGGGGGAATCTGTGGATGACACTGAGGGGGAGAATCTGTGGATGACACTGAGGGGGGAATCTGTGGATGACACTAAGAGGGGGAATCTGTGGATGACACTAGAGGGGGAATCTGTGGATGACACTGAGGGGGAATCTGTGGATGACACTAAGGGGGGAATATGTGGATGACACTAAAGAGGGGAATCTGTGGATGACACTGAGGGGGGATCTGTGGATGGCACTTAGGAGGGGATCTGTGGATGGCACTTAAGGGGTGGATCTGTCTGTGGATGGCACTTAAGGGGGGGATCTGTGGATGACACTTAGTGGGATCAAGGGAGGGGTGTGAGGTGTGGCTGTCGTTATTCACTTTTAAATACAGGAATACAGGAAAGGATGGAGCCTAAAAGGAAGGGCGGGGTTTACAGAGAAAGGGGTTTGGCCTTGACAGGAAGGGGCGGGTCAAATTTATATTAGGGGGTGCCCGAGTTTAGTCTCGCCTAGGGCAGCACAAAACCAAGATACACCACTGGGAACACTCTGATTGGTCCCTTGCCGGCTTACCACTTGTGTCTGCTCCTGGGGAGCTGTGACTCCGGGGCTGTGACACTTTATAGTGTCACAGCCCCAGGAGCAGTTTGGGCGTGGCCGTACATCAAAATGCAGCAAGTCACTTGTTATTTGGTCGTACAGTTATGTCAGAAAGCATGAAGGGGTTAAAGGATAAAGATTTAACATGTTTGTTATGGTTTTCTGGAAGAAACTGACACCAGTGACTGAGTTAAAACACCCACAACACATATTATTTACCCTCCTGGCGGGGGGTGGTCACAAGCTCCTCCTCCTCCTCCTCATGAGAACCGGGATGGTCTGAGGGTCCGGCATCCTCATGCTGTGGGGTAGGGGCAGAGGGTCCTGCCTGCTCCTGCTCCTCCTCCTCCGACACCTCCTCCTCCACCACCACTGCCTTTTTGAAGGCCTGCGGCGGACTGAGGGGACGGGATCACCTATAATGGCAAAATTTTCTTAAGTTATAAAAACCTCGTAAAGCATAACTGTACCTATACATTACAGAGTGTTGCTGAAAGATACAAGAGTCATGTAAGCATTGTACCTGGGCAGATTTTGTTCCGTATCTCAGTGATCCGATCCTGGTGTCTCCTCTTCAGGTCGGACCACTTTTTTATAATGGCCATCCTCTTGTGTGTGACATTGTGGTCACGGTATAGTTCATAACCGATCCTCCTCAGGATCCGCTGCTTGTCCACGCGGGACCTGGTGGTGTCGTACTTCATCTCAAGCATTCGCTGCAGGATAAAAATGCAACCATATAATCCCAAATTTGTCAAATAAAAGTATTAGAAATGAATGTCATCATCTCAACACAACAAAAAATGTTTCAGTGTTTGAAAGTAAAACATTAGATTTAACGTTACAGTTATACAATCGAATTATATTTAAATTGTATGTGTGTGTAGTATGAGCAATCGGATATTGGCCATCTGAGGAGAGATGTACCCGTCTAGTGAGGTAACGGTACAGTATGGGGTGTACAGCTGGTCCGCCTCCACATGGTGCACCCTGGGTAACGCTAAATGAACCAGCAAATAATGGCGGTCAAACATTACTTCTCCTAACCAACCAGACGCATATTAGAATCCAAAGACTATGTGTGTGTGTGGAGGGATATACACTGTGGGGTATACGGTGTGGAGTATACGATGTGGGGTATGCACTGTGAGGCAGGAAAATGGATGTGCATTGTGCATATGAGAGATGTTTCTCAGCTGTCCAATGTGTCCATACATACATGCTACCAGACATAGTGGTGTGATGTCTTAACAGTACTTAGTGCACCTATCATTAACCCCTTCACGCCCAATGACATAGCTGTACGTCATCTGGCGGTTGTGGCACTCTTTGGAGGTGCGCTACTGGAGGTCGGGTTCCCACCCCTTAGTATCAAGAAGGAAATAAACTCCAGTTTATGCGTTGAAGATAAGTTTCTTTTAATCAGAAGTGCGGTAAATCATATACATGCGTGTGACGTTTCGGCCACAATACGGCCTTCATCAGACTGATACCGCTCTGAGGACTGTTTGGAAAATGGGCGTGTTGGTAGCAAAAGTAGACCACTGTCTATGTAGATATGCGGACGCAGGCCTTCCCTGCTATCGGGTCCCCATTACAGCAGCACGGTGACCCGATAGCCACCGCACCCGCCGCCCAATTACACGCAAAAGCCGCAAACCGCAGGTCTGAATTGACCCCCGGCACATTGTCCCAAGGTGCCTGCTGATTGATTTCAGCAGGCACCCAGTTCTGATCACTGCCCGCCGCGTAGTGGTGATCGGAACTATACATGATGTACCGTTGTGTCATGTGTCCTTAGGGGTTACAAACCCGTAAAAATGGCGTGGCATTGCTTTTATTTTGCAATTTTTGGACATTTTGCATTTTGTTTGGCTTCCCAATACATCTTATGCAATATTAAATGGCGGAGTTAGAAAGTACAACTTGTCCCGCAAAAAACAAGCCCTCATATGGCTATGTGAACAGGCAAATAAAAAAGTGATGGCTCTTTGAAGGCAGTGAGCGAAATAAGAGGCTAACAAAAAAAACTCTGGCTTTGACAGGGTTAATATGCCCTGAAGCAAGAAAAATGTGAATTTGTATAAATACATTGGAATAACAAGCCTGTGATATGTAATACAGTGCTGTAATGTGGAATTACTTACAGTAATCAGGAGATCTTCCTCGACTTCTTTAAAATTGCTTGAGACCATTTTCATGCGCGTCACACACGAGTATTGCACTGCGATTCAACCTTCCTCCTGTCAACAAACTCGCAAGACAAAGCCACACCCGTATAGGCTCACACGAATATTTCAATGCGATTCTCGCGATAGAAACACCATGTGCATATTGCGAATGCAACTTAGGCAACTTCCTATTGGTTGTCTTGATGGAATGAAGGATTATTGACAATATACCCCGCTGTAAGTTAGATGCGCAATGCGAGTAAACTTACTCAAATTACTCGCATTGCGCATCCAACTTAGTTCTGTGTATAGGCAACGTCCTAACAATGGTTGGCTTGCTAGAATAAACGAATATGACGAATACGAATATAGTGCGATATTCTCTATATTCGTTAAGTCTAACAAACAACCAATAGGAACGTTGCCTATACACAGAAATAAGTTGGATGCGCAATGCGAGTAATTTAAGTAAGTTTACTCGCATTGCGCATCCAACTTAGACAACTTTCCGATTGGCAATAGTAGTTGCCGCCTATGCCTAAAGCCTATTCCACGCTCTAAGTTGGATGCGCAATGCGAGTAATTTAAGTAAGTTTACTCGCATTGCGCATCCAACTTAGACAACTTTCCGATTGGCAATAGTAATGCCTAATATGCCTAAAGCCTATTCCACGCTCTAAGTTGGATGCGCAATGCGAGTAAACTTACTTAAATTACTCGCATTGCGCATCCAACTTAGTTGCCTTGCTTGCTAGATTTAACGAATATAACGAATACGAATATAGCGCTATATTCTGTATATTCGTTAATTCTCGCAACCCAAGTACCCCCGCCCCTACCATTAGGAACGTTGACTATACACAAAATTAAGTTGGACGCGCAATGCAGTGATTTTAGTAAGTTTACTCGCATTGCGCATCCAACTTTTACCATGGTCTAGATAACCGTGATTCTCAAATCCGACAGTACATTCTAGCATGGAGGCGTTCCCATGGTGATGGGGACGCTCCATGCGCAGAGGAAGTTGGCACTCGGCAGACGGGCACTGACTGGAGCGGGAGGGGAGCATGGAGTCTTCGGACATGTAAGAATAAATGCTTTTGGGAAGTGGGAGGGAACAACTTTAAAAAAAAAAAAAAAAAAACGAATATTCGAATTTGCGAATATATAGCATTATATTCGAAATATTCGCGAATTAGCGAAGTGCCGATATTCGCGATTTAAATTCGCTATTCGAATATTCGCGCTCAACACTACCCGCTAGATGAAATACTGCTTATGAATTACTACCTATGAATTTTTATTATATGGATTTTTTACTATATGGATTATTATAGAGGATCCTCGGATATTATGTTTTTATCCCTTTGCAGCTGAATATTTAACTTTACCAATATCTGTATAGGTCATTAGAAGCAGAAATTTATAAGTAATCTGACTTTGGGGTTGGATGGACAGGCAAATGGACGGACTTTGATATACGGTCGTCTCATTTGCCTCTGCATTTTTCACCGGGCGTCATAGTAGTGTTTTGACCTATTTTTGTCTATATTGTGAATAAACTTAGCTATTTTCCAGATTGAACCAGTATTGGAGTGCCCGTCCTTTTTCTACCTAAATGTTATATATGCTTAAAAATATGTCATATGTACAGTAGCGTAGGATTTGGAAGTGTATGCTCAAAAAAAATGTTAAAAGGTATTTGAGGAAACGTCACACAGGAGATATCCCGCAGATAATGTCAGTGCTGTCACCAGCGGCTAATAAAAAAATTACAGGGGATGTCACAGATATTTGGGATGAGGAAACGTTATATAAAAGAGGTACCACAGGTAATGTCACTGCAGTGTCTACGGAAAAAGTACACTGTACTGTATGTCACAGATAAAAATTTTATGCGCACACGTTACACTGGAGATGTATCCCTGGTAATGTCACTCTCAGAAGTGGACACGGTCTATTGAAAAAGTACACTGTATGTCACTGATAATTTTTTTAAACGCAAACGTTACACTTTAGATGTGGCCCTGGTAATGTCACTGTCTGCAGCGGACACAGTCTATTGGAAAAGTACACTGTATGTCACAGATACATTTTTTCAGCGCACACATTACACTGCAGATGTTGTGCGGTTAATGTCACTGTCCGCAGTGGACACCGTCTATTGAAAAAGTACACTGTATTTCACAGATAAATTTTTTCAGGGCACTTGTTACACTGCAGATTTGGCACAGATAATTTAACTGTCCACAGCGGACACCGTCTGCGGAAAAAGTACACTGGATGTCATTGATATTTTAGGGATGTGCACACTTTAAACAGGAGATGTGGCACATATAATTTAACTGTCTGCAGCGGCCTATTAAATGCAATTTAACGCATGATGCGCTAAAAATATATATTGCTGCTGTCACACACAAAAGTCCTTAAAATGACTTTTGGGTCTGAAAAGTTTTTCTAATAAAAATCTTCCAATAACACTCCCTACACTGTCTGTCCCTTCCTATGCACAGCTCTCCCTAAGACTGAGCAATTTAGCAGAGGTTGCGCTACAAACATATATTGCTACTGTAACACACAATAGTCCTTAAAAAAATTTGGGGGTCTCTGAAAAGTTTTTGTAATAAAAATCTTCAAATGACACAAGCTACACTGTCTGTCCCTTCCTATGCTCAGCTCTCCCTGAGTAATACTGAGCCGAACATGTGTCATCGGGTACTATATAGCACCCGATGACACGTTCCAGCCAGCTAATTACTGTAATGCCAGTAGCCAACATGGCTACTGCATTGCAGTGGTGCCAGTAACTCCCTGCACATTTATTGGCTGCGTAGCAGGCAAGAAACGTGCTTGAGGAGACTCGAGCCTTGTGTTCGAGCACATGCAGTACTCGGCCGAATAAAGTCATGTGTGAAGCATCGAGATGTTCGAGCCGAATTGGTGTTCGACCGAGCATACTCGATCAACACTAATTATCAGATCTACTTATTTATAAAAGAACGTGACAACCCTAAAATCTGTAGTATCAGGCCACAATTTCACCCCAATTACACAACTAGAGATTAACAGATATACTTATGCATAATAAAACATGGGCACCAAAAAATATGTAGTATCAGGCTGCAATTTTACCCCAATTAAACAATTAGTGTTTAACGTATATACTTATGTATAATAAAATGTTAGCACCCAAAATCTGTAGGTATCAGGCTTCAATTTCAGCCCTTTTTTACAATTAGGGATTAACGGATATACTTATGTAGAGTAAAACGTTAGCACCCTAAAATCTGTATTATCAAGTCACAACTTTACCCCAATTACACAATTAGGAAGTAACAGATATATTTATGTATAAAAGAACATTTTTAGTACCAAGCCGCAATTTCACCCCAATTACACAATTAGGGATTAACGGATGTTGTTCTGCCCAGCAGGGTTAGAGAATGATTCTAGTTCATTCTGCCAGAGTCATGGTATTCCTGCAGTGATTAGTGTGGCTAAAGCACCACCTAGCGGTGTTAAGTTGTATTACACTTTGTTTTAACTATTACAAAGACTGCTGCATTGTGGTTGGTGCAAAGCATTTTGGGAGTGCAAAGCATCCTGGGAAAGAGAAGTCTCCAGTCACCAGTACACATCAGCAGAGCTGTCCTTCTGCATATCTCCTTCTCAAACTCCACCATCCTTGTTAAATCATATCTGGTGAAAGATCTACCTTTGTTTCAGGGATATTATGTTATGCAGAGCTGTTCAGTCAGTTGTAATTGTTACTCTGGGAGTTGTTACTACTGTTAGTTAGACATGTAGTCCTATGTTAGGCAGCCATTTTACCATGTGCTTCAGTGTTATGCAAATGTTACAGTACCATGCCATTCTTTATGTTATACTTATACATGTTATTTGTATTCTTGTAGTTTTACCGCACACTTATACGATCTCTCATTCACGCTCACCGCACAGTGAGTGCAACCTGTTGAACAATAAAAAAAGTTAGACTACAAAGAACAGTCCTCTTATTTGGAAGACAGAAATGGTTTATGCTGAATGTCAGACTGCACACTGTGTGAACGTGTAAGAAGACAGAACAAATGTATAATAGAACTTAAGCACCCTCAAATCTGTAGTATCAGGCTGCAATTTCACCCCAAATAGACAATCAAGGATTAACGTATTGAACTATATATAAAAGAACGTGAACTCCCAAAAATCTGTAGTATTAAGCCACAATTTCAAACCAAATAGACAATCAAAGATTAACAGATTTAATTATATATAAAAGAATGTGAACCCTCAAAAACTGTAATATCAGACCACAGTTTCACCCCAATAACAGAATCAAGGATTACTGGAATTACTTATGTATCAAAGAATGCAAACAACCTAAAATCTGCATTATTAGAAAACTTTTAAAACACAATTAGTGCAGTCAAGGTGTATTAGAATGGCTCCTATTAGTCAAGCTTTACACTTTTCTATTGTCCCCTGCTCTCCCAGCAGTGTCGATAAAACCTCCCTATTATATCCCTGCACTATTAATAAGCTGTCGCTGAACTGCTCAATAGTAATTTTGTGTGTCTCTAATGCATATAACGTCTCCACCTTCCAAAAGGTGTTCTTGATATATTTGTCTATATTTATTGCTTTGTGGGAAACACACTAGTTGAACTTTATCATCAGGCAAATTTTCTAAATGAGTTTTGCAAAAGTGTTTGTTGTCATAATGTGCCACAAGTTTATTAAATGTTGCTTATTGTCTGATAAATTTGATATATATTTAAGTTTAACTGTTCAATCTTAAGATGTTACTTTACTTTCTACGTCACAATTTCATGACTTTTTTAAAAGTCAAAGGGGAGATTTATTATGAGGGGAATTTTTTAAATCAGTTTTGCAAGAATTTGCATTGCTCTCATTTGTGCCAAATTTATCAGATGTCGCAAAATGTTTGATAAATTCAGTTAAGTCATTGTGTTACTCCACGTAAGTCTCTAGATGTTACTCCACTTTCTTTTCTACCCCTTTAATAGATCAAGATTTCTGTAGTACAGATGAGTGAATCAGTTTGCTATAATTAAAATTGGACCAAACATTTGAAAAAAAAAAAGTGATTGAGTAGAATCAAAATGTCTTCAGATGTGTTTGCATATAATTTTTCCAGAGAGAGAGAGATAAAAATAGAGAGAGAAAAAGAGAGAGAGAGAGAGAGAGAGAGAGAGAGAGACATTTGTATTGCCACTTTTAAAGAAGTTTCAGTTAGTACATTGTAGTGAAACTAATTAAAATGTGTTTAATTTTTTTATGATTTATGTAGACTGTGCATTACAGTATCTGTTATCTCTGAGTGATTTTATGTTATAGTAAAGTTATTTGTTATGCAATGCTCTACCTAGTTTTCATGGTAGGGACACAGTTAGCCTTTTTAAAATGTTTTTATTTTTCTTTAATGTACAACATGTTAATTTAATAAAATATATTGTTGTACATTTCATAAATGTGTACAGACTACGGGGTCATTTACTAATCTTAAATACTAAACTAAATTAGGCGTATTTAAGGCACAGATGGCCACACAATGGTTAGCTGTGCCGTTATCTGAGACTTTTCCCTGCTCATGCCAGGTCTAAAATTGTGGGTGTGGTGTGGGCGGGGAAGGGGACAGGCCAGCAGGCCCGTCTTATTTATAATTTTCTACGTCTGGTCTAGGCATAGAAAAGGTCTTAATGTAAGACAGCTAGGAAGCTGTTATACTTTTAGAACTAGTGTTGGATGCGCCTCTTCATAACTTTGGCAGATCCTCTGCAATGGGCATTTATTTTGACCGGTGTCTAAAATGCTGGTCTTAATGAATGTGCCCCTACATTTTTTGCATGCCATCTTTTTCTTTAGATATACAATATGTAGGCAGGCATGTAGTAGTCTGACACCAGATTATATATAATGATGTCTGCCTATATTATTTGCAGTGTCATAGAAATGTTAAATGTCACACACTTCCTGTGCACATAAGCCCAATAAGTCACATAGCCTGATTTTTGCCACTTTTTGAATCCAGAATTCTGGAGTGCAGGGTCTGATAAGTATACATAGTATAAATGTGGCTTAAATCTGCTCACATCTTAACCATGCCCACTTTCCCAACCTACTTTTCAAAACTGGAGTGAATGGTATGAAAAAAATGCTACATGTTGCTAAATATTTGCACAAAAAAGCTCAAAAAGTTGCAAAGCCCTGTTTTGTGATATTTTTAAAAGACAGAAATGTTGTGTAAAGAGCTTGATAAATCCCCTGCTTATAATAAGCTTGAGGATGTTATCACACATATCTATGTTTTTGTGACGGTTTTGATGCAGTTTCTTGACATAACATCAATAGTGGATCCAGCAGGAAGGATGTCTTAGTTTTTATTTCATAATTACCTCAAACCCACTTTCTTATTCTCTTCCAACTCTGGCTTCTGGCTTTGGCTCAAAAACTGCTCTGTGACTTACTAAAATTTCACATAATGCAGGTAGTTGACACTGTAACAGTACATCATTGCAATGGGCTGAGGAGCTTAGTCCGCACCACTAGTTATTGAGAGGTTTTATAGAAGGAGGGACATGCTTTTGTTCTCCAAGCAGCACCCAGCTAATGCAATCATTGGCTGCCAACTATCTACCATGGCATCCAGGGGCCTTCTAAGGACCTGCCCTGTCATGGACGTTATTATGTCCTGTTTCTGGCAGGATGTAACAGACTATTTGTCAGAATAACTCTACACTGTAATACAAGAGCATTACAATATATATTATAAACAAGCAAAATATCATGTACCCTCATACAAATACATTGGGGGGAAAAAAAGTTATGGGTGGCAGAAAGCAACTTTTTTTTAAAAAGAGATTTTTAATATTTTAAAAATAGCAAAACTTTACAACAAAAAATTAATTTGGTATCTCCATAATTGTGCTGAATTACGGAACAAAGTAAAATTATCATGTTTACCACTTAAAGAATACTTTAATAACAAAACCCTTTAATAACAAAACCCAATTGTGTTGTTTTTTTAGTCACCACAGCATTTTTAAAAATTTTACAATTCATCTGACGTATCCCGAAATGGTGCTATAAAATAATATAACTTGTCTAGGGTTGAATGAATTTCAGGGAAAATTTGACTCGCAGCAATCAGTTGTTTAATAAAAGACACATTATTCAAAATTTATTTTGTTGGCCATTAACCACTACAGGACCGCCTAACGCAGGGATGCATCCTGCGGGCGGTCCTGTAGTTCTGAGACGACGCATCGGCGCGTCATCTCGCGAGACGTGAGACTTCCTGTGAACGCGCGCGCGTTCACAGTGTCACGCGTCTCAGGAGTTCTGCTACAGCCTGCCAGCGATGATCCATCGCTGGCAGGCTGTAGATGCGAATTAAATCGCATAAAAGAGCTATATCAGACGCTGTTTTGTGAACAGCGTCTGATATAGCTGCTACCTGGTCCTCTGGTGGTCCCATTTGCTGGGATCGACAACCAGAGGATCAGGTAACTATGTAAAGTTGCACCAAACACTACACTAACCCCCCCCTCACCTATTAACCCTTTGTTAACCCCTTGATCACCCCATCTAGACCCCCTGATCACCCCCCTGTCATTGATCACACCCTTGTAAGGCTCCATTCAGAGGTCCATATGTGTTTCGTGGATCCGTGGATTCACGGATCCGCGGATCACGAGATCCTCAAAACACGGACACCGGCAATGTGCTTTCCGCATTTTTCAGATCCGCACATTGCCAGAACTATATAGAAAACGCTTTTTCTTGTCCGCAATTGCGGACAAGAATAGGACATGTTCTGTATTCTTGCGGAACGGAAGTGCAGACCCGGAAGCGCGGATCCGTAATTCCGGATCCGAGCGGGACAAAGTCTGTCCCCATAGAAATGAATGGGTCCGCAATTCCGTTCCGCAAACAGAATTGCGGACGTGTGAATGGGGCATAAGGGTCCCTTATCACCACCAGTTAGTTAGCTACTTGTTAGGTAGCTAGTGCCCAGCCCACCTCACCGCAGTCACTGATTTTGGCAGAGATTTTTTCATCCACATTGATCGATGCGAATGAAAAAATCTGTGCCGTTCATTTTTTTTTTTTTCAGCCCAAAGGCTGAACGGAAAAAAAAAATCTCATTACCCATATGCTCAATATAAGGAGAATCGCAGAAACTCCTAATGCTGGCCATACGTGTAATGATTGCGGAGACCCTCAAATGCCAGGGCAGTACAAAAACCTCACAAGTGACCCCATTTTAGAAAGAAGACACCCCAAGGTATTCCGTGAGGGGTATGGTGAGTTCATGTAAAATTTTATTTTTTGTCACAAGTTAGTGGAATATTAGACTGTAAAAAAAAATAAAATCAATTTCCGCTAACTTGTGCCAATTTTTTTTTTCGTGAACTCGCCATGCCCTCACGGAATACCTTGGGGTGTCTTCTTTCCACAATGGGTCACTTGTGGGGTATTTATACTGCCCTGGCATTTTAGGAGTCCCTAAGCGTGAGAATCCAAATGCGTAAAAATGCCCTGTGAAATCCTAAAAGGTACTCATTGGTTTAGGGCCCTTTGCGCATCTTGGCTGCAAAGAAGTGTCACTCATGTGGTATCGCTGTACTCAGGAGAAGTAGGGCAATGTGTTTTGGGGTGTATTTTTACATATACACCCATATTTTGTGTGAGAAATATCGCTGTAAATGACAACTTTTTAATTTTTTTTTATTCAAAGTTGTCAATTTACAGAGATATTTCTCTCACCCAGCATGGGTATATGTAAAATACACCCCAAAACACATTGCCCTACTTCTCCTGAGCTGACAATACCACATGAGTGACTACTTTTGCAGCCAAGATGCGAAAGGGGCCCAAATTCCAATGAGGTACCTTTAGAAGAGGCATTTTTACGCTGGCCTTCCTCATCTCTAGAGGCTTTAAAATGCCAGGGCAGTATAAATACCCACATGTGACCCTCATTTTGGAAAGAAGAAACCCCAAGGTATTCTGTGAGGGGCATGGCGAGTTCACTGAATTTTTCTTTTTGGCACAAGTTAGCGGAAATTGATATATTTTTTTTTATTTTGTTTTTATAAAGTCTCATATTCACTAACTTGTGACAAAAATAAAATTTTACATGAATGGTATGAAAAAATGCTACATGTTGCTAAATATTTGCACAAAAAAGCTCAAAAAAGTTGCAAAGCCCTGTTTTGTGGATATTTTTAAAAGACAGAAATGTTGTGTAAAGAGCTTGATAAATCCCCTGGCTTATAATAAGCTTGAGGATGTTATCACACATATCTATGTTTTTGTGACGGTTTTGATGCAGTTTCTTGACATAACATCAATAGTGGATCCAGCAGGAAGGATGTCTTAGTTTTATTTCATAATTACCTCAAACCCACTTTCTTATTCTCTTCCAACTCTGGCTTCTGGCTTTGGCTCAAAAACTGCTCTGTGACTTACTAAAATTTCACATAATGCAGGTAGTTGACACTGTAACAGTACATCATTGCAATGGGCTGAGGAGCTTAGTCCGCACCACTAGTTATTGAGAGGTTTTATAGAAGGAGGGACATGCTTTTGTTCTCCAAGCAGCACCCAGCTAATGCAATCATTGGCTGCCAACTATCTAGCATGGCATCCAGGGGCCTTCTAAGGACCTGCCCTGTCATGGACGTTATTATGTCCTGTTTCTGGCAGGATGTAACAGACTATTTGTCAGAATAACTCTACACTGTAATACAAGAGCATTACAATATATATTATAAACAAGCAAAATATCATGTACCCTCATACAAATACATTGGGGGAAAAAGTTATGGGTGGCAGAAAGCAACTTTTTTTAAAAGAGATTTTTAATATTTTAAAAATAGCAAAACTTTACAACAAAAATTAATTTGGCATCTCCATAATTGTGCTGAATTACGGAACAAAGTAAAATTATCATGTTTACCACTTAAAGAATACTTTAATAACAAAACCCTTTAATAACAAAACCCAATTGTGTTGTTTTTTAGTCACCACAGCATTTTTAAAAATTTTACAATTCATCTGACGCATCCCGAAATGGTGCTATAAAATAATATAACTTGTCTAGGTTGAATGAATTTCAGGAAAATTTGACTCGCAGCAATCAGTTGCTTAATCAAAGACACATTATTCAAAATTTATTTTGTTGGCTATTAACCACTACAGGACCGCCTAACGCAGGGATGCATCCTGCGGGCGGTCCTGTAGTTCTGAGACGACGCATCGGCGCGTCATCTCGCGAGCCGAGACTTCCTGTGAGCAGCGCGCGCGCGTTCACAGTGTCGCGCGTCTCAGGAGTTCTGCTACAGCCTGCCAGCGATGATCCATCGCTGGCAGGCTGTAGATGCGAATAAATCGCATCAAACAGCTATATCAGACGCTGTTTTGTGAACAGCGTCTGATATAACTGCTACCTGGTCCTCTGGTGGTCCCATTTGCTGGGATCGACCACCAGAGGACCAGGTAACTATGTAAAGTTGCACCAAACACTACACTAACCCCCCTCACCTATTAACCCTTGTTAACCCCTTGATCACCCCATCTAGACCCCTGATCACCCCCTGTCATTGATCACACCCCTTGTAAGGCTCCATTCAGACGTCCATATGTGTTTTGCGGATCCGTGGATTCACGGATCCGCGGATCCGCAGATCCTCAAAACACGGACACCGGCAATGTGCTTTCCGCATTTTGCAGATCCGCACATTGCCAGAACTATATAGAAAATGCTTTTCTTGTCCGCAGTTGCGGACAAGAATAGGACATGTTCTATATTTTTGCGGAACGGAAGTGCAGACCCGAGCGCGGATCCGTAATTCCGGATCCGAGCGGGACAAAGTCTGTCCCCATAGAAATGAATGGGTCCGCAATTCCGTTCCGCAAACAGAATTGCGGACGTGTGAATGGGGCATAAGGGTCCCTTATCACCGCCAGTTAGTTAGCTACTTGTTAGGTAGCTAGCGCCCAGCCCACCGCACCGCAGTCACTGATTTTGGCAGAGATTTTTCATCCACATTGATCGATGCGAATGAAAAAATCTGTGCCGTTCATTTTTTTTTTTCAGCCCAGAGGCTGAACGGAAAAAAATCTCATTACCCATATGCTCAATATAAGGAGAATCGCAGAAACTCCTAATGCTGGCCATACGTGTAATGATTGCGGAGACCCTCAAATGCCAGGGCAGTACAAACACCTCACATGTGACCCCATTTTAGAAGAAGACACCCCAAGGTATTCCGTGAGGGGTATGGTGAGTTCATGTAAAATTTTATTTTTGTCACAAGTTAGTGGAATATGAGACTGTAAAAAAAAAATAAATAATCAATTTCCGCTAACTTGTGCCAAATTTTTTTTTTTCTGTGAACTCGCCATGCCCCTCACGGAATACCTTGGGGTGTCTTCTTTCCACAATGGGGTCACTTGTGGGGTATTTATACTGCCCTGGCATTTTAGGAGTCCTAAAGCGTGAGAATCCAAATGCGTAAAAATGCCCTGTGAAATCCTAAAAGGTACTCATTGGTTTTAGGGCCCCTTTGCGCATCTTGGCTGCAAAAAGTGTCACACATGTGGTATCGCCGTACTCAGGAGAAGTAGGGCAATGTGTTTTGGGGTGTATTTTTATATATACCCATACTTTGTGTGAGAAATATCGCTGTAAACGACAACTTTTTAAATTTTTTTATTCAAAGTTGTCAATTTACAGAGATATTTCTCTCACCCAGCATGGGTATATGTAAAATACACCCCAAAACACATTGCCCTACTTCTCCTGAGTAACGATACCACATGAGTGACACTTTTGCAGCCAAGATGCACAAGGGCCCAAATTCCAATGAGTACCTTTTAGGAGGGCATTTTTACGCATTTTTCTTCTCACGCTTTAGGGCCCCTAAAATGCCAGGGCAGTATAAATACCCCACATGTGACCCCATTTTGGAAAGAAGAAACCCCAAGGTATTCTGTGAGGGGCATGGCGAGTTCACTGAATTTTTCTTTTTTTGGCACAAGTTAGCGGAAATTGATATTTTTTTTTTTTTTTATTTTGTTTTTTATAAAGTCTCATATTCCACTAACTTGTGACAAAAAATAAAATTTTACATGAACTCACCATACCCCTCACGGAATACCTTGGGGTGTCTTCTTTCTAAAATGGGGTCACATGTGGGGTATTTATACTTTCCTAGCATTTTATGGGCCCCTAAAGCGTGAGAAGAAGTCTGGAATCCAAATGCGTAAAAATGCCATGTGAAATCCTAAAGGTACTCATTGGAATTTAGGGCC
The DNA here is from genome assembly GCA_033119425.1 of Bufotes viridis. Lineage (NCBI taxonomy): Eukaryota > Metazoa > Chordata > Amphibia > Anura > Bufonidae > Bufotes > Bufotes viridis. Next base: position 246,440,529 of record CM065593.1, on the reverse strand, counting down.
TTTGCACTCAGGCTGCAAAAGTGGCACACATGTGTATCGCCATACTCAGGAGAAGTAGGGCAATGTGTTTTGGGGTGTATTTTTATATATACCCATACTTTGTGTGAGAAATATCTCTGTAAACGACAACTTTTAAAAATTTTTATACAAAGTTGACAATTTACAGAGATATTTCTCTCACCCAACATGGGTATATGTAAAAATACACCCCAAACACATTGCCCTACTTCTCCTGAGTACGGCGATACCACATAAGTGACACTTTTTTGCAGCCTGGGTGCAAAGGGCCCAAATTCAACGAGTACCTTTAGGTTTTACATGGCGTGCTCACACTTAGCCCCGTCCAAAATGCCAGAACAGTAAACACACTCACAAATGACCCCATTTCGGAAAGTAGACACCCTAAGGTATTCACTGAGGGGATAGTGAGTCCGTCTGAGATTTTCTTTTTTTTGCCAGAAGTTAGCAGAAATTGAAACTTTTTTTTTTTTTCTCAGAAAGTGTCATTTTCCGCTAACTTGTGAAAAAAATGAAATGATACATGAACTCACCATGCCCCTCCGCGAATACTTTGGGGTGTCTTCTTTCTAAAATGGTGTCATTTGGGGGTATTTATACTATCCTGACATTCTAGCACCTGAAGAAACATGACAGGTGCTCAGAAAGTCAGAGCTGCTTCAAAATGCGGAAATTCACTTTTTGCACCATAGTTTGTAAACGCTATAACTTTTACCCAAACCAATAAATATACACTTATTGGATTTTTTTTTTATCAAAGACATGTAGAACAATACATTTAGAGAAAAATTTATATAGAAATGTAGTTTAAAAAAAAAAAATACAACAGAAAGTGAAAAATGTCAGCAACAATGAAATACCACCAAATGAAAGCTCTATTAGTGAGACGAAAAGGAGGTAAAATTCATTTGGGTGGTAAGTTGCATGACGGAGCAATAAACGGTGAAAGTAGTGTAGTGCAGAATTGTAAAAAGTGGCCTGGTCATTAAGGGTGTTTAAGCTAGGGGGGCTGAAGTGGTTAAGAAATGCATGTGGGAAAATGAATGAGCAGTTTAATACATATGTAAGAGTCCTCCAAAATATTCTGTCAAAAGAATTAAACAATTTCCTTTATTTTATCTAAAAAAATAGTTTGAAATTATGAGTCAACCCAACATGAACATGTCATAAGCAAAAACAATTTTCCTTTTATGATTCAGCATTGTTAGTATGATTGATTTGACTTTTTGTAGAGTACAACTTCAGAAAAAGTTACATATTTGCAAAACATTAAAGAGGTTGTCTCACCTCGCTGTTACTGAGGCAAGATGAAACTCATGACCACAAGGTCACCTGGAAACAGCAGAGCTCTGCTTTTTCACTAGCTCTTATGCTGTAGTGTGATGTGGTGGCATTGGTTTTATTTTATTATTTTACCTTTTTACATTTTTCATTATTTACTTTACAATGACAAGACTTTTGGTGTCAATTAACATTTCATTTTTTTTCAATTTGCTAAGTATGCTTTTAAGCCATATGTATGTTATAACTGTAAATTTTCTGGTTAGGACCCCACTATTAGCCTAAAGTTGACCCAAATTGTCAAAGAAATAAACAAAAAGATTTGTACCTACAGTATGAAACTAGCTGACCTGTATGTGCACTTGGCAGCTGGAGGCATCTTTGTTGGTCCTATGTTCATATGTGCCTGCACTGCTGAGAAAAATGTTTTTTAATATATGGAAATGTGCCTGTAGGAGCAATGTGGGCATTGGCATTACACATTGAGGCTCTGCTCTCTCTGCAACTGCCACATCCTCTCCTCTTTGATTGACAAGGCTAGGCAGGTGTAAGTGTGATCAATTTGATGCCTTTAAAGGGAAACTGTCATCAACTTTATACTGCCCATACTAATGGCATTATAAAGTAGAGACAGGTGAGTTGATTTCAGAGGTCTGTAATTTAAAAGTTAAAAGTAAGTGGTTGCCGAGAACCAACATCATAGTCTTTTCAGACTGGGCCTGGAAAAGAGTCACGGCCACCTGAGACGAGTCATGGTTATTCATGAATTACAGCTCTCCCTGCCCACCTGCTGATGATTGACAGTTTTCTACCTAGTTTTCTCCCTTTCTCTCTAGGAGTGAACTGCCAATCTTCAGCAGATGAGTGAGAGTGCAGGAGATTATGAATAACCATGACTCTTTGCAGGTAGATTTGACTCTTTTCAAGACCTGGGCAGCAATAATTATTATGCTAGTTCTCAGCAACCACTTACTTTTAGCTCATGACTGACACACCGCTGAAATCAGCATTTTTGTCACAACTTTTTGCTGCCCTCAGTGAGATCAGCATGAAGTTGATGACAGGTTCCCTTTAAGTAGGGCAGCATATTAATGGTACAAACACACAATGTGGTTGTGAGATGTTCGGCATGTGACCTTGCTGTGATTCAAAGTTGAATTAAAGTAGTGAGACTGCACTGTTTAACTAGCCTGCGATACTGCCCAGCATTAATAATGCAGCTCAGCTTAAACAGTGAGGTCTCATTAGTTTAATCAGTGTCCAATGTTGCCCATTCAGCCATTTGGATCTGGATTGCATCCCAAAAGGAAAATGTGATGTGTGGTCATACCCTAAAGTGATTCTCTAGTAATTAATGCAATAACTGCTAAATACTAAGGATGGACTGAGGAGAAATAGCTGAATACATTTTGAGGTGATTTTCTTCACATTTGTGTATGTTTATGTTTTATGTCCTATAAATGACACATTTATGAAAAAAATCAAAGCATTTTTTCACATCTGCTTTTCTCAAAATGCTGCATAAAAACTATACCCCTAAATGAATGCCTTGAGGAGTGAAGGTTTCAAAATAGAGTCACTTAAGGGTAGTTCCTACTGCCCTGGTACATTAGGGGTTCTGCAAATGTGACACGGTACATGAAAATCATTCCAGCTAAATCTGCAATCCAAGACAAATAGTAATGCTTAAAAAACTTTTTGTGAATGTACCTAAAAATTAGAGAAATTGCTACTAAATTTTTTAAGATAGTCGTATAACATCTTAAAAAATAAAATGACAGTTGCAAAATTATTGCAGCATAAACTAGACTTGTGGTAAATGTTAATTAAATAAGTATTTTATACTATGACAGGCAGAAAATATAACATTTTTTAAAACTTACTATTTTTTTTGCACATTTTCTGTATTTTTTAAATAAAAAAATAAAAAAAATGTTGACTCAAATATACCACTAACATGAAGTACAATGTGTCACGAGAAAAAAAAAAAATCTCAAAATCACTTACATACATATTTCAAGTATTTCAAGGTTATTAGCACATAAAACAACAGATGTCAGATTTGAAAAATAGGGCTGCATCCTCGAGACCAACATAGGCTGTGTTCTGAAATGGTTAATAATATTTTGTTACCTATTTGTATTTAATTGGCATGAAAAGCCTTTGTTTATAGGGGTTATGTATTATGTGGTGGTACAGTACATGTGTTTTTGAAGTGTGTGCACTGTGCTGTACATGTCTAGCATAGCGATTGCACAGTGTGTTGAACGAAGTTTTGAAAAATTCAATTTGGCTGCTTCGTTGAGTTTCACAAAGAAGTCCTCGGACGCCGTGTTCCTTGCTTATCGTGGGAAATGAGAATAGTAGTGAGGGCTTGCAGGTGTCAATCTGTTAAAAAAAATAAAATTTAATTCACAGCTCAGACTGTAACCTGTCAGAAGGTTCGATTGGCAGAAGTGGTATACCAAAAAATTTAATATCACAGACTGTCACCATCTAAAATGTAGCCTTTAATATCAATATTTAAAAGAATAACCCATATGTACCAAAAAAGTAAAGAAAACAAATTATATTATAACAGAAAAAGTGAGGATAAATAGGCATAGGTGCTGGATGATGGAGTCTCACCCTATACTCAATATCCTGCCTACAAACGGAATAGCTGCCCCAATAGGAGCGATCTCGTATCAGGAACCTCCTGTACACCCTAGGATGGCCCTGATAGAGGTATGGAAGACCAACTAATATAAGTTGGTATAAAGTAAGCAATAGCCAAAAATCTAAAAATTACAGAAGATACCAAAAATAATAAAGGAGAGTATACCAAGATCCTATGATTCAAAGATATAAGAAGAAAAATATTGAGAAAAAGTGGAAAAACTATATATAGAAATACTATAACAGACCCTTGTATTGAAAGAAAGGTTGGTTGTGAAAATATGTGTATAGCGTAATACTAGGATATAGAATGTCTCATATTAACACTATCTCTGTTCCAACGCGTTTCGCCCATTCAGTATAGGGGCTCATCAGGGGACCTAATCAGCTTTAAATGAGGTCTGAGACACAGATGCACAAAAAGATGAATAAGGAAATTCCACTAAAACCATTCAGGTCAATAAACAGAAAACGGGCATCTCTATAGATCACAAGCTGCAAAATAATATATTCAAAGAAGCAAAACAATGCTTTTACATGATGACATTTGATAATAAAGGGACAATGGAGGTGAAAGATCTGATATGTCTAACATCACAGCGCTATGCATCCTTGTTTGATTGCGATAAACATCTGCGTGCCCACAAATGAAATGACTCAGGAAGGGCTCATTGGCCCGTAGAGAATTGGACCAGCCAACATATAAGATGAGAGTCCAGGTAGGTGTTGCGTTCGCGGTGGAATAGCACATCTTGATATAGAGAGGCGCCATCTTTATACCTACCACCGGAGATACTGCGTGTCATTTTAGGGTGGAAGACCTCAAGAACCGCTTGACAACCAGATTGAACACGTGTACCATGCAGGGCACATGGCTAAGCCCTCCTTGACGCAGCGCCGACACCATGTTCTTCCCGTTGTAAGTCACTATGGTTCCGATTTTGTGTTGTCGCATAGAAAAGATTTGATTTCTTAATGAAGGACACAGAGCAGTTTCTCTGCTATGTGACTCAGTTGGCCCAGGAAAACAAGGTGCAGAACAGCGTGACACTGCCGTGTCCCACACATGTGGGGTGCTGGAGGGGCACTGTGAATTGTCCCTGCAGTGGAGGCTGAGGACACGGTGGAGGATGAGGAGGCAGAAGCGGACATTGTCGCAGAACCAGCAGCGTGAGAACTTGGAACAGGAAGAGGCGTCACCTGGCCAAGTTGCTGGTTTGGCTGTGCAGGAACCACATTCACCCAGTGGGCAGTAAAGGACATGTATTGTCCCTGACCGTAGTTAAAGCTCCACACGTCAGTGCTGCAGACAGTGACAGGCTCAAGGACTGGCCCACCTTCTGTTCTACATGTGTGTGCAGGGCTGGTACAGCCTTTTGGGAAAACAAATGACGGCTTGGGACTCTCCACCTCAGCTCAGCATAAGCCATCAGTCCTTTGAAAGGTGCAGAGTCAACCACTTTGAAAGGGGGGACTGCAGCACAAGCAACTTGGCCAGGAGCACATTCAGCTTCTGCGCCTGGAATAGCTTTGGTGATCGATTGCTGACAGAATGACTGATGAGGAGTAGGAGGAGGAGCAGGAGCATCAGGACCGGCATAATGGGAATGACAGAAAGCTCCCTTCGGCTGAGGTAGGTGGAGCCTTGATGCTTGAAATCGGGTGCGTGCTACTGGGTGATGCGGAGGTTTCTGAGGCAGGCTGGACCACAACATTGGAGCCACGGTTCTCCCAGGCCACTTTATGGTGATGCTGCATATGTTGACACATGGCCGTGGTGCCAACATTGGCACCCTGGACATACTTCACCTTCTGCCCACAGATTCTACAAATGGCCATGTTCACCTCCTCCAGCATCTCCTAAAGGCCATGTTCACCTCCTCTGGCTCCTCCAAATGGCCTTGTTCTCCTCTTACAAAAATCGCAATGTAAAATTCACTTAATGTGCATGTACAAAAGGGGCGTGGCCCAATTGTGCAACTGTTTTTTAAACTACACGAAGTTTGAGAAGATTGGAAAAGATGGCGGGAAGCAATTTTTGTGACAGTGAGGAAGAACTACTGCTGATCACTGTAAGTAATTTGACATTACAGAATTTGATTACATTTCACATGCATGTCAGAACAGTGGGGAAGCGGCAACAGGTCGTGCTGAAACTTATTTTCTTAGGTGACAAACAGCATACCACCGCAGAGGTCTGGCAGTGGATAAGGGACCAGACTGAGCTGTGGCTCTGGTCCACAATTTTTTTTAACTGGTCAGCTCAGCAGAAAAAAACAGAGAAATAAAATAATGATGGAGTTTGGGCAAACTTTATTGGGTTGGGGGCAATGGGGTAAAACTGAAATAAAATAGACACAAAACCCTAAGGCTCTTTTCACATGGGCAAAATTTCCGCACGGCTGCAATGCGTGACATGAACGTATTGCATCCGCACTGATTCTAGACCCATTCACTTCAATGAGGGTTGTGCAGATAAGCGGTGATTTTAAGGCATCACTTGTGCTTGTTAAAAATCGCAGCGTGTTCTATATTCTGCGTTTTTCATGCAACGCAGGCCCCATAGAAATGAATGGGGCTGTGTGAAAATTGCAAGCATCCGCAAGCAAGTGCAGATGCGGTGCGATTTTCATGCATGGTTGCTAGGAGACGATAGGAATGAGCAACCACATTAAAGTCTATTTACTGTATTATTTTCCCTTATAACATGGTTATAAGGGAAAATAATAGCATTCTTAATAGAGAATGCTTACTAAAATGTGCCTTGAGGGGTTAAAAATTAATGATAATTAACTCACCTGATCCACTTGATTGCGCAGCCAAGCATTGTCTTCTTTCTTCTACTTTGAGAACCTGCAAAAGGACCCTTGATGACGTAATTGCACTCACCACGTGGTGAGCGTGGTGACATCAGCGCAGGTCCTGCTGAATGAAGATAGAGGAATCATTCTATCTTCATTAAGCAGGACCTGCACTGATGTCACTCCGCTCTCCACGTGGAGAGAGCAATTACGTCATCAAAAGTCCTTTTGCTATTCCTGTGCGATCAAGTGGATGAGATGAGTTATTATTTTTTAGTTTTTAACCTCTTAATTCACATTTTTGTAAGCATTCTCTATTAAGAATTATATAATTTTCCCTTATACCCATGAAATCTAATAATAATAATGATAATGAAATCTACAGAATACTGAACCCAAACCCAAACTTCTGTGAAGAAGTCCGGGTTCGGGTCTGGGTACCAAACATTCAGATTTTTCTTACACACGTGCAAAACGCATTGCACTCGCGCGGAAAAATTGCCTGATTTCTCGCAATGCACCCTATCCAGCCCTTACATGGGTCACCCGTGTGAAAGAGGCCTAAATCACTAACACTAAAACACAATTTTTTTTTGTTTTTTTCAAAGACAAAAGAAGCAGACAATAATCCCTCCATAGTACAAGAAACCCTAAATCACTAACACCAAAACACAGACAAATACTTTTTTGTTTGTTTTTTTCACAGAGAAAAGACGCAGACAATCCGAGCAAACAAAACCCTAAAACACAGCAAAACTTTTTTTTTCCTTCACAGACAAAAGACACAGACAATCATAGCACACAAAACCATAAAACACAGCAAAATAATTTTATTTTATTTACAGACTAAACAGACATGAAAAGACTACACTAAACTATACTATATCTCTATCTAACATACACTGCACCCTGCACTTGACCCTATCCCCTACACTGTTAACTAACTAACCTACACTATCTCACACTAACTATCTGGATTATATATATGACTGAGCTAATTAACTAATGTACCTAACACTGTACACTGGAACCTATCAGTTACACTAACTAACCTACACTATCTACCACTAACTATCTGGATTATAGATATTACTGAGCTAACTAACTAATGTACCCAACACCCTACACTCAAAAGAAAAACTGGTAAAAAATGTATTTTGACCGCTTTTTCCAGTGCTTGTTTGCAAGGATTCAGACCCAAATCATCGGACAGATAAGGGATTAGCTTTTATTTGCAGGGTAGTCAACGCGTCTCGAGGGTTGGATTGCCCTCTTCTTTAGGACTGTATACACTGGGGGGAATTACAGTGCATTTAGAACACATTTAAAAATGGGAATTTTTGGCAGGCCAAGACGATTGGGAGGGGGGATCGGGGCGTGTTTGGGTTGGGTTGATTGACATTACCCTTGTCATTATACATCATATAGCAATGGTGTATGCTTAATTTAAAACCAATCAATAAATGAATAAAAGTATACTATTTGCTTATGTATCTTTCTAGTTGTTTTCTTAAAAACATTTTTAATGGCAGGCACCCACTATTTTTGCAGAGCAAAGGTTGCCCCTTGTCTCTCCAGCAAATGTTTTGACAGCAGATTTAGTATTTGGGACATTTGGTCACCCAGGAGGGAGTAAAGCCGGCCCCCAGCAAGGTGGAAGCCGTCCAGAAGTGGCCCCAGCCGCGTACACTACGAAAGATGCACACTGAGTGAGAGTACTGAGCTGCGGACTCCATTCCATGTCATCTGGACCTCAGCTACCCTAGAGTTCCTTATGATCGATTATGTACAGATTAGGTACTCTACGTCGGGACATTCGTACTGTCTAGTCATGACAGATCATTTCACAAAGTATGCGGTGGCTGTACCCAACAGATACCAGAGGCTGAAGCGGTCTGCAAACATTTTATACAGGTGTTCGGGTGTCCACGGAGAATACTTTCGGACCAGGGGGCATTTTTTCAGGGTACTCTAATGAATGAGCTGTATCAACTGTATGGGATTGAACGTTCCCTCACCATCCCATATAACCCCCAGGGAAACATGCAAGCAGTTTAACTGCACCTTGCTCCAGATGCTGCAGACTCTGGAGGACAGTAAAAAGGCTTGGTGGCCCGAGTACCTACCTGAACTGATGTGGGCCTATAACAACAGGGTACACAGTACCACTGGATACACCACATGTATGCTTATGTTTGGGAGAGCCAGACGGGAGATTGAAGATCTCCACATGCCCGATGCGATGGAGCCATCACTGAGACATAGTACCTCATGGTGGCAAGAGCACCACCGCCAGCTGAGAGCAATCCACAAGGTTGTAGGGGAGCGCCTGGAACAAGTGGTACACCCTGACTCAAGACCAGTGCAGAGGGATGGGTATGCACTGGGTGATCAAGTCATGGTCAAAGCCAAGCGGTCATCTTGGAAGTTGGATGGGCGGTAGGAGGCAATACCATACATGGTGAAGAGGAGAGTAAACCCTGCTATCCCGGTCTATAAGGTAGAACCAATAGGGGATGGGGGGCCCTCACAAAACTTGCACCATAACATGTTGAGGCATTGCAATTTTGATGAGCCAGTGTGTATGGAGGAGATGCCTCCTCCTGCTCAGAGTACAGAGGAAGTCCCCTTAGAGGAAGAGAAGGAGGAATGGTGGGTTGTCACTGCCCCAGTACCCACAGATTCTTTAGAATTATGGACGTGCCTAGATATTTGGGGCACAGTGAAAAAGCTCACAATAAGCTAGCACGTTCGAAAATGTATTTATAATATAAACAACGTGCAGTGGTGGCTCACCTTGTGGGGTTGTGCGAATATAGGCACAACCCTATTGTAGGCTTATTAGACAAGATTTTGTCATTTGGTTTGCTGACACAGGTCATGGTTCCTTTGGAAAGGGATGTCCAGTCCCTCCAAAAAGGTGCTTCAAGAGAAAGACTCAGATTCCTGATCCGGCGCTCAAAACCCCATTAATGACAGTCTTGAATGTTAGAGAATCTTCTTTATATTATTAAAATGTGCATAAAATAAAATCAATGCATTTCAGGGAGGTTTTGACCCCCTTCATCAGGTTAGCATTAATGATCATACATGTGGTACAAATGGGGTTATATAAACAGTAAAAAAAACGCCAAAAATACGCATCTGTGGATGGTTTCTGCCTTTTGGAACCACCCACAGGTGTTGTCTCATTAGCATAAGCATCTGGAAAACATATTTTAAATATACTTACATATAAATATATTGCAACAATAAATATTTATGAAGATCACTAGTGTATCCATTTTTTATTTTTGTTTTTCATGCTGATTCAAACATTATTACTATAAAGAATAAACTGAAGCAATAATGAGTCAAATGAGCGCTAGACTCCCTATCATGTGACTGGCTCTATGGTAACAGGTATCTCACAGCCTGAAAGACATATTAAAATAAATTAATACATTTTTATTTGTACTTATATTTAAAATTTGCGGATTAGTCAACTGACAATATATATATATATATATATATATATATATATATATATATATATATATATATATATATATTGTAAGAGGGTGCAAGGTGTCATATTCGATGGCAGGTACGTGTCACCGAGGTTGCTGGCCTCGGTGAGGTAAGAGCCGGGTTTTTTTTGGTCTGCAGCAGCTAGTGCAGCTGGACTCTGTTACTTAGTTTGGCTGCAAAGCTAATCCGGGCCGGCTCTTACTGGGAGTAGGCAAAGAGTTGGGTGGGTGCCTACTCCCCACGGTCCAGGCCGGACTTTATCCGGGCCTTTAAAGGCAGCCTCCTTAGCAGCTGAGGGTGGTGATTATCCTGGAGCCTGATAACAGGGCTGTGGAGTTCTCTGTCCTGGAGGAAAGAGCTCAGCAAGGAGGTGGCTTTTGTTCCTGGCTACCTGAAGGTGGATTCTCCTGCGGCTGGGCCGACAGCCTGGTGCGAACCTGCACCTACACCTCCCAGGTGACTGAACCTGTGTTGGACTGTTTTGTTTTGCCTCCTTGTTTCTGACATGTGTGAATTACCACCAAAAGACTGTTTGCTGTTTATTTTTGTGTCAGTGTGAATAAAACACTGTTTATTGCACATCCTGGACTCTTTGTTTTGCCTCGGTACTGCACCCGCACCGCTGTCTACCAGAGCGACTCCCACATTTGGTGGAGGATGCGGGCATGCGCAGTGAGGCTGGCGGGAACGCCAAAGTTTTTGCTAAAGTGCATGGAATATATTAAGCCAGCAAAGTTGCAAGCAGGAATTTCTGGCAACATGGAGGCTGCTGTGAAGGCTCTCATAGAGGCTAACGTGCAGCAGCGGGAGACCAACCAGCTACTGCTACAACATGTGATGGCGTTACAGGCGGCAGGAGCGTCCCACCACGTCCATGATGCCCGGAAGCGGTCCGTGCGGCGATCCCAAAAATGACCCCCGCAGACGGCGTTGAGACATACCTGGCGGTCTTTGAGAAGGTCGCCGTGAGGGAAAAGTTACCCCGTGACCAGTGGGCTGAGGTGGTCGCTCCGTTCCTGGCTTCCGGACCCCAGCAGGTGTTTTTCGACTTGTCGGACGACCAAGCGGCAGATTATGACACCGTGAAAGGAGAGATCCTAGCCCGACTGGGGGTGAACGTGCTGGTCCGCGCTCAAAGAGTCCACCAGTGGGACTTTAAAGCGACTGATCCCGCTAGGCCGCAGTACTACGACCTGCTGCACAGGCTGCAAAAGTGGCTGCAGCCCGATCTACTAAGTCCCACTGCCATGCTGGATCGACTGTTGGCGGACATCTTTTGGAGGGCCCTGCCTTATCCCCTCCAGCACTGGATCGGCCAGGTATCGCCCACCAATGCCCTGGAGATGGTCGACCTGGTGGAGCGTTACGAGGCCACCAGAAACCTGCAGGGAGTCTTGCTGGGAAGGGGTCAGTCAAACCCCGGAGGCCTCTGCCCCAGTTCCGGCGTCCGGCGACAGAGCGGCCTGCACGGAATATACCCCCTGCGAGTCCGCCTCCCGTGGTATGCTGGAGGTGTCAGGAGCCAGGCCACATCAGGGCCGACTGTCCGCATCGGGATGAGCCGATGGAGGTGAACTACGAGGGTCGCCACTCCTTATGCGCCCGGAGACTGTGTGCGACCGGCACCCCGAGACAATAGACAATCGTCATCTGTGCCGGGTGCAGGTCGGGGATAACCTGGCAGTGGCGCTGTTGGACTCAGGGAGCCTGGTAACCCTGATAAGTGCTGCCCTGGTACAGCCCACCCAGTATACGGGCCGGAAAGTGGGTGTGGTGTGCATTCACGGAGACTTAAAGGACTATCCCACTGCTGTAATGTCTCTGTCCACGGCGGCCGGCACCTGGACTTGTGAAGTGGCGATCTCCACAAAGCTACCCTATGAACTGATAATTGGGAGAGACTTCCCTGGTTTTCCGTCACTGTGGCCTGAGGTGAAAGTGTCTAATAGCCCTGAGACAGGGGTAACCCTAGCAGAGTGGCCTGATACCACTGGAAGGCCAGAACCCTGGGAGCCCGAGTCTGAAGGGCCAGCGGTAGGGGTGACCACTGCTGCAGCGGTAGTGGGGAGACAACCCCACTGAGTGTAATGGTGGGAGACACGGAGGACTTGCCACCGGGACCTGAGTTGGCAGACCTCAATGTCTCCGGGGAAAATTTTGGGACCGCACAACACCGGGACCAAACCCTAACCAGGGCCTGGGAGAATGTGCTGGAAATTGATGGTAAACCCCAGAAACCAGGGGCTGAATTAATGTTCCCACGATTTATTGTTCTGCAGGATATGTTGTATCGGGTGAACCAAATCCGAGGTGAACCTGTTGAACAGTTGGTGGTGCCCACAGCGTATCGCAAGCTTGTCATGGAGCTTGCCCACCAACATGTTCTTGGGGGACACCTGGGGTGGCAGAAAACCCAGGACCGCATTCTGCAGCGGTTTTATTGGCCCAGTGTGTTCAAGGAGGTAGAAAATTATTGTAAGTCCTGTCCAACCTGTCAGATAACTAGCCCCCAGCCACATTTCCGTAGTCCTCTGGTACCTCTGCCAATTATTGAAGTACCGTTTGAGCGAATCGCTATGGATTTAATTGGGCCTGTACCAAAGTCTGCCAGGGGCCACCAACACATTCTGGTAGTTCTCGACTATGCCACTCGGTATCCGGAGGCGGTGCCTCTGCGACATACCTCAGCTAAGCTCATTGCCAAAGAGTTATTGGAGATGTTTTCCCGTGTGGGCCTGCCAAAAGAGGTTCTGACAGACCAAGGGACCCCTTTTATGTCCAAAGTAATGAGGGAACTGTGTATATTGTTGCGTATAAAGCAGTTACGGACGTCCGTTTACCATCCGCAAACAGACGGTCTTGTGGAGAGGTTTAACCAAACTCTAAAAAATATGTTAAAGAGGGTGGTGTCTAGAGATGGGAAGGACTGGGATCTGCTTCTGCCCTATCTCATGTTCGCAGTGCGAGAGGTGCCCCAGGCCTCTACTGGGTTCTCGCCTTCGAACTGCTTTATGGCAGACACCCTCGGGGCCTGTTGGATATCGCCAAGGAAGCATGGGAACAACAGCCTGTCCCCCACAAAAGTGTCATTGAGTATGTCGCCCAGATGCAGGAACGGATGGAAAGGGTGTTGCCTTTGGTCCGGGAGCATATGGAGGCAGCTCAACAGGCCCAGAGTAGGGTGTACAATCGTCAGGCTCGGGTGCGGGACTTCAATCCGGGAGATCGGGTTTTGGTTCTGGTACCCACCCTTGACAGCAAATTCCTAGCTAGGTGGCAGGGCCCCTATGAGGTGATCGAGAAGGTAGGGAAGTAAATTACAAAGTACACCAGCCAGGGCGGCGCAAGCCGGAGCAGGTGTACCACGTGAATTTACTTAAGCCGTGGAAAGATAGGGACGCGGCCGACGACCACAGCCCCGGCCAGGGCTTCTAGGTGAAAAGGGTCCAGCCCCACAGTTCGAGGCCTGTGAAGCCGTAACCACGGTAGAAATTGCAGACAGCCTGTCTTCCAAACAAGTTCAGGAAGTCAGGGAGTTCCTCAGTCGGAACACGGATGTGTTCTCGGACCTCCCTGGCCGCACGTCTCTCATCCGACATGACATCGTCACTGAGCCTCAGGCCAAGGTCCGGTTAAAACCATACCGGGTACCCGAGGCTCGGCGGCGGGCCATCGCGGAGGAAGTGCAGTTAATGTTGAAGCTCGATGTCATTGAGGAGTCGAAAAGTGAGTGGGCCAGTCCCATAGTCCTAATACCCAAGCCGGATGGGACGTTGCGGTTCTGCAACGACTTTCGCAAGTTAAATGAAGTATCCAAGTTTGACGCGTATCCCATGCCCCGAGTAGACGAGCTTGTTGAAAATTTAGGACAAGCCCGTTATTTTTCTGTGCTGGACCTCACTAAAGGGTACTGGCAGGTACCCTTAATGGAGTCGGCTAAGGAGAAAACCGCGTTTGTTACCCCTGCATGGCGCCCCCGCCACTTTCCAAAGGTTAATGGACATAGTGCTGCGACCACATAGTCGGTACGCCTCAGCCTACTTAGATGATGTAGTCATCCACAGCACCGACTGGGAAAGCCATTTACCCAAGGTGCAGGCGGTAGTGGATGCCCTGAGGAAAGCTGGACTAACCGCCAATCCAAAAAAGTGTGCGATTGGGTTGGAAGAGACCAAATATCTGGGATATGTAATCGGGCGGGGAGTCATCAAACCTCAGGTAACTAAGGTAGAGGCCATTCGTAACTGGCCCCGACCGGTCACCACCAGGCAGGTAAAATCATTCCTGGGGATTGTAGGATACTACATGAGGTTTGTGCCCCACTTTGCCACAATAGCAGCGCCATTGACAGACCTGTTGAAGGGGCGAAAGTCTGGGAGGGTTAGCTGGAGTGAGAAGGTGGAGGAGGCTTTCGCCGCGTTGAAGTCGGCCCTGTGTGGGTCCCCGGTTTTGGTGACACCCGACTTCAACAAGGAGTTTGTCGTACAGACCGACGCCTCGGAGGTAGGCCTCGGTGCGGTACTGTCTCAGGAGGTCAACGGGGAAGAACATCCCATTGTCTTCCTGAGCCGTAAGCTCAGTCCCGCCGAGTCCAGGTATAGTATAGTGGAGAGGGAGTGCCTGGCTATCAAGTGGGCACTCGAATCTCTCCGCTACTACCTGTTAGGGAGGAGGTTCCGTCTGGTGACCGACCATTCCCCTCTCAAGTGGATGAGTCAGGCCAAGGAGAGGAATGCTCGGGTCACCAGGTGGTTCCTATCCCTTCAAAATTTAAAATTCTCCGTGGAACACAGGGCAGGCCGCTTGCATGGTAACGCAGATGCCCTGTCCCGCGTCCACTGCCTCACGTGTGTTCACCCCCTCAGGGTTGAACAAAGGGGGGGGGGTGTGTAAGAGGGTGCAAGGTGTCATATTCGATGGCAGGTACGTGTCACCGAGGTTGCTGGCCTCGGTGAGGTAAGAGCCGGGTTTTTTTTGGTCTGCAGCAGCTAGTGCTGCTGGACTCTGTTACTTAGTTTGGCTGCAAAGCTAATCCTAGCCGGCTCTTACTGGGAGTAGGCAAAGAGTTGGGTGGGTGCCTACTCCCCACGGTCCAGGCCGGACTTTATCCGGGCCTTTAAAAGGCAGCCTCCTTAGCAGCTGAGGGTGGTGATTATCCTGGAGCCTGATAACAGGGCTGTGGAGTTCTCTGTCCTGGAGAAAAGAGCTCAGCAAGGAGGTGGCTTTTGTTCCTGGCTACCTGAAGGTGGATTCTCCTGCGGCTGGGCCGACAGCCTGGTGCGAACCAGCACCTACACCTCCCAGGTGACTGAACCTGTGTTGGACTGTTTTGTTTTGCCTCCTTGTTTCTGACATGTGTGAATTACCACCAAAAGACTGTTTGCTGTTTATTTTTGTGTCAGTGTGAATAAAACACTGTTTATTGCACATCCTGGACTCTTTGTTTTGCCTCGGTACTGCACCCGCACCACTGTCTACCAGAGCGACTCCCCACATTATATATATATATATATATATATGTCCAGGCTACTAAGCCAGTGGTGTGTGGAGCGGGAATTATGTATAGCCTTACACACACACCATGAGCTTAGAAAATCAACATATGTCTCATCACATATGTGCAGTGATAAGGATATGCAAATATCGGCCTCAGGTCAACGCTTACCCTGTCTCTCTTTGGAGAGTATAATTTAGGAGGTTGGTGACTAATTTTAGTGTATATGGTTCAGTAAACGGTGTTAGGGCCAGTGGCTACTGCTGTCTTGATGAAGGTGATAGCACGTTGCTTACAACATTAAAGCAAACAGGAATCACAGCCTTCAGATAGCCACGCACACTTGCGCTCTACACCAAACCCTGTAATATAATAAATATGCACCTAACCTGCCTGGTAATGGGTGACCACCTTGCTCACTATGTTGACAGGCAAAGTTACCCTCTGTAGCACTCAGTAAATATGTGCTGCCTGAAAAACTATGCCTCACTGATAACATATATTGGCTCAACGCGTTTCTGTGTACTTTTAGCGTATTACACTTCCTCAAGAGTAGGGATGAGCGAACCCAAAATGGATAGTTTGGGTTCGTACCGAATTTTGGGGTGTTTGGGACACGGACCTGGACCCGAACATTTTCAAAAAAGTTCGGGTTCGGGTCTGTTGTTCGGCGATTTCTTCCCGCTTTCTGAGGGGCTGCACAGCAGCCAATCAGCTAGCGTTTTACTTCTTGCCCTAAGAAGCCATCACAGCCATGCCTACTAATGGCATGGCTGTGATTGGCCAAGTGCAGCATGTGACCCAGCCTCTATTTAAGATGGAGTCACGTAGCGCCGCACGTCACACTGCTCTGATTAGTGTAGGGAGAGGACGCAGCTTCTGTGAGGGCGAGATGAGGCAGGGAAAAGTCAGCAAAAACACCTAATGAAGTGATCGAGCTACAGCTGTAAATCATTCATCTTCTGCTAGTTAATTGCTCACTAGTTTTTAGGCTGCACAGAGCGTTTTTCTGTCACTTTTTTCTGGGGTGATCAGCTGCCATTTTGTGTCTTGTGGTGCACCAGCACAAGCTGCCACCCAGTCCATCAATCCATCAATCCATCAATACTAGGTTTCTTTTGCTATATTGTACATCAGGGGCTTGGCTGTGCTTATTGTCACCCCTAGAAACTTAATATAGAAATTTCTATATTTTATTAAGGGGTTAAATTAAATTGCCAAATTAGCAATCCCCTAAATATGGTGTTCCAGCTGTGGCTAGCCAAGTGTATTACTGTCTGCTGTCTGGCAAAGGATATATTTTTTTCTGTGGTGAAATTTAATTGCCAAAATCGCAATCCCCTAAATCTGGTGTCCCAGCAGTGGCTGGCCAAGTTTAATAGTGTCCGGCAAAGGATAGATAATTTTCTGGGGTGAAATTCAATTTCCAAAATAGCAATACCATAAATCAGTGGTTTTAGCTGTGGCTGGCCAAGTTTAATAGTGTCCGGCAAAGGATATATTTTTTTCTGGGGTGAAATTCAATTGCCAAAATAGCAATACCGTAAATCTGGTGTCATAGCAGTGGCTGGACAAGTTTAAAGATATCTGTCAAAGGATAGATTTTGTTCTAGGGTGAAATTGAATTGCCAAAATAGCAATACCCTGAATCTGGTGTTCCAGCTGTGACTGGACAATTTCCCTAGTGTCTGTCAAAGGATATATTATTTTCTGGGGTGAAATACAGTTGCAAAAATAGAAATACAGTAAATCTGGTGTTCCAGCTGTTGCAGGCCTAGTTTAAATCTGTCCGTAACAGGGTATATTTTTTTCTGGGGTGAAATTTAATTGCCAAAATAGCAATACCCTGAATCTGGTGTTCCAGCTATTTCAGGCCTAGTTTAAATCTGTCTGTCAAAGGGTATATTTTTTTCTGGGGTGAAATGAAATTGCCCAAATAGCAATACCCTGAATCTGGTGTTCCAGCTGAGACTGGACAATTTCCCTAGTGTTCGTCAAAGGATATATTATTTTCTGGGGTGAAATACAGTTGCAAAAATAGAAATACAGTAAATCTGGTGTCCCAGCAGTGGCTGGCAAACTTTAATAGTGTCCAGCAAAGGATATATTTTGTTCTGGGGTGAAATTCAATTGCCCAAATAGCAATACCATAAATCAGTGGTTTCAGCTGTGGCTGGCCAACTTTAATAGTGTCCGTCACAGGATATATTATTTTCTGGGGTGAAATTTAATTGCCGAAATAGCAATACCCTGAATCTGGTGTTCCAGTTGTGACTGAACAATTTTAATAGTATACGTCAAAGGATAGATTTTGTTCTGGGGTGAAATTCAATTGCCAAAATAGCAATACCCTGAATCTAGTGTTGCAGCTGTGACTGGACAATTGTTAATCTGTCCGTAAAAAGGGTAAATTACACTCAGCGTGCATCTCCAAGTATATTTCTTTCCGTAAAAGGGTATATTACAAAAAGTGTTACATTACAATTGCTAAAAACATAATCTTGTAAATCTGCACGCACTATTGTGCATATCCAAGTTTAATTCTGTACGTTAAAGGGTATTTTACACAAAGTGTTAAAATACAATTGCTGAAGGCATAATCCTACATATTTTTTCGAGAGGGAAAGAGGGAGTAGGGGACAAAAGCAGAACAGCCACCGCCAAGAGAGTTTGCATGATACTTGCCACCTCCACCAGGGACTTAGCACCCCAAAAGCAGCTTCAAGGAGTTCTCTGGCATGGCACTTCTTTAAACAATGTGCTGATGACAAGACCCGAGTGGTTTGCACGCTGTGCCATCAGAGCCTGAAGCAAGGCATTAACGTTCTGAACCTTAGCACAACCTGCATGACCAGGCATCTACATGCAAAGGATGAACTGCAGTGGAGTAAACACCTTAAAAGCAAGGAACACACACAGGCTCCCCCTGCTCCATCTTCTGCTGCTGCCTCGGCCTCTTCCTCCGCCTGTTGTCACCTGCCGCCCACCAAACAGAGGATGTGCCACCGACACCACCACCTGCGTCACCAAGCATCTCCACCATGTCACACTGCTGCGTTCAGCTCTCCATCTCACAAACCTTCGAGAGAAAGCATAAATTCCCACCTATCCACCCTCGAGCCCTGGGCCTGAATGCCAGCATTTCTAAACTACTGGCCTTTGAAATGCTGTCATTCAGGATGCTGGACACAGACAGCTTCAAACAACTGATGGCGATGGCTGTCCCACAGTATGTTGTTCCCAGCCGCCACTACTTCTCCAAGACTGCCATGCCTTCCCTGCACAACCAAGTGTCCGATAAAATCAAGTGTGCACTGCGCAACGCCATCTGTGGCAAGGTCCACCTAACCACAGATACGTGGACCAGTAAGCACGGCCAGGGACGCTATATCTCCCTAACTGCACACTAGGTAAATGTAGTGGCGGCTGGGCCCCAGGCAGAGAGCTTTTTGGTGCACGTCCTTCCGCCGCCAAGGATCACAGGGCATCATTCTTTGCCTCCTGTAGCCGCCACCACCAACTTCAGCACAGCCCGGGGTAAACGTCAGCAGGCCGTTCTGAAACTCATATGTTTGGGGGACAGGCCCCACACCGCGCAGGAGTTGTGGTGGGGTATTGAACAACAGACCGACCAGTGGTTGCTGCCGGTGGGCCTCAAGCCCGGCCTGGTGGTGTGCGATAATTGGCGAAATCTTGTCGCAGCTCTGGGACTAGCCGGTTTGACGCACATCCCTTGACTGGCGCATGTGCTGAATTTTGTGGTGCAGAAGTTTATTCACAACTACCCTGACATGTCAGAGCTGCAGCATAAAGTGCGGGCCGTCTGTGCGCGCTTCCGGCATTCACATCCTGCCGCTGCTCGCCTGTCTACGCTACAGCGTAACTTCGGCCTTCCCGCTCACCGTCTCATATGCGACGTGCCCTCCAGGTGATACTCCACCTTGCACATGCTGGCCAGACTGTGTGAGCAGCAGCAGGCGATAGTGGAGTTTCAGCTGCAGCACGCACGGGTGAGTCACTCGGCGGAACAGCACCACTTCACCACCAATGACTGGGCCTCCATGCGAGACCTGTGTGCCCTTGTGCGCTGTTTCGAGTACTTCACCAACATGGCCAGTGGCTATTACGTTGTTATCAGCGTTACAATACCACTTCTATGTCTCCTTGAGAAAATACTTAGGGCAATGATGGAAGAGGAGGTGGCCCAGGAGGAGGAGGAGGAGGATGAGGGGTCATTTTTAGCACTTTCAGGCCAGTCTGTTAGAAGTGCCTTAGAGGGAGGTTTTTTGCAACAGCAGAGGCCAGGAACAAATGTGGCCAGCCAGGGCCCACTATTGGAGAACGAGGAGGATGAGGAGGAGGTGGAGGAGAATGAGGATGAAGCATGTTTACAGCGGGGTGGCACCCAACACAGCTCAGGCCCATCACTGGTGCGTGGCTGGGGGGATGCGGAGGACGATGACGATACGCCTCCCACAGAAGACAGCTTGTCCTTACCTCTGGGCAGCCTGGCACACATGAGCGACTACATGCTGCAGTGCCTGCGCAACGACAGCAGAGTTGCCCACATTTTAACGTGTTCGGACTACTGGGTTGCCATCCTGCTAGATCCCCGGTACAAAGACAATGTGCCCACTTACTTCCTGCACTGGAGCTTGATAGGAAGATGCGCGAGTACAGGCGCACTCTGGTAGACGCGCTCCTGAGAGCATTCCCAAATGTCACAGGGGAACAAGTGGAAGCCCAAGGCGAAGGCAGAGGAGAAGCAAGAGGTCGCCAATGCAGCTGTGTTACGGCCAGCTCCTCTGAGGGGAGGGTTAGCATGGCAGAAATGTGGAAAAGTTTTTTCACCATGCCACAGCTAACTGCACCACCACCTGATACGGAACAAGTTAGCAGGAGGCAGCATTTCACTAACAGGTTTGAACAGTACGTCTGCACACCACTCCACGTACTGACTGATGTTTCGGCCCCATTCAACTTCTGGGTCTCCAAATTGTCCACGTGGCCAGAGCTAGCCTTTTATGCCTTGGAGGTGCTGGCCTGCCCGGCAGCCAGCGTTTTGTCTGAACGTGTATTCAGCACGGCAGGGGTGTCATTAATGACAAACGCAGCCGCCTGTCCACGGCCAACGTGGACAAGCTGACGTTCATAAAAATTAACCAGGCAGGGATCGCACAGGACCTGTCCATCCCTTGTGCAGAATATACATTTATAACTGCCTCCCCCTCAACCATATATTCTTGTTTTCCGGGGCACGTCTTAATTGAATCCTCTTTTTTTAATTTTACCATTATATTGCGGTGCAACCAAAAGTTGAATGAACCTCTCCTCCGTCTAGGTGCCAGGGGCCTAATTATTTGAAAGTGGACGGTTCCAATGGTGGGTGACATAAAGCTTGATTCTCTGCCATGCGACCTCTGTCCTCTGTCTGAGTGCCGTGGGCTAAATATCTGGAAGTATACCGTGTTTTCAAGCGCCGGAACAGGAATCTGAGTCTTTCTCCGGTACCCACAGAGGCTCTGGCCGTGGCAAGTTTGCCACCCAGGGAAAGTATTGAGAAGTCAGCAGCTCCTCCCCCATTAGATGTGCCTGACTAGGGGTGAGTGAATTGACTTCGAATGAAACATCTGAAGTCGATTCGCATAAAACTTTGTTCTAGTATTAGAATGTATTGACTCCGATGAGCCAAAGTTATTACTTTGCGAAGTCTCGGGAGACTTCACGCTATAACTTCAGAAATTAATTTGTACTGTAAAAAAACATTTCCGGAACTAGGGTTCGGTTCCAAGTTACCACTTATAACTGAACCCTAGTTCGGTAAATGGTTTTTTACAGTACAAATCAATTTATGAAGTTATTGTGCGGAGTCTCGCGAGACTTCACGAGACAATAACTTCGGCTCTACAGAGCCAATACATTCTAATACTGTACAGAGCTCCTGCTACGTACAGTATTAGAACAAAGTTCTATGAGAATCGAATTTGGATGTTTCACCCAAAGTCAATTTGCTCATCCCTATGCCTGACGTTCCCAGTGCTTCTGAGGCTATCACTCTGTGAAGGTCATACAGGCCAAATGCTGGTGTGCCCCCACAGCGCTATGCCCAGGATGCGTTTTTATGGGGAGCGTTGCCGAGTACGCAACCTCTAGTGGGGTGGCTTGTGAAATGGGGAAACAGCTCTGATTGTCTGAACACTGTTTGTATAAATTTAATTAAATGATCTGGACTGACATTCTACTTTTTGGCTACAAGATGCCGCTGTTTCCTAAACACAGCTAACAAGCTGCATATATTTCCATATTCATGAGAGGTGGCGTTTCAGATCCTGGAAAAGAAAGGGATCAGCCATCTTAGAGGAAGCTGAGACTGAGGAATTGTATGAGCAGAGGATCTGACGGCATCCAGGTGTGTACCTTAGTGACCAGAGCTGCAGCTAAGTGAAGCTGATCACGTCCAAGACCCTGATCCTGTCCAGAGGAATGAGTATTGCTGTCAGGAATGCTGATGAGAGCTGAGGAGCAAAACTATATACTCTGTGGGACCACATGCTTGTTGGAGAGGCAATTATTCTGTTTAGCGTCACCAGCAGATGCAGAGCAGACCAGGGTCGGTAAGATCGTGCACGCACCTCATTACAGTGTTGGTGCCTAGAGACTGACACCAGGCCTATAGTTAGTTAGTTAGTTAGTTAGGGTCTCTTTTTTTGTCAGGCCACAAGTGTTGCTACTGTTCATTGCAAGGACTCATAACTTAAAGTGACATTACACATTGGAGAGCTGATAAACTTCTCTCAAACTCAAGCCACGCTGGCGTTTTTCTCAGGAGGAATACTCAGGCACATGCTATAAGAACAGTTATGGGAGGGTGAATTCTGTAGTGCATTGTAAGATTATAAGCAATTGTGCTGCACTGCAGGCTAGCCCGCACCACACACCCAAACAATTGTTCTTGTTTTTTTAGGGTAATAACACGTAAGGTGTGGCAGTTTAGTTGTGCCCGCTAGAAGGTAAATTACCACACTTTCCTCCTGCATCCATCAAAAGGCGCGTGCTATGCAGAACAATGGTCTAAGCCTTAGGGCTGGGTGTATGTAAATTTATTCTATGTTCCCAGCATTTGTGTGTGTTCTTTGCCACATTTAAGTAAAATTCTTTTTTGGCAAAAGCTGATGTTGGGGTTGATTTTCTCGTTCTTGACTTTACTGTATCCTAGGGAGCCCACCCCAGTACACGGCTTACAAATTCACCATCACCACCTCCTCAGGCAGAGAGTCCCATAGTCTCACTGCTCTTATCGTAAAGAATCCTCTTCTATGTTTGTGTACAAACCTTCTTTATTCCAGACGCAGAGGATGTCCCCTTGTCACAGTCCTGGGGATAAATAAATGATGGGAGAGATCTCTGTACTGACCCCTCATATATTCATGCATAGGTATTAGATCTCCCCTCAGTCGTCTTTCTTCTAAACTGAATAACCCTCAATTTGATAATCTTTCTGGGTACTGTAGTTCACCCATTTCAATTACTTTAGTTGCCCTCCTCTGAACCCTCTCCAGCCCTGATTTGTCTGCATTGTTCACAGGAGCCCAGAACTGTACACAGTACCCCATGTGTTTTCTGACTAGTGATTTGTAATGTTGCAGGACTATGTTCTCATCACGGGCATCTATGCTCCTTTTGATGCATCTCATTGTCTTATTGGCCTTGGCAGCATCTGCCTGACACTGGGTTCTACAGCTTAGTTTTAAGGTGGTAGAACTATGTTCTTGTCAGATGCATTTATTCCCCTTTTGATACAAGTGTGCAACCTGTAATCTTATTGGCCTTGACCACAGCTGCCTGACACTGGTTGCTATAGTATTTAAGTCATTTTCCATGTCAGTTTTACACAGTGTTTTACCATTTAGTATGTACTGGTGACATGCTTTTTTCCTTCCCATGTGCATAACCTCCTCTGCCATTTCTCAACCTCATCTTCTACAATTATTTTCCTCAATAAATAAATGAACAAGTCTAATATTTTTGACTTACTTGTGTGATTAGGTCATCTTTATCTTATTTAAAACTTGTGTGAAAAATTTGATGCAGTTTTAAGTATAATTTCGGCAGATCAATATAAAATTCTGAAGGGTTCACAAACTTTCACGCATCACTGTATAAGATGCAGCTGTCAATCTCTAAAATCAATTAGTATTGCTTTAAAAATTCATTGTGACGACCTAGCCTAATTAGTAAAAAATGTTCCTATTCCCCTTGTCAATAATATATATGGCTGTACAGTCAAATCTTGTTGAGAATTTTTGGTCACAGTCACACTGTGGGATCAAGAGGAATGGTACCACCCCATTTGAAGTCTGAATAATTAGGTCATTAAAAAGGTTAGCATATCAGTGCATAATTGATTGGTAAGGTGTTTCTAAACTTGTAATGGTATAATCACACTAGTTGTGTATGTGCCCTTACATTAACCTACTTCAACTTTACTTCAAGCAATGTTTAGCATAATTGTTCTATTATCTACTCAGCAAATGGTATTCTTCAGGTAACCATATAACTAAGTTACTATTATTGGATTATTAGTGAGTTCTTTCGTCGTGCTCTGTTCACCAAGAAACATACTCATCACATTAATTATGTTGTTTTTAATAAATGTAATGACTGTAGATAACTCTCTAACCATTTGTTTTACTTTGACCTTAAAGAGTTTATTAATGTTCATAAGTAATGAAAAAAGTCTAATTAAATACACAGTGATTCATAACTGTTAAATAATATATGGGAAAAGGTCCAAGGCAATGCATTTGTTATTTTTATTCCTGTGATATATATATATATATATATATATATATATATATATATACATACATACATACAGAGTTATACAAAAATTTTTTTTAAAAAGGAGCAGCACTGTGCCAAAACATATATGCTGGTTTTAATTACAATCAGTGCATAATTGTTTATTTATTAACCAAGTACCATTTTAACATATCAAAATGAGCATATAAATTATGCAAGTAAACAATGTGAATACAAGGAAGGGGAAAAAGGAGGGGGACTAAATGGAAGGGAGGGGATAATGGGGTAGTCCCATAGTGCAGAGAAGGCTTTTCTAAAGCATTTATAGTAAATCGAAAGCATATCAAGAGAGAAAACCACAGAACTCACTCCAGTAGCTTCATATCTTTGTGAATTTGGTTGCGTGTCTGGTCTCCCATACTGCAACTTGTTCTAACCTATAAATTTCATCACATTTCGATAACCATTGGGCTACTGGTTGTGTCTTTCCGCCAATGCAAGGCGACTAGGATTCTGGCCACTGCTAAAAGCTGTGTTACCAAAGTTTTAGAAGGGTCTGGACACTGTATTTGGTCAGTTAAACTCAACAGACATAGTTGTAGCGAGGGGAGGATTGTAGCATCACAGACTTGGGAGAGGACCCCACATACCTCACTCCAAAAGGAGTGGACAGCAGAGGAGCTCCACCATATATGCATATAGGTACCCACCTCTGCACCACACCTCCAACATTCCTTAACATCCGGGTACATCTTATGCATAATCTCTAGAGTGTAATACCAGCAGGTGAGAACCTTATAATAATTCTCTTGCAGTCTGACGCAAGTGGAGATTCTGGGGGTCAGAGTGAGACAACGCGGAAAATCCTTCTGTGTGAGTGACAATTGTAAGTCAACCTCCCACTTCTCGATGTAGTCAAAAATGCAGGCCTGGTCTTGGCAACCAAACAAGCATATAAGTTAGTTATTTTCTTAGTGGGTTCCCAGAATAAGAGAACCTCCTTTTAAACATAGTGGAGTCCTTCAAGGAGATAGGAAGTAAGTCATTAAGATAATGTTTAATGTGTAGACAGTGAAATACAGTTAAAGAGGAAAGTAAGTATTAGATTTCCAGTCTCTCCTCAAGCCCCCCCTGATGATCAGTTAGGTCAGTCAGTGGGAGTGTAACATTTCTACTTGTCTGTCAGAGTGGACCTGAAGTGGGGAGAAGAGTCCAAAAGCTCATCTCTGATATGTATTAAGGGGGAAACAGGAGAGGACATTAATAATGTGCCTAAATTAGTTCTCCAACTCTTAACCGTGTTCTGTATAATTGGATTTGAGATATATATCTGTGCATACTTACAGTCTAAAAGTAGTAGAGTTCTTAAGGGAATTGTAGAAAAAGCAGATTCAGCTTGGATATCCAAGTGATCTTTCTGTGATCCAAGCATTCCATGCACTGCATACCTTGTACTGCTGTATAGTACATAAAAAAGTCTGGTAGCCCTATGACTCCATGCCTGATCGGTTGGATAACATAAGAATGCCTGAGCCTAGGTCTCTTTTTATGACAAAAAAGACCTGATAAAATGGATCAAAGTTGTGTAAAAAAGGAGTGTGGGAGAGGGATAGGGAGGGTTTGAAAGTAATACAATACTTTGGGTAGGATTGCTGTTTTGATTAAGGAACGCCTACCGAACCACAAGGAGAATGGGATTTCCTGTGAGGATGTCAGAGCTAAAGGATCAGAAGTAATTTGAACTCCCAGGAACTTAATAACCATGTTTGACCAAGAGAAATATCAGCACTTGTGACTTAGTGGCGTTGATCAAAAAATTAGACAGAGCCCCAAAACGGTCAAACAAAGTCTGTACCGCTGGGAAAGCGCTATCAGGGTTCATGATAAACACCAGTAAGTCATCGGCAAAGGCTGCTAATTGATGGTGAACCCCTTGAAGGTGAATCCCCTGGATCCTGTCATCCTGTGTAATGACTATAAATAGGCATTCGACAGTCAAAGCAAACAATAGTAGAGAAACGGGGCAACCTTAATGAGTCATGTTTTTAAAGATGAATGGGGGAGGGGGGATATACGAATCACCATAACCCTAGCTGACGTGTCCCTGAACATTGCCATTATGGGAGAAATAAATTGGTTAGGAATCCCAAACCTACACAATGCTCTCTGCATACAAGTTCAGTCTATACAGTCACACGTCTTCTTGGCGTCTGTACCAAGGAGAGCCAGGGGCACAGATTGCCGAGAGTACATAGAAGTTACTGGGCCCCATGGCAAGAATCTGAATTGGGCCCCTTTGTGGGGGACACTTGGCACCCCTTAGGGTATGTGTACATCTGCTGCAGAAGTTCCAGCAGAAGCCTCCGTTGCAGATTCTGACAAAAACAAAGGGCAAAATACCCCTGCATGCTGGATCTCGAATAACCCCATTATTGTGCCAGCAGTGTTTGGCATATGCTGGATCTGGTGATTCTGGAATTCTTCTGGTAAGCTGGAATAGAAATCTGAACAGAAATCTGATCACACGTGATTACCTAGTTTTATCCGATTAACTGTGGCCTCTGCTGCTTCTTCTTATATAGTTGTCACCCTTCCCCATGAACTGTGCCTGCTGCTGCTACTTCCTATATAATGTGCCATCCTTCCCCCATGGACTGTGCCTTTTCCGGATTCACCTCCTCCCCAATGCAGACTTACTGTTTGTGCTGTGGGCAGATCTTCACGGAGCTGGACTGGAGTCTGGACTGTTGATACTGCCGGATCAGGTCAGGTCCAGAATGGTCAGTCAGATCCTGGTGCGCCGCGGGCTGGCAGCAGCTGCTGCAGAACTTCACCTCAGCTGCTGCAGGACTTCATAGTACACACATCAGCTGCTGCAGAACCTCCTAATACAAACCTCAGCTGCTGCAGAACTTCACAATACAGATATCAGCTGTTTCATAACCTCCTAATACACACCTCAGCTGCTGCAGAACTTCATAATACACACCCTAGCTGCTTCAGAACCTCATAATACACACCTCAGCTGCTGCAGAACCTACTAATACGCACCTCAGCTGTTGCATAACTTCATAATACACACCTCAGCTGCTGCAGAATATCATAATATACACATCAGCTGCTCCAGAACATCAAAGTACACACCTCAGCTGCTGCAGAACCTCATAAGACACATCAGCTGCTGCAGAACTTCATAATGCACACATCAGCTGCTGCAGAACCTCCTAATACACACCTTAGCTGCTGCAGAACTTCATAATACACACCTCAGCTGCATAATGATGCTAGAGAACATAGAAGGCTTTAATCATATCTATGTTAGGAGCATCATTCAGAGAGCAGATCATAAATTATGGACACAATTTTATAATCTGGCAGATGGTACCCATAAAATCTCATCATAGTCAGCGGGATCCATCTGGCATTGTTGTCCATGAAGTGCCAGATCCGGAATTGCGGTGATTTTCATTGTTGTGCTCCTATGACGGGTCAGAACAGCTATCGTCATCAGCACAGATGTGAACAAAGCCTAATACACAACTCAGCTGCTGCAGAACCTTCTAATAGTGACAAGGAAACCACAAGCCACATCATGACAAGATTGTTAATATTGGAAATTAGGGGGCAACACAGAGAGAGGTAAAAGTGGAGAGAACTAAAACTCCCAGCATGCCAAGGCTGTTATTATTGGATACGGGTAGATATTACACAGAGAGCGCATTAGGCCGGGTTTATATTACTGTTTAGTCTTCCGCTCTTCTGATCCGTCTGAAGAACAGAAAAATAAAGAAAAAAACAGATCCTGTATTTCAAGCATCAGTTCTGCACATTCCACATTCGTTTCAGCCATTACTGCCTGAGATCAGTTATTTTTATAGATGAGCAAATTTTTCAAAAACTCCATTCGCCGGTTCGCCAAATTTTTCGGGAATTACGTTAAAAACTGGCTATTTCCTGGCTGCTGAGAGCCTTTATAGTGGTGTATTGTATATTGTGGTATCATGCTGTAATTCCCTTTAACAGGCTGGCAGTGTCATTTACTATTATTCGCTCCTAGGTGGTGCTGGCACTATATATATATATATATATATATATATATATATATATATATATATATAGAGAGAGAGAGAGAGAGAGAGAGCTGGGGAGGGGTGTAAAGTTATTATGTCCAATAATAATGAAGACATGAGGAAGTTAATGGAGGTGGTGGAAATTTGTATTTTCACCGAAATAATTCAAAAAAAGATTTTACCGCATATAAGTGCAGTACTTAATGCTGAATATAAGATTTATTTTGACCAAAAGATTTAAAAATTGATTTTACAGCATATAAGTGTAGCTCTTAATGCTGAATACACGATTTTTTCCACTGAAATATTTAAAAAAGATGTTGCCGCATGTAACGAAATCCGAGATTAGAGATAGATAGATTAGATAGATAGATAGATTAGAAAGATAGATTAGATAGATAGATTTTATATTGTCCTAAGTGTATTATCAATAGCTGATTGTATAGCAGTGGCTGTTGATCTAGTAAGTAAATGCAAATTGTACCTCCAGGTGCCAGACAGTCTGAAAACTAGGTGAGACCACTTCACCTTCTCAGAGGAAGCTCTATTTAACACTGGACTGCTAATTACAAGCCATTTGGGTCTACTAATGAAGACCTGGAAGTGAGATATTTAAAATGTGGAGAAACCCCAGATATGTTGTCTAGTTAATAATTGTGTTCAGCCTGACATTGGCTTCGGGGAGAATCCAGACACCCCGGACAGGAGGCATTTCTCTATATTCAGGATCTGACCTACTGGAAATCATAAGCCGATCATATTTGGTGTCTGTATGACCGGGACGGGGCGACTCAGATAATGGGATATTTTCCTGTACCCACAGTCCCTGTGATTCGACGAGGAATGACCGTGATTTATATTGCCACATCGGTCAGCCTTGTGGGAAGGCGGGGCAAAAGCCTGAAAAATATCAGACGACCCAGAAGGCCGGACCGAAAGGCGGGAGGTTCCCTCACAGCCCACCCCTTGGCAGAGGGGGGGGGGGGAATAGATGTTTGGGACCAAGTAATTGTCAGCCATTTTGGGGATCTACATCGTTTGGAGTGACTGCCCATATCTTCAGCTGTCCCCACGGCCGGAATATAACTGAACTTTCTCTTTCGAAGGGAATAGCGTTATCGGTAGTGTTTTTATATAGATAACTTGTGTTACGATGTTAATTTTGGGTTGATGGAACATAATATGAGCATATGCCCCTATTGCCTTATAGTATAGGTGGTGGCAGGGATTGTGATAGAAAATATTGGGGGTGTTAGAAGCTAGGAGAGTAAGTTAGCATAATTCCGTCATCTTGAATAGGTGGGTGTGAATTTATGTGGTAACTTGATGAGCGACCTAGTATAATTCATCCCAGGGACGTGACCCGAGAATAGGGTTCATCACAGAACCCATCAGATCACTCACTCATCATAGTCAACTGGATCCATCAGGTGTTATCATCCATGAAGTGCCAGATCCGGAATTGCAGTGATATTTAGTGTTGATCGAGCACCAAAGTTTCCTGCCAAAAATTACAGGAAACTGGCACTACAATACACCCTTTATTACACACTTCCCCATCCCTTACTGCTGGACTTCATCATATTAAATTGTATATATGCTTGGAAGTATGTCACATGTACAGTAGCGCAGTTTTTTTAAGTGTATGCACAAATAAATTACAGTCAATGTCTCAGATATTTGGGATGCGGAAACGTTATACAGGAGATGTAGGGCAGGTAATGTCACTATCCGCAGCATCTACGGAAAAAGTACACTGGATGTCACAGATATTATTAGGATGTGCAAATGTTATACAGGAGATATAGAGAAGGTAATGTAACTGTCCGCAGCAGACACCGTCTATGGAAAAAGTACACTGGATGACAGATATTTTTAGGATGCATACACGTTAAACAGGAGACGTAGCGCAGATAATGTCGCTGTCTGCAGCGTCTACGGAAAAAGTACACTGGATGTCACGGATATTTTTAGGATGCGCACACGTTAAACAGGAGATGTAGCACAGATAATGTCGATGTCCGCAGCGTCTACGAAAAAAGTACACTGGATGACACAGATATTTTTAGGATACGCAAATGTTATACAGGAGATGTAGCGCAGGTAATGTCACTGTCCGCAGCGTCTATGGAAAAAGTACACTGGATGTCACAGATATTTTTAGGCTGCACACATGTTACACAGGAGATGTAGCACAGATAATTTCTCTGTCTGCAGTTGCCAAACAGTTGCACGCTATTTTGCGCAGGTTGCACTAAAAATATATATTGCTGCCAAATACAACAAAAGTCCTTAAAAGGACTTTTGGTTTCTACAATTGCACACAATTTTGCAGAGGTTGCACCAAAAACATATATATTGCTACCAGACACAATAATAGTCCTAAAAGGACTTTTGGTACCAACCCTGCCTAAAAATTTTTTTTATAAAATTCCCTACACTATCTGTCCCTTCTGCAGCACAGCTCTCCCTCACTAAGACTGAGCCGAGCCATGTGTAATTGGGTGCTTTATACACTTGATGACGTGTTCTGGCAAGCCAATCACTGTAATGCCAGTAACCAACATGGCTACGGCATTGCAGTGAGTGGCAATACTTAACTGTAGTGTTGAGCGCGAATATTCGAATAGCAAATTTTAATTGTGAATGTCACAACTTCGAGAATTCATGAATATTTTGAATATAGTGAATATTTTTTTTCATCTGAACCCAAAAACTTGGCACCATGGGTCACTGGGTGACTGGGGCTAAAATTTATAAAAAGTGGGTGGAGTCTACAACGGCCAATCAAATTTCAGCCATTTGTTTAAATGGGAAAATTCAAAACTGCCTCTGCTCTTAGACTGTTTATGACAGGGTCCTCAAACTTGGCAGTTGGTCACTGGAGGACTGAGATCAAAATTCAGTAAAGTGGGCGGAGCCAAAACAACTAATCAGATTCTTTGATTGATTTAAATGGGAAAAATGAAAAATGGTGCTATTCTCACATCATTGATGTCATGGACCTCACATATCACAAATGTGGTCATTGGTTATTTCCACTTCAAGGTGCAAAAAAGTGGGCAGAGCCAACACCAACCAATCAAATTTCACTTATTGATTTTTAACATAAAAAAATAAAACTGCTGCCATTTTTACACGTTATATGCCATGATTCCCAAACCTTAAAGTGTTAATCACTGGATGACTGTGGTTCACAAGAAGGAAAGAAGGGGAGGGGTAACAACAGCTAATCAGATTTCAGCCATTGACCTTAATGAAAAAAAGATAAACTGCTGCTATTTTCACAGATTAAATGCCAAGTGTCCCAAACTTGTCCATCCACAGGCTACATTTAGGTGCACCTGTGAGGCCTGGGCCACATCATCCAGTCTTGGGTGGGGCTCACAGCCCTCTCCCCCTCCTATTGCAGGCATGGTCACATGATGGAGGTAACTGAGGAGTCTGCTGTGAGTCGGCCTAATACATTCCTGTAATTTTGCCCACTGGCCCCTGGTATTGCCCATATGGCACAGGTAGGTGAGTGTTAGGTACCGAGCTACTTGAGAGACCTTGGCGTGGTGCTCGGGCTTAAGACATGTCCTCCACTGTAGGACATGTTGACTAACCTCTCATTTTAACATCAGTTTGAGGGCTTAGTAAGACCGCAGTGTGCACCTGTTTTGTCAATTGTTATTGCTATATTGTTATATTATTTATTACATCCACAATATTGCCATCTTGTGTAGGTTGTCTATTGTGGTACTTGTGGTCAGCTGCGGGCATCCTCCACCGTATGCATTTTTGCTGGGGATCGCCATTAGCAACGGGCCACAAGTGCAGGATCTGCTCCCCTGTATATATATGCACAACTGCATTTTTTGGGTTGAGCAAATCCTGCTTCAAGCCCCCGTTCAGTTGCATTGTGTATATATAATTGTTTGGAGGTGTATAAACTCCCATGTAAATGTAGCCTGTTTTCCATCCACAGGCTACATTTAGGTGCACCTGTGAGGCCTGGGCCATATCAGCCAGTCTTGGGTGGGGCTCACAGCCCTCTCCCCCTCCCATTGCAGGCATGGTCACATGCTGGAGGTAAATGAGGAGTCTGCTGTGAGTCGGCCTAATACATTCCTGTAATTTTGCCAACTGGCCCCTGGTATTGCCCATATGGCACAGGTAGGTGAGTGTTCGGTCCCAAGCTACTCGAGAGACCTTGGCGTGGTGCTCGGACTTAAAACATGTCCTCCACTGTAGGACATGTTGACTAACCTCTCAATTTTAACATCAGTTTGAGGGCTTAGTAAGACCGCAGTGTGCACCTGTTTTGTCAATTGTTATTGCTATATTGTTATATTATTTATTACATCCACACTATTGCCATCTTGTGTAGGTTGTCTATTGTGGCACTTGTGGTCCGCTGCGGGCATCCTCCACCGTATGCATTTTTGCTGGGGATCGCCATTAGCAACGGGCCACAAGTGCAGGATCTGCTCCCCTGTATATATATGCACAACTGTATTTTTTGGGTTGAGCAAATCCTGCTTCAAGCCCCCGTTCAGTTGCATTGTGTATATATAATTGTTTGGAGGTGTATAAACTCCCATGTAAATGTAGCCTGTTTTCCATCCACAGGCTACATTTAGGTGCACCTGTGAGGCCTGGGCCATATCAGCCAGTCTTGGGTGGGGCTCACAGCCCTCTCCCCCTCCCATTGCAGGCATGGTCACATGCTGGAGGTAAATGAGGAGTCTGCTGTGAGTCGGCCTAATACATTGCTGTAATTTTGCCAACTGGCCCCTGGTATTGCCCATATGGCACAGGTAGGTGAGTGTTCGGTCCCAAGCTACTCGAGAGACCTTGGCGTGGTGCTCGGACTTAAAACATGTCCTCCACTGTAGGACATGTTGACTAACCTCTTAATTTTAACATCAGTTTGAGGGCTTAGTAAGACCGCAGTGTGCACCTGTTTTGTCAATTGTTATTGCTATATTGTTATATTATTTATTACATCCACACTATTGCCATCTTGTGTAGGTTGTCTATTGTGGTACTTGTGGTCTGCTGCGGGCATCCTCCACCATATGCATTTTTGCTGGGGATCGCCATTAGCAACGGGCCACAAGTGCAGCATCTGCTCCCCTTTATATATATGCACAACTGCATTTTTTGGGTTGAGCACATCCTGCTTCAAGCCACCTTTCGGTTGGTTTGTGCAAGTGTCCCAAACTTAGCACAATTACTCACTGGGTGACTGCGGTCAAAATTTAGGAAAAGTGAGTAAAGCCTAAAACATCTAGATTTCAATGTAAAACTTTTAAATACTGCCATTCTCACAGTTTTAAATGCAGAACTTTTTATTTTAAATCATAACAAAACAGTACAAGGATAATTTCCAATAAAGGACTTAACCCAGCCAGTCTCCCACCATGCAACCCTCCTTCTACATTCATAGTACCCATTGATGCACATCCATACACTATTTACATATTTACATGTAAACATATTTACATAATTAAATAGGACAAAACTAAAAGAATAAACAAATTAAAAGGCAACAATATATACAATATATACAGGACCTATCCTTAACCCTAAATCTAACTTCTAACCCATCACCCATCCCCACATAGCACACCAAACTGGACTCCCACAGAAGTTCAAAGAGGATAACCCCGAGCTTCTTCAGTTCCATAGTCTTTTTTTTTATTATTATACACACACACATATATATATATATATATATATATATATATATATATATACATAACCCCCTAAACCCCCCTCCCAACCTGACTAACCCCAAAACATTAAGTCCCTATATCATAAACTTATACATATACCTAACATATAATTCATAGACAATACATGACACAAAATCCAACTTTTCAGCTATGGTTTGGTGCCTGTAAACCAAACCATCCTGCTTCATCATAAAACAAAACAAAAATCTAATAGTGTCATGCCAGCCCACCACCAGGGCTGAGAGTTACTCGGTTAGTATACCCTGAAATAAAAGCCCCTCCACAGATGAGAGACTTTAGGGCCACCCAACCTTTCGTTTTCAAGAGAGCGCACTTTATCCAGGTCACCCATGATGCTCCTATATACCGTCTCCACTGGGAGGACTTTACAACCCGTCGACAACTCGACACTAGACACCTTGCGCACCAGATGTGATACCTGACCACTGCGCTAACCAGGAATAAAGTGCAACGGTCCCATCCACCCAGATCTTTGAACGCACCATAGGCCCACTCTGCATAGGATAGGGCAGCCAGCCTAGGCCAGCCGATGGAAGTCCCCACCCTTTTGTAGACCTCTATATTAAAAGGACAGTGAAGCAAGAGATGGTCCATGCTTTCCAGCACAGCACCGCACTCCCCCCGGGGACAACCCCTTTCCTCAGAGTTTCTACACTTCACATTATCCCTTACATATAGCTTACCATGGAAGCAGCGCCAAGCCACATCCCAAACTTTCAAGGGGATCCTCACTGAATTTAATAAAGTTAACCCGCCCTCTAGATCCCGACTTGGGCAATCCCTCAAGGCCAACGGAGGTTGAAAGAAGGTAGACAGGACCGTAAAATCAAGGGTGAACCTTGACTTGGTCTCTCTCTATCTCTCCCCTCCCGAGTCCCCATAGCTTTACAATTCTCAGGACAGGGGCAACATAAGCCGGGAGATATCTCTGCCTTGAAAAATGTAGGTGTTTCACACGCCCTCCTGTCTCCTATTCCTGGAAGAAGGACCAAAACCATTCCCTACAGGAATTTACCCACCAAGGAGCCCTCTCCATCCAGAGGTTTGCAATGTTAGCTTTTAAGAAGGTATTCGTTAGGAATACCACTAGGTTGACCATATCCAACCCACTTAGTCTCCTTGGTCAGTAAGTGACATCTCTCTTGACTTGGTTTCCCCATAACATCTGGAAAAACAGGCTGTATACCATTGCCCAAAGAGAGCCTGGCAGGACACAGACAGTGCCCAAGTGTAATAGTATCCTGTACCACTCAGATGTTAAGCCATCTGGACCTGGCAATTTCTTGGGCCTAAGCCCTTCAATGGCCAGTCTCACTTCCTCTTCCCTGATTGGTTCAAACAAAACGTCAAGAGAGGGGTCCATTCCTGCCTTGGGAACAGCTTCAGCCAAGAAAGCTGAAAACTTGTCCAGATCTAGTTCTAGTTCTTTTCTACCCAAGAGTAAAAAGACCTGACCACCTCCAGGATCTCTGATTTGGACCTATTCAGGGATCCTGTACTATGAATTAGGCCTGTCACCAGCTTACGTTTTACTGACATCTTACAGTTGCCGTAAGGGTCAGGCGAGCGGTACTTCCCGAAATCCCTCTCGACAACCAAAGATGCGTACCTATCGTATGGACACCTCTTAAGTAAGGACTTCACAAGAGAGATATCCTAACAGCTACCTCACGTCGAGACCAGGCTTTCAAGTTTCTCCCTCAGTTTCTGTTACAGATTATTTCTGCCCTGGCACCTGAGGTATGAAAGCTTGTACGCCCTTGTTTTAAACATCTCCCACCACTCTGACTTACTTTTGAAGAGGTCCACTAACGGTTCCTGGCCCTGAAAGAACTCCTCGAATGATTGTCTTATTGCCGCATCTTCCAGGAGAGATGAATTCAACTTCCACAAACCTCTTCCCATACAGGGGGTCTCTGCAACATTCAAAGAAAATCAAATTAAACAGTGATCGGAGAAAACCACTTACTCAGTTTTTAAAACTGAAAAAAACAGCTTCCCCCTTCAAATAAAACCTATCTATCCTAGACCTTTGGCTACCTCGATGAAAGGTGAAGTCCACGTGGTCTGGCTTATGCTTTAAGTGAGCATCCACCAGACTAGCTTCCTCAACTTTCTTACTTAATACGACGCTATCAGTATCCAGCCTGACTTTGGGGTCTTCCTTATCACAGACTCTTGTCACATTGCTGAGGTCTCCACCAAAGATCACCTGATGGCTGGATAAAATGTAAGGTTTAATCCTCATGAGAAGACATTTACAGTCCCACTTGGTTTGTGGACCATAGATGTTAATGAGCCTCAGCTCTTGTCCTCCCATGAGCACATCCAGGATCAGGCACCTTCCCATTTCTAGTTCAATGACTTTCCTGCATTCCACTCTTCCAGTGGTTTTAAAAAGTACTGCTACCCCGATACGCAGCTCATCCGCAAGAGATTCAGCATCACAACCATCTGACTCCTCACTTTCTTTCTGCCTTTTCAGGCATTGGGAGACATCCATATCACATTTCTCTTTGCCCACAGGATCTGACTTGGCCCCCCTTCCAGAAGGTTTCCCCCCTGAAGGGCAGGGCCCAGCAACCTGCGAGGAGGCCTTCTCAACCTCGGGCACTGCATCTCTCGTTTCCTCCTCAGCCAAGCCAGCCTCGGAAGTATCACTTAGGATGAGACCTCCACAAGAGGGCCACCAGCCGAAACCCTTCTTGGTATCTGGTCAAGGGAGAGTGGGATGGACGGATCCCACTCAAGAGAGGCCTTCCTGCCATCTCTCTTGCTGTTTCTCTTCTTACCCTGCTGGTTCCTCCTCCTCACCAATCATCACTGATCTTCCGACAGGTTGTGGCAAGTGAGTCACTCCTCCACACCTCACGCACCTCCGAGGAGGGGATATGGGTAGCAGAATTTCCCTGGGCGCTCAACATCATGTTAAAGGTCCAGGCCCCTGACCAAATACTATGCTCGTCCAGGACCTTGGCTGGGTAGCCCACTTCACCATAGCGACTCAGCCAGGTCGCTATGTCTACACTAGAAAGAGACTCATTACAAGTTAACACAGTCACTTTCTTCTCCTTGTTCTGGAGGGTGATGGCCTGGACGGCAAAACCCTGCCACTCCGGGGTGCTCTTTGTCAGCTCATATCTGGACCAGAAGAGCTCAAACCCCTCTGGCTGGACAAAGCTGACATCAAAGAACTTGTCTTTCGCCTCAAAACCCATCTGCAGGAAAAGCTCCATAACAGTCTTCCTGGAAGGTGTTGCTTCCTTACCTTTCCAAAACAGACGGGCCACATTCCTACGGTCCCTCCCCCCCTCCGGCTGTGGGGTGAATCCAGACGGTCTCACCCCCTTTTTTCCTCTCGGAAGGCTCTCAGCCCATGTCTTTCCGTCCAGAAAGACAGGTCAACCAATTCACCCGCTACTTGTATGGAGGTCTCCATATCCTCTTTTAAGGCCCCCAAGAGGCGCCGTTGCAAGTTACCCTTGCCAGATCCTGTGGGCAAAGAGTCCCTTGCTCCCTGCTGAACGATATTTGAAAAAGTAGGTTTTGCCTTTTTTTTTCTCCTTTTCTTTCTCCTCCTCCTATTTTCTCAACGTCTCCATTTCCTCAGCAGTCAAAATCCTTTCATCATATTCTTCCATATCCACATTTTCACCACCTACAACATTCCCACTTACATCATTTCCACTCACTTCCATATTTTCACTTTCTTTTGCATTCCCACTTGTATCCGCACTTGCATCCTCACTTGGTCCTGCATTACCGACTCCATTCACCCCTTCTCTCATACTACCTTTCACATTTCTTTTTGCATTGTTAACTCCACTTTTCACCACATGTTTATAACTTTTTCCCTGGGAACCACCACTCACTCCCCCTAGACTGGCTGGGTTCTTCCCACTTCTACCCTTAATCGCCATTGTATTCCGTACTGGCTCCATCAATTTGCCATCACTTTTCTTATCTCCAGACCTCAGTGGTGTCTTTGCAGGCACCACTACCCACTCTACCGCAGGAGAAACCACCTTGTCCGCCCTTTTCGCGACCTTGTCCGCCCTCACCTTGTCCGCTTTACCTTATCCACAGCCAAACTCTCCCACTATGTACAACCTAGCTCCACATCTGGAGCTAGGCTGGGCTCAGCAGCGGGTTTTGAAGTGTTTAAAGTGCCGTATACCAACACCTCTCTCTCAACAACTTTGGTTCTATTTTTTTTTTCCTTTTACTTTCTCCTCTTCAGGTATTTCCTCATCTCCAAAATAGAGCCTGTCTACTGGGGATTCCAGCTGCTTGATACTTTGCAATATCAGTCCACCACCAGACTAACTTTCATCCTCCGGAGGCTGCTCCCTGACTCCAAGCGGGTTCCCCCTGCCCATCTGGCAAGGAGTCCTGCCCACACTCAAAGGTTTCTGCCACCTTTACCTGACTCTTCACCTGCAGCCCTGACAGGTCAGAAGAGTCAGATTCAAATGTAGACATATTTTCAAAACGTTCATCATTTCGGAATTTCTCCATAAAGGGACCCCCGTTCTTTTCTATGGCAGCTTTTATTTCCTCCAGGGCCGACACTTCTACCTCCAGCTTCTCCAGTTTAACAGAGAGGGTTTCTCTCCTGCACTTGGTTAATAAGCCCTCCTGTGTTTTTACAGTTTTATATTCCAACTTTGCTTTCCTTAGGTCTTTCTTTATGTATCATACAATCCTAGATAATACATTACATGGGAAGCCAGGGTTGATGCAGTCTCTGTAGGACCCTGGATTCCCCATTTAGGGATCACTTTTGCTCCCTTTCTTGTAGCTTGGGGCACACTGGGGCGAGATACACCGGAAACCCCAGGCAGAGACGCCTCAGGGTGAGATAAACTCCTGCATGCATTGGAGTCAGCTGGCTCTGCCCCGGCTCCCGCATTTGGCTTTTTCACCGCCGTTTGACTCATGGCTGCTGCTTTGCTACCAACCACAGTCTTGCATGCTGTTTGTTCAAATATATATTTGCGATGTAGAATGTAAAACCCCTTTATTGGTATATTCACATGTGCCAAGTTTATTTTATTTTTGTGGCAGATTTCTGTAATTCAAATTGAGATGAATGGGACAAAATTTCTGCAACACATGTGTAGTGTGGTAATATACCAGAGGCAAGCAAATCGAACCCAAGCAAATCTGATGATACTGTCGGCAAAGTCTGAACACATGCAAGACCTAAGCCAAGCTTGGCTTCTGCTAGCTTTGTGCAGGGTTTGCTGGTCACCCTGTAGCTGCTGGTGACCCACATGGAGGAGAAAGAAGATGAGTAGCTACACTGTAGAAGAAGGAGGAACAGCAAGAGGAGAAGGAGGAGTTGTTTGTGTAGGAGGACAAGGCTGATAACAATGGCATCGGCTATGTTGACCAATCATCTCAGTGGGGGTCGGAGACAAAAAGAACTGGGTAATTGGGCACACTGGTGGGAAAGGTATGCTGTATGTTTGCTTGCTTGCTTATGTAAGAACAGGTGTATTATTCACATGAAGTAGTCTGATGACTACTGGATAGCTATGCTTTAAGACCCTTGCTATCAAAGTATAACGGAGGACTGTTTTCCTGTTACTGAAAATAAAGCCAAATTGGTTTATTACCTGGATACACTGTGTAGGCATCTTGCTGCAGTTTTCAGTGAACAGATGCCCATCGCCCAC
This sequence comes from Bufotes viridis, assembly GCA_033119425.1. NCBI lineage: Eukaryota > Metazoa > Chordata > Amphibia > Anura > Bufonidae > Bufotes > Bufotes viridis. Next base: position 246,400,470 of record CM065593.1, on the reverse strand, counting down.
GTGCCTAACCAGAAGGCCCTTCTTCATCTCCCCTGTTTAGTCACCCACTAAACCAGAAGCAGCCAATTTAGTATTATCAACATGACCGAGAAATTTTTTTTATGTTCTGTGCCAGGCTGATGCAAATCCAAAAATGGAAACTACCCACCTGAACATCCAGATTCAGTCCTACCTTGACTCTGGTCTTTCTCAGGTGCATGGCATGTTCCCTGACCCAGCCTCCAGAGGGGTTTTCAGTGCGGCAGGTGGCATCATCACATCAAAATTGAAAAGCTGTCCTCCGCCAGTGTATAAAGCATCACTTTTGTCAAAATGAAAAAGGCATGGTTACATCATTTTCACACACCTACACTTGAGAGAGATGAATTGATTTCCCATTGCTGACTGTGCCTAATCTTGCCACTGCCACAATCTGTCTACATCATGCCGCCATCATGCCTCGGCCACTGTCTGCCTCCCTAAAATAATTGTTCCATACCATAAGGCTGATGTCTGCTTCCATAATGCAACTGCTGCAATCTGCCTGCCTACCATCACATTCCACACCATGTGGATGCTGCTTCTGCCACTATCATGCCACTGCCACTATATGCGTGCCATCATGTTCCATGCTTTATGGCTGTTGATGCCACCATCATGCCACTACTGCTGTCTGCCTGCCTACCATCATGTTCTATACAGTATGGCTGCTGCTGCTTCTGTCACCACCACCACAACCACTGTTCCCTGCTGCTAGTCCACCTACTGCCACTTCCAATGCACCTAGTACCTATACCATTACCGCTATACAGCTGTAACTACTACTTCTATCCCAACACAGCCGCACACACATCTAATGCCTTGTCTGTTCCATGTTGTGCTACTTCAGCTGGCACTACTATTGCTTTCACTGGTAAACCTACATATATTACCATTGCTACATCTGCACTGTATTGCTGCTGCTCCCAAATTAAAGGGATAATGTTTCCAAGCTTGTTCAATTTCAGAGCAAGCAACTGTTTGTTATGACAATTAACATGTGTGATTGTATAAACAGGGACAGGGATCAGCCATCCACCATGTGTTTACTCAGAGCTATATATGGCGTCGTTGGGGGTTTGGTCGTCGCTGGGATGTTGGGTATGAAGGCCGAGCGAAGACCAGAATTTTTTTTTTAAAAAAGAGAAAGATTTTCAGGCCAGTTGCAGCATATTTGATTTATATATGTTTTGAAAAATTAGCCGAATTTCAAGACATTCACTGATGTCTAGAATTTAATCTGTGTGGTATGATTTTGAATCAGATGACAAGATCTAGCCCTCTTATTTTCTAAGAAACTTCTGGCAGGGCTATTTAGTTTCTGCAATACTTTTAGCATAATTTCCATGCACAGTGTTACTTTATTGACTATAAATCCTTAAATTCTGTTGGGGTTTATTTCTTAATATGTTTACACAGAACTATTTTTTAACTTATCCTTTATAGGTCAGTTTCAAAGTTTTTACTAACTCTAGTTGGAAGTTATTTATAAGTAAATATTTATGTTTTTATAGTTTCATTCTAATTTTAATTGCAAATATGACATAATGACATAAGATTAATGTCTATAAAGCCATGCTAATTTGGGTACACCAGCGGCTATTGATACTTTTATAGCTACTACATAATATCCAGGTTAAGTTCTTTATTACTACAGTTGACTGCTTGCCCGGTATCTGATTTCTGGCTGTAAGCTCAGCAAGTTGCTTATGAAGATATGCAAATTACAGTGGAATGGCTCTACATATACATTACCTCAAGGAAACACCTGCTGTGATCAACGGCTTCTGTTTTGTAAAATGTGTCAAATGTGCAAAACAGCTATTTGTAGTGGGTGACTATCATTAATTATTTCTTAGCTGAAGAACAGAAATTTCCAAAGGTAATGTAGCTGCTTGAATTGAGTTGTACATTAAGCTCAAATGGCTGCTTTCATTCACAAAGACTAGTCATTATGAGAAATTACAAATGGAATTACATTCTTTTGTAATATGCTCAAAATTCAGAGTAGTCCCTGAAATCACTGTTATTTTACACAGCATTCATTTCTACTGTAGATTTTTTTTTCTTCTGAGCAAACATTTGTCAATCTGTCTTAATCTTTACCTATACTTAATAGTTTTCTTACAGTTCTTCACATTGGCTTTTGAAATTAAAAATTCCAAATAGCACTAGATTATTAGTACTATTTTTATTGTAGCTGTTATTTTTATTAAAGTACCTTGTGAAGACCCCTGAACTGAGTGGAGTAGCGAGTTGGGCATGCACTCGGCTGTGCCATTCATTTCTATGGGAGATCTGGAAATAGCTGAGCACTGTAATTGGCTATCTCAGGAACTTCCATAGAAATTTTTATTTTCTTTTATAAATTCAAGTAAAAAAAAAAAAAAATTGACTCAAGGTTACCACCAACATAAATAATTAATTGGATAAGCAAAAGCATTGCAAAGTTATTACCACATGTAGTGACACATGCTAGATTTGCTAAATTAGGTTCTGTCAGGAAGGTTAAAATTGGCTGTGTTTTGAAGGGATTGAAGAGTTTGCACCATGAGGGCAACTTAACACCCTTCCACAGTTAGAAGATTTACTGTATGTTTGATTGGTGGGAGAATGATCAATTTGGACTCTGTTGATCACTAGAATGTAATTGTTACCATGGGATCCCTCTGGGAGAGCATGGTGATATCATCTTGCTCAGCACAGGTTCTTTGGCAGTTCTTTCAAGCTCAATCAAGAAGGCTGCCTCTATGCGAGCAAGTGGGTAATTTTTTTTAAACCCAAAAGTCCATATTGAACTAGCGTGTTGCCGTTTAGGCCACTTTCACATGGGCGTGATTTCCGCGCGGGTGCAATGCGTGAGGTGAACGCGTTGCACCCGCACTGAATACGGACCCATTCATTTCAATGGGGCTGTGTACATGAGCTGTGATCTTCCTGCGTCAATTTTGTGTTGCGTGAAAATCGCAGCATGTTCTATATTCCGCGTTTTTCATGCAACGCAGGCCCCATAGAAGTGAATGGGGCTGCGAAAAAATCGCATGCATCCGCTAGTAAGTGCGGATGCGGTGCGATTTTCCCACATGGTTGCCAGGAGACGATTGGGATGGAGACCCGATCTTTATTCTTTTCCCTTATAACATAGTTATAAAGGAAAATAATAGCATTCTCAATAGAGAATGAAAAGTAAAAAGGGCAATAGAGGGTTAAAAATAATAAAAAATTAACTCACCTCCTCCATTTGATCGCATAGCTGCGGTTTCCTGTTCTGTCTTCAGCTGGGGGGGGGGGGAGTGAAGGAAGTTCAGTCACGTCACTGGGTCACATGGTTCACTCACCAGCATCCATGATGAGCTGAAACTCCACTATTGCCTGAAGCTGCTCGCACAGTCTCTCCAGTATGTGCAAAGTAGAGTTCCTTGTGGGCACATCGCATACGAGGTGGTGAGTTAGTGTTGAGCGCGAATATTCGAATAGCGATTTTTTTTAGCGAATATCGGCACTTCGCTAATTCGCGAATATTTCGAATATAGCGCTATAAATTCGCTATTTCGAATATTCGTTTTTTTTTTGTTTTTTTTTTTGTTATATTTTTTTCTTTCCCTCTTCCCAACAGTAGTTCTTACCTGTCCTGAGGATTCCTGGCTTCCTGGCTGCTCTAGTCAGTGCCCATTGCCGCTTCTGCCGACTTCCGTGCTCATGGAGCGTCCCCATCCATGGGAACGTCTCCATATACTAAAATGTACTGTCGGATTTGAGGAATTACGTTGAAATCGCAATGCGATTAATTCAAGTTATATTAATCGCATTGCGATTTCAACTTAGAGCTGGGTTTATAATGGGTCAGCTTGCTAGAATGAACGAAGTTAACGAATATGGAATATAGCAGCACTGCTAAGTTGAATTCGCAATGCGATTAATTTAACTTAAAGTAATCGCATTGCGATTTCAACTTAGCACTGCTAGTGCCACTGCTATATTCCATATTCAGTTAATTCTAGCCTATGTAAGATAGCAGTGCTAAGTTGAAATCGCAATGCGATTACTTCAAGTTAAATTAATCGCATTGCGAATTCAACTTAGCAGTGCTGCTATATTCCATATTCGTTAACTTCGTTCATTGAATCGTTAACTTCGTTCATTCTAGCAAGCTGACCCATTATAAACCCAGCTCTAAGTTGAAATCGCAATGCGATTAATATAACTTGAATTAATCGCATTGCGATTTCAACGTAATTCTCAAATCCGACAGTACATTTTAGTATATGGAGATGTTCCCATGGTGATGGGGACGCTCCATGAGCAAGGAACTTTATGGTTGGCTTGGTAGAATTAGCGAATAGCGAATATGACGAATGTATTCGTCATATTCCTCAAAACGAGATAACGAGTATTCTACATCTTCGTTTTAGCAACCTATTCGTCAACCTCGCTAATTCTAGCAATCAAATAGGAAGGTTGACTATAGAGACAGCTGTGTTAAATTCGCTATGCGATTTTTTTTTTTAATAGAATAATTATATTACTTGATATAATTATTATAATTATTCTATTTATTAAAAAAATATATATAAATAATCGCATAGCGAATTAAACACAGTTGTCTCTATAGTCAACCTTCCTATTTGATTGCTAGAATTAGCGAAGTTGACGAATAGGTTGCTAAACGAAGATGTAGAATACTCGTTATCTTCGTTTTGAGGAATATGACGAATACATTCGTCATATCCGTCATCTTCGCTATAATTCTAGATATGAAACCAATAGGAAAGTAGCCTTAAGTTAAAATCGCAATACGCGATTATTTAAATCGCATATTAATCGCGGTAACTAGAATAATGACGAATATTCGATTTCGACGAATATGAAACGAATATTCATTCGAATATTCGCGAATTTCGTCGAAATCGAATATGGCACCTGCCGCTCATCACTAGTGGTGAGCGGGAAAGCCAAAGTTACACTGCAGCACAGACAGACTGGCAGCAGCAGGGTGAGAACGCAGAAAGAGCACACAGACGGCCCACACTTTCTGCAGCAGCTTTAATATATTGGGGTTGTTTTTCGGGAATTTCTGCACCACCAAATTCAGAGTATGTGCTAGGCAAGGGATGTGTGTCAAACCGGCTAGGCCCATTGCTGCTACGAGATTTTGCCCATTATCGCACACCGGCAGGCCGGGCTTCAGACTCAGCGGCACCAACCACTCATTGGTCTGTTTTACAATGCCCGTCCATAGCTCCTGTGCGGTGTGGGGTTTGTTCCCCAAACAGATGAGTTTCAAAACTGGCTACTGTTGTTTTCCCCTGGCTGTGCTGAAGTTGGTGGTGAAGGTGTTTCTCTGACAGGATGAGGAGGTGGTAGAGGAGGAGGAAGCAGATTAGGAGGAGGAGGCAACAGGAGGCAAAGAGAAATGCCCTGCAATCCTTGGTGGTGGAAGGATATGTGCCAAACAGCTATCCGCCTCAGGCCCAGCAGCCACTACATTTACCCAGTGTGCTGTTAGGGAGATATAACGTCCCTGCCCATGCTTACTGGTCCACATATCTGTAGTTATGTGGACCTTGCCACAGAGGGCATTGCGCAGTGCAAACCTTATTTTGTCCCCCACTTATTTGTGCGGGTAAGGGATCTTACTGGAAAAGTAGTGGTGGCTGGGAACGATGTACTGTGGGACAGCAAACGCCATAAGGTTGTTAAAACTGCATTTCAAAGGCCATAAATTTTGAAATTACTGCATTCAGGGCCAGGGATCGCAGGTGGGTACTTCCTCTTTCGCTCCATTGTTTGGAAGATGGACAGCTGAACGCTGCCATGGGATATTGTGGTGCTGCTTGTTGAAGGTGATGGACATGGTGGCGTTGCTGCCAGATCCTCTGTTTGCTGGGTGGCCGGTGCCACTGTCACTCCAGAGGTGGAGGAAGAGGCCGGGACTGCAGCAGAAGAGGGAGCAGGAGGAGCATGAGACCTTTCTTGGTTTTGGAGGTGTTTACTCCACTGCAGCTCGTGCTTTGCACTTAGATGCCTGGTCATGCAGGTTGTGTTTAGGTTTAGAACATTTTTGCATCCCTTCAGGCTCTGATTGCACAGCGTGCAAACCACTCGTGTCTTGCCGTCTGCACATTGTCTGAAGAACTGCCACACCAGGGAACTCCTTGGAGCTGGCTTTGTTGTGCTGGGTCCCTGGGTGTGGTGGGTAGTAGCAGGCATCCTGTCTAGTGGATGGCAGCTCGGCTTTTGCACCCTGCTCCCTCTATTACTGTACTGGTGGCTCTGTGTGACCACTACCTCTCCCTCCGAACTGCACAGATCACTTGCATGACGTTGATTCCATGTGGGGTCTAGGACCCCATCGTCCTCCACATCATCTTCCACCCAGTCTTCACCCCTGCCCTCCTTGTTGGTTTGCACTCTGCAGAAAGCTGCAGCAGTTGGTACCTGTGTTTCGCATCAGAGACAGGCTGCTGTGGTCCTCCCATGTCCACATCCTGAAACATAAGTGGTTGGGCATCGGTGCACTCAATCTCTTCCACTTCTGGGGCAGGGCTAGGTGGATGGCCCTGGAAAACCTTGCCAGCAAAAAGAATAAGAGACTGCTGCATAACTTGGGGCTCAGACTGCTTGGCTGATTTGCAAGAGGGTGTGGTGCTAGATAGATGCCTGCAGGTGCCAACTCTGAGCTTTCAGCAGTGGACCGGGTGGGAGACAATGTGAAGTTACTGGAGGCACTGTCAGCCACCCAATCTACTAGCAACTATTTTATGTACTTTTTCTGGCCTCACCATTCGTAGAGCGGCCTTCGGGCCACTAAATAACGCTCAAGGTTCTGTCGTCTACGTGCACCTGAGGAAGGTGTTTCATTTGGGCGTGTAGCTGGCAGAGATCGAGCACGTCCTCTCCCTGCAACAGGAGCTCCATCAACACCAGCAGCACCACGACCAGGGCCAAGTCCCTTATTTGACGCTCTCCTCACTTTTTGTGGTCACCCACTGAAGTAACAGACGTTTTTACTAAATTTAGTTCCCCACCGTCACCCACCAATGGAACAGACGATTTTTACAAATTTACCTCCCTGTCACCTATGCAGAGCAGGGGTTTGTATACGGCAGAAATGGTAAAATGTCACCCAATAATGTAATAGACGATTTTTACTAATTTACCTCCCTGTCACCTATGCAGAGCAGGGGTTTGTATATGGCAAAATGGGTTAAAGTGACCCAATATTGTAACATACAATACTTACTAATTTACTTCCCTATCACCTATGCAGAGCAGGGGTTTGTATATGGCAAAATGGGTTAATGTCACCCACCAATGTAACAGACAATGTTTACTAATTTTCCTCCCTGTCACCTATACTGAGCAGGGGTTTGTATACAACAAAAATGGTAAAATATCACCCATCAATGGAACAGATGATTTTTAGAAATTTACCTCCCTGTCATCTATGCAGAGCAGAGGTTTGTATACAACAAAACTGGCTTAATGTCACCCAACAATGTAACAGACGATTTTTAGAAGTTTTCCCCCTTGTCACCTAGGCAGAGCAGGGGTTTGTATATGGCAAATATCGTAAAATGTAACCCACTAATGGAACAGATGATTTTTACAAATTTGTGTCCCTGTCACCTATGCAAAGCAGGGGTTTGTATAAGGCAGAAATGGTAAAATGTCACCCAAGAATGTAACAGACTATTTTTAGAAATGTACCTGCAAAACTGGGTTAATGTCACACAATAATGTAACAGACAATTTTTACTAATTTACCTCCCTGTCACCTATGCAGAGCAGGGGTTTGTATATGGTAAAATGGGTTAATGTCACCGTATAATGTAACAGACGATTTTTACCAAATTACCTCTCTGCCACCTATGCAGAGCAGGGGTTTGTATACGGCAAAAATGATAAAATGTCACCCCCAATGGAACAGACAATTTTTAAGAAATTTGCGTCCCTGTCACCTATGCAGGGCAGGGGTTTGTATATGGCAAAAATGGTAAAACTTCACCCACCAATGGAACAGACGATTTTTACAAATTTGTGTCTCTGTCACCTATGCAGAGCAGGGGTTTGTATAAGGCAATATGTCACCCAAGAATGTAACAGACTATTTCTAGAAATTTACCTCCCTGTGACCTATGCAGAGCAGGGGTTTGTATATGGCAAAATGGGTTAATGTCACCCAATAATTTAACAGACAATTTTTAATAATTTACCTCCCTGTCACCTGTGCAGAGCAAGGGTTTGTACATGGCAAAATGGGTTAATGTCACCCACCAATGTAACAGACAATTTTTAGAAATTTACATCCTTGTCACCTATGCAGAGCAGCACTTTGTATATGGCAAAACTGGGTTAATGTCACCCAATAATGTAACAGACAATTTTTACTAATTTACCTCGCTCTCACCTATGCAGAAAAGGGTTTAAATATGACAAAATGGGTTAATGCCACACAATAATGTAACAGATGATTTTTACTAATTTAACTCCTTGTCACCTATCTAGCACAAAAAGTGTGTTTTTTTATAGCACCAATGTAAATGCAGTATGTTACGGTTGTATTGGACAGACAGAAATGCAGCATAGCCCGTAAATTTACTATTAGTGTTGAGCGAACAGTTCGAGCATAGTTCGGGTTCGTACTGAATTTTGGGGTGTTCGTGACCCGGACCCGAACATTTTCAAAAAAGTTCGGGTTCGGGTCCGTTGTTCGGCAATTTTTTCACGCTTTCTGAAGGGCTGCACAGCAGCCAATCAGCTAGCGTGTTACTTCTTGCCCTAAGAAGCCATCACAGCCATGCCTACTAATGGCATGGCTGTGATTGACCAAGTGCAGCATGTGACCCAGCCTCTATTTAATCTGGAGTCATGTAGCGACCGCACGTCACACTGCTCTGATTAGTGTAGGGATAGGATGCAGCTTCTGTGAGGGCGAGATTAGGCAGGGAAAAGTCAGCAACAGCACCTAATGAACTGATCGATCTACAGCTGTGAATGATTCAACTTCTGCTAGTTAATTGCTCATTGCTTTTTAGGCTGCACAGAGCGTTTTTCTGTCACTTTTTTCTGGGGTGATTGGCAGCCAGTTTGTGTGACTTGTGGTGCACCAGAACAAGCTGCCACCAAGTCCATCAATCCATCAATACTAGTCTTTTTTTTTTTTTTTGCTATATCCTATATCAGGGGCTTGGCTGTGCTTATTGTCACCCCTAGAAACTCAGGATAGAAATTTCTATGTTTTATTAAAGGGTTAAATACAATTGCCAAAATACCAATCCCCTAAATCTGGTATTCCAGCTTTGGCTAGCCAAGTGTAATACTGTCATCTGTCTGGCAAAGGGTAGTGATGTCGCGAACATAAAATTTTCAGTTCGCGAACAGCGAACGCGAGCTTCCGCAAATGTTCGCGAACAGGCGAACCGGGCGAACCGCTATAGACTTCAATAGACAGGCAAATTTTAAAAACCAAAGGGACTCTTTCTGGCCACAATAGTGATGGAAAAGTTGTTTCAAGGGGACTAACACCTGGACTGTGGCATGCCGGAGGGGGATCCATGGCAAAACTCCCATGGAAAATTACGTAGTGGACGCAGAGTCGGGTTTTAATCCATAAAGGGCATAAATCAACTAACATTCCTAAATTGTTTGGAATAACATGCTTTAAAACATCCAGTGTGTGTATATGATCAGGTATGATGTTGTATCGATCAGGTAGTGTAAGGGTTACGCCCGATTCTCAGACATTGACATATCAAACTCCTCTTTTAATGCACCGCAAACAGTCCATTTGCACAACCGCAAACTCCCCATTTGCACAAGGTTGGATACCAAGCTAGCCATGTCCCGGTGATGTCATTGAAGGTTTCTTCCTCCATCCAGCCACGTACAACACCAAGGGTTCCTGAAAGGTCAATTGAATTGTATTATTATAGTATTTATAGTATAGTATTTTCTATAGTACTATTCTCATCAGTTTAATCCCTCTAACGTCCCCAATCTGGGGGCCATTTATTGAATAGATTTTTCGAACGGGGAGATGGTTAAAAAAACGCTGGCTCCCTCCACTCTGTTTTAATCCACGGTCACTGCGTCTGCGGCGTGCAATTTACTGTCACACCCGATATGAGTGGTATTTTCTGTAGTACTATTCTCATCAGTTTAATCCCTCTAACGTCCCCAATCTGGGGGCCATTTATTGAATAGATTTTTCGAACAGGGAGATGGTTAAAAACGCTGGCTCCCTCCACTCTGTTTTAAACCACGATGACTGCGCCAGCGCCGTGCAATTTACTGTCACACCCGATATGAGTGGTATTTTCTGTAGTACTATTCTCATCAGTTTAATCCCTGTTACATCCCATATCAGGGATTGCCTTTTGTGAAAAAAAAATGTAGGCCGGGTACCTTCGACTGCCTTCACAGTGACAGACCAAACTCTCATACACCAAACTGAATTGATTTCAGGAACAGGGAGATGGAAAAAGCAGCTTGGTCGGTCCTCTTACTCCCAAATTGGGGCACTGCACGTGCACAGAGCAATGTGCTGTGACACCCTATATGAGTGGTGTCTTAACTAGTACTATTCCTATCAGCGGCGGGCGGGTGCGTGGTTGGGTGTCCTGTCTAAGCCAGTCAACTACGTCCTCAGAATTTTTCGGGTTCAGGGTACATGGCCTCTGAACACTAGGCATTATTCCAGGGACAGTGGAAATCACAGCACCACGACCACGACGGCCCCTGCGGGGTGGCCTGCCTCTGCCTGTCATTTTTTTTTCGATAAGTGGTACTGTGCCACCCTGATCAGTGGTGGGCACTGGCAGTGGGCACACTACAGTCTGTGGAAGTGGGCCTGACACACACTGGCAGCAGGCAAGCAACTGAAATTAGACTAATGTGTAAAAATGAAATGCCTTATTTATCGGCAAGCTACTGTGCCACCCGGTATCAGTGGTTGGCACTGGCAGTGGGCACACTACAGTCAGTGGAAGTGGGCCTGACATGCACTGGCAGCAGGCAAGCAACTGAAATTAGACTAATGTGTAAAAATTAAATGCCTTTTTTTATGCAAAGTCCTGTGCCAGCCGGTATGAGTAGTGGGCACTGGCAGTGGGCACACTACAGTCACTGGAAGTCAGCCTGACACACACTGGCAGGCAACTAAACTTAGATTAAAGTGTAAAAATTAAATGCCTTTTTTTTTATGCAAAGTCCTGTGCCACATGGGATGACAGGGGTGGGCACTGGCAGTGGGCACACTACAGTCAGTGGAAGTTGGCTTGACACACACTAGCAGCAGACAAGCAGCTGAAATTACACTAAAGTGTAAAAATTAAATGCCTATTTTGATGCAAAGTCCTCTGCCAGCCGGTATGAGTGGTGGGCACTGGCAGTGGGCACACTACAGTCAGTGGAAGTCAGCCTGACACACACTGGCAGGCAACTAACCTTAGATTAAAGTGTAAAAATTAAATGCCTTTTTTTGATGCAAAGTCCTGTGCCACATGGGATGACAGGGGTGGGCACTGGCAGTGGGCACACTACAGTCAGTGGAAGTTGGCTTGACACACACTAGCAGCAGACAAGCAGCTGAAATTACACTAAAGTGTAAAAATTAAATGCCTATTTTGATGCAAAGTCCTCTGCCAGCCGGTATGAGTGGTAGGCACTGGCAGTGGACACACTACAGTCACTGGAAGTCAGCCTGACACACACTGGCAGGCAACTAACCTTAGATTAAAGTGTAAAAATGAAATGCCTTTTTTTTATGCAAAGTCCTGTGCCAGCCGGTATGAGTGGTGGGCACTGGCAGTGGGCACACTACAGTCAGTGGAAGTCAGCCTGACACACACTGGCAGGCAACTAACCTTAGATTAAAGTGTAAAAATTAAATGCCTTTTTTTGATGCAAAGTCCTGTGCCACATGGGATGACAGGGGTGGGCACTGGCAGTGGGCACACTACAGTCAGTGGAAGTCAGCCTGACACACACTAGCAGCAGGCAAGCAGCTGAAATTACACTAAAGTGTAAAAATTAAATGCCAATTTTGATGCAAAGTCCTCTGCCAGCCGGTATGAGTGGTAGGCACAGGCAGTGGGCACACTACAGTCACTGGAAGTCAGCCTGACACACACTGGCAGGCAACTAACCTTAGATTAAAGTGTAAAAATTAAATGCCTTTTTTTGATGCAAAGTCCTGTGCCACATGGGATGACAGGGGTGGGCACTGGCAGTGGGCACACTACAGTCAGTGGAAGTCGGCTTGACACACACTAGCAGCAGGCAAGCAGCTGAAATTACACTAAAGTGTAAAAATGAAATGCCTTTTTTGAAGCATAGTCCTCTGCCAGCCGGTATTAGTGGTAGGCACTGGCAGTGGGCACACTACAGTCACTGGAAGTCAGCCTGACACACACTGGCAGGCAACTAACCTTAGATTAAAGTGTAAAAATTAAATGCCTTTTTTTGATGCAAAGTCCTGTGCCACACGGGATGACAGGGGTGGGCACTGGCAGTGGGCACACTACAGTCTGTGGGCCTGCAGCTCCTCACACACGGGCAGGCCATGCAACTGCAATATGCATATAAAGGGAAAAAAAAGCAGACTAATGTTGCAGCCCTAAAAAGGGCTTTTTGGGGTGCTGTCAGGACGCTGTCCTTACAGCAGAGATCAGATGAGTCTTTCAGGACTGGAGTGGACACTGTATTCACTAGCCTAGCTATCAATTTCCCTATTAAATCAGCAGTAATTACACTCTCCCTCCTCTCACTAAGACTGCAAATTCCAAATGAATCTAAAATGGATGCTGTGCAGGAGGTGGGAGGGTCTGGGAGGGAGGGTATGCTGCTGATTGGCTGGAATGTGTCTGCTGACTGTGAGGTACAGGGTCAAAGTTTGCTCAATGATGATGTATAGGGGGCGGACCGAACATCGCATATGTTCGCCCGGCAGAGGCGAACGCGAACAAGCTATGTTCGCCGGGAACTGTTCGCCGGCGAATAGTTCGGGCCATCTCTAGCAAAGGATAGATTATTTTATGTGGTGAAATTCAATTGCCAAAATAGCAATCCCCTAAATCTGGTCTCCCAGCAGTGGCTGGCCAAGTATAATAGTGTCAGGCAAAACATATATTTTGTTCTGGAGTGAAATTCAGTTGCCAAAATAGCAATACCCTGAATCTGGTGTCCCAGCACTGGCTGGCAAAGTATAATAGTGACCGCCAAAACATATATTTAGTTCTGGGGTTAAATTCAATTACCAAAATAGCAATACCCTGAATCTGGTATCCCAGCACTGGCTGGCAAAGTATAATAGTGTCCGCCAAAACACCTATTTAACAATGAGGAAAACATCTAGTAAGGGACGCGGACGCGGTCGTGGTGGTGTTAGTGGACTCTCTGGTGCTGGGAGAGGATGTGGCCATTCTGCCATATCCACACATCCTAGTGAACCAACTACCTCAGGTTCCAGTACCCGCCAGAATTTACAGCGATATTTGGTGGGGCCCAATTCTGTTCTAAGGATGGTAAGGCCTGAGCAGGTACAGGTGCTAGTCAATTGGGTGGCCGACAGTGGATGCAGCACGTTCACAACATTATCTCACACCCAGTCTTCTGCGGAAAGCGCACAGGTGGCGCCTGAAAACCAAGCCCATCAGTCTGTCACATCACCCCCATGCATATCATGGAAACTGTCTGAGCCTCAAGTTATGCAGCAGTATCTTATGCTGTTTGAAGACTCTGCTGGCAGGGTTTCCCAAGGGAATCCACCTAGCCCTTCCCCAGTGGTGGAAGACTTAGAATGCACTGATGCACAAACATTGATGTTTCCTGATGATGAGGACATGAGAATACCACCTCATCGGAGTCCGCACGTCTCTGATGATGATGAAACACAGGTGCCAACTGCTGCGTCTTTCTGCAGTGTGCAGACCGAACAGGAGGTCAGAGAGGAAGACTGTGTGGAAGACGATGCAGGGGACTATGAGGTCCTAGACCCTACATGGAATGAAGGTCGTGCCACTGACTTTCATAGTTCAGAGGAAGAGGCAGTGGTGAGACCGAGCCAACAGCGTAGCAAAAGAGAAAGCAGGGGGCAAAAGCAGAACAGCCGCCTCCAAGAGAGTTCGCCTGCTACTGGCCACCGCCACCAGGGACCGAGCACCCCAAAGGCAGCTTCAAGGAGTTCCCTGGCATGGCACTTCTTTAAACAATGTGCTGACGACAAGACCCGAGTGGTTTGCACGCTGTGCCATCAGAGCCTGAAGCGAGGCATTAACGTTCTGAACCTTAGCACAACCTGCATGATCAGGCATCTACATGCAAAGCATGAACTGCAGGGAGTAAACACCTTAAAAGCAAGGAACTCACTCAGGCTCCCCCTGCTCCCTCTTCTGCTGCTACCTTGGCCTCTTCCTCCGCCTCGGGAGGAATGTTGGCACCTGCCGCCCACCAAACAGAGGATGTGCCACCGACACCACCACCTGCGTCACCAAGCATCTCCACCACGTCACACAGCAGCGTTCAGCTCTCCATCTCACAAACCTTGGAGAGAAAGCATAAATTCCCACCTAGCCGCCCTCGAGCCCTGGGCCTGAATGCCAGCATTTCTAAACTACTGGCCTTTGAAATGCTGTCATTCAGGCTGGTGGACACAGACAGCTTCAAACAGCTGATGTCCATGGCTGTCCCACATATGTGTGTTCCCAGCCGCCACTATTTCTCCAAGACAGCCGTGCCTTCCCTGCACAACCAAGTATCCGATAAAATCAAGTGTGCACTGCGCAACGACATCTGTGGCAAGGTCCACCTAACCACAGTGGACCAGTAAGTACGGCCAGGGACGCTATATCTCCCTAACTGCACACTGGGTAAATGTAGTGGCGGCTGGGCCCCAGGCGGAGAGTTCCTTGGCGCACGTCCTTCCTCCGCCAAGGATCACAGGGCATCATTCTTTGCCTCCTGTAGCCTCCTCCTCCTCCTCTGCTTGCTCTTTCTCTGCTTCCACCAGCTTATCCAGTCAGCCACACACCTTCACCACCAACTTCAGCACAGCCCGGGGTAAACGTCAGCAGGCCATTCTGAAACTCATATGTTTGGGGGACAGGCCCCACACCGCGCAGGAGTTGTGGCGGGGTATTGAACAACAGACCGACGAGTGGTTTCTGCCGGTGGGCCTCAAGTCCGGCCTGGTGGTGTGCGATAATGGGCGAAATCACGTGGCAACTCTGGGACTAGCCGGTTTGACACACATCCCTTGCATCCCATTCACAAACTAACACGACATGTCAGAGCTGCTGCATAAAGTGAGGGCCGTCTGTGCGCGCTTCCGGGGTTCACATCCTGCCGCTGCTCGCCTGTCTGCGCTACAGCGTAACTTCTGCCTTCCCGCTCACCGCCTCATATGTGACGTGCCCACCAGGTGGAACTCCACCTTGCACATGCTGGAGAGACTGTGCGAGCAGCAGCAGGCCATAGTGGAGTTTTAGCTGCAGCACGCACGCGTCAGTCACACTGCGGAACAGCACCACTTCAACACCAATAATTGGGCCTCCATGCGAGACCTGTGTGCCCTGTGCGCTGTTTCGAGTTCTCCACCAACATGGCCAGTGGCGATGACACCGTTATCAGCGTTACAATACCACTTCTATGTCTCCTTGAGAAAACGCTTAGAGCGATGATGGAAGAGGCGGTGGCCCAGGAGGAGGAGGAGGAGTAGGATGAGGGGTCATTTTTAGCACTTTCAGGCCAGTCTGTTAGAAGTGGCTCAGAGGGAGGTTTTTTGCAACAGCAGAGGCCAGGTACAAATGTGGCCAGACAGGGCCCACTACTGGAGGACAAGGAGGATGAGGAGGAGGTGTAGAAGGATGAGGATGAAGCAGGTTCACAGCAGGGTGGCACCCGACACAGCTCAGGCCCATCACTAGTGCGTGGCTGGGGGGATACAGAGGACGATGATGATACGCCTCCCACAGAAGACAGCTTGTCCTTACCTCTGGAGAGCCTGACACACATGAGCAACTACATGCTGCAGTGCCTGCGCAACGACAGCAGAGTTGCCCACATTTTAACGTGTGCGGACTACTGGGTTGCCACCCTGCTGGATCCCCGGTACAAATACAATGTGCCCACCTTACTTCCTGCACTGGAGCGTGATATGAAGATGTGCAAGTACAAGCGCACGCTGGTAGACGCGCTCCTGAGAGCATTCCCAAATGTCACAGGGGAACAGGTGGAAGCCCAAGGAGAAGGTTGATGAGGAGCAAGAGGTCGCCAATGCAGCTGTGTCACCGCCAGCTCCTCTGAGGGCAGGGGTAGCATGGCAGAAATGTGGAAAAGTTTTGTCTCCACGCCACAGCTAACTGCACCACCACCTGATACGGAACGTGTTAGCAAGAGGCAGCATTTCACGTCTGCACACCCCTCCACGTACTGACTGATGGTTCGGCCCCATTCAACTTCTGGTTCTCCAAATTGTCCACGTGGCCAGAGATAGCATTTTATGCCTTGGAGGTGCTGGCCTGCCCGCCGGCCAGCGTTTTGTCTGAACGTATATTCAGCACGGCAGGTGGCGTCATTACTGACAAATGCAGCTGCCTGTCCACAGCCAACGTGGAGAAGCTGACTTTCATAAAAATGAACCAGGCATGGATCCCACAGGACCTGTCCCTCCATTGTACAGAATAGACATTTATAACTGCCTTCCCCTCAACCATGTATTCTTGTACTCCGGGGCACTTCTTTATTGATTCCTCATTTTTTTAACTTTACCATGATCTTGCGGTGCAAACAAAAGTTGAATGAACCTCTCCTCCATCTGGGCGCCGGGGCCTAAATAACTGAAAGTGGCCTTCTCCAGTGGTGGGTGAAATGACGCCTTATTCCTTGCTGTGGTACCTCTCTCCTCTGTCTGGGTGCTGGGGCCTAAATAACTGAAAGTGGCCTTCTCCAGTGGTGGGTGATATGACGCATGATTCCTTGCTGTGTGACCTCTCTCCTCTGACTGGGTACTGGGGCCTAAATAACTGAAAGTGGCCTTCTCCAGTAGCGGGTGATATGACGCCTTATTCCTTGCTGTGGGACCTCTCTCCTCTGTCTGGGTGCTGGGGCCTAATTAACTGAAAGTGAAATTCTCCAGTGGTGGGTGATATGACGCATGATTCTCTGCTGTGGGACCTCTCTGTCTGGGTGCTGGGGCCTAAATAACTGAAAGTGGCCTTCTCCAGTGGTGGGTGATATGACGCCTTATTCCTTGCAGTGGGACATCTCTCCTCTGTCTGGGTGCTGGGGCCTAAATAACTGAAAGTGGCCTTCTCCAGTGGTGGGTGATATGACGCATGATTCTCTGCTGTGGGACCTCTCTGTCTGGGTGCTGGGGCCTAAATAACTGAAAGTGGCCTTCTCCAGTGGTGGGTGATATGACGCCTTATTCCTTGCAGTGGGACCTCTCTCCTCTGCCTGGGTGCTGGGGCCTAATAAACTGAAAGTGGCCTTCTCCAGTGGTGGGTGATATGACGCCTTATTTCTTGATGTGGGACCTCTCTCCTCTGTCTGGGTGCTGGGGCCTAAATAACTGAAAGTGGCCTTCTCCAGTGGTGGGTGATATGACGCATGATTCTCTGCTATGGGACCTCTCTTCAATTGATATTGGTTAATTTTTATTTATTTTATTTTATTTTAATTCATTTCACTATCCACATTTGTTTGCAGTGCATTTACCTTTATTTTGCTGCCCTTTGCAGCCCTCTAGCCCTTTCCTGGACTATTTTAAAACTTTTTTAGTGCCCAAAAGTTCGGGTCCCCATTGACCTCAATGGGGTTCGGGTTCAGGATAAAGTTCTGGTCGAGTTCTGATTCCGAACCCGAACATTTTCTAGAAGTTCGGCCGAACTTCTCGAACCCTAACATCCAGGTGTTCGCTCAACTCTATTTACTATCTAGCAAACATAGTGTGCTTTTTTATAGCAGCATGGTAACTGCAGTATTTAACGGTTTTATTGGACTGTCAGATATGCAGTGCCTGTTGCAGACAGATAAAAATTCACTTTAGGTCACAAAAATATGTGACAGACTGATGTAATTGAATAATTTTCACTGACAGACGTACTGCAGGCCGCAGGAGTACTTGACTGGCTATAAAAGGGAATTTGTCCTCCACTGAGCTACCAGAGCATAATTAAAGTAATGTCCCTTGCACACATGCAGTTCACATACAGTTGCAACTGCACTGCACTTGCAGAAATGTCCGCCAACGCCCACCGAACTAGCAGATGGATTAAAAGTTTTTTTTCACTGTCACTGGGCTCAGGGCTGGGTACAAAAATTTTGCATAGCACCCTCAATAATCGCTGTAGTTTGAAGATTTCACACCACCAGGTTCAACAGAATTCTTCCCTAATCTCTCCCTTACTGCAGCAGCAGCATCCTATCCCTACACTGAGAAGAGCAGAGTGACATGCAGTGCTACGTGACTCCAGCCTATATAGAGGCTGGGTCACATGCTTCTCTTGGCCAATAGCAGGGCTAACTAGTGAAAAGCTTGTTGATTGGCTGCCCTGCAGCCTCTCAAAAAGCGCCAAGAAATCGCCGAAGACCGAACTCGAACCCAAACTTTTACAGAAATGGCCGGGTTCAGGTCCAGCTACCAAAAAGCATAAAGTTCGGTACGAACCCAAACTTTACAGTTCGGGTTCGCTCAACCCTATTGATGACCAATTCAGTTCTGAAGTGACTTTGAGAGGTTTACATAACAGAAACCACCCATTAAAATTTTAGAAACTGCACTTATTAATTTATTCAAAGCTGAATTTAGAAACTTTACCTTTTAGATGTTCCACAACAATTAAAGCAAACTAGAGGCAACATTTAAAAATGTCCTATTTTTTGCAGATTTTCCATTTTAATCCATTTTTCCTGTAACACAGCAAAAGTTAACATCAAAGCAAACCACCATGTTTATTACCTTGAGGCTATATGCACACGACAGTGTTTTTTCTCGGCTTCCGTTCCGTTTTTTTTGCGAATCCCATTCATTTCTATGGATCCGCAAAAAAAACTGATGCCTCTTCCGTTTCCTGTCCGCGTCCGTATTCCGCATTTCACGTCCGCAAAAAAAATATGGCATGTCCTATTCTTGTCCGCAAAAAACGGTTTGCGGACCCATAGAAGTCAATGGGTCCACAAAAAAAATGGAAGCCACACTGAAGCCTTCCGTTTTTCCATCCGCATCCGTTTTTTTTGCGGATGGTTGCTTGCAAACCAGGGCACTTGTGCAGGTACTTTAAGAAACTGTTTCAAGCCTTCAGTTTTTTTTGCAGATCCGCAAAAAAAACGGAAGACACACGGAAACACAACCTACAAAATTTTCGGACACACGGAACGGATGTGGATGTGAAAAAAAAGGAAGACGGATCCGCGATTTGCGGACAGCAAAAAACAACTGTCGTGTGCATATAGCCTGATTCTGTGGTTTACAGAGACACCCCATATGTGGTCATAAAATGATCTATGTGTTCATGGCATGACACAAAAGGGAAGTAGTTTAATTTGGCTTTTGGAGGGCAGATTGTACCCATCAGTGGAGAACCCCAAAAATGTACTACATTTTTGAACTTATAACCTTCAAGACATTTTTAAGGGTTGTAGTTAGCACTTTGACCCAAGAAGAGTTCCACAGAATTTAGAAACATGACAAGTTTCCCATTAAAATTTTGCTTTCGTCACAATTGTTTTTCATTTTTACAAGTGGTAACAGGTGAAAAGGTGTTATCACAAAATGTGTTATTTGTGACTATAGTAACAGCCTATGTTGTAAACTGTTGTATGGGCATATGGGCATGCTGCATGTGGCTCGGAAGGGAAGAAACATCATATGGCTTTTGGAGATAATATTTTACCAAAATCGTTTTTGGACACCATGTCGCATTTGAAGAGACTCTAAGGTAACCCTACATTAGAAACTGCCTACAAATTACCTCATTTTGGAAGTGGTATTGAGCGTTTTGAAACCAAAGCTCAGAATTATAGGTGATGATGATTTAAACAGTATTAGCTAACAATTGTTGAGGTTTTGTTGTGAAATCAAAATGTAATAAGTAACCCCATTTTGGTGTACACACCCTTAAAGCAATTTATCAAGTGGTGTAGTGAGAATTTTGACCCTATTGACCCCATCTTTACTAGAAATGAATGTGTAGTGGAGAAAAGTGGATATGTAAGCTGTATGGAGTATATCAGAGTGTAATAAGTAGATAACATTATAGGGTACATGAAGGATAAAATTATTAATCCATATTATTTAGTCCTTTCCTTCCTTGTAGTTTGGGAGGCTTCATCAGGGAAATGTTGTCCTTATACAATGCAGGCACCATCATTTCCAAATCTATGGCCTTGATCCCTTCTCTTCAAAATGAAGGAAAGTTCCTGTCTGGCCTACAGGTCAAAATAAAACATCATTGTTATACAGTGCCACCTGTACAATGTACACAGCCTGGCTTGTTGATAGTGGTTGTGTTATCATGTACAGAGGAAAATTAATTTCCTTGATCTCCCTGGATTTTCATGGCCGCATCCATGTGATAGTCATAGGAAACCCACCTCTACAAAGGTTTCCTTCATTGAAACAGCTCCCATCACTTATCCCGAAGGAAGAGTATTCCAGTGGGCCAATCCTTATATGCAAAAAAGAAACTGTAGTAAAGAAACAGATGTTAAGAGGAATATGATGAGCTTTCTCATCGTTTCAGAGGGTTTACCCTCAAGGGCCCCCTAAGACAAGCCTATAAAAGGCACAAAAAGTTGATAGACACACACTTCTAAACATTAATAGAGAACAAGTTGGGATGCAGAGCTTAATTTGATGTATAAGTACATTTGATGTGCATAAAAGAGAAATCTTATACATCTGAGAAAACATTTGCATGTTCTTAGGGCAGATACAGACTTGAGTAAAGTAATTGCAGCACCTCCAAAGGGAGTGTTAGCATGGCCAAAATGTGGAAAACCTTTGTCAGCACGCCACAACATCCAGCACCACCAGCTGACACGGAACGTCTTAGATAGAGGCTAAAATAACTTTTCAAGATGGGTGGTGACCATGGCGGCCATTTTGAAGTCGGCCATTTTGAATCCAACTTTTGTTTTTTCAAAAGTAAGAGGGTCATGTGACACATTAAACTTACTGGGAATTTCACAAGAAAAACAATGGTGTGCTTGGTTTTAACGTAACTTTATTCTTTCATGAGTTATTTACAAGTTTCTGACCACTAATAAAATGTGTTCAATGTGCTGTCCATTGTGTTGGATTGTCAATGCAACCCTCTTCTCCCACTCTTCACACACTGATAGCAACACCACAGGAGAAATGCTAGCAAAGGCTTCCAGTATCCGTAGTTTCAGTTGCTGCACATCTCGTATCTTCACAGTATAGACAATTGCCTTCAGATGACACCTAAGATAAAAGTCTAAGGGGGTCAGATCAGGATACCTTGGGGGCCATTAAACTGGCCCACGACGACCAATCCACTTTTCAGGAAACTGTTCATCTAGGAATGCTCGGACCTGACACCCATAATGTGGTGGTGCACCATCTTGCTGGAAAAACTCAGGGAATGTGCCAGCTTCAGTGCATAAAGAGGGAAACACATCATAATGTAGCAATTTCGCATATGCAGTGGCCTTGAGGTTTCCACTATCTTTGTACCCCATATACCACACCATACCATCATTTTCTTTGTTCCAACAGTCTTGGAGGGATCTATCCAATGTGGGTTAGTGTCAGACCAATAGAGGTGGTTTTGTTTGTTAACTTCACCATTCCCATAAGCGTTTGCCTCATCACTGAACAAAATCTTCTGCATAAACTGAGGGTCCTGTTCCAATTTTTGTTTTGCCCACTCTGCAAATTCAGTGCGCTGATCTGGGTCATCCTCGTCGAGATGCTGCAGTAGCTGGAGTTTGTAAGGGTGCCATTTGTGAGTAGCTAATATCCGCCGAAGGGATGTTCGACTAATGCCACTCTCCAGTGACATACGGCGAGTGCTACGCTGTGGACTCTTGCTGAATGAAGCTAGGACAGCCACTGATGTTTCTTCATTAGTGACAGATTTCATGCGTCCACATTTTGGCAAATCCAACACTGAACCAGTTTCACGAAACTTAGCAAGCAGTTTGCTAACTGTAGCATGGGAGATGGGTGGTCTCGTAGGGTGTCTTGCATTGAAATCTGCTGCAATGACCCGGTTACTGCGTTCATCAGACATCAACACAATTTCTATCCGCTCCTCACGTATTAACCTCGACGACATGTCAATGGCTGTAAACAAAGAGAAACTTGTCAATAACTTATGAAAGAATAAAGTTACGTTAAAACCAAGCACACCATTGTTTTTCATGTGAAATTCCCAATAAGTTTGATGTGTCACATGACCCTCTTCCTATTGAAAAAACAAAAGTTGGATTCAAAATGGCCAACTTCAAAATGGCCACCATGGTCACCACCCATCTTGAAAAGTTTTCCCTCTCACATATACTAATGTGCCACAAACAGGAAGTTAATATCACCAACCATTCCCATTTTATTAAGGTGTATCCATATAAATGGCCCACCCTGTACATTATTTTAAGTAATTTCCCTATCAAAATATGTTTGCAGGACAATTGTCCAGCTCTCACCTACATTTTGCTTTCTTTTACCTAGCCCTTACTACATCTATTTTACAGCCATTTTGCGTTCGAGGTCCCGAATCCGAACATTAACCCGAAGTTTGGCCGAACCTGGCAAACTCGAACTTCCATGTGTCTGCTCAACACTAACCTTAACCTTTTCAAGACTGGGTGATTTGCAATTTTTTTTATTTTATTTTTTCCTCTAAGCCCTCCAAGAGCCATAACTTTTTATTTTATTTTTATTAACAATTTTTTATTTTTTATTTTTGTGGGACAAGATGTACTTTTTAATTGTACCATTTACAGTTGCATACAATGTTGAAATTCCAAATCTGGTCAAAAACATTATGCCATTGTTGCATGTTTTTTTTTTTTTTTAATACCATCTGCTATGCGATAAAAATGACCTGTTACTTTTATCCTCTGGGTCAGTATGATTTCAACAATACCACATATGTATAGTTCTTCTTCCACTTTAATCGTGAAAAAAACTTTGCATTGCCATATTCTTTGCATTGCCATATTCTGACCCCCCACACACACACACACACACGCACCCCAACTTCCCCGTTCTGGGATGTGTTTAACTTTTCTATCACTTATTATTCAAATTTTTGTGGGATCGGCCATTTTGACTTTTGTGTCCCCATTTCTCAGTTTGCTCTATGGGATAAGTATTTTATATTGTAATAGTATGGGCATTTTTGCACCTTACGATGCCCATGATGTTAATTTTTAAAATTATTTATGGATTTTTATTTTCATTTTGGGGAAAGATGGGTGATTCCCCTAGGGAACTATAATGAGCAATTGTTAGATTACTTTTCTCATAGACTCAAATGTTTATTCATTGAGGTCTATGAGAATTACACTGTGTTCCTATGGAGCCCTGTCACAGGCAGGGGCTCCATGGGAACTAACGTGTGGCAGCCCTGTACCACTCCTGAGTACAGAGGCTGTACTCTACACTATATCTAGCTCCCCGAAACTTCGCTGGGGGGAGCCCAAACATGGCCAGAAGTGCGCACTCCAGGTCTTTAACCTCCCAGATGCCGGGATCTGAGGGGTTAAATGTATGCGATCAACATTATCATCAATGACACACATTAGTCCCGGGTGCCTGCTGTTTAAAACATTTTATTTTATTTTTTTATAAATTTTTATTTTAAACATCTTAAAAAGTACAATCCATGAAAAGACAATAGTACAAAACCATACCTATCCACCCCACAACTCGACCCCCCCCCCACCCCAGCCCTGCAGGGAAGAAAAAATAAATAAAAATATTAATAATAGTAAAGAAAATCCCTTAGTCGTCCCAATCCTTCCAAATAGTACTCCACTTTGCATAAGACCCTCTTTGTCTATACAAAACCCTTTCATAACTTTTCACCTTCTTAACTAAGCATAGCCAATTGTTACAGTCTGGGGCAGAGGGGGAAAACCATTCTCTAGATATGAGAAGCCTAACTAAAAAAATCACTTTCATCAACAATTGGCGCTTCAGAGGCTGACAATTAACTTCCGATAGACCAAGGATCCATAACTTTGGGGATAAAGGAATATCCATATTGAGCCTCTGAGCCAAAGTTGTTTGAACCATTCTCCAATACTTGCTCACTATCAGGCAGTCCCAGAACAGATGAAGATGATCTGCCCCGGGGTCCCCGCATCGAAGGCAGTCAGAGGAGGCTCTGAATCCCCTCCTATGGAGCCATAAAGGTGTCACATATATTTTGTGTATAATTTTAAACTGTACAACAATGTGATTAAAATTGTGAGAGACCAATCTTAAACCGTCACCTATATTCTCCCAATCCGGGGAGCCCACCTCAGACAGTGAAACAGACCAGGATCTCTGTCCAGGAGAAAGACAATCCAAAAAAAAAATTTCATCATGTGTCTATAACAGTGTGAAAGTTTAACTTTCATACAACCTTTCTTGCTAATCAAATTGTGCAAAAATTCAGGGGTATCTACATTAAGTGAATGACTAACAGCAGTGCTAAGAAGTGCCGACCTTAATTGAAAGTAGGCATACCAAGCCACCTCACCTACATTTAACTTTTGTTTTAGCTCCATAAGCGACAGGATTTGTCCATCTTTAACCACCTGATGCATAAATTGAATATTTTTCATCCTCCAATATTGCCTACAGTTTGGGTCATCTAAATTCAGAAGCTTTTGGTTATGCCATAATGGAGTACAGATAAGTAGTGCCTCAACTTTGAACCAACTCTTTATAACCAGCCAAGCTTTTATAGCCATTCTGCAGAAAGGTTTATACCCGGTCTGTATATTAATTAAATAATCGGACTCTAGTACTGTAAAAAAATCAGAAAAACCTGAGTCCTTTACCAATTTTCTACAGAAATGGCTATTTTCCCAGTCATTAACCACTTGAAGACCACAGGTTTATACCCCCCTAGTGACCAGGCCCTTTTTTACAAATCCGCACTACACTACTTTCACCGTTTATTGCTCGGTCATACAACTTACCACCCAAATGAATTTTACCTCCTTTTCTTCTCACTAATAGAGCTTTCATTTGGTGGTATTTCATTGTTGCTGACATTTTTACTTTTTTTGCTATTAATAAAAATTTAACGACATTTTTGCAAAAAAATGACATTTTTCACTTTCTGTTGTAATTTTTTTTAAAAAAAACTACATTTCTATATAAATTTTTCTCTAAATGTATTGTTCTACATGTGAATTTCGGCATTTTGAAGCAGCTCTGACTTTCTGAGCACCTGTCATGTTTCTTCAGGTGCTAGAATGTCAGGAAAGTATAAATACCCCCCAAATGACACCATTTTAGAAAGAAGACACCCCAAAGTATTCGCGGAGGGGCATGGTGAGTTCATGTATCATTTCATTTTTTTTCACAAGTTAGGGGAAAATGACACTTTCTGAGGAAAAAAAAATAATAATAAAGTTTCCATTTCTGCTAACTTCTGGCAAAAAAAATAAAAAATCTCATACGGGCTCATTATGCCCCTCAGTGAATACCTTGGGGTATCTACTTTCCGAAATGGGGTCATTTGTGGGGTATGTTTACTGTTCTGGCATTTTGGGCGGGCTAAATTGTGAGCAGCCATGTAAAAGCTAAAGGTACTCGTTGGAATTTGGGCCTTTGCGCACTCAGTCTGCAAAAAGTGGCACTCATGTGGTATCGCCGTACTCAGGAGAAGTAGGGAAATGTGTTTTGGGGTGTATTTTTACATATACCCATGTTGGGTGAGAGAAATATCTCTGTAAACTGACAACTTTGTATAAAAAAATTAAAAATTGTCGTTTACAGAGATATTTCTCACACCCAGCAGGGGTATATATAAAATACACCCCAAAAACATTGCCCCACTTCTCCTGAGTACGGCGATACCACATGTGTGACACTTTTTGCAGCCTGGTGCGCAAAGGCCCTAAAACCAATGAGTACCTTTAGGATTTCACAGGGCATTTTTACGCATTTGGATTCCAGACTTCTTCTCACGCTTTAGGGGCCCCTAAAATGCCAGGACAGTATAAATACCCACATGTGACCCCATTTTAGAAAGAAGACACCTCAAGGTATTCCGTGAGGGTATGGTGAGTTCATGTAAAATTTTATTTTTGTCACAAGTTAGTGGAATATGAGACTTTGTAAAAACGAAATAAAAAAATATATATATCTCATTTTCCGCTTACTTGTGCCAAAAAAAATTCTGTGAACTCGCCATGCCCCTCACGGAATACCTTAGGGTGTCTTCTTTCCAAAATGGGGTCACATGTGGGGTATTTATACTCACCTGGCATTTTAGGGAACCTAAAGCGTGAGAATCCAAATGCGTAAAATGGCTCGTGAAATCCTAAAGGTACTCATTGGTTTTAGGGCCCTTTGCGCATCTTGGCTGCAAAAAGTGTCACTCATGTGGTATCGCCGTACTCAGGAGAAGTAGGGCAATGTGTTTTAGGGTGTATTTTTACATATACCCATACTGTGTGTGAGAAATATCGCTGTAAACGACAACTTTTTAAATTTTTTATACAAAGTTGTCAGTTTACAGAGATATTTCTCTCACCCAACATGGGTATATGTAAAATACACCCTAAAACACATTGCCCTACTTCTCCTGAGTACGGCGATACCACATGAGTGACATATTTTTGCAGCCAAGATGCTAGAGGCCCAAATTCCCATGAGTACCTTTTAGGAGGGCATTTTTACGCATTTTCTTCTCATGCTTTAGGGCCCCTAAAATGCCAGGGCAGTATAAATACCCACATGTGACCCCATTTTGGAAAGAAGACACCCCAAGGTATTCCATGAGGGCATGGCGAGTTCATAGAAAAATTTTTGGTCACAAGTTAGTGGAAATTGATTTTTATTGTTTTTCTCACAAAGTCTCCCTTTCCGCTAACTTTTGACAAAAGTTAAATTTTTCATGGACTCACTATGCCCCTCAGCGAATACCTTGGGGTGTCTTCTTTCCAAAATGGGGTCACATGTGGGGTATTTATACTGCCCTGGCATTTTAGGGGCCCTAAAGCGTGAGAAGAAAAATGTGTAAAATGCCCTCCTAAAAGTTACTCATTGGAATTTGGGCCCTTTGCGCATCTTGGCTGCAAAAGTGTCACACATGTGGTATCACCGTACTCAGGAGAAGTAGGGCAATGTGTTTTGGGGTGTATTTTACATATACCCATGCTGGGTGAGAGAAATATCTCTGTAAATTGCCAACTTTGAATAAAAAAATTTAAAAGTTGTCATTTACAGAGATATTTCTCACACGCAGCATGGGTATATATAAAAATACACCCCAAAACACATTGCCCTACTTCTCCTGAGTTCAGCGATACCACATGTGTGACACTTTTGCAGCCAAGATGCGCAAAGGCCCTAAACCAATGAGTACCTTTAGGATTTCACAGGCCATTTTTACGTATTTGGATTCTCACGCTTTAGGACCCCTAAAATGCCAGGGCAGTATAAATACCCCACATGTGACCCCATTTTGGAAAGAAGACACCCCAAGGTATTCTGTGAGGGGCATGGCGAGTTCACATAAAAAAATAAAATTTTGACACAAGTTAGCGGAAATTGATATATATATTTTTTTTTTTTACAAAGTCTCATATTCCACTAACTTGTGACAAAAAATAAAATTTTACATGAACTCCCCATACCCCTCACGGAATACCTTGGGGTGTCTTCTTTCTAAAATGGGGTCACATGTGGGGTATTTATACTGCCCTGGCATTTTAGGGGTCTCCGCAATCATTACACGTATGGCCAGCATTAGGAGTTTCTGCGATTCTCTGTATATTGAGCACACGGGTAATGAGATTTTTTTTTTCCGTTCAGCCTCTGCGCTGAAAAAAAAAAAATGAGCGGCACAGATTTCTTCATTCGCATCGATCAATGTGGATGAAAAAATCTCTGCCAAAATCAGTGACTGCGGTGCGGTGCGGTGGGCTGGGCGCTAGCTACCTAACAAGTAGCTAACTAACTGACGGTGATAACGGGACCCTTATGCCCCATTCACACGTCCGAAATTTTGTTTGCGGACCGGAATTGCGGACTCATTAATTTCTATGGGGACAGACTTTGTCCCGCTCGGATCCGGAATTACGGATCCGCGCTTCCGGGTCTGCACTTCCGTTCTGCAAAAATATAGAACATGTCCTATTCTTGTCCGCAATTGCGGACAAGAAAAAGCATTTTCTATATAGTTCTGTGCGGATCTGCAAAATGCGGAAAGCGCATTGCCGGTGTCCGTATTTTGCGGATCCGCAGATCCATGGATCCGCAGTTCCATGGATCCGCAGATCCATGGATCCGCAAAACACATACGGACGTCTGAATGAGCCTGTAGGGGGTGATTAGTGACAGGGGGGTGACAGGGGGTGATCAGGGGGTGGCATGGGTGATCAGGGGTTAATCAGTGATGGGGGTGGGGGGTGTGTAGTGATTGGTGCACTTTTCCTATAGTTTCCTCTGGTGATCCCAAACAAAGGGACCACCAGACGAGCAGACAGCAGGCATATCAGACGCTGTTTAAAAAACAGCGTCTGATATGCGATTTAAATGAGTTTTTTTCCGCATCTACAGCATGCCAGCGCATGATCAGCGCTGGCAGGCTGTAGTTTCAGTTGTCCCGGCTCCGATCACATGAACACGCGCGCGTTCATGTGAAATCTCAGGTCTCACGAGATGACGCCGATAGGCGTGACTGAGACCTGAGAGAGCTGCCGCGCTGACGCCCATCGGCGTTAGCGTGGCGGCAAGAGGTTAAAGAAACTGAGTTGAGAAGCCATATAGTAACCCCTAAAATAGGGGAGG
Organism: Bufotes viridis; assembly: GCA_033119425.1. Classification (NCBI taxonomy): domain Eukaryota; kingdom Metazoa; phylum Chordata; class Amphibia; order Anura; family Bufonidae; genus Bufotes; species Bufotes viridis. The sequence continues at coordinate 246,371,462 of CM065593.1, read as the reverse complement.
TTAAGACCTCCCCGATTGTAGGGCATAGAGAAATAATCTCACACGCTTTCTCCCCCATAGCAAATCGTTGATCTTCCGCTCTATCAGTCTAAAATACTTATCTTCAATCCATGCAGGCGAATTGCGAAGAACATAAAGAATCTGGGGAAGCACCACTATTTTTATTAATGAAATTCTATCTGCTCTTGCGGGCAGAATTTTTTTGCCATACCATAATTTTCAATCTCACTTTTAACAATAAGGGAAACAAGTTAAGTTGTAGGTAATCTTGAATTTTGGCAGTAACTGTTATACCCAGGTATTTTATTGAATCAGAAATCATTAACCGATTGGTAATAGAATTTTCCATCGATCCTCGCATTTTATCTACAGGGAGAAGCAGTTTTCTCCCAGTTAACCTCAAGGCCGGAAGGAACAGAAAATAGATTAACCAACTCCATTATTCGAGGGAGTGTGGCTTCTATTTGCTGGATGAAAAACAAGATATCATCTGCATAGAGAGATATACGGTCCTCCTTCCCCATTACACCAAAACCAACCACTTTCAAGTCCTGCCTAATACTAGCTGCAAGAGGTTCGATATAAATATTAAATAAAAGAGGGGAAAGGGGACATCCTTGGCGTGTACCTCTTCCCAGTACAAAGCTCTCTGTCAGTATATCATTAATCCTGATCCTAGCTACTGGGCATTTATATAGCAGCTGCACCATCCCCATAAACTTAGGGCCAAAACCCATCTTCTTCATCACCTCCCAGAGGAACCCCCACTCGACTCTGTCAAACGCCTTAGTGGCATCCAATGACAGAATAGAGCGGGCGTCACTCCCAGGAGATTGAATATTAATGTAAAGCCTATGCAGATTGTGGTGGGTGCCCCTTTTTGGCATAAAGCCATTTTGATCTGGATGGATAACAGAGGACATAACCCCGGAAAGCCTCCTAGCCAGAATTTTTGATAGTATCTTAACATCCGAATTTAATAAGGAAATAGGTCTGTATGAACTCAGATCGAACAAATCTTTATCTTTTTTAGGAATTAGGACTATCAAAGCTTCCATCATGGACTGTGGTAGGCCCCCTCCCTGTAGAGCTTCAGAGAACACCTCCAGTAGATGAGGAAGGATTTAAAACATTTTTAAATGCCTGACCTCCAAGTAAAGTCTGGTGTGGCTCATGGTATAGGTAGTATTCTGGAAAATACTGCCTGTGGTTCAAAATTTTACATAAAGACCAATATGTTTAGTTTAAATAAGTACAATGCAGACATAAAAATTGCCCCAAAGGTACACAAAGGAAAACATAGTCACTGATTTAAGATCATACTTCATACTCTAGACTCAAACATACAGTAAGGCACATCTGTGCACAGTGAAAGGTATGATGAGCCTGTTATTGTCGCCCATGGGGATATGAGAAAGAGAGTGAAATAATCCCTCAGTGTATTAGTGCAAGGAACTAGCTACAGATAGCTAATATGTCAGATATTTTACATAGCTCTCAGCACTTTTGAAAAAGTTAGGGGTAGCAGTGGTTAGCTATTGTATAGTAATTAGGTCTGCATTAGATTTGGTGCACTCTTACTCTAGTAAAGGAATGGTATAAAAAGGAAGTAACATCTCTTGACAAAAGAGTCTCTTGTATAGATGAGTCAGGTTTATCAAATAACATGAAATGTATGCTACTTTGTGATAAATTATGTGAAAGGGGTTGTGATCAGCAGAGGTAGCCCTACAAGGCTCTGTGCCTGGTTTAACAATGAATTTCCTGGTCACAGAAAAATCTTACATTAAACAGCACTTTTTGCACTAATAGTTTGTACAGGTAATATATTATAGCAATCCACATACTATTATTGAGTACAATTGGTATGGTTTGGCATTATTACAATATTTCATAACTAGATATAAATTAGTGTTTTTTTTTCAAATTTATCAATGACCTTACATGTTGTCTAAGGTGAGTTTCTCATCAGCATCATTCATGTCATGTTATCAACAATTCATTAAAGATTTGCTGAACAGACACTTTAATTGTAGTTGACAGTCCTTGAAAAACAGTAAAACACTACTGACACTGCTTACTGCAACTGAATAATAATAGCACCGATGGACAAGCTAGGCATGTTTATTAGATAAAATGATCATCATTTCTTAATATTGATTTTTTTGGTGACTTCTTGAATAATTTCATTTGCTGCTGACTTTTATTATATAGTCTACTCAATATTGATTAGCACTTATACACATGTATTTGAGTTTGTGATTATGAAATCATTATTAATGTATTTATTCGATATATATTTCTATGTATATTTATTAAGAAAGCTGTATACCTTTGCAACAATCTTTATAGCTCCAATTAATCTCAAAATTAAGTAACTTTAAAGGTTTATTTCCATCTAAACACATATGGACTATCCACAGGTTAATCTATAAATGTACAATTGATGATGTTTCCCATCTCACGGCTGCTATGAATGGAGAGGTGACTGTGCATGGAGTTCTGAAAATAGCCTAATACCGTCTTCATGCCATACAGTTATGACACTGCACAGCTAAAGAACTATAAAAATACAAAATAATTTGCCAGGGGATTCAAAATGTCCTACCATTATATGTCTACTGTTTCTTTGTAGAATGGCTACAGACTACAAACCATGTGTTCAGGGCTGTGGTCTGGATTTCAGTGCCTCATACAGGCAAACCTTGTTGGAACAGGGCCCCTCATCCCAACTCACATCAAAAAAAAATTCCACACATCTTCATTAGTATTAACTGAATATTAATGAGGCTAACAATGTTACAGACTCATAGTGACTGCGTCCAGGCTTTCCAGCCGTTTGGGCCCATGACTTCAGTACCACCCTAATTGCGGTCCTGCTGTCATTGCTCCTCATATTGGTCCATTACAATTAGAATGTTAGCAAGTAGCAAGTTAGCAAGGGGAGAGATGTTTTGTAATAATGAAAGCACAAGATTTTTTGCAGGAGCTGTATTCATAAAAAGCTAGGATAGTTTAAATTATAAGTCATGATATGCCATATATGTCCAATAGGTGGGGGGTCTCCAATCTGGAACCCACCCCTATCTCTGAAATGTCAAATAGAGGCCCTGTCCCTATCTTGTGTTACCTGGAATGGAGAGGTGGCCACACATGCAGTTCTTTCTCCATGCACTTCTATGGCAGTTCTATAAACAGCCAAATTAACTTACTTGGCTATTTTCCTACGGTGAACGGTGAGAGCCGTGGATGCATAGTCAAATCTCCATTCCTGGGGGTGTCATGAGACAGGGCCCTGTTCTTCAGATGCAGGTTCAGAGGTGGGACCCATACCTATGAGACAATTGGAGCATATCCTGTGTATACTGCACAATTATCCAGATATAAATCCTTCATCTTTGGATAAAGCCACTATAGTTTTATAGATTTACCTAGAACTGCCCTATGCAATATAATTATATTATACATCTATTTGAAGTAGTATATGTTACTGGATAGGGGAATACCATATTAAAAAGTATTAATTAATCATTGCACAGTCTCTGAAATTGAAAACCAAGCAAGCAAAATCATTTATAAATATTCAGTGTCTTCATGACAGACATCTTTAAATAATCCAAGACAATAAATTTTGCACACAGTATAATTTGTCCAATATATAATACATAGCAGCTCGTTATGTTTGCAAGGCTGATTGGGTTTAGTTTGTCGAGGTTTGATTCAATATCAACCATAGAGGGCAACATCAGAATGAACTGGAACCTCAACTATTAAGGGAAGTGGAAGCAATTATTTTAAACATAAGATCAGCCTTATGTGATACCCTTTTGTCTGTCTGTAAGAGGAGTCATACAAAATATTTACTGCATTCAACATAACTCATTTTTCATTTGATTTTGCCTTTTATATGGTGCTGGGTATATCATTTAGATGTGCCTGCCTTTAGCCTTTTATACAGCATTTCAATACATCAGAGGAGATATTGTGTAAGGGAAGAATATCTGGATACTGAACACAGCAAGTTGTTTTTTAATAGGCTGATTTGCACAGAAAGCAGCATGGCATTGATACCGTATAGAAATATTTCCTAGAGAATATAGAGAATTGTGGTGTGAAAATTCTTTTCTTCTCATTGTCTATTTAGTGTTTGGATAGTGTATCCAATTATTAATGGAAACAGCATCAGCCACTGAACTAAAAACAGAGATGTAGATAATAACACAATTCATCTTTATTCCCTGAAAACTTCTGACTTAGAAAACAGTGTGTATCCCAAGAACTACATTAGAAAAATAGGTTTCAGTTTTGCAGTAACAAGAATCTATAGCTTGTCCCCTGAAGGTTTTGTGGTAATACATAGACACAATCAACTCAATTAGCCAGTCTACTGACTAACACAGCCTAATTGACTTGGCTAGGCTACAGAGACAAATTTAATTTCCACTGAAGGACATAAAAGGTTATGATTTTAGGAAGATTTGATCAATACATAAAAGGTATATATGTATGATTAGCTCTATTTTGAAAATAACCCTTTTTCTGTCTAAAAGGAATAAAAGAGCAGTGATAGAAATGCAATGAAGCACAAAGAAAGCATTTACATTTGCATGCTATAAATACATTGCCGACATTAAAGTCATTTCCATTTAACTGAAGAACATACTTGTATCTTTATGTGCCTTTATTCATAGACTGATTGCTTTCTGTCAAAATCATAGTCTACAATCAGGAAACAGTGGCGGCATATACTGGAGTCACATTTAATTTAATTTCAGGGAAAATTATCTTCTTGATGGAATAACATATTTATGGCAGCATCCAATATGTCTTCCTACTTTTCTAATGAAATGCATGTCTGTCTATGTTTATATGCTATATCCAAGAAAAAAAAATATGTATTGCTCTAGATATTTAATGTATGGTGTAAGAAGTGAAATTACAAATAACATTTATTGGTTCATTTTTCTTGTGACATTTAAAGATGTGTGAATTTCTTGAAATTTATTTCATTTACAATATACTGAATTAATAAAAAAATCAGTTCTGGTGTGAATCGATTCTACCCTAATCAAATTTGTTCAAATTGCCCCGAAAATTGGTAAATAACAATTTATGTTCTCCAAGGATATATTTTCTCTTAAAAACAAGAGAGACAGCACATAAAAGTAAAGAGAGGAATCACATCATGTATAGGGTGGTTAAAAGAGTAAAAGCAAAACAGACAGAGGCTGCTCACCTTCCAATTTTGCATTCAGGGAACAACACCTTTCCAGACTTGTATAAACAACTGAGTGGATCCTCTGCTGCACTTTATCCACTCAGGTTTGGGACCTGGCCTCATTATCACAAGTCACATTTAAAAATATGTGGCACTGCAGAACACTCGACAAAGGAAATATGTGGATACTTTTCTGGAGCTAATAAAAGTATCTAAATATTACTTTTGTTGGGTGTTTTGCAGTACCACGTGTTTGACTTACCTTAAAAAATTTGATAAAAAGAGAGATCGGTAATACTTATTTTATTGAGATGTGCAAGACAGTTTTTCCAAAATGACAAGGGTACTGACTCAAGTGAAAATTTCCCTTGTTAGCTAAATGGTCTTGGGGATGCTCTTGAAGTTTCACAAGTGTAATTACATTTGGGTTTGTTGGGACCATGGCTATACACCATGTATGGTGTACACCCAGGGATAGTAATTATCAATTTGATTGTTACGAATTGATTTGTCTCATCAACAAGAGTTCTTTACCTGTGATGTGCTGTGCCAGCTGCTGAAGAAGCTCTCCCCTGATGCTTGATTGACAGGCTAAGGCACTCGCCAGACTCTGACAATCTAGTGCCCGTGTCACTGCTCTGAGTAGTGCCACAAGTGCAGAGGCTCTGTTACCATTTCCACAGCAGGTAGTGGTGTATGAACAATCCCTGCTCCAGAAACAGAAGCAGAGCCTCTACACTAGCATTGCTACTCTGACCAGCAGTACATGCGCAAGATTAGCAGGGACTGGCTAGATGTTTGGACCTGTAAATCAAGCGGCAGGGGGAGCTTATTTAGCAGGGACAACCCTTGTTGATTAGATAGATTAATTTAAGAATTAATTCACAGATTTCTACCCAGGAAAAACTTCCTGATGTGATTTCCCACTGCGAAGAAACGTATGTACTTTACAATACAACTGGAAAAAAATATTTGCTAATGTATGCTTGGAAGAATGGTGTCCAGCAACAGGGTACAATTGATTATAGTTAGTGCAAAACATTAAAATTCATAGGACAGAACTTTATGTATTAATTTTTTCTTGTGTCTTTACACTAAGGTTAGTTTTACCCAGCCATAACTCAGCTATATACACTCACTGACAAAAAAATAAAAATAAAAAAAATAATGCACCCTAATAGAAATGTCACATTGCTTCAAAACCTGGCATGCAGTTATGTCTCATCAAAATGTGTAAATTTAGTTTGGTCTGAAGAGATACTGGGTCTTGTCACAAGAGGGCACAAAAGTGCTTCCCCAGCTGCCCTACAAAAATACTCTAATACCTCTTGGTGAGAAACTGTTGACTGCTAGACAACCACTACGGTGTGCTCAAATACATTTTGGCCAGATAGCTGACTTCGAGGGAGGGTGCATCATTGGACTGTGAGACACAGGATGGTAATTTTTGACGAACTGACCAGCAAGCACAAGCAGTTGTGCTCCCACAATTTTATTGTCCACATCCAGACACATGCCTGTCTCTGCCCATACCATTTTGATGCACTTAGCAGAAATGCATGATAGCAGGATCAATTACATGTACTGCCACTATCAACCAGCCACTGTAGCCATTGTTTGCAGTGCTGTTGTGAATGAGAAACCTGGACTGCTAGGTACTTGAAATGTATCTTCTCTAATGGCAAATCCATGTTCTGTTTGAGATGCCAAGACAGGTTGTAATGACTATAGGTAGAGACAGACGAGGACAACGAGCCCTAAGGCTAGTATCCAGCCTGCTTTCTGTACCTACTTGCAATAGAAGCCCTAGATAGCTAGACCGCAACTGGTTGACGGTCGCTACCCTATATAAGTGCAGAGACAGACTAACAAACAAAGACACACAAACACAATACCAGAGTTATCAGAAATGGATCAGAACCCAATGGGCTATGCAATACCAAAATGTGAGACAGACAGTGGTCAGAAGACAAGCTGGGGTCATCAAACAATTTGCAAACCCTATAAACTTCTAAAGGGCTTTGAGTGAAGTGGGTCTAGCCCAATCAACAATGTCTTGTACTTTGGTAGGGTCCATATAACATTCTTGAGGTGTCAGCATATAGCCCAGGATCAAGACTTCTCTAACACCGAAGACAAATTTACTGAATTTTGCAAACAGTTGGTTTTCTCTCAACCCTCCTTACATGCACAACATGTGAAGCCCAATCAGAAAATAAAATTAAAATATGGTCAAGATAGACCACAACACAGAGTCCCAGAAATTCAGAAAGAACGTGAATAAAAAATGTTTTGGAAGACTGCTGGGGCATTACACATCCCAAAAGGCATTACTAGGTATTCAAATGCCCTTCAGGGTTATGCTGTCTTCCATTTGTCCCCTTCCTAGATTTTAATCAAGTTATAAGCTACTCTGAAGTCAATCTTTGATAGCCAATGAGCCCCAACAATTTTATTAAAAAGATCAGCCAAAGTTTTTCTTGACAAAAAAAAACTTAATAATAGGAGATACCGACGGCTGAATATGTGAATATGTCCTTTCCTCAGACTTTCATGTATATAATCTTTCATGTCCTGTCTTTTGGGTCCAGAAAGATTATAAATCTTGCCCTTAGTGAATTTAGCATTGTCTATTAGTTTGATAGCACAGTCATAATCACAATGCAAAGGCAAGAAGTTGGATGCTTTTTTATTAAATAAAAAACATCCTGAAAATCCTTAATACATTCCGGTAAGGGACCTTCCTCTAAAACCAGACTAGAAAGCTGGATAGAAATGCAATGATTAGAGCACTGGGGACACCATCTTATCAATTCCCCAGAACTCCAATTAAAGATAGAACTATGGACCCTCAACCAGGGTTATCCCAAGATGATGTCATGGCATATTAGGCACAAATTTCAGGATTAATGGAACCGACTTTCATTTCCAAATCAGGAGTCCTATACTCAACAAATCCTCCAGCCAAAGGAATTGTATCCCCCCCAGGTACCTGAATTGGTTCAGGTAATCTAAGTAAATTGAATCCCATAGCAATCACAAAATCAAAATTAACAAAATTAGCTGCAGCCCCAGAAACCATAAAAGCTAAGCCAGAAGAAGATATCCCTTGTGAATAAAGATTAACAGTCAACAGAACCCTGTTGATCTTTTTTGGAAAATACATGTACGTCCGAGTGACCTCCCAGACATCTACTCAGGTGCTGAAGTTTTCTGCTCTCAGCCTAGAAGATCCCTCTTGTGCTGGGAAGCCAAGGTATCCACTTGCATGGGCTATTCAGACTCCACTGGTGCTTTACCCATGGAAGACTGAGAGACAAAAGGGAAGGAAGGACGAACAGTTAAAGTTTTCCTTCCCTAAGATATTAAATCAGTCATAAAGCAAAGACATAAACTTATCTAACGATCCTGGAGTTGGGGGAAATAACCAGCAGATCCTTTAGGGTATCTGAAAGTGCCTGTCTGAACTGTGCTCTAAGGGCCAGGTCATTTCAGCCAGATGTGGTACATGACCAAGTCCTCTACTGGTCGCCTGCCTTGACACAAAGCATAAGCGGCCCTGTCAGGCTTCCGACCGAAAGAAGAAAAAAAGAAAAAATATCTACCAAGTACAGCTCTGGGGAATTAGGCGGAGGTGCAAATGCTCACTCTTGAGGGTCATTTTGCAACAGAAATATCATAATACAGACTCTCTGTGCTTCAGTATCTGAGGAGTTAGATCTCAAATGAGAATACAGCTTCCAAATTTCCTTAAAAATTTCGAAACCCTTAGGGCCACCCGAGAGGGAGCGTAATCTTGAGTTTTACTGGTGAAGGGTCGGGGAAGCAGGTGGAGCAGTCTGACAGGGTTCTTGCTGCTGGACTCTTTCTGCTAAATTCTGCACTAACTGAGCAATACTAAAGCTGCCATTGCACCTCTAAAAGTGGAGGCACCAAGTATTTTTTGGCAAAGTGATAATATAACCACTGTACTGTAGGTAGGGACTATAGATGAGCGAATATCTCAAAAATTTGATTTGGCCGGTTCGCAGAATTTTCCAAAAAGATTCATTTTGATCCGAATTTATTTGTGTGAATCACGTTAAAAAAACAGCTATTTCCTGGCTGCAGAGAGCCTGTATAGTGGTGTAGAACACTGTGCCTTGCAGTAACACGTATAGGGAGTCTGCTATGGTAGTGAAACAATACTGTGAGTCAGTATGACACGTACATGACAGGCGTTGCTCTTAGAATCACTGCACACTTCACATGTTTGGGCAGTTAAGGTGCCAAAACTCACCAAATACCTTAAGTGCGAACTGAGCCTTACAGGTCGATGTTAGCGTGAAGAAGAAGCTAACTCCTTTTACACCATCATCAACTGATTCCACATAGATATCCAAAATGGAGGGGCACACAGTCGGGTCCAAATGAGCAGAGCCGCAAATAGATAAATGGAAAAAACCTAGTTTAATATAATAGCACATAAAATGTCACATAAAAAATCAAACAATAAAAATGTCGCAGACAAATAGGGCAAAAATGTCCAATGAATCCTTTACAATGTAAGTCCTATTTAGGAGCTGTCCCCTTTAAAAGAGACTGCCACCAAAAGATACAAATGTGGCGTGGGTATTATGGTGCGTCTCCTCATGCATAGATATATTATCCTTGTGCGATAGATGTTAGTGAATTCGTCTGTCCCATTCAATAAATGGTCTGTCCCATTGAGCCGATGTTAAAGTTCTGGTGTTATATTTCTTTATATTAAGTTTCACCCTATAGGTGCAGCAAATGTCAAGGTATAAATTGGTACATTAGTACATTACCACTCCTTAGTACAAGCGCCGGCCGATTTCACCTTCTTTACAATCGCCCTTCCAGGACCTGCCGCGGCGTCCCACGTGGTCCCCTACGTCACACACGTGGCGTCCCACGTGACGCGGGCTTTCTTCTCTGATTGGTCCGGCTCGTATCCTTAGGTATTTGCACTTTTGGATGTTTTGCTTAGACGTCTTTCTGGCCTTAATGCATAATCGCTCTCACTATTGCTGAACCCAGACGCATTTCGGGACGCAACTTGTCCCTTCCTCAGTGGTAGCAATAGTGGGAGATTTGTGAGAGCTTTCTTATATAGGGGTCTGACGTAAGAGCGGAGTGTCCCATTGGCTATTAATTAACCCGCCCCCAATGTGGCACGTCATTGGGTGTAATCCATGTCCAGCCTTTAACAATATAGTCGCACCTCGAAATGCACATATACCCATTACATACACAATATAAAATGAGTAAGACAGATAAATAAAACAATTAATAAAACAATTAAAACAAATACAAAAGATCCAAGTGACATCTTTCAGAATACTTCAACGTGAAATTTCTTATTCATATGTGTCAATTCATACGATCCTCCCACGCCTATGCCTAGATATCTACATCTATCTATGCTAGGATCGTATGAATTACACAGAGAATGAGAAAGAACTTGGCCAATATAATGTGACTACCAATAATAGATATGAAACGTTGAGTTCTCCACTTTTTTTAGACCAGGCGCCCCCCCATCACAGGATGAGGGAGCGAATGACCAATCATCACTACTCACCACCACAACGAAGGGAGGACACAAGACATACACACGATTACAACCTGAGACAGCGCTATGGGAAGAGAGAACCACGACAACACTTGAATCGCACACAGATGGGGTATCACCAGACGAACTATCAGTATCAGGGAGGACACGAAAAACACAGAACAAACAAATACGAAGAGGGAGACACTCACAGAAGAAACGATGTAAGATATTGAAAGAGGGTTCTAATAATGTGGTTAATTTGAGCACAACAGTATTATCTGAAGCACAACTATCACTACTTAACAAAGGGTTAAAATTTGCCCCCACACACAATTTGGATAAGTTCTCCACCCATATAGCAGTGGAGAAATTTATTAGAAAACTATGTTTGAAAAAATACTATCTGAAAAACCCAATGGGAAGGGGTGACCAACCGGTTCCAGATCAATATGTACATACAGAATTAAAAATGAGGTCTAGAAAATACCCTAGACAGGAGATCAGTCCAGAAATTGCGACCTTTAAAAATAATGTGGAAAAGGAGATTAGAGCACTTCGAGTGTATAAGAGATATAATAATTTGACACACAAGGAACAGAAAGCTATGAAAGACTTACAGAAAAATAATAATCTCACTATTCGCCCTGCAGATAAGGGTGGGGCGATAGTGATTCTAAACACTAAGGATTATTTAGAAGAATGTGTGAGACAGTTAGAAGACACCACTACATATAAGAAAATGAAATCAGATCCGACAGAGGAGTTCTATAGAGAGTTACAGATTTATTGTAAAAAGGGAACGCGAGAGGGTTTACTTTTGGAACAGGAAGAAAGATTTATAATGGGGACAGAAAGAAGAATCCCCATTTTCTATTGCATCCCTAAGATACATAAGGACCCTTTTAGACCACCAGGGAGACCAATAGTGTCGGGAATAAACTCCTTGTCCTCCAACCTCTCCCAATATATCGACAAGTTACTACAACCCGTAGTGAAATGTATGCCTTCTTATGTTAAGGACACTACGGAGGTCGTGAAATTGGTAGAGGGTTTGGAGTGGGAAGACAACTGGTATATGGGGTCACTAGATGTGAATACGCTTTACACCATTATAGAACACTCGCAGGGATTAGAGTCATTGAGGAGACAACTTTCTGATCACCTATCGGAGACCCAACTGGCTTTCCTATTGGAGGGTGTCCGGTTTATTTTGGAGCACAATTATTTTTATTTTGAGGGAGACTTTTATGTGCAGCAAAGGGTACGGCCATGGGGACCAGATTCGCCCCAGCTACGCCAATCTATTCATGGCACAGTGGGAATCTCATCACATTGGGCCCAAGCTGGGGACGAGTCTGGTCCTCTGGCGTCGATACATCGATGATGTTTTTTTCATATGGAGGGATTCTAGGAAGCCCTAAACAATTTTTAGAAGAAGTTAACATCAACTCACTTAATTTAAGGTTTACGTCAACTGTTAGTCAAGAATCAATTCAATTCTTGGACCTGAACATCTGTGTTGAGGGGACCAAGCTGGTATGTAGCACATATCAGAAGGACGTTGCCAAAAATGTTTTTTTGAGATATTCAAGTTGTCATCTACCTAGATGGCTATCGAATATTCCGGTTAGTCAGTTCAGACGCCTCAAACGAAATTGTACTAAACCTGATCAATTTGAGGTAGAAGCAGGAATTCTGAAACAGCAACTGCTGGACAGAGACTATCCAGATACAATATTAGAAGAGGCTCTCACTAAAGTAAATAAGATGGATAGAGAGACTTTCTTTAAAAATAAAGTGGCAACAAAGGATGATAATATCAGACTAATATTACCTTTCCAATCTAATTACAAGAAGGTGGAAGGTATCATTAGGAAATATTGGTGTCACCTCCTAGAAGATAAATATATAGGGGGTTTATTAACGGAACAACCTAAAATTACATATACCAAGGTCCCTAGCATCGGATTAAAAGTGGCACCCTCAATAAAGAAAAAGAAAACTATAGAAGCATCTTCGTGGTTATCTCTACAGGGTTTTTTTAGATGCAATAGATGCTGCAATTGCAAAACAACCTCCTTTGCTCGTAGAACCACTAAGATAACTTCCACACAGAACTCGTTCAGCATGGAGATTAGAGAAATGTTAACCTGTGACTCAGAGGGATTAATTTATATCCTACAATGTCCCTGCCCCCGCCAATATGTGGGAAGAACGAAAAGACCATTTAAGAAGAGGGTGGCAGAGCATATGAATAATATCCGTAAGGGCTGTATGACACATCCACTATCTAGACACTACAAAGAAGTTCATGACAGTGACCCTAGCTCTTTGTGCTTTATAGCAATTGAAAAAGTAGTCAAACCATGGAGAGGAGGAGACTATATAGCACAAATGTCTAGGCAGGAGTCGAGGAGAATATATGAATTCGAAACATTGATTCCTTGGGACCTCAACGCGGAAACGGAGCTGTTTGGCTTTTTGTAAGGCCTGGGAGCCAAGGGCGACGTGACATCGGCAACTGGCTGTTTATCAGCTTGCCGATCTCTCCTCTCCCATGTGCTCCCACGCCTATGCCTAGATATCTACATCTATCTATGCTAGGATCGTATGAATTGACACATATGAATAAGAAATTTCACGTTGAAGTATTCTGAAAGATGTCACTTGGATCTTTTGTATTTGTTTTAATTGTTTTATTAATTGTTTTATTTATCTGTCTTACTCATTTTATATTGTGTATGTAATGGGTATATGTGCATTTCGAGGTGCGACTATATTGTTAAAGGCTGGACATGGATTACACCCAATGACGTGCCACATTGGGGGCGGGTTAATTAATAGCCAATGGGACACTCCGCTCTTACGCCAGACCCCTATATAAGAAAGCTCTCACAAATCTCCCACTATTGCTACCACTGAGGAAGGGACAAGTTGCGTCCCGAAACGCGTCTGGGTTCAGCAATAGTGAGAGCGATTATGCATCAAGGCCAGAAAGACGTCTAAGCAAAACATCCAAAAGTGCAAATACCTAAGGATACGAGCCGGACCAATCAGAGAAGAAAGCCCGTGTCACGTGGGACGCCACGTGTGTGACGTAGGGGACCATGTGGGACGCCGCGGCAGGTGCTGGAAGGGCAATTGTAAGGAAGGTGAAATCGGCCGGCGCTTGTACTAAGGAGTGGTAATGTACTAATGTACCAATTTATACTTTGACATTTGCTGCACCTATAGGGTGAAACTTAATATAAAGAAATATAACACCAGAACTTTAACATCGGCTCAATGGGACAGACCATTTATTGAATGGGACAGACGAATTCACTAACATCTATCGCACAAGGATAATATATCTATGCATGAGGAGACGCACCATAATACCCACGCCACATTTGTATCTTTTGGTGGCAGTCTCTTTTAAAGGGGACAGCTCCTAAATAGGACTTACATTGTAAAGGATTCATTGGACATTTTTACCCTATTTGTCTGCGACATTTTTATTGTTTGATTTTTTATGTGACATTTTATGTGCTATTATATTAAACTAGGTTTTTTCCATTTATCTATTTGCGGCTCTGCTCATTTGGACCCGACTGTGTGCCCCTCCATTTTGGATATACATTTCTCTTTATTGGTTTGTGGGTAAACCCGGAGGTGAGCACCTATTTCCATCTGTTGAACAGGAGTGCCGACACTATTTTTTCTCTGTTGATTCCACATAGATGTCTATAAAACCTGTCATCCCGCAAAAATAAAATCCTCATGCAACTCCATAGAAAGAAAATAAAAAAGTTATGAGAAGCGGCAATATATAAACATTTTTTTAGTTTAAAAAAAGGTGTTTTATTGCAAAAAAGTATTAAAACCTAAAAAAAAAAAAATATGTATTTGGTATCACTGTAATTGTACTGACCCAGAGAATAAAGATATTATGTTATTTATTCCGAAAAATGAACGCTGTAAAATTTATAACGTAAAAACGCAGTGGCAGTATTGCAATTTTTCCCATCTCCCTCTCAGGAAGAGTTAACAAAAGTTAATCAGAAAGGTATGTGTACCCCAAAATGGCTCCATTAAAAACTACAACTTGTCCTGCAAAGAACAAGCCCTCATAAAGCTATATTGACAGAAAAATAAAAAAGTTCTTGGAGTTCTTGGAACTTGACGATATAAAAAGGAAGAAAAATACTTGGTCAGTAAGGGCCAAAACAGGCTGGTCACTAAGGGGTTAAACGCTGATGCAAGTAGAGCCCCTGAGAGAGTGGAGAGGGTGTCAGCAGTAAGTTTGTGTTGACGTCACTGATTATTTTGCATATCTGATCCTCTGATCTGTCAGAACAATAACCCCCAAAAAACGGATCCTGTCTGTTGAGCATTAAAGATGTCCCAAACTATTCGCCGGCGAACATAGCTCCAGCCCCCTATACATCATCATTGAGCAAACTTTAACCCTGTACCTCACAGTCAGAAGACACATTCCAGCCAATCAGCATACCTTCCCTCCCAGACCCTCCCACCTCCTATCTAAACGCAAGTACAGCATCCATCTTAGATTCAATCTTGACGCTGCAGTGTTAGTAATTGTAAATCGCAATGGGATTAATATAACCTGTATTATTCGCATTGCGATTACAACTTAGATCTGAGTTCTTATGGTTTTATTGCTAGAATATAACGAAGATAACGAATATAGCACTATATACTCAATCTTCGTTATATTCAAGCAATACAACCATTAGGAACTCAGCTCTAAGTTGTAATCGCAATGCGAATAATACAGGTTATATTAATCGCATTGCAAATCCAACTACTATAATGCCCTATTCATAGATATAGCACTGTATTCGTTACTTCCTACTATCCCACCATTAACAAACTCGCCAAAGTTGTAATCTCAAAGCGATAATACTTACAATTATTAATTGCTTTGCGAATCCATTTGATGCCTCTATTTGATTGTATATGACGGTTGACTACCACAAACGTTCTGCTGCCTCGGAGGCAAGATATCTGAACCCCCAGGGGCCATTTGGACGTTTTTGATAGAAAACACATCAAAAACACATCTGCGTTTTTATAATTTTTTTATTGTTTATTTTATTTTTTTGTGAATTTTGTCACATTTGGTTGCATATTTACATTTGGTATAGGCAAATATGGTAGTCTAGATCATGTGTCTATACCAAAACCTAGGATCATTTTTTGACAGCATATTTTCTAAGCCATGTAGCTGAATAAAGATTTGGGCAGAGTAATGATCTAGACTACCATATTTGCCTATACCAAATGAAAATATGCAACCAACTGTGGCAAAATACACAAAAAAATAAAATAAAAATAAAAATATAAAAACGCAGGTGCGTTTTTGATGCGTTTTTGATGCGTTTTCTATCAAAAATGCCCAAATGGCCCATGGGGGTTCAGATATCTTGCCTCGGAGGCAGCAGAACGTTGGTGGTAGTCAACCGTCATATACAATCAAATAGAGGGATCAAATGGATTCGCAAAGCGATTAATAATTGTAAGTATTATCGCTTTGAGATTACAACTTTGGCGAGTTTGCTAATAGTGGGATAGTAGGAAGTAACGAATACAGTGCTATATCTATGAATAGTGCATTATAGAAGTTGGATTTGCAATGCGATTAATATAACCTGTATTATTTGCATTGCGATTACAACTTAGAGCTAAGTTCCTAATGGTTGTATTGCTAGAATATAACGAAGATTGAGAATTCAATCTTCATTATATTCTAGCAATACAACCATTAGGAACTCAGCTTTAAGTTGAAATCGCAATGCGATTAATGCAGGTTATATTAATCGCATTGCGAATTCAACTTGCCACACTCTGCGTCAACTACATAATTTTCCATGGGAGCTTTGCCATGGATCCCCCTCTGGCATGCCATAGTCCAGGTGTTAGTCCCCTTGAAACAACTTTTCTATCACTATTGTGGCCAGAAGGAGTCCCTGTGGGTTTTAAAATTTGCCTATCTATTAAAGTCTATGGCGGTTCATCCTGTTCGCACGTTCGCGAACATTTGCGGAAATTCGCGTTCGCGAAGGAAAAATGTTATGTTCGCGACATCTCTATTGAGCATCGGCCTTCACTCAGTCAGCTTTTGGTCGTTAATCCATCAGTATTGCTAAAGCTAAAGAGTGGATCCAAAACAGAGATGACACATAAATAAAATATTTGCATGTCTTCTGTGTTTTGTACCCAAATCATAAGCCAATAGCTGCTACATAGACAGGATCCATTGTGTGTCTAATTTTTCCTTCCTTCTGACAGATCAGAAGAAGGGTCAAATAATTAATGATGTCAACCAGACCAAAAGGGCAAAATAGTGGCCCAGTCATGAAGTGGGCAGGGTGGGAACAGCATGAGAAGTCCACAGAGTGGCCCAATGACATAGTGGTGAGGTGGCAGCAGCATCGGGAGACCACAGAGTGGCAAGGTGACATAGTGTGGAGGTAGAGACCACAGAGTGGCCCAGTGACATAGTGGTGATGTGGCAGCAGCATGAGGAGACCACAGAGTGGTGAAGTGGCAGCAGTAAAAGGAGACCATAGGGTGGCCAAGTGACATAGTAGTGATGTGGCAGCACCATGAGAAGATCACAGAGTGGTGAAGTGGCAGCAGCATGAGGAGACCACAGAGTGGCCCAGTGACATAGTGGTGAGGTAGCAGCAGTATGAGGAAACCACAGAATGGTAATATGGCAGCAGCATAAGGAGACCATAAAGTGGCCCAGTGACATAGTGGTGAGGTGGCAGCAGCATGAGGAGACCATAGAGTAGCCTAGGGACATCGTGTTGAGTTAGAAGCAACATGAGGAGACCACAGATTTGCCCAGTGACATAGTGGTGAGGTGGCAGCAGCATGAGAAGACCACAGAGTGGCCCAGTGACATAGTGATGATGTAGCAACAGCCTGATGACACCACAGAGTGGCCCAGAGACACAGTGTTAAGTTGGCAGCAGCATTAGGAGACCATAGATTGGTGTTCCGCGGGAGCATGAGGAGACCACAGAGTGGCCCAGTGACAGAGTGGGTAGGTGGGGGGGGGGCAATACCAGTACCAGGTGAACATGGTAGCTGACAGTAGGAGCACCTGGCAACAGGTGTGGCATTAGGCAGGTGGCAGCATCAGAATAGTAGCTGAAACAGGTAGCCATAAGAAATAGGTGTCTTTTGTCAAAGTGTTGGTGTGGCACCATGAATCAGGCATTGGTGTAGGAAAATCCTGGCTGATCCATGCCTGATTCATTTTCACAGAGTTCAGTTTCTCTACATTTTGGGTGGACAGGCGAGTTCTGCTTGGGGTAACTATGGCCCCCGCCACACTAAACAGCCGCTCTATTGCCACACTGCTGGCCAGGCAGGAAAGCTTGTCTAGGGCAAACTTGGCCAGTTGTGGCCACAAATTTAGTTTGGCTGCCCTGTAGTTGAGGGGATCTTCGATGTGGGGTGGCAGGGTGCACTCCAAGTATGCCAAACCTGCTGGCTCAGGTTCTGCTGTATGTCTAGCTGCTGCTGTTGGTGAGTAGTTTCTTCAGTAGGCGGCTGAAAAAACTGCTCATCAGCGACCCTAGACTTAAGTTTCTGCTGATGGAGCTGGTACTGCTCTTGCCCCCCCCCCAGGAGCCATGGCAGTGGAACGTGAGTGCAGAGCTCCCCCCTCCCTCCCCCAGTCAGACCTGCGCACATAAGCAGCGGCGAACTGACTACGCTGGATGTCTCGATAGTAGTTCAGTTTGTCCTCCCTCTCAGCAAGTGTGAAAAAGGCCCCAATTTTGGAACGGTAGCGAGGGTCTAACATGGTGGAGAGCCAGTAGTCATCCCTGTGGAGAATGGTGACAATTCGGCTGTCACTACACAAGCAAGTGAGCAAGAATCATTTGCGCAAGTGACTCGGAGGGACTCCCTGCCTCCCTTTCCACTGCATACTCCCTTGGTATGTCTGGGTCCTCTGCCTCATCTTCCTCATCGCCCTGTAGCACCTCTGGCTGCTCCTGCTCCTCCTCTCCTGTCACCTGTGTAGAAAAAAAGACCAATTTCTCTACACATTGCTTGTGCTCGAATGTGCTCCTCCTCCTCTAGCTCAGCCCCCACTGTGAGATGTAGTGGCCACGTCTCCTGTGCAGCATCTGTTCCAGGACATGAATAAATGGAATGACGTTGTTCATCCCATACTCCTGGCGACTGGCAAATAACGTAGCATCCTCAAAGGCCCTAATTAAATGGCAAGTGTCACGCATGAGCTGCAACTGGAGACATTGTTGCAGGACCAACGGCGTGAGAACGTGGATTCTGAAGCGTTGTCACCTGGCCAAGTTGCTGGTGTGGCTCTGCAGGAACCACATTTACCTAGTGGGCTGTAAAGGACATATATTGTCCTTGACCGTAGTTAAAGCTCCACTTGTCGGCACTGCTGTGCACTTTGACAGATACCAACAGGCTCAAGGACTGGCCCACCTTCTGTTCTACATATGTGTACCCGGCTGCTACTGCCTTTTTGGACAAAGAAGCGATGGCTTAGGACTCTCCACCTCGGCCCGGCACAAGCCATCAGTTCTCTGAAAGGTGCAGAGCTCACCACTTGAAAAGGGAGGGACTGCAGCAGCAATATTTTGGCCAGGAGCATGTTCAGCTTCTGCGTTGTTGGATGAGGGCACGCATACAGTTGTCTCTTCGCAATCGATTCGGTGATCAATTGCTGACGGAATGACTAATGAGGAGGATCAGGAGCATCAGGACCAGCAGATGATGGGAAGGACAGACAGCTCTCTTCGGCTGAGGTGGTGGAGCCTTGACTGCCTGAAATCGGGTGCGTGCCACCAAGTGTTGAAGCGGTTGCTGCAGCAGGCTGGACCACCACATCGGAGCCGCGGTTCTTCCAGGCCACTTTATGGTGACGCTGCATGTGTTGACACAGGGCCGTGGTGCCAATATTGGCACCCTTGCCATGCTTCACCTTCTGCCCACAAATCCTTCAAATGGCCATGTTCACCTTCTCCGGCGGCCTACCAAAAAATTGCCACACAAACGAGTATTGCATTTTCCCACCAACACTCCACACTGACTGACGACTATCACTGCCACCGTGAACTTCTTCTCTGTTACTTTCTGGGCTGGTAGAAGTGGGTGGTCTATCCTGGGCACATTTGGCTCCGGACCTCCCACTGCTTCCACACTGCAGACTCACAGTCACACTGCCACCCTGCTGGTTCAGCCGCTGCTTCACGCGCAAGCTGCCACCCTCTTATCCCGAGGAGGAATCTCCTTCTTCATCCTGCTACCAAGTGCGATTGGCTACATCGTCATCATCATCCGCTACTGTCTGCACGTCACTGATGTCCTCCTCAACGGTCTCAAGGCCAGGAGCCTGACACATCGCAACACCTGCTCCCATGCCACTCTCCTCATCACTACTTGCCCGCCTACAGGATGAGACAGTGGATGTCTCCTCCAGATCTTGGCTGGGCAGAAGCTGCTGACTGTCCTTTAGTAGCTTGTCCTCGCTGAAAAGTGAGGCCGAGCCTACGGCATATAATACTTCTCGCACTGAGGGAACTGAAACTGACAGAGGAAGGTACACAGGGGGCATATGGCCTGCTCTCGGGCCATGCCAACTAAGAATCGTGTCAGAGGAACCCACCAACTCTTGGCTGGGGGTGTCTGATATCACTTGCAATGAATTCGAAGACCTAGTCAACCTCAAGCACTGCTGGGTTGCTTGTCAAGACACAACCGCTAGATGACACTCATCGGGAGCTCAGGACTCTCGCTGCGACTCCTGATTCCACCCTCCCCCCACACCATTCTTCTGCTGCCTGCGACAGAAACATTTTGGCCACTGCCCGTTCCCTTTGAAGGGCCTGTCACCTGTATGTCTAACATACTGAATGATAAAAGAATTACATTAAAATTAAAATAATACCCCCAGTGTTACTTAACTTACTTCACCGCTGAATGTCAATTAAGACATATATATTTTTTTCTGATTAATAACCCCCCCCCCCCAATTCACAGCAGAACGGCAATTAAGATGTATTCTTTTTCTTATTTCTACACCCTAAAAAAAGAAATATAGCAATCACAATTAACTGCAGAATGGCTAATGGGACGTACATATCTTTCCTATTAATACACCACATAAATGGCTGTAGTACAATGTAACATCACAGATGAATGCAAATTATTACATATATTTTCTCCTTTTCTTCCTATTTCTACACCACAAAAAAAAATTAACAATCACAATTCACCACAGAACGGGTGATGGGATGTACGTATATTTTTTTCTACACCACATAAATGGCTGTATTATTATCTAACTGCACCGCTGAACAGCAATTATGACATATATTTTTCTCAGTTTTTTTTTCTCTTAATAATAACCCCCCCCCCCAAAAAAAAAAGTAAAACAGTGTAAAATCAATGCAGAAGGGCTAATAGAATGTACATATTCCAATTCGTCAACTTCGATTCGCTCCTCTCTAGTAAGGACAGACAAGGACAGTGAGCCCTAATGCTAGTACCCAGCATGCTTTCCATACCTACTTGCAGTACAAGCCCTAGATAGCTAGATGTCAACTGGTCGATAATCTCTACACTATATAAGTGCAGAGACGGACAAACAAACAAAGACAGACAAACACAATACCAGAGTCGTCAAAAAAGGGTTAGAACTAGATGGTTATGCAGTAGCAAACTGTGAGACAGAGATTGGTCAGAAGAAAAGCTGGAGTCAAAGACACAGATGAATCAATCAGCAATACAGGAATAGGGAACAAAGAACCTAGCTAGTGAACCAAACAAAGACTATCACTGGCGTTGACGTATGTCCAGAAAGGGATTTAAATAGAACACCAAGCCCCTGGATCAGAACCTGATAGGTGCATGACTCAGTGCTCCATTAGTGAGAAACAATTGGCCTACTGCTAATCTCTTCCAGCACACTCTCACTGCAGGGAGAAACACAGCATTGCATCCTATTGCTAAGGATGCATTCGCATCACCAGTGGGCGTGGCTCAGTAGGCCACGGCCTTGCAGAGGGGCATCCATGTCAAGACTGAGGATTCCGCAGCTGGAGCCTGGACAGGTAAGTTTGTTACACAGGTCAGCTTAGAGTATGGAAGGCTCATGTTGGGCTCTTCAATTCTGCCTTTTCTATGGAGAGACACACTGCCTCAACTGCTGGTGTGATGATCTGGGAAGCCATCACATACAATAGTTGGTCACTTCTAGTAGTGATGTGAGGGACACTAAGATTTAGCGATATATAGCTAATGCTCATCCACACACAGCAAGGTTTTCCCAGGAATGTCAACAGATTTCAACACTTTCTTGGCCTGTCCCCAGACTTATCAACAATCAAGCTTATATAGAACTAGCTGGGACACTAGCTTCAGCAACCTATGAGTGTTCAAGATCTGCAATCTCATCTGCAAGTGTGCCATAGGATACAATATGGAACCTATATGCCTCTATGCCCAACCTTATTTTATCTTCTATCCAGGCTAGAGATGATACAACAGGGTACTAGAGTCTCTTTTTAGTTATACTGTTTTTCCCAATAAACTTATCCATTCATTCTAATATTGTTCTAATATTGGTGAGTAATGTCCCTCACTGCTCCGCTACTTCTATTAGGAACATTACTCATTGAACAACTACTACTCCCATTTTTGCTTTGCTACCACTCCTCTCTTGCTTAATTGCTTTGTTTGCTGCTGCATGTCTGCTTCTAATTTCTAATCAGCTTCTGCTATAACTCTGTGCTGCAGAACACTTTTCCTTGCCTTAGCATTTAGGCTCCTAGCTTGCTACGTTCCTTGCAAAGGTGTACTGTTTCCTGTTGTCTGACCATGTACTGATCTGTGCCTGTTTACTGTTGTGAACCTCTGCTGCCTGCCCTTACCTCAGCCTCATATTGACTACATTTTTTGCCTGTTCCTTTGATGCCTTGCTCCTATGCCTCTTACTTTATTGGGTCAGATGTGAATCACACTGGCACTCCACCAGAAGGTAGGGGTCTGGTGGTTCCCTGCAGAGAAGTACATATAATAGTATAGAAATTAAAAATTAATATCAGTGAGTCAAAAGGATACCACCGTTAGGTTTAGCACAATGTCAAACTAGTTGGTTGACACTGTGCTTCCACACCAACTGCCATAATAATTGTAATCACTTACACATTTCATCATTGGATTCAGACATACATGCTCATTCTATTCCAATAACTCCTTCTTAGTGCATTGTTTTGTTTTTTTTGTCTATAAGTGTATTATTATTCACATTAAAGCCAAATGTCACGCTTCGGTGTGGGAGGGAAACACCACACCGAGCATAAGAGTAAAGGAGGGAACAGGGAATCAGGTCTGAGAACTAGGAAAAGAAGACGGACACCTCTTAGTAAAACCCTAACCAAAATCCTGACTGACTATCAGTATGAACAGACTCCATAGGTAGGTGTGTTCATACATAGGACCTAGAGTCCTATCTAGCCCTATAGGACCCTGGTACTAATGGCAGGGACAAGACTACCTGTTCCTCTAACAGGAAGGATGAACAGGAGTCTCCTTCAGGCCTAATACAAACAATAGAGAAATGCAACACACAGAACCCCCAAAAAATACAAAAATGGAAAGGAAAGACTTAACTTAAAAGGAGCAATGGAAGCACCAGGAACTCTGCCGAGATCCACACACCAGCTATCCACAACTGAAACTGAAGCAATAAGCAGCACAGTATTGTTGGTGAAGCAACAATAAATAAGGAAGGTTAAATGACCACATTAGAAACACCTGAGGCAAGGGGTGTGGGCAACACACAGACACCTTTGAGGCAAATTTTTTTATTGCTTTAATAATTAATAATAATTTCAATTGGTCTTTATTAACCCCTTGCCTACCCCTGCATGATTTTTTATGTAATGGCAGTAAGTTGTTATCTGTAACTCAACATATAAAAGTGTTGGGTTTGATTGTGATCTGCCAGTGTCCTGTGACACTGAAGATCACTGTAGCCACGATGTCATTAGACAGGTGCAGTCATAGTAAGTATGTCCAAGACCAGCCAAAGTGGTATCGCTGCGTTGCATTATTGTAGCAGGGTGCTACAATGATCCATCATAGTGTAAGGCCTCGTGCACAAGACTATATGTTGCTTCTGCGTCCATTCTGCCGTTTTTGGCGTTTGAGGAGTGGACCCATTTATTTCTATGGACCCATTGAAAATGCGGATAGTCCACCGTTTGTTATCCACGTCCATGGTCCGAAATTCCAGTCCGTGAAAAAAATATAACCTGTCCTATTCTTGTCACCAAAAAATGGTTTGCGGACCCATTCAAGTCCTATTCTGGTCCACGAAAACAGCGGATGCACGTATGTTATCTGCGTCTGCGTCCAATTTATAAAATTCATTTTTTCCTGCCAGGCTGTCTGCCAGCACTTTTGCAATAAAATTTTAATAAAAAAATAGCTACAGAAAGAAAGTTGAAGGTCACAGGTTAGGCATTTATCAGATTGCTAGGCACCTGAGTGAAAAGCATGCAGTTAGCTTGGTTAGTTGTTTTTTTCAGTTTCCAGGTAAAATGGCTCGCTGGAAAGGGTAAAATTTAATAACCCTTGTCCATGAGAGGCTCAAATTATAGGACAAAAAAGAAACCAGTCAGCACAATTTTAATTGGGGAATACTTCCTATTGTGAAGATAATAAAGAAGCAATTTAAAATATATACGTTTGCTGAGAGATTTCATTGTGCTGCAAATTATAGGACAATCACACCAATGCGTATCAGGACTGAGTGCGTAAGGAGGTTGCATGGGAGCAGGTTGCACGTTCCATGTGGAGGGTAGAGTGGCAGAAAGTTGATAGCAGAGGCCGTGCGGATTTAGGTAAGTGCCAACAATGTCGTTGTACTGACCTGGGGCTGTGTTTTTACTAATGATGTACCTCCGAAAATACTTTATCTTTTGTAGGCCTGTTTAATTCTTTCTTGGCCTATATGTTTGTAGTAAGATTTGGGCAATGTAATACTCCATCATTTTGGTTGTTAAAATGTCAGGCCCTAACTTTGCTACGGAAATTCGTACTAATAGCTTACATGCCTGGGCTTGTTTTATTTGGTGACAAATGTGTCTCTGTTGTCATTTAGAATACAATAGTTGTTCCTATCACATACTTTTCAAAATATTCTAGTAAAAATGGCTTGCACGACTCATCTCCGGCTTCATGAATGTATTGTATACTAGGATACACACACCTGCAGTACTGTACCTTGTGATGTGTAATAGCGCATTATGGTACATTTATCTTAGTTGCCTACTTGATTTTGCTGTAATGTTTGCTATGCTATTCCTGCATTCCATGCAGAAGGGTGCTCTAAAAAAAAGGCTCTACTTATATACCGCGCAGCTTAGTTTTTTAAAGCCTGTCATGGATTTGAGGCAGTAAGTATGTTTGGGAGTTCCTGTAAACATTATTTGCATGTTTTCAGTAATTCATCATGTAGGTTAACAAGAGTATGACATTGTTAAAGTGTTTGTGTGGCGTTTAAATATTCATTACCTCTCCTCTGTGTCTGTGATGATTGGCATTTTTTAGGGGTGGAAAAACACCTTGCAACACCGCTGATCAGCTGTCTGATGACACAAGACGTGCACAGTGAACATGCCGTCTCCTGCATGGTAGAAACAGGCCTGAGCCAGTTGTTTATAATATTAGCACTTGGTTAGCTCCTTGAATATGTTTCCCTGTGTTCCTGATGGACAGCTCCAAACTCTCAGCAATGTTGTCAAACTAGTTTCCCCTTTTTCGTGTTTACTCTGCCCAAATAAACACATGTGAATCATTTTTGGTGCCTGTTCGAAAAGAACATAGAAGGTGGAAAAAACACATTATCAAACAATATGTCATCTATGCAGGCTCACTGTATATAGTTCACAGACCTTTAATGTTGTTGAAATGATTTCCTAGTTTGGATTTTGAGGACTCAAATGATGTAATATGTGTTTGTATGGTTTTGTTTTCACACAGAACTGTGGACAGTCTGGATGATCCAGACGATTCGGATGTAGGAGGGAGTGACACTCTCTCACCCCCGCAGAGGAGATGGAACCACAGACAGTGAAGCCAGTCACAGTTTCCCAGCCTAGCCCAGAAAGGTCCCAGCAGCCTCAGCCATGCCGTCGGCGACATGTGCCCCCTCCTCCTCTGTGCAAGGGACTGGGGAGATGATAGACGCCTGAGTCATTGAGTTCCTTGCACAGAGGTGGAGTGAGGGCCAAGAGGAAGCAATTCTGAGGGGGATGGTACCATTACTGAGAAGGGTTCATCCAGACAGGCATAGCCCATGTGTTGCAGCAGGGGCCATGGTGTTTGAAATGTTCTACTCACCATACCAGGGGGACATTTTATGTTTCAAAGAAAACATTTATTGAAGTTTTCACAAGATTGTGGTGACATCAAAATAAGAAGTGTAAATTACAATTGACATCAAGTAGAAATGCCATACATAATACAATGGAACATAAACATATTAAGAATGCTTGGAGTTTGACGGATTTTGAGGGATCTGGTTAGCAGAAATACCAGACATTAAGATACTTCCAGACTTTATGCAGCAACAATAGACATAGAAGGTGGAGTGTTCCAATACAAGAGGAGACCTTCTGGACCAGTAGTGTTATAGTGTCATTGTATAGCGAACATCAGAAGCATGGGAAAAGGACATCCATGGTTCCCAGACCTACTCAAAGGCCGCAAAAGTGTCAGCTATAATAGCTGATAAGCGTTCATGCAGTAGTATTCTGTTGACCCTGTCTATCACCGCCTGAAAAGACAATGTAGAAGTTCGCCACTTAAATGCAATATGTATTCTAGCAGCAAGTAATATAAATTGTGATAGATTTACTAGCATAGTTAAGCCAATTTGGTTTATCTCTTAATAGACACAGTGGTAAGGTCATAGGATAGGTACAATTCAAAACAGAAGACAATAGGGCCATAATGCATGTCCAAAAACTTTTAACCTTCGGACAGGTCCACCAGGTATGTAGCACGGACCCTTCTTCCACACAACAGGGGGACATTTTAGGCCAAATACTTGGTGCATCATAGCAGCATGTCCCCAGCTATCCAACACAACCACCACAGGGGCCACCTTGCCCTAGGCCGGCTTATCGAGTGGTGCAAAAACCCACCCCACATCCTTCCCATCCTACTCATGGTGGCATTTATTCTAATGTGCCCCAACAATCTGACCAAATAAGGCCTGTTGGCTTCATTTCCTCCAGGGCCATTCATCCGCGAATTATTGGATTTATAATTTGTGTTTCCATATTGTTAATTTATTTTTGCTATTGTTAATTTTATATTTGGCAAAATTGTCTGCCTTAATTTTGGGGACTTTTTTTTACTAAATTCTATTATTCCCTAACTGCTATGTGTCGTCACTTTTTACTACAGTTTGCCAAAAGTGGCTGAATAAGAACATAATAAATATGGGATGTTATAGAAAAAAAAATCCTACATTTGATGCAGAGCTAGGAATACAGAATATCTATATCAAACAATAGTGGGTACTACAAACATGTGTTTGTACTGGGAGAATTCAAACCTAATATTGCTCCACATCACAAAGGCTGAAATGTAAGAACACAATAATGGGTTGATTCAAAGATTAGTACACAATTGGTTGTGCAGCAAAACACTTTTTGCCTCGACAAAAAGATGTGTTTGCCGGAATATGTGTACAATATGATATACTAATTGTGTAACATAATAGCTAGATAAAAAGTAGATCACATTTTAACAACTGTCAGAATTATATAGGCACACATAATAGTTTGAAGCAAAAATATTTATTTTTGGTCTACACATAATATGTCAACATCCTAAAATGAGGTATTAGAAGGTTTTTTGAACCATTTATCAAAAAAATAATGAGCTTTATTAACCCCAAAAAACATCTCCATCTTTATTATTTTGATTGATCTGGTTTATGTTTTGGGTAAATAATCAGGAAGCTGTTTCAAAAACGGAGCATACAATACATGATTCTCACATAATATACAACTGCAAGAAAAAGTATGTGAAACCTTTGGAATGATATGGATTTCTGCACAAATTGGTCATAACATGTGATCTGATCTTCATCTAAGTCACAACAATAGACTATCACAGTCTGTTTAAACTAATAACACAAATAATTAAATGTTACCATGTTTTTATTGAACACACCATGTAAACATTCACAGTGCAGGTGGAAAAAGTATGTGAACCCTTGGATTTAATAACTGGTTGAACCTCCTTTGGCAGCAATAACTTCAACCAAACATTTCCTGTAGTTGCAGATCAGACGTGCACAACGGTCAGGAGAAATCCTTGACCATTCCTCTTTACAGAACTGTTTCAGTTCAGCAATATTCTTGGGATGTTTGGTGTAAATTGATTTCTTGAGGTCATGCCACAGCATCTCAATCGAGTTGAGGTCAGGACTCCGACTGTACAACTCCAGAAGGCATATTTTCTTCTGTTTAAGCCATTCTGTTGTTGATTTACTTTACTATATATATATGTCATCCACAGATCCCCCCTAAGTGCCATCCACACTGATCCCCCATAAGTGACCCCTAACACTCAGAATTAATAGTGGTATAATAAAGCAAAGACCTTTTTTTCTTCAGAATCGCGCCACACTACGGAGCCCAGTGCCGCCTCCTAGTTAATTTATTACATAATATAGATTACCTCCCTTCTCTTCAATTATGTCAGCGCCAGTGAGGTGAGTAAATTAGCTAGTTTGCACGTCAGACAGACACACACGCAGGGACAGACAGACACAGACACACACAGGGACAGACAGACACAGATACACACAGGGACAGACAGACACAAACAGACACAGGGACAGACAGACAGAGACACACACAGGGACAGACAGAGACACACACAGGGACAGACAGACAGAGATGCACACAGGGACAGGGACAGACACACATACACCATGGCCCTCAAAATACACCTGGATCTGTGCTATAAACCCCCTTAATTGCACCAGATTCCACTCCACTTAAACCCCACTGCTCCTGAGTGCTCCACCTGCCCCCTCATATATGAGCTGCCCCTCACCTGCTCTCCATGAAGCTCTGTGGACTCCAGAACTGCAGCACATCCTCCATCACTGAGCAGCCTGCAGGCACACAGGCCCTCCTCCCTCCACAAGCTGCCGCTGCTGTCGGGGTTTGTCCATGTGACTATTAAGAAGAATGTGACCAGTGATGTCACAGACCTTCTTCTAGCAACTACATTCTACCCATGGATCTGCAGAGACTCCAGCTATCTTGTTCTCAGAACAAGATAGCTGGGGCCCGGGGACCAGGGAGGTAAGGGACGGGCTGCAGAAGGAAGAGGGGGAGTAGCACTGGGCCCCAGAGCCGGCTGCCACAATAAAAAAAAAAAAAAGTTTCAGGACTGGCCGGGGCCCACCCAGGGTCTGGGCCCCTTACTGGGGTATGGGCTGTACCCCTCTGATGGCGGCCCTGACTCTAGATATTCTTCTTCACCTCATTGAGCAGTGTGTGCTGTGCTCTTGTAGTCATCTTTACAGGACGGCCACTGCTAGGGAGAGTAGCAGCAGTGCTGAACTTTCTCCATTTATAGACAATTTGTCTTACCATGGACTGACGAACAGCAAGGCTTTTGGAGATACTTTTATAACCCTTTCCAGCTTCATGCAAGTCAACAATTCTTAAACATTTTATGTGAGGCATCATTCACGTCAGGCAATGCTTCTTGGGAAAAGCAAACCCAGAACTGGTGTGTGTTTTTTATAGGGCAGGGCAGCTGTAACCAACACCTCCAATCTCATCTCATTGATTGGACTCCAGTTGACACCTCACTCCAATAAGCTCTTGGAGATATCATTAGTCTAGGGGTTCATATACTTTTTCCACCTGCACTGTGAATGTTTACATGGTGTGTTCAATAAAAACATGGTAACATTTAATTATTTGTGTGTTATTAGTTTAAGCAGACTGTGATTGTCTATTGTTGAGACTTAGAGAAAGATCAGATTACATTTTTTGACCAATTTGTGCAGTAATCCATATCATTCCAAAGGGTTCACATACTTTTTCTTGCAACTGTATATCAATGAGACATATGGGTAAAACAAAATAGGTGCAATCACACTAGCTAGGTTCGAACACCTATGATTCCAACATTTGCATCCTCAATATATGGGTGACGTCCAAAGGAGGATGTGAACACTCTGCATGATATGGACATGAAGCAAACAAACCCAAATTGGAAACCCTTTGAAAATACATAACTAGCTTTTTTAAAATACTCTATTTAGGACGAGCACACCTCATATGAATCCCAAATGGATGATGGACTAGTGACACATGATTGCCATCTGACCTCATACTGAACAAAGGGCACTAATATATATATACACATTGTTCTTTTGTTTATATACGGTAAAGTTGATAATTTATTAATTCACTGACCATGATTAACGAACCAGTGTCTGTAGTATAAATTGAATAGAGCATTTACAGTATTTTAATTATTATGTTTCATTGTATTTTATGTAATAAATAGTATTTTTATATAAAAAAGGAAGTTGACTCAAAATTCCAAAAATTGTATATAAAACTCTATCCATTTGGGATCCATATGAGGTGTGCTCGTCCTAAATAGAGTATTTAAAAAAAATTATTGGAGAGGTGAGGCCATCCAGGATTTGTAGCACCCAATCCATAGACATCCAGAGTGAGCCACTCAAGTATATATAACTAGCTTTATGTTGGCAATAACATGTGTCCGAGATTGAACTTAAAACCCCCCAAAAAATTTGGCCCAAACATATTATGTACATATTAGGCTAACTTTGACAAACATTAGCACATGTCTAACACAAGAGGGTGAAAAATACATGTTCCTGGTGACAGAAGCAAAACACATTACTTTTTTACCTAGTAAGAAAATATATCTTACCTCAACGTGACGATGAGCCTTTCCTCTGGAGAAATGTTGAGCCTCATATTGGTGTCAATGAAGGTAAGGACAGTACGTAGACACAACAGGAAATGTAGACACTGACATCCTACAGAACGCCCAAAACTTCTCAGGATGCTGCCGAAGATCTTTGTAGAGGGTATGAAAGTGTCCTTTCCGGTGGCTTTGGGAAACAATCCAACAAAACTAAGTGCTGTCCCCATCGCCGAGATATTAGCCAGTGCAGTACAACCTCTTCCTCAGAGTAATCCGCCATGGTCAAAACAAGACGCAGAATCGAAAATGCAACAGCAAAGACAAGCAGCCAAACGCACCTCTGTACCCTGTAAAAGACTACAGAAAATGGCCACCAAACAAAAACTCAGATGACCAGCATATATACCTATATCATGGGTGGGGATACTCAAATGACAATTTTTTAAAGGAATCCTCGTTTTTTGTGGTCTTAAAAAAAAATGAAAGACACACGGAAAAACAACGGAAGCAAAAGCAGAACCAGATCACGGAACAGCGGATACTCATTCTGCGGACCGCAAAAAAATACCTGTTGTGTGCATAAGGCCTAATGTGAAGAAATCATCAGGGAAGCATCACCTGCTTCATTACAAAAGTAAAAATAAAGAAATAAATAATAATATATATAAAAAAATAAAAAGGTGAAATAAAGGAAAAAAAGTTACAGCTATAGTTACTAGTATTAGCAATAGTATAGCAAACAAGATACACACGCATACACACATTACTTTATTTTTCGTTCATAAAAAAAGAAAAAAATTATTTATTAGTTTTAGCAATAATATAGCAGACTTTTAGTGTTTAAAATATACAATGTTTCACACATCTTTGTAAAAGTAAATAAAATAAATGACAAAATATAGGTATTAAGTTTTGCTATATTTTGCATAGTGAGGTTTATTCTGCATAAAATATACAAATGCATCCCTGTTTTTTATTTATTTGTAAACAACAAAGAAAAAACAAAAAAGGAAAAAGCTTAAAATGTCCAAATTTCCTCAAGATGAATACCTTAAGGGAACAACATAAAAAAGTCAAATTGAATAAGTTTCAATTTTTTTAGCGCTGTACAACATCTAGTACTGTGTCATAAAACAAACAATTGAAAAATAGGTTGTCAAAATCCAAAATGGGCTCTAGTCTATTGGAGTCTCATGATAACCCAGCCAGTAAATTACACAAATAGCATACATTTTCATGTTATAAACATATGGTAATGATTTTAGAAATCTTTTGTCTTGAAATTTTTTGGAACAGAAAAAAAATGCTAAAAAAGTAAAAAATATACTTTTTTTTATAATTTTCATAGTATTTCCTTAAATATATATTTTTAAATATTATAGCTATCATCTAATGGCGCAAAAGGTCTACAGAGTCTCGTGAAAAATAATATCAAATACGTGTAGGTCGGCTCAGAAATAAATTAGTTATTTGCAGTAAGATAGGCCCCTTGCTAAAACTGAAACATTGGCCTGGTTTTTCTTCTACAGCTTTCAGTTGCAGTCCATTTGCAGACTGGCAGACTCTCCATTTCACACTGAAACTGTCAATAAGCTGCTCTGATGGCTTGATCTGTAACTGTTATCTCTGAACTTCAGAGAGCTAATAAACACTCATTTAACCTAAATTCCTATCAAACAGAGAAAGTGCTACAGATCCAGCCAACAAAGCAGTTCTTTTAAGGAGTCTGTTTGAAGCAGAAATCCAGCTAGTCTGCAAATTGAAAAAAAAAATAAAATATATATATATATATATATATATATATATATATATATTTATTTATTTATTTTTTCCAGCCCAAAATTAGTAGTATGCAATAATAAAAAAATGCCCTCAATGGTATCCATAGCTATTAATATAATGCTAAAATAAATATAAATATATAGCAGAATAACAGAATAAGTTGCAGTCAAATAATTGACTGCAATTTACCTTTTCCTTAGAAGATTTTAGTAATTTTGAAAGAGCATAAGCTTTTCTACCCAACCATAACTAAATAAGGCAGTTAATTCTTTTTTTTTTTTATCTGAGCTTAGATATATACAATAAGTGAAGATCCACCTTGGAACATTTTTTCATTTGTCTTCATGTTTGGAAAAACTAATATTCTAGTAGGTTAATCTTTAAAGAGAACCTGTCACCATGATAATGTAATGTAATCAGCCAGCAGCATTTTATAGAGCAGACGGGGCTGAGCAGATTGATGTATAGTTTTGTGGGAAAATATTCAGCAAAACGTGCATTTTATTCATTTAATTTCCTGCTCATTCTGGGCTTTGAAGTCAAGGAGGTGGTCTTATCAGTGATTGATAGCCTTCCCTCTATGACTGTGCAATCACTGATAGAACCTCCTAATTGACTACAAAGACCAGAATGAGCAGGAATTTAAATGAATAAAACACAGGTTTTGCTCAATGAAAAGAGTTCAAAGAGCCCAGCTTCCAAAAGAAAAAAAATCTGCCTTTATTTTTCCAAGACTTAAAATCGAAAGTAGCAAAAAAACTATGTGTTTCGGGTCAAACAATGACTCTTAATCATGACAAAGTAATACACCAAGTTGCAGGTAACTATATATCCCTAAACCACCAATCCAAAAGGTTGGGGCAGAACATGCTCACCTGTAATCTAGCATAACATGTAAGTTAAAGACACAGCATTACAAGAAAGAAAGACATAAGAAAAATATAAGAAAACATACTGATAATGTAAGATTAAGTCTTGTCTTTTGTTTAACACCGTTGATATACGAGTATTTATCCGAAAAATCCAAAAATACTCCCTGTTGAGAAGTTTACGTTTACGATTCCCCCCATGTGCAGGGAGAGAGACTCTCTCCGTCCCTGTACATGATTCCTCGTAGTTTGAGGATAAAATTAATGAAACTCATCATTAATCAAGAAGAAAAAACCTTATCCAACCTCAGAGAGGTAATAAAAATCACTCAGGACTCAATTTTACTGTATACAGATGTTTCATCTTTCAAAGAAATAGATGATAAACTTCAACAAAACTTGAACACTCTTGAGGAAAGCCTCATTAATATACAGTGCCTCGCCAAA
The DNA here is from genome assembly GCA_033119425.1 of Bufotes viridis. Taxonomy (NCBI): domain Eukaryota; kingdom Metazoa; phylum Chordata; class Amphibia; order Anura; family Bufonidae; genus Bufotes; species Bufotes viridis. Next base: position 246,337,576 of record CM065593.1, on the reverse strand, counting down.
GAATTCACCCACCTTGACTTTTTTTGTGTTTTGGTGCCTCACAACCTGTAATTAACATGGATTTTTTGAGGATTTGCATCATTTAATTTACAGAACAAAATCTTTAAAGATTTTTTTATTTTTATTGCGAAGCAAACAACAAATAGGACAAAATAACAGAAAAAGTCAATGTGCATAACTGTTTGGAGAGTTCCTTAGTCTTCATGGCAGTGTTTGGTTAGTGATGCCTCTTGCTTAGGTGTTGCAGCCTCTGGGGCCTTTCAAAAAAGGTGTGTATATGTAATGACACATAGAGATGTTGCGAACATTAAATTTTAAGTTTCAGCCCTAAATCAATATCAAGATACAAGGGATATTCACTCATTAAATTTTCCATTCGCGAACGGCGAACGTGAATTTCCGCAAATGTTCGTGAACGGGCGAACCCGGGTGAACCGCCTTAGACTTCAATAGGCAGGCAAATTTTAAAACCCATAGGGACTCTTTCTGGCCACAATAGTGATGGAAAAGTTGTTTCAAGGGGACTAACGACTGGACTGTGGCATGCCGGAGGGGGATCCATGGCAAAACTCCCATGGAAAATTCGGGTTTTAATCCATAAAGGGCATAAATCACCTAACATTCCTAAATTATTTGGAATAACGTGCTTTTAAACATCCAGTGTGTGTATACGATCAGGTATGATGTTGTATCGATCAGGTACTGTAAGGGTTACACCCGCTTCACAGTGACAGACCACACTCTGACAGACCAAACTCCCCGTTTAACGCACCACAAACAACCACAAACAGTCCATTTGCACAAGGTTGGATACCAAGCTAGCCATGTCCCGTTTCTTGTCCTCACTGACGTCATTGAAGGTCTCTTCCTCCATCCAGCCACGTACAACACCAAGGATCCACGAAAGGTGAAAACAAGCCCCCCAAGATGCCTGCTGTGGTTGGTTTCCTCCTCCTCAAAGCCACATTCCTCCTCTGACTCCTCTTCCTCAGACTCCTCTTCCAGTGTTGCCGCAGGTCCAGCAAGCGATGATGATAAGGCTGTTTCTGGTGGTGATGGTGACCACAACTCTTCCTCTTCACGCTCATCTACAGCCTGATCCAGCACTCTTCGCAGGACACGCTCCAGGAAGAAAACAAATGGGATGAGGTCGCTGATGGTGCCTTCGGTGCGACTGACTAGGTTTGTCACCTCCTCAAAAGTACGCATGAGCCTACAGGCATTGCGCATGAGCGTCCAGTAACGTGGCAAAAAAATAACCAGCTCCGCAGAGGCTGTCTTAGCACCCCGGTCATACAAATACTCATTGACGGCTTTTTCTTGTTGGAGCAGGCAGTCGAACATTAGGAGTGTTCAATTCCAACGTGTCGGGCTGTCGCAAATCAAGTGCCTCGCTGGCATGTTGTTTCACCGCTGAATATCAGAAAAGTGCGCCATGGCCGTGTAGGAACGCTTGAAATGGCCACACACCTTCCTGGCCTGCTTGAGGACGTTCTGTAAGCCTGGGTACTTATACACAAAGCATTGTACAATCAGATTCAACACATGTGCAATGCACGGCGCATGTGTCAACGTGCCCAAATTCAATGCCGCCAACAGATTGCTTCCGTTGTCATACACCCCTTTGCCGATCTCCAGTTTGTGTGGGGTAAGCCACTGATCCACCTGTGCGTTCAGGGTGAACAGGAGTGCTGGTCTGGTGTGACTCTCTGCTTTCAGGCAGGTCAACCCCAAGACGGCGTGACACTGCCGTATCCGGGATTTGGAATAGCCCCCGGGGAGCTGGGGGGTGCAGTTAATAGGGAGAAAGACGCAGCAGCAGAAGAGGACTCAGCTGAGGAGGTTAGCAAAGAGGATGGAGTAGGAGGAGTAGAGGAGGTGGCAGCAGGCCTGCCTGCAAGTCGTGGCGGTGTCACCAACTCTGCTGCAGAGCCACGCATTCCATGCTTGGCAGCCATCAGCAGGTTTACCCAATGCGCAATGTACGTGCTTTGCAGACCAGGTATCAGTGGTCAAATGGACCCTTGCCTCAACACTGTGTGCCAGACATGCCATACCTTGCTTTTCCACAATAGAGTACAGGTTAGGGATTGACTTTTGTGAAAAAAAAATTGGGCCGGGTACCTTCCACTGCGGTGTCCAAATAGCTACAAATTTTTTGAAGGTCTCAGACTCCACCAGCTTGTATGGTAAAAGCTGGCGGGCTAAGGGTTCTGACAAGCCAACTGTCAGACGCAGTGCAAGGGGTGGACTCTGTAACATTGGCTTCTTTTGCTCAAAAATTTCCTTGACAGACACCTGACTGTTGGCAGATGAGCAGGAACTGCTGAAGGTGAGAGGCGGAGTGGTGGGCAAGGAGGACAGCAGTGGTTGACGTGGCTGAAGATGCTGGACCAGAAGGAGGATGGTAGTTTTGAGTTTGTGTGCTGCTTGTATTCATGTATTGATCCCATAGGAGTTTGTGATGTGAGATCATGTGCCTTCGCAAAGCAGTTGTACCTAGGTGGGTGTTGGATTTCCCACGACTCAGTTTCTTTTGGCACAGGTTGCAAATGGCATCATTGTTATCAGAGGCAGACACACAAAAAAATTGCCACACTGCTGAGCTTTGCAATGATGGCATTCTGGTGGTGGAAACAGCATGCGTTGATTGGCGTGCTGTCTGGCTGACCCCGGGTGCCAATACATGCTGTCTGACTGTGCCTCTAGCTCCTTGCAACAACCTCCCCCTGCTTTCAACTCGTCTCCTCCTCCTCTCTGTCTCCCCATCTGAACTTTCCCCCTGTTCTTCTTCTCTTCGAGCGGGCACCCACATGACATCCACGGACACATCGTCCTCATGACATATATTCGCCCGCCGCGGCGAACGCGAACAAGCGATGTTCGCCGGGAACTGTTCGCTGGCGAATAGTTCGGGACATCTCTAATGACAGATCATGTGACACCCAAATTGCACACAGATGGACATCATTTCAATAATTATGTGACTTCTGAAGGTAATTGGTTGCAACAGAGCTTTTTATTGGCTTCCTAACAAAGGGGGTGAATACACACAAATACACACATGCCAATTTTCTGTTTTCTATGTCTAAACAATAGTTTTATTTATAAATTTTTCTCATTTCACTTCACCAACTTAGACTATTGTGTTCTCTGATCCATCACATGAAATTCAGATTAACAAAACATTGAATTAAGGCTGTAGTGTAACAAAACATAAAAAAGTCAAGGGGGGTAAATACTTTTACAAGGCATTGTAAAACAAGAAAAATTCAGCAGGGATGTGCAGGATTACAGATACGGTATACACCTGGATTGAGGCTGGATTTTGGGAAGAATGGCTCGGACCAGGAAAAAACGCAATCTAAAAGTCAATTTCAGTTCCATCAAGTGCGGGAGCTGATTTTTGTGATGACATTACCCATACTAAAGCATTCACACCTCATGTAAATAAAACACCAAATAAAAGGAAGCAAAAAAACGCAGAGCGGTACGCAAGCACCGTAAGCCGGAATCAATATCCTTCAAGGAACAAGAAATCATAAACAACCTACAAGTTATCAACATTTCTTCTAAGATCCTGTCCCAAACGCAACTCTATGTACTTGCCAAAAGTCTTTCTTTTTCTCCCACCTGTCATTTTAATCTTTATGAGACTATCATTGATGTCAATAGATTAGCACGTAATTTGACTTTGAAAAGACATTTTCAAAACATCTATGATACACAGGAGGATGCCTTGCAGTCTGAACAGTTACCAACAGAAGATTTGAAAGCCTGCCATCCCTTCTAATCAGGCTAACTCACTGGCCTCGTTTGTGTTTAATGCCTTGATAACTATTTTGGAACTTCAGGAGTTTCGGTCTGTAACCTCCAGGGCCTCTTCTCATGATTTTTATTGTTTATTTAAAACTAAAAATCCAGATTTTTTTTTCCCTATACAATCACAATCTGATGCCCTGGATCACTTTCCAGAAAATGTTGAGAGAGATTTCTGCAATCTGAATAAGTCTGTTCTTGCATCAGATAAAATTCATAAGGACAATCTCTCCCACAGTGAGCGTGGGGCATTATGACAGTTGATGCTCATGGAGGATATTGTTGTCAAACGAGCAGATAAAGGGGGTGCGGTTGTAACTACTAACTAGAATTGAGTGAACCCGAACTGTAAAGTTTGGGTTCGTACCGAACCCAACGGTTTTCCGCACCCGGACCCGAACCCAAACATTTCCGTAAAAGTTCTGGTTCGGGTTCGTTGTTCGGCATTTCAATCAACAAGCGTTTCACTACTTTGCCCTAAGAAGCCATCACAGCCATGCCCACTATTGGCATGGCTATGATTGTAAAGCATGTGACCCAGCCTCTATATAAGCTGGAGTCACGTAGCGCCACATGTCACTCTGCTGCTCTTAGTGTAGTGACAGGTTGCTTCTGCTGCTGTGAGGCAGAGATTAGGGAAGAAATCTGTTCAACTTGGTGGTGTTAAATCTTCAAACTACAGCAATTATTGAGGGTGCTATGCTGCATATTTGTACCCAGCCCTGAGCCCAGTGATACTGCAAAATAATTTTTAATCCATCTGTTACTGAGGTGGGGGTCAGCGGCCATTTTAGCAACTGCAGTGTCCTTGAAACTGCATGTGACCTGCACGTGTGCCAGCCTGCCAGGGACATCAGTCTAATTATTTTTTGGTAGCTCAGTGGAGTAAAAATTCCTTTTTCCTGGCAGGTCAAGTCCCCCTACATTACAAATTTTATAATTTTGGGGTGACAACAGTATTGTAATACCACAGAGCACGTTTGCAAACACTGCAGAAAAACCTATTTTAAAATTATGCGGTGACATAGTGCATTTCTGTAGCTGGTGGAATAAACCCGTACTGTCGTACCACAGATCACGTTTGCATACACTGCTGAATAAAACTATTTTAAAATTTTGCGGTGACATAGTGCATATCTGTAGTTGGGGAATAAACCCGTACTGTTGTGCCAGAGAGCACTTTTGCATACAACGCAGACATTTTTTTTTGTTTCAGTTTTGCCATATACAAACCTCTGCTCTGCATAAGTGACAGGGCGGTAAATTTCAAAAAATCATATGTTACATTGGTGGGTGACATTTTGCTAGTTTTGCCATATACAAACCCCTGCTCTGCATAGGTGACAGGGAGGTAAATTTCCAAAAATCATCTGTTGTATTGGTGGGTGATATTTTGCCAGTTTTGCCATATACAAACCCCTGCTCTGCATAAGTGTCAGGGCGGTAAATGTCCCCAATTTGGAGACCCAGAATTTGTATGCGGCAGACCCAGTGGCGTATCTGGAAAGGAGTGGGCCCAACAGCAAATTTTTGAATAGGGCCCTCCTCCCCCAGTAATTTTTTCACAACCCCTTCCTTTCATGCTGACTACATTCCTGTGGATACTAAAGATCTCTCAGACTAGGCAGCTGTTCCATCCGTTTTCAACATTGTATATACTGGCACTGTATATAATTTAATTGTATAATACTGTTGAGGGGGCCCTGACAAAGTCTTTTTGTCCTCCTCCTCCTGGATGGGCCCCTTCTTGGTCAGAGCCCCAAAGCAGCCACTTTCCCTGCTTCCCCTGTAGCTACGAGTCTGGGCAGGCACAAACGTGAAGGCGTGTGCACAGATACTATTCCACCATTTTGCGAAAAAATGCTGCCTCTTGCTAAGACGTTCCATATGGGCTAGTGGTGCTGGTTGTTGTGGCGTGATGACAAAGCTTTTCCACATTTCGGACACGCTAACCCTGCCTTCTGAGGTGCGGGCGGTGACCCAACTGCGTTGGCGACTTCTTCCTCCTCTTCCTCTGCTTTAGCCTTGTGCTTCCACTGTCAGGTGTGAATGCCATCAGCCACACGTCTACCAGCGTTCTTCCAATCATGCTTCAGTGATGGAATTAAGGACGGCATGTTGTCCTTGTAACCGGTATCTAGCAGGGTGGCCACCCAGTAATCTGCACAAGTTAGAATGTGGGCAACTCGGCAGTCAATGCGCAGGCACTGCAGCATGTAGTCGCTCATGTTTGCCAGGCTGCCCAAAGGCAACGACAAGCTGTCCTCTGCGGGAGGTGTATCATCTGTGTCCTCCGTATCCCTCTAGCCACGCTCCCGGGTCATTTTCCCCTTCCTGACCATGCCTAATTTTGCAAATCTGACATGTGTCACTTTATGTGGTGATAACTTTAGAACACTTTTACTTATCCAAGCCGTTTTGAGACTCTTTTCTCGTGACATATTGTACTTCATGATAGTCATAAATTTGAGTCAATATATTTTACCTTTATTTATGAAAAATTCACAAATTTCCCAAAAATGTTGAAAAATTCGCTATTTTCAAAATTTCAATTTCTCTGCTTTTAAAACAGAAAGTGATACCTCATAAAATATTAATTACTTAACATTCCCCATATGTCTACTTTGTGTTGGCCTCATTTTGTAAATGTAATTTTATTTTTTTAGGATGTTAGAAGGCTTAGAAGTTTTTTAGAAACTTTTCAAAACCCACTTTTTGTGGACCAGTTCAGGTTTGAAGTCACATTGTGGGGCATACACAGTCGAAACCTCCATAAATGAGCTCATTGTAGAAACTACACCCCTCAGGTTACTCAAAACATGTCATGTTACTTTCCTCGCACGGTGAACACCGTAAAAAAAAAAAAATGATGAAATTGAAATTTTGCCCACCTTAATTCCCAATAAAGGTAATAGAAGTGATCAAAAAAGTCGTATGTACGCCAAAATGTTACCAATCAAACCGTCACCACATCATGCAAAAAATGAGCCCCTACATGAGACAATCGCCCAAAAAATAAAAAAAATATGGCTCTCAGACTATGGAGACACTAAAATGTTTTTTTTTTCTAAAATGCTTTTATTGTGTTAAAGTAAAATAAATAAATAAAAAGTATACATATTAGGTATTGCCGCATCCATAAGAACCTGCTCTATAAAAATATCACATGACCTAACCCCTCAGGTGAACACCGTAAAAAATAAAAAAAATAAAAAGGTCTAAAAAAAGCCATTTTTTGTCACCTTACATCACAAAAAGTGTAATATCAAGCGATCAAAAAGGCGTTTGCCCCCCATTATATTTCCAATCAAACCGCCATCTCATCCCACAAAAAATGATACCCTACCTAAGACAATAGGTCAAAAAATAAAAAAACTATCACTCTCAGACAATCAAGACATTAAATATGATTTATTTTGCTTCAAAACTAGCATTATTGTGCTAATGTGAAACAAATAAAAAAGTATACATATTATATATCGCCATATCTGTAAGAACCTGCTTTATAAAATTACCTCATGATCTAACCTGTCAGTAAATAACTGTAAATAACAAAAATAAAAATGGTGCCAAAACAGCTATTTTTTGTTACCTTGCCTCAAATAAGTGTAATATAGAGCAACCAAAAATCATATGTACCCTAATATAGTACCAACAAAACTGCCACCTTATCCCGTACCTTCCAAAATGGGGTCTTTTTTTTTGAGTTTCTAATCTAGGGGTGCCTCAGGGGGTCTTCAAATGTGACATGGCAACTTAAAATGATCCCAGTGAAATCTTCCCTCCAAAAACCATATGGCGATCCTTTCCTTCTGCGGCCCTGCAGTGTCTCCATAAAGCAGTTTACGACCACATATGGGTTGTTTCTGTAAACTACAGAATCAGGGCAATAAATATTGAGTTTTGTTTGGCTGTTAACCCTAGCTTTGTTAGCGTAAAAAAAAAATGATTAAAATGGAAAGTTTGCCAAAAAAAGTGAAATTGTGAAATGTTATCTCCATTTTCCATTAATTCTTGTGAAACACCTAAAGGGTTAAAAAAGTTTGAATACCTTGAGAGGTGTAGTTTCTAAAACGAGGTAATTTATGGGGGGTTTCCACTATGTATGCCTCACAAAGGGACTTCAGACCTGAAAAAATTTGTATTTTTTTATAATTAAATATGAAATATTTTGACTCAAATTTACCTCTGTCATGAAGTACAATATGTGACTAGAAAACAATCTCAGAATGGCTTGGATAAGTTAAAGGTTTTTTAAAGTTGTCACCACATAAAGTGAATTGTGTCAGATTTGCAAAAAATGGCCTGGTCCTTAAGATGAAAAATGGCCCGGTCCTGAAGGGGTTAAACACTGATCTGACACAGTAGATAATGCACTATTTTTTATAGAGCAGGTAGTTATGGACGAAATGATATAAAAAATGTTTACTTTCTTTTTTGGTTTGTTTCAGTTTTTACATAATAAAGCATTTTTGAAAAATAAAATTATGTTTAATTTTCTGAACGTCATATTTTTTTTATTTTTCTGCCAATCGCCTTGTTTAGGGACTCATTTTTTGCTGGAAGAGTTGATGTTTTTATAGGTACCATTTTTGGGTACATATGCTTTTTTGGTCATTCATTATTACATTATTATTTTTAAAGCGTTTACCTAAGGGGTTAAATCATGTGATATTTTTATAGAGCAGGTTGTTATGGATGCAGCAATACTTAATATGTATACTTTTTCCTACTTATTTAAGTTTTATACAATAGTAGCATTTTTTAAACAAAAAAAAATGATGTTTTAGTGTCTCAATAGTCTGGTAGCCATGCCTTTTTTATTTTTTTACCAATTGTCTTAGGGTCTCATTTTTTGCGGGATGAGGTAGCGGTTTGATTGGTACTATTTTGGGGGATTATGCCATTTTGATCGCTTGGTGTTGCACTTTATGTGATGTTAAGTGATGAAAAATTGCTTTTTTGGCACTGTTTTTATTTTATTTTTATTACAGTGTTCATGTGAGGGGTTAGGTCATGTGAAATTTTTTAGAGCTGTTTTTTAAGAATGCGGCGATACCTAATATGTATACTTTTTTAAAAGTTATTTCACTTTAACACAATAATAGCTTTTTTTAAAACAAAAAATTATGCTGTAATGTCTCCATGTTCTGAGAGCTATCATTTTTTAATTTTTTGAGCGATTTTCTTATGTAGGGGATCATTTTTTACAGGATGAGGTGACGGTTCTATTTGTTTTATTTTGTGGGCCATATGTGTTATTGATTGCTTGTTGCTGCATGCGGCAATACCAAATATGTCCAATTTTTTTTCCCCATTTTTTCCATTTTTTTTATTAATTGGGGATTTATTTTTATTTTTTATTTTACACTTTGTGTCCCACATAAGGTCATACAAGACCTCTGTGGGGCATTTAACTTCACTTTTCTTTTTTTTTCACTATTGATTTCTACTGTAACTGGGGCTGACATAGTAGCCCAGTTACAGGTGAAGTACACCCCCCAGAGAGGCTGTACAGCATAATACTATGCTGTACAGCCTCAGTGCAGGGCTGATCGAGGTTTGTGAGAGACCCGACAGCTCCTGCACACTCCCGACCTCGCGGTCACATGCAAAGCAGACGCAGCGCTCACTGAGTGCTGTGTCTGCAGCGATTTAGAAGGCAGGGACACTGACAGCAGGGAACTCGCTCAGCATCTGCACAATTAGCGTGCAGATGCCGTCTCTAAATGGACATTCTAAAACTTCCATTCAGAGATCGACAACCACCCATAAGACGTTTATAGTCTATGGGAGGTCATCTAGTGGTTAAAAATGTTAAATTTGTGGTTAACAAAGTAAATTTGTAAAAAAAGTAAATTTGTAAATAGTTTGTGAATGGGCATTAATGTGTGGTTTGAGTGAAGGAGGGGTGTAGGGCTGAAGTCTGGTCGGGTTAATTTTCTCTTTTTGAAATGTTCCTTGTATAGTTTTTGTTACGATTTATAATAAAAAGTCCTGATAACCGTGGAAATATTACCCAACAATCTAACCGACAAATTTAATAAAATTATTTGCCTGTCACATCTGCGGCTCAGGCCACAGGGGTCCTTGAGCACCAATAAAAAAGTGAATTTGTCCCACCAGAATCTAAGAGCTGGATTAACTGAATTGGTTTTCACTGTCAGGTGTTCAGGAATTTCTGCACCACTGAATTCAGCACATGCGCCAGGCAAGGGATGTGTGTCAAACCGGCTAGGCCCAGAGCTGCTATGAGATTGCGCCCATTATCGCACACCACCAGGCCGGGCTTGAGGCTCAGTGACACCAACCACTCATCGGTCTGTTGTTCCATGCCAGTCCACAGCTCCTGCACGGTGTGGGATTTGTCCCCCAAACACATGAGTTTTAGAACAGCCTGCTGTTGTTTTCCCCTGGTTGTGCTGATGTTGGTGGTGAAGATATTACGCTGAAAGGATGAGGAGGTGGTAGAGGAGGGGGAAGTGGAGTAGGAGGAGGAGGCAATAGGAGGCAAATAGAAATGCTCTGGCCCAGCCACCACTACATTTACCCAGTGTGCTGTTAGGGAGATATAACTTCCCTGCCAGTTCTTACCGTTCCACGTATTGGTGGTTATGAGGACCTTGCCACAAATGGTGTTGCGTAGTGCACACCTGATTTTGTCCGCCACTTGGTTGTGCAGGGAAGAGATGGGTCGCCTGGAAAAGTAGTGGCGGCTGGGAACCACGTACTGTGGGACAGCCACCGCCATAAGTTTTTTAAAAGTCTTCATCCATCTCTACCAGACAGAATGACAGCATTTTAAAGGACCAGCAATTTTGAAATGCTGGCTTTCAGGGCCAGGGATCGCTGGTGGGTAGGGAGGTACTTCCTCTTTCTATTTCTTTTTCTAATTGGGACATGGACAGCTGAACACTTCCATAGGATAGCGTGGGGATGCTTGGTGAAAGTGAAAGATGTTGTGGCGTTGCTGCCACATCCTCCGTTTGCGGGGTGGCAGGTGCCACTGTCACTCACTTATGCTCAGGTTTAAAACGTTTATTTTTATGTATATTATGTCATTTTAAGTTATTTCCCTATCCACCTTTGTTTGGAGGGCACTTTTCCTACTCTTACCCCCATTGTGCTTCAATTTCCAGCCCTCTAGCCCTTTCCAGGACTTTTTAGAGCAATTTTTGTGCCCCAAAGTTCGGGTCCCCATTGACTTCAATGGGGTTCTGGTTCGGGGTTAAGTACAGGTCAAGTTTGGGTCCCGAACTCAAACCTTGCGGTGAAGTTCGGCTGAACACGGCGAACCTGAACTTCCAGGTGTTCGCTCAAATCTAATCCTTGATTACAGCAGCAGGCCTCACCTTCGATCACCTCCGGCAAAAGACAATAGATGTAGGAGAAGGGTGTGGAAGCAAACTCCTTCTTAAAAAAAAAAAAGGTGCTGCACTGCTGTCAAACACACACTCAAGTCCTTAAAAGGACTGTTAGGTCTTTCAATAAGGTTTTTGGATTGAAATCAGTAAGTTTAGAGCAAAACGCTAACTGTCTACTTGCCCTGACGCTGAATGAGCCGAGTGCCAGATCTCAGCTCCTATATGAAATGGTATCACGTGTTCCGACCAGCCAATCAGTGTAAGGCTTACAGCTAACATGGCTATGGCCTTACACTGAGGGGAATTACTTACCTGGACCTTCATTGGCTGCTTAGAAGGCACCAAATGTGCGGGGAGGAGACTCAAGCAATGTGATGACTACACGTGGTGCTCGGCCGATTAAAGCCGAGTGCCGAGCATAGCGATGCCCGAGCCGAACCAATACTCGGCCGAGCATGCTCGCTCATCACTACTGACACCCTCTTCACTCTGTCAGGGGGCTCTACTTGTATAAGCGTTTAAGGCTAATTTCACACTCGCTTTTAGTGCGGATACGTCATGGATGGATCCATTCAGATAATACAACCGACTGCATCCGTTCAGAATAGATCCATTTGTATTATCTTTAACATAGCCAAAACGGATCCGTCTTGAACACCACTTAAAGTCAATGGAGGATGGATCAGTTTTCTATTGTGCCAGATTGTGTCAGTTTCATCAGACGGACAGCAAAACGCTAAACTGATGCAAACTGATGCATTCTGAGTGGATCCTTTTCCATTCAAAATGTTGCAAACTGATCCGTTTTGGACCGCTTGTGAGAGCCCTGAATGGATCTCACAAACGAAAAGCCAAAACACGAGTGTGGAAGTAGACTAATAGATATCTACAGAACCTCTTCTATGTGGAATCAGCTGATGAGGTTGTAAAAGGAGTGCTCCTCTGCTTGACGCTAACATGGATCTGTAAGGCTGAGTTAATACTTGAGTTATTTGGTCAGTTTTGGTCCCGTGACTGCCCAAATAAATGAAGTGTACAGTGATTCTAAAAGCGACGCCTGTCATCTGCATGTCATACTGACTCACAGTATTATTTCACTGGCACAGCAGACTTGCGTGTTACTGCAAGGCACATTGTACTACATGTCTTTAAAAGCTCTCTGCAGCCCGGAAATAGCAGTTTTTTAACGAGATTCGCCACAAATAAATCCGGATCAAAGCACATTTTTCTGGAAAATTCGTCGAACGGGCCAAATTGAATTTTTTAAAAATTCGATAATCTCTAATCGCATTATACAGTCATTCCACACGTTCTAGCCATATTTGCTCTAAAAGGGTTCTTGTCAGAGTATACAGATTATTTTTTTTGATTTTCAAGCCTTTATTTGGCAAAATATTTCATTTCTCCTAAAACATATAATTTTGTAATGTTTGATAATCAACCCAGGAACAAATTTAGGGAGTCAATAGGATGGTATGGCCGTTATATAGATGACCTGATATTTATGTGGTCTGGTAGCCTGGCAGCTATACCGTCCTTTGACGCATTCCTTAACCACCTCAGCCCCCCTAGCTTAAACACCCTTAATGACCAGGCCACTTTTTACAATTCTGCACTACACTACTTTCACCGTTTATTGCTCGGCCATACAACTTACCACCCAAATGAATTTTACCTCCTTTTCTTCTCACTAATAGAGCTTTCATTTGGTGGTATTTCATTCTTGCTGACATTTTAACTTTTTTTGATATTTTGCTTTTTTTAACGAAATTTTTGCAAAAAAATGACATTTTTTACTTTCTGTTGGAAAATTTGTCAAATATAACTACATTTCTCTATAATTGTTTCTCTAAATGTATTGTTCTACATGTCTTTGATAAAAAAAATGCAATAAGTGTATATTTATTGGTTTGGGTAAAAGTTATAGCTTTTACACACTATGGTGCAAAAAAGTGAATTTCCGTACTTTGACTTTCTGAGCACCTGTCCTGTTTCCTGACATACTACAATGCCCAGACAGTAGAAACACCCCATAAATGACCCCATTTCGGAAAGTAGACATCCTAAGGTATTCGCTGAGGGGCATAGTGAGTTCATGGAAGTTTTTATTTTTTGTCACAAGTTAGCGGAAATGGATTTTTATTTTATTTTTTCCAAAAAATTTCATTTTCCGCTAACTTGTGACAAAAAATAAAAACTTCCATGAACTCACTATGCCCCTCAGTGAATACCTTAGGGTGTCTACTTTCCGGAATGGGGTCACTTGTGGGGTATTTTTACTGCCCTGGGATTTTAGGGGCCCCTAAAGCGTGAGAATACAAATGTGTAAAAATGCCCTGTGAAATCCTAAGGCTGGGTCCAGACTTGCGCGTTTTACGCTGTAAAACGCTCAACACATTAAAACCAATGCTTCCCTATGGCCCTGGTTCTCACTTGAGCGTTTTACAGCGCGTTTGAACGCGCTGAAAAATGCCCTACACTCAAAAAAGTTCTTGAGCTTCTTTGGGGCGTTTTGTCGCGCGTATTGTGATTGACGCCACAGTAGTCAATCACACGAACGCACGTACGACGCACGTTTCCTATTTGCAAAAACACGCTGTAATACACGCGACAGAAACGCGCGTTGTACGCGCGTATCATATACGCGCAAGTCTGAACCCAGCCTAAAGGTACTCATTGGATTTAGGGCCCCTTTGCACATCTTGGCTGCAAAAAAGTGCCAAAAATGTGGTATCGCCGTACTCAGGAGAAGTAGGGCAATGTGTTTTGGGGTCTATTTTTACATATACCCATGTTGGGTGAGAGAAATATCTCTGTAAATTGACAACTTTGTATAAAAAAATGTAAAAAGTTGTCAATTTACAGAGATATTTCTCTCACCCAGCATGGGTATATGTAAAAATACACCCCAAAACACATTGCCCTACTTCTCCCGAGTATGGTGATACCACATGTGTGCCATTTTTTTGCAGCCCAGATGCGCAAAGGGGCCCCAATTCCAATGAATACCTTTTAGGATGGCATTTATACGCATTTTTCTTCTCACGCTTTAGTGCCCCTAAAATGCCAGGGCAGAAAAAATACCCCAAATGTGACCCCATTTTAGAAAGAAGACACCCCACGGTATTCTATGAACTCGCCATGCCCCTCATAGAAGTTTTTTTTTTTTTTGGCACAAGTTAGTGGAATTTGATTTTTTTTTTGTTTTTTCTCACAAAGTCTCCCTTTCCGCTAACTTGTGACAAAAAGTTCAATCTTTCATGGACTCAATATGCCCCTCAGAAAATACCTTGGGGTGTCTTCTTTCCAAAATGGGGTCACATGTGAGGTTTTTGTACTGCCATGGCATTTGAGGGTCTCCGCAATCATTACATGTATGGCCAGCATTAGGAGTTTCTGCTATTCTACTTAGGCCTCATGCACACGACTGTTTTTTTATGCTGTCTGCAAAAAGGGGTTCCGTTGTTCAGTGATCTGTGTCCGTTTTTGCCTTCCGTTGTGTTTCCGTGTGTCTTCCGTTTTTTTTTTTTTTTGCGGACATGACCCAAAAGATTTTACCAAAAGACAGGCTGACAATTTTTGGCAAGTGCCTGCCAAGGGATCCGCAAAAAAAACGGACGCGGATCCGCATTTTTTCACGGTCCCATTGACTTGAATGGGTCCGTGAACCGTTTTTCACGGACAAGAATAGGACAGGTTATATTTTTTTGACGGACTGGAATCACGGACCACGGACGCGGAGGACAAACAGTGCATTTGCCGAGTTTTCCACGGACCCATTGAAAACCAATGGGTCCGCAGAAAATCACGAAAAATGGAGCAACGGACACGGAATCAAACAATGGTCATGTGTATGAGGCCTTATATTGAGCATACGGGTAATGAGATTTGTTTTCCGTTCAGCCTCTGGGCTGAAAGAAAAAATGAACGGCACAGATTTCCTCATTCGCATCGATCGATGTGGATGAAAAAATCTCTGCCAAAAAATATGCAAGAAGAAAAAGAGAGGGCTGGCGATTGCCAGGACATAGGGACTCCGCCCAAACATCCATACCCACTTCAGCTCCTATGTCCTGGCAAACGTGATTTCTCCATTCACATCGATCAATCGATCGTTGTGGAGGAAGACATCTTTGCTAGATTTTTGATACAAAGTGTTTGCCAAAGCATATGAACTCCAACACCTCTTCTCAGCTCATATGCCTGGGCAAACGTACCTGTACTGCAGAGGAGAAATCTCTTCTTGCAGCGCCGCATACACCGACTTCACGTGTCTTCTGACAGCAGCGCAATGCTTCTCTCGGAATGCACATCAGTGCTGCAGCGTTTTCGTCCGTTGGTCTACCTGGAAAATAAAGGGGGGGGGAGGAGAAGAAAAAACAGGCAGCAAGCTCATAAACTTGAACGTTACAAACTTTATAAAACGTGAACATAAAACTTTTTTATCAAACCTGATCAAAACTTTTAAAACCTGAACTAACTCAAGATTTTTTTTTTCTTGCTACCTGTTTAATTTAATTATTTTTTTTTTTTAACCATTTCCCTCTTTATTTTCCTAGCAGAAACCTCTCCTTTCCCATGGGACAATGTGTAAAGTGTAAATCACACAGAGATTGTGCAAAGTACATTATGCACTTTATCCCAAGTGAAAGGAGACGTTTCTACCATTTCACATTTCTGCTGTAGCACACCAGCACCCCTATGTGTTAGGGTCTCTCAAAACCTAGTATCCTGAGAGACCCTAGAGCCTGAGTGGATAAACTGCTGTCCCTATGTCCCTAAGAGTACCTTAGTGTGGTACTTCCGGAATCACTCCCCTAGGCATAGGGCAGGGTGGTCAGGACAGTCAGGACAGAAATAGCGGGTGTCACGCCTTATTCCACTCCTGCTACAGACACAACATCTTTTTCGGGGTGACGGTTGGGTTAAGGTACCGGTAACGACACTGAGGAAGTGTCGCTCGTGTAGACGGCTCACTACACAGGTGGTTGGGGCCACGGAACCTCCTGGATACAGGAGGTTCTCGATGATCTCTTCCTGAAATTTGAGGAAGGATCCTGTTCTCCCAGCCTTATTGTAGAGAAGAAAACTATTATATATAGCCAATTGAATTAAATATACAGACACCTTCTTATACCAGCGTCTGGTCCTGCGGGAAAGCAAATACGGGGCCAACATCTGGTCATTGAAGTCCACCCCTCCCATGAGCAAATTATAGTCGTGGACTGAGAGGGGCTTTTCAATGACACTGGTTGCCCGTTCAATTTGGACTGTCGTGTCTGCGTGAATGGAGGAGAGCATGTAAACGTCACGCTTGTCTCTCCATTTCACCGCGAGCAGTTCTTGGTTACACAAGGCAGCCCTCTCCCCCCTTGCGAGACGGGTGGTAAGGAGCCATTGGGGGAAGCCCTGGCGACTAGGTTGCGCGGTGCCACAACAGCCAATCTGTTCTAGGAACAAATGCCTGAAGAGGGGCACACTTGTGTAAAAATTGTCCACATAAAGATGGTACCCCTTGCCGAATAAGGGTGACACCAAGTCCCAGACTATCTTCCCACTGCTCCCCAGGTAGTCAGGGCAACCGACCGTCTCCAGGGTCTGATCTTTTCCCTCATAGATCCGAAATTTGTGCGTATAGCCTGTGACCCTTTCACAGAGCTTATACAATTTGACCCCATACCGGGCGCGCTTGCTTGGGATGTACTGTTAGAAGCTAAGGCGCCCGGTGAAATGTACTAGGGACTCGTCTACGCAGATGTTTTGTGCGGGGGTATACAAATCTGCAAATTTCTGGTTGAAGTGGTCTATGAGGGGCCGAATTTTGTAGAGCCGGTCAAAAGCTGGGTGGCCTCTGGGACGGGAGGTGGTGTTGTCGCTAAAGTGCAGGAAATGCAGGATGGTCTCAAAACGTGTCCTGGACATGGCAGCAGAGTACATGGGCATGTGATGAATTGGGTTCGTGGACCAATATGACCACGACTAAGTCATAGAGCTCCGCAGTGAAGAACAGCTCAAAAAACCCCAGCGCCGATCCTATCTGATCCGTCTCCACCCGAACTCCTGACTGGGCGGTGAAAGGGGGAACTACTGGTGCGGCTGAAGTTGGGGGCTTCCAATCAGGGTTTGCCAGCACTTCAGGGACTCTAAGGGCTCTACGGGCCTGTCTGCGTGGTGGCTGCGACGGGGGAATTACTGCACGTGCCACCGTACCAGCTTCAACTGCCCTTCTGGTGCTCGCCACTTCACCATGTTGTATGGCAGTGCTGGTAGAAGGTCCAGGATGGGCTGCGCTGCTGGTGTATGCCTCACCACGTAATCCAGCAGCGCCAGCCCCACTCTACTGCCCTTGAAACGGATCCTGTGCTACCTGCGGTCTAGCGACACGGGGCCGGGTACGCCTGGTGCTATCAGGGACCTCAACCTCCTCGTCCGAACTTTGGGTCAGACTGCCACTGCTTTCTACAGGTTCGTATTCTGACCCGCTAGATTCGTCAGATGAGGGTTCCCATTCCTCATCCGACTGGGTCAGAATCCTGTAGGCCTCTTCAGGAGAATACCCTTTATTTGACATTTGGGCGACTAAATTTAGGGGGTATTCCCTGAGACTACTCAAGAAAAAGAGCAAGCCTGTCTTACAAATGGGAGGCTAGTGAAGTACAGAAGCCGCTGCGATTGATTAAAAAAAGATCAAAACTGATTTTTTTATCGCCGCAGTGCTTGTGAAGTGATTGTGCAGTGGTAAAAAATAAAATAAAATTTTTGTCACTGCGGCGGGGTGGGCGTGGGTGAACGCACATGTGGGCGACCGATCAGGCCTGATCGGGCAAACGCTGTGTTTTGGGTGGGGGGCGAGCTAAAGTGACAGTAATACTATTATAGATCTGACCGTGATCAGTTCTGATCACTTACAGATACTATAAAAGTACAAATGCTAATCAGCGAATCGGTGACTGCGGTGCGGTGGGCTGGGCGCTAACGGAAGCTAACTACCTACCAAAGGGACCTAAACTAACCTAAACCTAGCAGTCAATACTAGTGAAAAAAAAAGTGACAGTTTACGCTGATCACTTTTTTCCCTTTCACTAGTGATTGACAGGTGATTGAAAGGGGTGATCAAGGGGTTAATTGGGGTGATGGGGGGTGATCATGGCCTGGAAGTGTGGTGCTTGGTGTACTTAAAGTAGATGTGTGCTTTCTCCTGGGTCCAACCGATGAAAAGGACCCAGGAGAGGGCACAGAAGCCATTTAACACATTATATTTATAAATATAATGTGCTAAATGGCTTGTGATTCGTTTTTAAAAAATCATCAGCCTGCCAGCAATGGCTGGCAGGCTGATGACCTATACTTGAACTTCTTCTCTAACTTTTGGCATCAACGCAAAATCTCGCATCTCGCACCACCAATGAATTGAAAGTTCGCATCAGGCTTGAAATGTTTCTGCGGGTAGTCTTCATTTTGCGGTGGTAAATGAAGGTAGCATGACTTATTTTCGTGTATAGGGGGTGGAGAGAGTCTCTCTCCCTGCAAGTAAGGGGGGATCACAAACGTAAACTTCTCAACAGGGAGTCTTTTTTGAATTTTTCTGATGAATACTCATATATCAGCGGGGTTAAACAAAAGACTGACTTAATCTTACATTATTAGTATCTGTTCGTATATTTTTATTATGTATTTCTTTTTTGTAACACTTTAACTTGCATTTTATGCTAGATTGCAGGTGCACATGTTCCACCCCAACATTTTTGGATTGGTGGTTTAGGGATATATAGTTACCTGCAACTTGGAGTATTACTTTGTCATGATTAAGGGTCCTTGTTTGACCAGAAACACGTATATGTTTTGCTACTTTGGATTTTAAGTCTTGGAACAATAAAGGAAGATTTGTATCTTTGGAAGCTGGGCTCTTTGAACTCTTTTCATTTGGACGAGTGCCTTGTTCCTGGCACTGCCTGTGCATCCACCTTGGATTCAGGTGAGTGTAGCTACTATCTCTCTTTCCTAACAAGTTTTGCTTAGTCTTTTCCAACAAAACTACACATCAGTTTGCTCAGCATTTCCTGCTCTATAACATGCTGTCTACAGCTTAGATACCATGTTCAACATGATAGGTTCTCTTTAAAATAGCAGCTTATGCTCTACATTTGCACTTTGAGGGATCTATGATCTTTCCAAGACCCTAATACTCTACAAATACATTTATTTTATTTTTTTCTTAGCAGTTACAAAATATTAGCATCTATTTGTAGAAATCAGTATATCTGTATGCTTAAAAGATAGCTGTAACCAAACCAATAATCGTGAAAATATTTCACTTTTAACTTTTCGTCTTCCACATAAACATGAATCATTTCACTTATATAACCATCGGATTTAACAAAACCACAAGTCAATAATCCAGTCAATAGCACCTCCAGTCATTAACAGTCAATAGCAAAAATCAATAACATATCCATTTAAACGACATGAGTAACATGAGAAATATCCCCATGGAATACACATTTCACATCCGACTGAGATCACATTATAAATGAAGAATTATAAGTACTAATCTGTTGCTAAACATACTTATACGTATAGTTAGAGTTCACCATAAAACATAAAATATTTTCCAACTTAAACACTATGTGAGTCATTTACAAAAATTGTACATCTCTATAAAATTCACAAATGTTGTTTACGGAAAACTTTTATGAATTTTAGTTTTTTGATTTAATTGCCAATTTTCAAATCAGTCTAACACATTTACAATTATTTATGTGCTCCTCTTAACCTCTCCACGACCGCCAAATGCACGGATGCGTCCGGCGGGCGGTCGTGGTGTTTTGGCTGGACGCATCCGTGCGTCATCTCGCGAGACGAGAGATTTGCTGTGAACGCGCGCGCATGCGTTTACAGCGGCGCGTAGCTCTGCAGTTACACTGCAGCCTGCCAGAGATGATCAGTTGCTGGCAGGCTGTAGAAGTAAAATGAACGAAATCAAACAGGTATATCAGATGCTGTTTTGTTAACAGCGTCTGATATACCTGCTACCTGGTCCTCTGTAGAGATGGCCCGAACTATTCACCGGCGAACAGTTCCCGGCGAACATAGCTTGTTCGCGTTCACCTCAGTGGGCGAACATATGCGATGTTCGGTCCGCCCCCCTATACATCATCATTGAGCAAACTTTGACCCTGTACCTCACAGTCAGCAGACACATTCCAGCCAATCAGCAGCATACCCTCCCTCCCAGACCCTCCCACCTCTTGAACAGCATCCATTTTAGATTCATTTGGAATTTGCAGTCTTAGTGAGAGGAGGGAGAGTGTAGTTGCTGCTGATTTTATAGGGAAATCGATAGCTAGGCTAGTGAATTCAGTGTCCACTCCAGTCCTGAAAGACTCATCTGATCTATGCTGTAAGGACGGCGGCCTGACAGCACCCCAAAAAGCCCTTTTTAGGGCTGCAACATTAGTCTGCTTTTTTTTCCCCTTTATATGCATATTGCAATTGCATGGCCTGCCTGTGTGTGAGGAGCTGCAGGCCCACAGACTGTAGTGTGTGCCCACTGCCAGTGCCCACCCCTGTCATCCCGTGTGGCACAGGACTTTGCATCAAAAAAAGGCATTTAATTTTTACACTTTAATCTAAGGTTAGTTGCCTGCCAGTGTGTGTCAGGCTGACTTCCAGTGACTGTAGCGTTGCCAGTGCCCACCACTCATACCGGCTGGCAGAGGACTTTGTATAAAAAAAGGCATTTAGTTTTTACACTTTAGTGTAATTTCAGCTGCTTGCCTGCTGCTAGTGTGTGTCAGGCTGACTTCCACTGACTGTAGTGTGCCCACTGCCAGTGCCCACCCCTGTCATCCCGTGTAGCACAGGACTTTGCATCAAAAAAAGGCATTTAATTTTTACACTTTAATCTAAGGTTAGTTGCCTGCCAGTGTGTGTCAGGCCCACTTCCACAGACTGTAGTGTGCCCACTGCCAGTGCCAACCACTGATACCGGGTGGCACAGTAGCTTGCCGATAAATAAGGCATTTAATTTTTAGACAGTAGTCTAAATTCAGTTGCTTGCCTGCTGCCAGTGTGTGTCAGGCCCACTTCCACAGACTGTAGTGTGCCCACTGCCAGTGCCCACCACTGATACCGGGTGGCACAGTACCACTTATCGAAAACAAAATGACAGGCAGAGGCAGGCCACCCCGCAGGGGCCGTCGTGGTCGTGGTGCTGTGATTTCCACTGTCCCTGGAATAATGCCTAGTGTTCAGAGGCCATGTACCCTGAACCCAAAAATTCTGAGGACGTAGTTGACTGGCTTAGACAGGACACCCAATCTTCAACAGCTTCCGCTAAGAACCTTGATGCACCATCCTCCTCCAGCTCAGCTTTGGTCACCTGCCTCAAGTTACCACGCACCCGCCCGCCGCTGATAGGAATAGTACTAGTTAAGACACCACTCATATAGGGTGTCACAGCACATTGCTCTGTGCACGCGCAGTGCCCCAATTTGGGAGTATGAGGACCGACCAAGCTGCTTTTTCCATCTCCCGGTTCCTGAAATCAATTCAGTTTGGTGTATGAGAGTTTGGTCTGTCATTGTGAAGGCAGTCGAAGGTACCAGGCCTAAATTTTTTTTCACAAAAGGCAATCCCTGATATGGGATGTAACAGGGATTAAACTGATGAGAATAGTACTACAGAAATTACCACTCATATCGGGTGTGACAGTAAATTGCACGGCGCAGACGCAGTCACCGTGGATTAAAACAGAGTGGAGGGAGCCAGCGTTTTTTTAACCATCTCCCCGTTCGAAAAATCTATTCAATAAATGGCCCCCAGATTGGGGACGTTAGAGGGATTAAACTGATGAGAATAGTACTACAGAAAATACCACTCATATCGGGTGTGACAGTAAATTGCGCGGCGCAGACGCAGTCACCGTGGATAAAAACACAGGGGAGGGAGCCAGCGTTTTTTTAACCATCTCCCCGTTCGAAAAATCTATTCAATAAATGGCCCCCATATTGGGGACGTTAGAGGGATTAAATTGATGAGAATAGTACTATAGAAAATACCACTCATATCGGGTGTCAGAGTAAATTGCACGGCGCAGAAGCAGTGACCGTGGATTAAAACAAAGGGGAGGGAACCATCGTTTTTTAACCATCTCCCCGTTCGAAAAATCATTTCAATTGACCTTTCGGGGACCCTTGGTGTTGTACGTGGCTGGGTGGAGGAAGAAACCTTCAATGACATCACCGGGACGTGGCTAGCTTGGTATCCAACCTTGTGCAAATGGGGAGTTTGCGGTTGTGCAAATGGACTGTTTGCGGTTGTTTGCGGTGCATTAAAAGAGGAGTTTGGTCTGTCAATGTCTGTGAAGCGGGCGTAACCTTTACACTAACTGATCGATACAACATCATACCTGATCGTATACACACACTGGATGTTTTAAAGCATGTTATTCCAAACAATTTAAGATTGTTACGTGATTTATGCCCTTTATGGATTAAAACCCGACTCTGCGTCCACTACGTAATTTTCCAAGGGAGATTTGCCATGGATCCCCCTCCG
This sequence comes from Bufotes viridis, assembly GCA_033119425.1. NCBI lineage: Eukaryota > Metazoa > Chordata > Amphibia > Anura > Bufonidae > Bufotes > Bufotes viridis. The sequence goes on along the minus strand of CM065593.1, from coordinate 246,314,834 downwards.
GCATGCCACAGTCCAGGTGTTAGTCCCCTTAAAACATCTTTTCCATCACTATTGTGGCCAGAAAGAGTCCCTTTGGTTTTTAAAATTCGCCTGTTTAACCACTTCAGCCCCCCTAGCTTAAACACCCTTAATGACCAGGCCACTTTTTACAATTCCGCACTACACTACTTTCACCGTTTATTGCTCCGTCATGCAACTTACCACCCAAATGAATTTTACCTCCTTTTCTTCTCACTAATAGAGATTTCATTTGGTGGTATTTCACTGCTGCTGACATTTTTACTTTTTTTGCTATTAATCAAAAATTACCGAAATTTTTGCAAAAAAATGACATTTTTCACTTTCTGTTGTAAAATTTTTCAAAAAAAACTACATTTCTATATAAATTTTTCTCTAAATTTATTGTTCTACATGTCTTTGATAAAAAAATCCAATAAGTGTATATTTATTGGTTTGGGTAAAAGTTATAGCGTTTACAAACTATGGTGCAAAAAGTGAATTTCTGCATTTTGAAGCAGCTCTGACTTTCTGAGCACCTGTCATGTTTCTTCAGGTGCTAGAATGTCAGGAAAGTATAAATACCCCCAAATTACACCATTTTAGAAAGAAGACACCCCAAAGTATTCGCGGAGGGGCTTGGTGAGTTCATGTATCATTTCATTTTTTTCACAAGTTAGCGGAAAATGACACTTTCTGAGAAAAAAAAAAAAAAAAAGTTTCAATTTCTGATAACTTCTGGCAAAAAAATAAAAATCTCAGACGGACTCACTATGCCCTCAGTGAATACCTTGGGGTGTCTACTTTCCGAAATGGGGTCATTTGTGGGGTGTGTTTACTGTTCTGGCATTTTGGGCGGGGCTAAATTGTGAGCCGCCATGTAAAACCTAAAGGTACTCGTTGGAATTTGGGCCCCTTTGCGCACCCAGGCTGCAAAAAGTGTCACTCATGTGGTATCGCCGTACTCAGGAGAAGTAGGGCAATGTGTTTTGGGGTGTATTTTTACATACACCCATGTTGGAGTGAGAGAAATATCTCTGTAAATTGTCAACTTTGTATAAAAATTTTTAAAAGTTGTCGTTTACAGAGATATTTTTCACACAAAGTATGGGTATATATAAAAATACACCCCAAAACACATTGCCCTACTTCTCCTGAGTACGGCGATACCATATGTGCCACTTTTTGCAGCTTGGGTGCGAAAGGGCCCTAAAACCAATGAGTACCTTTAGAATTTCACAGGGCATTTTTACGCATTTGGATTCCAGACTTCTTCTCACGCTTTAGGGGCCCCTAAAATGCCAGGGCAGTATAAATACCCCACATGTGACCCCATTTTGGAAAGAAGACACCCTCAAGGTATTCTGTGAGGGGTATGGTGAGTTCATGTAAAATTTTATTTTTGTCACAAGTTAGTGGAATATGAGACTTTGTAAAAACAAAATTAAAAAAACAAAAAAAACAATTTCCGCTGACTTATGCCAAAAATAAAAATTCTGTGGACTCACCATGCCCCTCACAGAA